>OX387315.1:9180856-10380856 GCA_947562085.1 Eudonia lacustrata | reverse complement strand
ACCGGTGATCTATGAACAATAAATTTTCTATTGTGTCTGGTTTTGCGGCAGTCAACCTGTTAAAGTTTTAAAACTCACACTATTTAACAATTTAATGGAGGAAAACTTGCAAAAATCTGACTGTTTATTAAGGAAACTGTAATTTCTGTATTTTTATTTTAATATAAATAAAGCATTACTGGCTCATTGATAACTTACATTTTTACTTCTCCAGCATCTACAAAGTGAAACTTTTTCTGTGATGTCTTCAATGTCAATGAAATCCACAACCTTATTGACGTCTTTCCTGATCCCAAGGTTTACATGGCCGTTGCCAGCTTCTCGGGCTTTTTTGATTGTTTGATAAGATACATATGAGATGCCTCCAACAGCCAGGGTAGGAGGCAGCAGGGCTAGCCAATCACGTACTGCAAATACAAAATCAAAAACAAAAATTGTAATTTATTATATAAAAAAAACTAACTCACTTTACAAACTGAAATATCACTAAAAATTGCTACAAAAAATGATATCAGATTCAACAAGCGTGGAAAGTATGTCACAGGTAACTAAGAAAAGTAAGCAGTAATTTATTAATTACATCAAGGTTATTTGAACTGCATAGAATTTGAAAGTTAATGAGATCTACTGAAACACAGTTATCAGAATAAGTATTAACCTTAAATTCCTTTTAACCTAATAAATAAATGCTTTCTTACCTCCAAGACGGAACCAACCACCAAAGCTATCAGGAATGGGTAGCCCAGCTAAATAATTAGGAATGGTGACTTTCACTAAATTTGAGAAAATATACATTTTTGCTTAGATAGTTACAATGTGAACTAGAATTAATTAGTTCGATATCGAGCAACAGTGCTTGTCCCGTTAGAAACACAAAAAAACACTGCCTGGCCACGACAAAAAGTAGGTTTCCGTCTGTTGTCTCATTGAATATTATTACACAACACCCGTAACACTCAGGTTTTGGTTTGACATTGACAGTGACAGAAGACTTTAGTTTTTTTTGTTGACTATTCCTAGTTCATTCCTAGATCGTTCAACCTTAGATTTTTTTGTGCATTCAACACACACATATAACTAATGAAACTAGATGATACATGCATAAAGATATTACAATCAACAAACTTAAACACATTTCCTTTCTCTTCAGTTTCCGTGGACTTCCATGCATAAAAACCATAGATCCCACACCGTACCAAGTAAAGTGCTTATTTTATCTATATCAATCCATCCAATTTTTGTATATCTGTGTGCGTGCCTGCCTTCGCTTTGGTTGGGTGCGTTTGTATTTAGTGAGAGCAAAAAAGATTTTTTAAATTTATAATTGAGACAAATTGCGTTAAAATACTCTCGTATGGTTTTTCAAAATTGTGTAAAGTGATGTCCTTCAGGGGATGGTGATCAATGCAGCTGTATTCTGAATATGGCTGACGAAAGACTAGTAGTCTTAGACCGTAGTGACAACTTGGGATTTGGTTTCTCCTTGCTTGGCGAAGCCGGTTTGCCACACATAATTTACGAAATCGAAGAGAATTCTCCTGCTGCTCGGAGTGGAGAGGTACGTTGTTGCTGTTGTTACTTTGTATCTTCAATGACAAGACAATGATTATTTTCGCATAGATGACTGACATCTACCTTCATTCCGTTCCGTACAATACTACTCGTGCATACTTTTTGTTTTCTTTACTTGCAGTCCAGTTAAATTGCTAAGTACCTATGATCCTGTTTCATATAATTACTAAATAATTATCTGGTTAAATGATTTAGAACAAAGTTTGTCATGCATTTTACATTCAATCCTATTAGACAATAAAGTTGTACACTTGTTTAATTTGTATAGTTATTAACAGTTTATTGTTTTATTTTAGTTAGGCCTTTGTCCAGCAGTGGTACAAAGTTAGTTAAGTTAAAAAAAACAAAACATGTGTTACAAACACATGTTTTGTTTTTTGTAAAAAAATATATTGCACAGTTATGCCCCTATAAAATAAAAGCTCATATACCTTACTAAGCTTTTTTAATTTTGAATAATAATAATAATGTAACAAAATTGTATGATATAATAATTAAAAGAATACTAACACACCAAAAACTTGAAACTAAAGTCAATATTTTGAATGGTAGCAATAAACATTATAATTCTGTAAGATAGATTTACTAAAGCTTTACTATTTTGTCAAAAGTAATGTCATTAGTGATGTTACAATAACAAATTAATAAGTATAGAATTAAACTAAAAATAATATAGGTATATAAAATGGTTTGATGATAGGTACTGCTACTACTTAACTAACCTCACCTTATCTTACATTATTGCTTTAACTGAAGACAGGCTTTGCATAGAAAATTTAAAAGAATCAGAATTGAAATTTGTGTTGAATGCTTTTACTTTTTTAGAACTTAAAAACCAAAGTTCAAGTTAAATATCTGTCATCAGTCTTAATGCTTTTGATAAGTTTTCATTTCAATTGAGATAACTTATAGTACTATGTTTTTGCCGAAGAGTAGGCATTGCAGAGCTTTGTACTTTATTGTACACCAATATTACTCTTGTGGTTCTTAATCCATTTGGCCCGACTTGGTGTTGTGTGTTGTTGTAAAAAAAACATCTAAGTCTTTTATTAGGGTACAACTTCATTTTAGATGTGTGTTATAATAACACCTCGTTCAGGTAAGTAAGTGGCCACCCGATCCGATCTGAGCCCTTCAGAGAAGACTCTCCGAGCCCTACTAGATAGTAGGGCACGGGGACACACTAGTGCATGATGCCGTTTCCTATAGAAAACCTCTAAAGGTGTTTTGTTTCACATGGCTTGAGGGCCCCCAAACAAGCCCGGTGAAGCTAAAAATGCTGTTCGAGGCAATCAGCAAAGTCTCCAATAAAAAAAGCTAAGTGGATTTAAGTCTTCAGTCTTTTAAAACAGTGAAGTGAACATAGATTCACTAACAAAGCTTCCAAAATCAATTGCTTGTCAAATCATTACAATATGTAAAGAAAATATGAAAATAAACAGAAAAATTAAAGTGGGGATCGCCTACCTACTAAAATGTAAGACTTTCGTTTTTTATTCTTCTAACCTGAAAACAAGGTGTCGCAAGACATAAGTTAATTGTTGGTGAGACTGTGCATGGGTGAGAATTATCTCACCAATGAGGATTCCAAAGACGAGGCCAAGTTGAGAAAGTTAAGTTGGAAGTTGCTGGTGCTAAGCTGAAGAAGAATTAGAGATAAAGTAACACATAAAATTAGATCAGCTGAAAAACACTGCTGGATAATGGCCTTTCCCAAGGATCTCCCCAATGACCAGTTATGTATTGCTTGCATCTAGCGACTACCTGCAACCTTTACCAGATCAAAAAAGCTAGTTGCCCAGTAGACACATATAGTCCACTACCTAATATCTAGATAGGTCACCGGAGCTGTAAGCTCGCTCACTTCTTGTTGCACTAAGAGCACAACTCACAGTGTACCACTGCTCAGGCCGTCAACTCTAAAGTCGACTACCAAATGTCCTCTTTGGTGGCGGAGTTGTAAGCACACTCATTTCTCGGTACCCATCCAGGCACCTGATCAATTCCAAATTCCTACGCGGCTGATTAAACCGGAGGCTTTTGCATCTAGCGGGCACCTCTACTAGTTCTCCAGACTAGTACCGTAGATGTTGGAGTTACCACTCAGTGAAAACCACCTAGCAGCACAACCAACTAAGGGCAACTCACGTGCCCCGCAGGTCTCTTCGCTTCAGGCCCCCACCGGACTGCTACTAAGACCCGCTCGCTATGCACGAAGTGGAAGCCTGGCCAGACCAACCAGGCAGACGAACATTCCCACTTCTAGCTAACCACATGCCACCACGAGCCAACCCATGTCCGGGGCCTGCCGGAGACGCCCGCGTAGGTATAACCTGCAGGGGGCCTAGGATCCGGAACTCCCGTGGTACCCTTGAAGAGACAGCCGGACCATACCCTACCTATCAGGGTCAGTAGATAGGGACTGTTATGGGATCGCCGGGGTCATCTAGGACGTGTTTAGGACGTCTAAATGTGTGCCGTCTTGTTGATGGAAGGCTTTCAACGTTATAGTTGGCGGCCGCCACAACAAGCGGGTTAGGGTGGTGGGGGGCGTTATCAAAGTAACGTATGGAAACGTCCTTGATAAAATCTTGTGGGAAGATCAAGATCACGGTGGAGATCTACATTGCGATAGTACCACGGGCAACCCGTGGCACCACGCATGAAACGGTTTTGGAGGGTTTGTAAGGGATACAGTTATGAGGGCGCGGTATGCGCGTAAACTACGGTACCGTAAGCATGACCGGGATTCATGACCCTATAGCAACTATACCTACAGGTTGTGAATTCTGACCCTACTCCATTTGATCATGGCAAACGCGATTTCTCTCTATTAGGTATAAGTTGAAGTTCAATATAGGACCATGAGTCATCATTGCCCCAAGAATATTGAATTGTCTGCTCAAAACAAATCTTAAATTAGATACACTTTTGAAATAATATAAATAAATAAAGTCAAAGTACGTAGGTAGGTACTTTAGTTGACAAAGTAAAAATAACAGCAACCATGCATTGGATATATTTTTTCTTTTTTTTTATGTACCTAAATCCAATAATGAAGAATAAGTAGGGTTTCTTTGTGATCATTATTGTCTGTCACACACAGTTTTATAGTAAGTTAACATTGAATGAGCTCATCAATGTATTATGGTAATAATTTGTAAAACGATATTCCGATGATGTAAAGCACTTAAGCGACGACGCCTTGAGCGGGATGACGCACCCGCACCTATCGGCTAAATAACGATAGCATTTAATTCGCTCACAAATTACGTCAACGTTGCGCTATCAATTGACGGTCCGTTCGGACTACCCTTTAAGGAACTTAATTTTATGCATACACCAGATTCTTCCAACACCACTGCACACCCTCTGCACACATCGATTCCGTGAAAAACACTCACGAAAACTCTAGGTTCTAAACAAGGTGTGGCGCATTTTCTCCCCCAAACAACTGTGCGCGTTGTATAAAACACAGGTCTGCCCCCCGACCGCCTAACCGATCGCTATGACTACGCGTATAGAAAGCTATAGCCTTTAGCTTTTGATATATGCTTTCATAGGCGGTGCGAGGTGGCAAGATGACGTCATAAACTAAACGCGTAGTCAAAGCGATTGGTTAGGCGGTAGGGCCCCTGGTCCTGCGTCCTGGTACCTACCTACTCGATGCTTTGGATACATTGCAGGCAGCGTCGCGCAATTTGTATTATTGGAGACGTAGAGGCCACCAAACATCTAGTGTATTCTAGAGCTTCTACAATTACGTCCTAATTTTGCGGTTCTAAGCGCCTTAACCGTGTATACCATGGCGAGTGCTACGAAGAACTTTTTTCCCTTATCCCTCCATCCATCCTTCTCCTTTCCTTACCAGAACTACGCGTGCTGGTCTTCCGGGTCACCGATTTACTGAAACACTCAAGACACATTACTTATCGCCACGAAGACCCAGTTCACACACGCATTTTAACAAGTACAGACATATGCCTGCGTGTTTTTCCTTTCCCATTCAATGGCGAATGCTACACGCTCGATATTTATCACGATATTTGGATCACGATCCAGGATCACGATATCTGGATCGCAAGCAGATACTACACGCTCGATACGGATCGCGTCAGTACGCCGGTAAATATTCAATCAAGAAAGACGTGCATTGGGTCCGCGATGAGTGACAATATAAAGAAAGCTTGTGTTGCTTTCATAATAGCGTTAGCGTTAAAAAGGCGTGTGAAAAGAAAAAAATGGGCAAAATATTGGCTTCAAGACAGAGAAAACTTTTTTTAATTCTTTTGTATAATTAGATTTCAATGAGTTAATTTTTGCAATAACGTTTTTGATAGATGCAGCGGGTTTTTATCTTTTTAAAAATTTGCAGCATATTCTCATACACATTCGGTGTTTTTACTTAATTCATATTATCTTGACTTAAGCTGTCCCAAACCTCAGGTACCTAGTGTCTCCAACATAATTATAAACTCTTTTAAATATATTTGAACGTTCGTAAGGGCTGCGGCGTGTGCCGTCTCGTTCAACGCGTCCTCCTCCATCGCTGACTGGATGATATTGACACGATAAATATCGAGCAGAGACTAGACGCTCGATATTTATCAACAATACATGATACGGATCGTTGGATTTCTGGATTTTTAGAAATCCAACGAACGGATCGTTGGATTTCTGGATTTTTAGAAATCCAACGATCCGTATCACGATCCGGCGATACACTGTACTACACACTCGATAAATATCGTGATCCTGGATCGTGATCCAAATATCGCGATCCGTATCGAGCGTGTAGCATTCGCCTATGACACTCAAACCAAACGGAAGCCTTCGAGCTCCCTAGAAAGGCGCGGTAGAAAGAAAACCACCGGAATGGTCGATCACTACAGCGGCAGCGCGGGCAACCAAGTTTATCGCCGCCTGTTAACCAGCTTACGCTGGATGTAAAGCCTATGCCTTTGGCGGCAAACGATTTTATAATCGTAACATGATGTGTCATTTCAATGACTTAAACCAACTAAAACGCCATATGAAGGGTTCAAACTCGCACTCTCTCTGTCTCTCTCTCGCACAGTGCGAGTTTCATTCGCCATTTGATCACATTAACGAAAACAAGAATTTGTATGGCAAAATTTTCTCGTATGTCGCCAGGAGGCGCTGCTTCAATGCCATACTAATTTGCGTTTTCAGAAATCGGATAATAAACCAAACTCACACTAGGCACCTAGAACTAAACCCGTCCGTCGCGTCGAACTAAACAGAACAAGGATACATTTTTTTTGAAATTTTTTGACAAAAACCAGTTACCTAGAGCTCCCATTAGCGGTCTCTTGAAAGCGCAGTTTTGATTTAGTCATTCAATAACGATTTATTAGTCTCCATAAAAGCATTACCTGTGCGTATGTTACTAAAGGATGTTGATCTCGTGTCAGCAGTTTACCCTCAATGTAAAAATAACTAGACAATGCTATTGCACTGTCTATTTATTTTTGTCTGCATTCTTGATTTACAATTTTGTCTGCGTACCTATTCTACCTACTTTACATGCTTACTTGCTTCGTATGAATTTCGTCTCGCGTAATCCCGACATTCTATCATCAGATCGTGCGACCAACATACATTGCAAATAATGCATATAGGAAAATTAATAAATACCTATATGTGGAGGATTAAATGTAACACAGGTTGAACAATTTTAAAAGAAACATCTTGTATTTACTTATTAATTTAATGGGATCCGAAATTATTCGTGGGTGAAACTTTGCTCGCGTAAGAATTAATTCATCTATAAATTTATTTTTCGTTAATAGTGAGAGTTTAGTGACAAAAAAAACTTGGAAACAAGGTCTGCATTTCTGCAGGTTTATTAGCTCTCTCCATCCGACCTGGTTTTCTGGAAGAGATCGCTCTATAGACCGCCAAATTGAAACTCTCTTTTATTATTATAATTTTTTGATATTTGTATATTTGTTTATTTTTTTTAATTGCAATAAAATTATTATCTATTTATCTATCTAACATTTCAATTATAAAGTTAATGGCTACCACATCTGCTTACCCATTTTCTTAAATAAAAAAATTATAATCATTTATACCGACCTAATTTCTATACATTAAAACAGAAATTTGGTCAGTACCTATTTCGTTTTCCTCAGCCTATTCATAATAAACCAAAACAATAGGGGAATAATATAAAGAAAGGTCACTAACCAGGGGCTCGACCGCCTAACCGATTGCTTTGACTTCGTGTGTGGTTTATGACGTCATCTTGTCGTTTCGTGCCGCCTATGAAAGCAATATCGAAAGCTATAGCCTTTATCATTTGATATTGCTTTCATAGGCGGTGCGCAGGTGGCAAGATGACGTCATAAACTATACGCGTAGTCAAAGCGATCGGTTAGGCGGTCGGGGGGCAGATCCATGCCTACATCATTTTGAACTACACTTTACCTGTGCTGTGGCTCTGTTTAAAATTACAGTTTGCAAGAAACATACACTTTTCAGACACTATTAACTATATTGTCAGTTAGTCCACATTTCAAGACAGGTTTGTTGTTTACGATTTTGTAAACAACAAATCTGTCTAGTTTATATTTTATAAACTAGTGCCTATATCTCCACTTTGATGGAGTTTTAAAAATCTACATAAAGTGCAACTACAAAAAGGTCCATGTCTCGTAGAGGATACTTTATTTATTATCTATTGAAGCTGATGTATTCTTGCATATTTCAAGTATTAACAATGTATGGCAGCTCAGGAGACAATAGTTTGCTAACAATAGCTGAACTAGGAAGAACTGAAGGTTACCCTTTTCAAGAGCAGTCGTTCGTTCCTTTTATAACGATTTTTGCTTTTGTAGGGTTGCTGTTGCTCGTGCCTGCAACCTTATAAAACCTGACACCGAATATTTAGTTCTGCTTCAGTAATTATCACACGATGCGGTATCCTAATTGTTATTACTTGTTCCTTCCTAGCTTGCTTTGATCGAAACATGCTCTAATGAATTCGTCTTATAAATTGTTTTTATCAATAAATTAATATCATAACTAACTACGCGCTTCGCTTGCGTAATTCGCACGCTTTTTTTCGTAAAAGTAAAGTTTGAATCGAAACTAAAGTACGTTACGTTCACTAATGTTACTGAACGGTGCACGTTTATTTTACACTAGCTGTGCTCGCGACTTCGTCCGCGTGGAATAGTGACTTTCGGCAGCATTTTTAATTTTTTAGGCTC
Organism: Eudonia lacustrata; assembly: GCA_947562085.1. NCBI lineage: Eukaryota > Metazoa > Arthropoda > Insecta > Lepidoptera > Crambidae > Eudonia > Eudonia lacustrata. The sequence goes on along the minus strand of OX387315.1, from coordinate 10,372,046 downwards.
TTTTCCCGTTTTTGCAACATTTTTCACTGATGCTTCGCTCCTATTGGTCGCAGCGTGATGTTATATAGCCTAAAGCCTTCCTCGATAAATGGACTATCCAACACAAAAAGAATTATTCCATTCGAACCAGTAGTTCCTGAGATTAGCGCGTTCAAACAAACAAACAAACAAACTCTTCAGCTTTATATATTAGTATAGATTGCGCTATGTAGAAAGAAAATTTATTGTTTTATTCCGAAATTTATAAGACTCACGAAACTTTTAATTTCATGCATATCAGCATTGTTGCCTTGCATTTTGTTAGAGGAGTTTTAGAATACGTTGTCTAATCGCACGCGTCATCTTGATATTTTTTTATCAACATATGTGACGTCTGAACAGCTCTCCATTTTCCATTCAACTTATTAATTCCTTCAGTCATGCGTACAACATCAATCTTATGTGTAATCTGTTTACATTTATAACAATAATTTATCATCTCATTCACACCCCTTTCAGTGGGTATGCGCAGGTGATAACTCGATAATGGTTTAACACACGACATGTGCTAATAGGCCGACCACTGTCCAGTACTTATGCTATACTTAGCTATGTTTAATATTTCTTTCGTAACTCTGGATTGTCAAACATTTCTGAGTAAAAGTTTTGATCGTCACTGCCATTTGTATTAATTTAGTAAAATAAAATAGTTTCCCTTTAAAGTGTTTCGATCAAGTGATCCTTAAGAACATCGGGCCGTATAGGAACACCTTTGTTTTTTTTTGGAGAGAGATTGCTGATTGCCTCAAACGGCATTTTCAGCTTCACCGGGCTTTTTTGGGGGCGGCGAGGTACTTAAAGGGTGTGAAAGCCGTGTGAAACGAATCACCTTCGGAGGTTTTGTAGAGGGAACGGCATCACACATTTAAAAGTGCGTGTCCCTGTGCCCTACAGATTCTCCGAAGGGTTCGGATCGGATCTATATCGGCATATTTATCAACTTTATGTAAAAATCATAAAACTATCTTGAATAGTTTAGGTTTTATAATTTTTGAACGTATTTCCATACTGGTCGTCCTACTGTGCGCCAGACTCGGCGAAGAATGCATTGTGATCCAATTATAGCTACAGTCTAGGGTTCTTTTTACTGGAGTGATTCGGCCCGTCTTGGTGCAATGGGTCGATTGCAAGGTAGGGAGGCTCTCCTTCCGCCTGACTCAGGTGTTGACCAGCTATAGCTGTTTCGGCCATTACCTGTGCAGGATATTTAATAGGTACGTGAAGAGAAAACTTCGTGCCCCATTTTAAGCACATTGCGCGCACAGAGGAGTGTGAAATTTGGTAACATAAACGTTTATACGGAGAAAGAGACCCGAAAGATAAACTGTATGTATACAGTGTATCATCATCATCATCATCATCTCAGCCAAAAGACGTCCACTGCTGGACAAAGGCCTCCCCCAAGGATATGAGGGGTATTTGCCGTATTTTTTTATACAGTGTATAAAAAATATATATTTTGGAAATTACGGTCTAATTTCGACCACTGGGCGACCACTTGTAAGTTTTAAAGTACGTACGATCCAGGCAGGTAAATCAATAGCGACTTTAGATTTAGATTCGTTCTCGAATTAGCAAAAAAAATCGAACAATTAAATAAATATAAATAAAGAGACGTCAATAAAAAAAAAACAAATGTTGAAAAAATTTCCACGAGCAGGATTTGAACCCGCACCCTTCTGACATACCGGTTCAGGTGCTCTTCCAATTGAGCTATCGTGGTTCTAACCAGCCCGCCGAAATTATTCAACACTAATTACTTTTTACTTTGAAAGCCAAAGGCGCCCATTCAATGTCAACAACTACCGTCATTAACATCTGATCATAATAGGGTCATTTCGCCTGTTCGCGTCCATTTAGTGCTGTTGGCAAGTTTGAAGGAGAAAATAAAAATGTCCCAGCACTAATTTCAATGAAAAATTTATGTAATGTGTTCATTATATAGTCTATTTTAAGGTTAACTTTTAGGTTTGTTCGAAACATCTTGAGTTTTTTTTTGAAATAGACAAACATCAGGATTAGGCGTTTTACCCAGTTTGCGTCCACAAAATCCAGATTGCGTCTACCCCTGGACCATTTCGCGTCCACCAGTTTAAAAGGAATGTAGGGGTGATATTTTTAAGATAATGTAAAGAAAGATTGGATTTTAACAATTTCTTTATTTAAGAATATAGTTATTTAAAAATCAACGTTATTATCATTAATAAATCAATTTAAAGAATATAAAAATACCTATTTATTCTTCTCAACATTGATTGAACTAAAAATTAAAAAACAAAGTATGTAGGTAGTAGGTAAATATTAATTCCACCTGTTTATGTCAACAATAATCAGTTCTGTCAATTTTACCCTAAAATCACGAGGAATATTATTAGAATTATTACTAAAGATCAGCCTTGATTAATAATAAGTTTTTGGCTATATTATAGCAACAAAACAATACAATAATTGTTGTCTAATCCTACTACTAAAAGAAATGTTGAATCATAATAATTACGAGACGAGGTATGATTTATTATAACCTTAGAATTTTAATTAATGACGACGTCCATGCTGACGCAAAGTGGAAGTTTTATAAATTCGGTGTAGTAATTCGCGTCCACCTTATTTTAACTGTTAACTATAGAAAAAATAAGCAAATTCATAATTAATAATATTCCTTTTTTCATTATCAAAGTCTAGAAACAGCTATGTAACCTAAAATTCACATAAAACAATACAAGACTTAATGTCAAACGCGCCGCTGGACACTATTTTTTTCTTAAAATACCGCGGGTCCGCGCTCTCTTGTTGAACAGCCGAGACAAACTATTTTTTCTAAACAGGATTGGTTGGGCGCACGGAACTTTTGTCTATGTGTGCGTGTCTCTTATAAATTGAGGTATTGGCGGTAATGACTTTTCGTTTTATTGGTGTGTTAGTATACTTATTTTCGAGAATGTTCCGAGATCCGTTCCAGAGATCCGTAAAATGGACGCGAACTGGGCGATGGACGCGAATAGGCGAAATGACCCTATTTTTACAAATACTAAAGATCAGTTAAGAAGTAGGCAAGCTATTTATAAAATGTTTATATAATTTTTAACGCAAATTTTGTTGCGAACAAATTACAAAAACACAAATGTTGAAAAAATTTTCACGAGCAGGATTTGACCCGTACGTCTGAACAGTATGTCAGAAGGGTGCGGGTTCAAATTCTGCTGTATATAAAATAATACATCAAATATAAGTTATCTATAATTTCAATCTCAATAACGCAACATAAATATTTTCAATAGGTACCTACATATTGGAAATCTTTTTCCGTTTAGAACAGACTGCGGAAAGTTAATTTACGAGTGGATTGGTTTCCTGCGGCTTGTTCCACTGTGCCAGCGGATTTTACTCGTCTATTAGAAACATAACAGCCCTCTGATGGCATTTGCTTCCTCTTACATTTGATGTTTGAATTTCTATATAGGCGCTGTATTGCGTTCTGGAGGACGTCCGCAACATTGTTTCCGTCACCATCCAAGCTGATTATCATACTATGATTGTCAAGATAGATTTTGAATAATTGTTATCTAATAAAATAACCTTTAGTATTTTGTTTTTCACTTTTTGTTTACAATGAACCATAGTCACATTACTTAGACAAGTAACAACAACATTATTAAACCTTACTCTTTTAGTAGTTTAAAAAACAACTTCAATCCCAATTGGCTCACTTGATAATTTGATGAAATATGTACTTTGTGTATCTTAAATACAATAATGTGTACGGTGCAAGAACTTTAAATTATCTAATCCATTGATATCATAATTAAATACAAAACGAAATTCGAAAATAACACGACCGTAAAGTTACAAAAGTTAAGAAAACCGCGAAAAAAATCTAATCCCAGTGTCAGGATCTAATAAAATAAAAATATAAAAATTTCGGAAATCAAATTACAAAATTTTCTTGATATAAGTACTTTTTAGTACCCTACCTTTTACTATTATTGTACATTATTACAATAAATTTGCGAGGACCTTCAATTGGCAGCCATCTGTTGTTTGGCATCGTACTGTTTATTCAAATGTTATGATGTTGGTCTTCCTTTAAAGTACTAGAAAGAAATAGATGTCGTTAGATAAGAAGAATTTAGAATCAACTGATAAAGCGCAAGAGCTGCGGTATCGATCCCTTCTAGTCTGCTGGGTTTTATAAATGTTTTTCAACTGGGAACAAGATGTTTATTTCAACAACGAACTCATGGCTGAAGTTGGAAGCATTTCTTCATACCTAGTTACGTTTTATTTCAAACTTGGACACACAACGCGTCTGGAGTTGAACATACTGACAATGTTTATGAAATGCTTCTATATTTCTACTTATATAAAAATATAGTTTACTAAAATAAGAAATGGTTGAATATGTATAGATGGTTGTAGAAAAACACATTGTGTTTTGACGAAGCAGTGGGCGTAGCGTTCGCAGCATAGTGCGCAAGTTACGGTACCTACCTTCATTATCAGAACAATACACTTGCAATCGATACGCACTTAGCAAAGTGAAAGCAATAGACATTTGACGTGTAATGGAGATTATTTCGCGACCGTTATAGTGGACCACCAAATAACAAAAGAAACAGATTCACAAGCAGAACCAAAGGTTTTACATGTTATGCGTTATTATGATTTAGTTAGGCTAGCCAGCGCAGATAGTATTCATATCATATATACTTACACACGTGCGTCTTGCCTTGCATGATTGAAGTTGAGGTTCAAACAAATGTTTTACCTTGAACCTGAGGAGTTTCGCCCGAGTTCTTTCCGTAATAACACGTGTTGTGAGACTCCATTTTAATTTCTATCTACCGTACAATTTTTACCTTTACTACATAATAAAAAATACTTGAAATTGGCTAAATGCTAAACGCGAAGCCATTAATTAAGATAATTAATTAGGCCTAAGGCGTTCGGATTGGGATCGAAAGCAGAACCCGAGGGCGTCTTTATAGGCTAGGATTTCGGCTCTGGTTGACCCAGGTCTTGTGGGTAGAGAAAAGCGCCCAGGCACATATCTCTACCTGAAATAGCACGAGTGCGAACTCTTGTTCAACGAGCAACCGTACTCGTAGAACAAGAGTTTACACGTTTTGCTCTATTGCAAGTATAGACATTATACACCCAAGACACAGCTCTTGAGTCTATGCTAGTATTCATGTGTAATTGAGTAGTGTACATATAGTTGTAGCTGAGTGTATAGTGACATTCGAAGGGTTGTGACTCGGAAGCGGGGCCAGGGACTGTACCTCGTTTGCGCTGGCCTTAACACTCCCAAAAACGCGCGGACTAAATTGACGATGCATTGTGTGTGACGTCATAATTCAGCCAGTTGACTCGACCGTATCGCAATTTAGTAGTAGTTGTAGTGCAAGCACTCGACGCCTATGCTATACATATCTAACGCATTTGTTTCGGTGGTGGTAATAGTATAGATAGGCTATCACACATCGTCAATTAGTCACACTGTGCGCGAAAAAATTGCATTAAGCTCCGGCCCCTCCCGATTCTTCCAATGCCACTACAGTACTTGGTCCAAGAGACCGTAGGCTAAGAACAAGAGGAAGTAGACTCGGTGCAGAAGAAATGTGCCTGGACGCTACACCAGCTACACTACCACCTATGCCACTCAGCTCATACAACCACGTGGGCCCAGTGCGTTGCAGTTGGTGGTTGTTAACGACGAATCCAGTCGGGACCAACGGCTTTACGTGTCTTCCGAAGCTAGCAATCGTAGACCCGGCGCGTTAACCACTGCGCTATCGAGCTCCTCGCTTTATCAAGCAACTAAATATTCAGCAGGCAACGCAGGCCTAGAATCGCCCATAGCTTTATTATGAAAACTCATTCCATTAATTAGTTTTTTTTTATAATAAATTGTTGTTTTGATCATTTTGTTGCTGACTGTACCGGCTGCAAATTTCTTGGAGTATCGATAGCGTTTTGTGACTAACGCTTTTACCAAGGACGACTATTTTCATAGATGTATCTTTGTACTTCATAGTCAACATTAACATAACATCAATACTAAATACTAGCATTGTGACTGTTGTTCCCAGAACAAATAGATTAAAAGTCAATTTTACTTATTCAACATTAAGACGGTGAAACCTTGAAGTGAAATCATAATAACGTCCGTTGAATCAAATCAAAGTAATGTTCCGCCCAATTTTTTAATCATTATTGAGTGTTCAGTAATTCTTTAGACCCACAAATAACGTATCGTACCACCTAGGTAAGTATATCATATTCTTAGTTAATATTTGTTTCGTCACTCTTTACTGTTTTAGTTTGGTGATAATTAAAAAAGTAGGTAGGTATATTAAAATAGTTCATCTTTACTACATTTCATAAAAAAGTTTAGATACCTGGCTGGCCTGTGCTCCATCACTACATAAATTTAATATATTATTATAAAACACGTTAATTATATTACTACATCTATTTTTAAGTCAATAATTTCCACAGTTTGATACTGCACCCACAGAGCCAATAAATGGGACGCTGCCGACTAATTCATATTTCCGCTGCGCCCTTCTGTCGGAGTTTGATCTAATTTATCTTCTAAGCCCAATCCATTAGCGGTCCCTCCTGTGATAACGACGAGTTGACAGCGGCCTCCGCGCCGCACGGACGCGCACACTTCGCCAGTAAATATGTCCTCCCGAGTTCGTTACACACGCTCGTAACGATAGCGGGTTTGGTGTTGTGTTTTTTTGTAAAAACCAGTTATGATGATTATTAATGTGTGCTCCAGTGAATCGCGGACATTATTTTAAAGGATGTGGTGATACCGATTAAACGTCCCGCTTGTTTTGTGACAGTTGTATAACCAACTTGTACGTAATATCATTAAAAATTTCGTGTGCCTAGCGTATGTTTTTGTGTGTGTTAATGTTTTGGCATCGATGTGGGCACGTTCACAACGTAAATATCAAATGAATTGTAAATTAAGGGCATATGTCGCGGATGGTAGAAAGTTTTCCCGCGAGGATAAGTCTTGCTAAAAATGTAACGTTTATCATCAGATTTACTATTAGTGCCTAATAAAACGTATTAATCTGAGATAGTACCTACAACAAAATAAACTCGTTAATGAGGTTGAAAAAAACAAGTGCTTATGTATAATTTAATGTAGACCTATTTGATAAGAACCTATATATTATTGTGATAGTTAAACATTTTGTTTGGATTAGTATTGTGGGAGTTGTTGTTGACACTGAACGTTTCATGATGACACGTCTATTACTTTGACTTCGATTTCATATTAAATAAATGTATGTGTTTAATTACAGGTGGAGGCGGGAGACGTATTGCTCAAAGTCAATGGGACTGATGTAAACCGGTTCACTACCCGAGAAGGTGAGGAATCCGCACTTTGGCAGCCGCACACCACTTGCCCACGATACTCCTTTCTCGCCGACTGATGGATTGCACTGCAGCCTTAACCCACGACCTTTTGATTTACTGAACAGCCACTGTGACAAGCCCATAAAGCTGTTAGAGGCCGCCATCTAAAGTGGATAGGGGAGACAACAAAAGGCATGAATCAAAGATGTCAAATGCTTTCAGATGTATTAAACGACGTTTTATGATCTCTCCCTTGATGTTGCGTTATAGTGTTTGCTTTGCGATTTTTAAACGTATATACTATCAAACAAAAACAGTTAAAACGCATTACAATTCGCGCATACTTAAAATGTTACAAAACTTGTTCAATATATTATAGAGTGACCAATATCTATGACGTTATTAGCTGTAATTCAATGATCGCGTTTCGAGCGGGCCGCGACCGGCACGCAACATAGCAATTCACATTTAACACGTTCTCTACAACTCTGGTTACGGCCTTTAAATAACTTAATAACCTCTTTACAACGCCGATGTCAAAATTGATTTCCACCGACAACTCGCAATCGAGATGTTATCAGAACAGAAATGTTCAAATAATTTGCTATTGTTCGACTTATGTACTAGCTGTTTGTTTAATAGTTTCGATTAAGTTTTTCGATAACAGAAGTCGAATACAAACAGCTGGTCGGTGTTTGTACAAATTATCATGTCATTTATATTGATTGTTGCAGTTTTAAAATGCTTACGACTCTCATCGGATCCCGTCACTCTAAGACTGAGAAAGGGTGAGTGTCCTATTTTAAACTGGAGTTGCGGCACGCCCGTGTCTGATGCTTGCATGAGCTGTGACGTTCGGGAAGCGGCCTAGTACGGCGGCTGCATGTAATAGTATTAGTTTATCCCCGAGTGGTTCAGTCGAATTCGTGAAGTAAGCCTCCACAAATAAGAGTTGCAATACGCGGAGTAATTTCATAGGTGGCTCCCGGGATCCGGGCCGGATAACACCGCTCACAGTGGCTTTGTTCCTTTAATAACCTATAATCTCACCGCGCCCACACGAGGAAAACGAACCGTTCTTGTTTCTTGTACTTTCTTTGTTCGATGTGTTTGCTTTGCTTATTGTTGACACTGATAAGGAGTGATAACGGAGTGATGTTTAGACCCTCAGATCAAAGCGAGCGTAAGGCGATACATCTCAGCGGCGGCGGAGCGCCGCTCTAGCGGCCCGCGAACCAACCACGATAAGTGAGTTACTTGTACTATTTAACTAACTCGTTGCGATAATTTAGTTAATAAGAAATATTTTAAAATTCTGGACTGAAAGACTCATATACATTATACAAGATGAAAATTCTGGATTGAAAGACTCATATACATATACAGGATGAAAATTCTGGATTGAAAGACTCATATACATATACAGGATGAAAATTCTGGATTGAAAGACTCATATACATATACAGGATGAAAATTCTGGATTGAAAGACTTATAATCATATACAGGATGTTTGGTAATAGATGTATGTATATTCCCGAAACATGGCCATGCAACCAATTATAAAGAACACTATGATAACATGCAAAATCATATTTACGTACAGACGCCAGCATATCAACCTATCCAAAACTGACAAATTTCTCCAGTACATTTTCAACCATATATACCTTAGTCATAAAGTTTAAAGTATATTAAGGAAATTTACCAGTTTGTGGTAGGTTGATGTGCCGCGGCGTGTGTACATTTACTTTTCCATAAAAAAATCAAATTTCTTTTATTACAATTTTTTTGTTCGGTCGTGCAATGTTTCGACTTCTGTTTGTTTGACCATGAGGTTGACGACCAAGAACAACGTATCAGCTTGACACTTTACAGTTTTACTTAGTAACAAAGAACCTCAATATCTCGGCCATGTGGTACTTTTCAGGTTTGTTCCCAATTTTCCAAGGTTCTATGAACGGTAAACGATCTGCCATATTCGGGATTATACAGGTGTTGCCAAACACCCTGTATAAAGGTATAATTATACCTTGTATTATACTTGTATGTAAAGTTATTATCATTTTAATGAATACTAGTAGCTATTAGTAACCACGATTTTGGAATAAGTGATTCACAAATTGTAAGAGTTATTTTGCAATGCTTTTGGGATGTTTGTTCCTATAGACACGTTGTTATCACTGAATATTTTCTGTAATTCTAATAACAGCTAAATGACGTGTCATAATGTGACATTAATTACCTGTTCCACCACTCCGTCCGTATGCTTTAGTTGATATTAAAATCGCAGGCAGTCTCTTCTGAATTGTGACTCTTAAATCATCATATTGTGTGGGGTTAACAAAAGTTCTTGATAGGCTATCATAATAATCATAATCGTAAATCTTTATTGGTCCATTTGGTTTACATGATCTTAAAACTAGGTATAACTAGGTATCTGTCACCCATGACGTCTTAGCGAAACAATTCAATAGTATCGCTTTACTTTATAGTGTGACTTTACCATAAACCAAACATGCAAATCTTCCGAGCTTTCGATTGTGAGGACGAAGTCGCAGGCGTTCAGCAGTTACAATACTATATCTAACTTGATATATTTTCAAGCCTTCGTCGATAGTAAACATTCTTAATGTCTGTGGGGCAATGCTTTACGCTTATCTCGACCCCTGGGGCGAAACGCCCGCTGTCTACGTGAAACTCTTTCCTCAGACTGGGTAAGATAACGGGAATAAAACTAGACACCAACATACTCACTAAAACCCATCTGATTTTCCACCTTGTTGTGGCGCATGGATCTCTTAACATTTAGACTTTGAGGAAAAATACAGGAAAACATGTTTTTATGTGTTAACATCACATTAGTAGTAATCTTTTTTAAAATATTGACAAGGGGTTAAACTTGTATCTTAACTTAGTACAGCAACCCCCTTTCGGTGTCAAATTTAATTTAAACCCTCTGTCGGGGGTGTGATCGGTATAGGGGCCCAGCGCGACAGCTGATTGCCGTCGGTGATAACGGATTAGGGAGCATATGGGCCGTATCGACGCCGCCACCGCCTGATTCACGTGGATCACGCGACACGACACTCATTTTGACAGCCCTCTATGCGGTGTTGCATTTTTTCGTTGTTTTTTTGGGCATGACTCGCAATGTTACTGTATGGGGGAACCGCAGCCGCGAAACAAGTATTGATTTAATACATTAGATCTTAGAGCATTAAACCAAATGGAGAGGCCATGCGCACGAATTTCTATGAAAAAAAGTCTGTCATTGTCTGCGGGGGACGAGGTAAACGCACACAAATACAGTTCACACTGATGCATTTTTCAATGACGTCGCTACGCACGCAAACTACAAAATTATTAAACACTAGCATAAACTAGACGCACACTAATATATTCACACACAGGGATAGCCTGTCCGTACACGAGTCTGACGTCAACTTTATATAAACGTCGATAGGGCTTGACACTATCGATTAAATTTGTCGATGCCAATAATAATGACATAGCCCGAAAGTTTTAATAGTTAAAATCAATCACATCAAGTTATTTAATTTACTTGTTTATCTACACAAGTAAATCTCGCGACAAGCTTTTATATTATATAATTGTGTAATGACGTTATAAGTTCAGAGTAGGTACTTTCAGTTGGTTTATGAACTAAAGTATCCTCAAGTGACTAAAATTTCTCAGAACGACTTAACTGCTCGAGATTGCATGTCTTCTCTGGGTTCATTGAATTTATCAGTACCGGAGATCGAGGAGGCTTTAATAATAAGCGTGCTGGTTTAGATGGTAAACCAGCATGGTAACCAAACATATTACTAAAAATGTATGCCGAGAATCTTGCGAGGCCATTACAAATATTATTATAACAAATCGCTTCAAATGGTATATTTCCATCACAGTGGAAATCGGCACACCTGACTCCCATTCACAAAGGTAGTGATACAAATGTTGTTTCCAACTATAGGCATGTATCTATTATTTCTTCCTGCATTGGGCAAAGTCTTAGAATCCAAAGTGTGGCAAAAAATGTATTGGCATGTCAAACAAAAACTTCATCATGAAATTACAGCTCAATCGGTTGAAGACATCTGCTTCAAAATTGAGGTGTAAGATTCCAACTGAACAAACATACATACATACATACATACATTGCAAGTTTAATAAAAGCTTGTAAAAATAGTTGGCTATCTAACCCAGACTCTCAAACAGAAGGAAGGAAAAACTGAACAACATGTATTTTCATGGTTCCATAACGCAGATCAATCTTTTATGTGGGTAACGTAGGATCTTAAAGGAAGACTGAAAATAGAATAACAAAATGAAAAAGGAACTTTCCGCATTTGGCTGGTCCGAATCTTGACAATTTTAGAAAATCTCCTGCCTCGATTCAGGCAGGAGATTTTCCAAGTATTAGGATAAAGGTTTTTCATGTCTGAAAAAACATTTCTTCGACCAAGATTTCGATCAACCGATAAAAGCAGCTGTAGCGCATGAGACAGCACTTTTGGGCGCAGTGGTTGCGAGTTTTCCTCTGTGTACTTCAACAACGCGTGAAATAGCAAAAATATTGTAAGGGAAACATACCTAAAGATTGGAGACATGGTTGTTATTAAAGAGGAGCACCTTCCACCGATGAAATGGGTCCTAGGACGCATCAACATACTATACTATGGAACTGACGGTGTTTGCAGAGTTGTGGACATTACTACGTCCAAGGACATCTTAAAAAGAGCATTAACCAAAGTTTGCGCTCTGCCCATAGGCGATTCTCATGAGGTCCTTGGAACCTCAGCTTCCAAGAGGGAGGAGGATGTTAAGCATACTAACGGCAATGGGGGAGGGAGCAAGGACGACGCAGTGAAACCACTGACTAGCGACACCGGCGACGGCCGGACAATGACATCTGTCTATCAACGAGATTTCAGCTCGTACGCGCGTCCCTATTTTATTTATATTTTATTCCGAATAAAGGAATTTTACTGTTTCTTCGGTGTATTACTTTAAACTAGGCATCGTCGTAAACAAATGGTAATCAATAATTTTTACCTCATTATTTTTTCTAAACGAAAAAGAATTAACAACAATTCAATAATCTTTATTTTTATTGTAAATATTTCAAAGAAGTTATGATTAGTACTTTATAATAATAAAAAGCACACATATTTTAATAATTTCAAAGTTGCCACGACACGCTGTTGGACTGCAGTATAAAACAAAAAGTTTGAAAACGCTGTGAGCAAATCGTGTGCGTTTAGGAGTCCACGAAACATGATTTTCACAAGCTGTGATCCAAATATAAAAATATAATAAATACATCTTTTGGAAATTTGAAAAATATATAGTCAGATTAAACATTATGATGAAGTCTATATCGATGTTTTGTTTTTGTACTGTCGCAGCTCTAACTTTGTTGCAGTGTGGCTAATGTAATTAAATTTAAATTTCCTATTTTCGGGATAAATGACGGGACGTCAAACTATTATATTAATGAAGTAGACCGATCCTAAACATACAGTTTCATAGTATTGAAATTTTTTAAAGCAATTTAGTTGCAAAAAACGTTGGAAAACGAAAATAAGTAACAATTTATAAATAGTGATTTATTATTAATTAAATAAGCATTTGTATTAAAAAACAGTTTTAACGATAAAGAACGTGAAGTATAAATTGTAATTCAATGTTGGCTCATTCAATTTTAAAAGTTACGCAAAGTTGCAACTTGACGTTTTAGTGGCAACACTTTGTGATTGACAATATTTTTTCAGTTTTTTGCAAATTTAGGGCTTTATTCAACAATAATAAGACAAAATAATACTTACAGATGGAAAGTAACGTTATCCTTTTGTACATTCGACTTTTCTGATCGCTCCTTACACGAAAACACGCTGCAATTCGACATTTTTTGCTTACGTCCTAACGCGTGCACCGCGATTTGTAAATGACGCCGGAACGCGCGAGAACTAGTTTTATATAATCGATATGACCGCCGGTCATATAATTTTGGCAGAGGGGAACGCCTGTCAGTGGCGTCTCCGGTTGGTTTAATGCTCTAAGCATTAGATAGATTAAATTCTTAAATGTAGAATGGTATCAGTAAAATTATCGTCTGTATTAAAATTTTGATCTAGTTCGTATTTTCTAAAGTATTTTGTAACGATAAAGTGGTGATAATGTATGATAGAATATTCAAACATGCTTATGCAATTTTTTATAAAATAACAAATAACTTATTTGGTTTATTAGTTACGGACTTTAGAAAGAGTGTTCGATTACATATTTTATGTAATCGAATCTTAATACCGTTTTATCAGTAAATTTGAATATTGAGCACTATTATAATTACCTATTCAAATGCCTGACACACTAAATTATGTAAGGCGCCTAGGCGGCGATGAGTAGAAAGGATAACGCGTTCGAATATTATGGCATTATTTAGTATTTGGCATGGGCAAAATTATTATGGCTCTTTTGTGCGGCATGTTAGAAGCTTCCGACTCGTAGAGTGCGTAGACAATTCTATTAAAAAGTCTAAGCAACAACAAGAGATGTTTCAAGCATCATAATATCATCATCTACGCATCATCAGCCTTTGAAAAAGGTCCTTTTTGTTTTTGTAAATTTTAATGTTGTAAATGTCTCAATCGCAACAAACCATTTCGTTCCTTTTAAAAATTGATAATATTAATGTTATTTGTATTCCAAAGTAATTGCAAATGTGTTATTGATTCACTACTTTAGCTGTTTAAGTTGCTAATGTAACTCTTATGTAATTCTTATGCGAATAAAAATCTTAAACAACAAGTTTGTATAATATACATTTAAGTCCAATAATATCTCTACAGAATAGGAGCCTAATTTCTCAAGAAAGTCATTAGGAAAAATAGGAGTCTGTCGATGTCGCTCTATTGTATCTCATAGTTGCATGGAATATAAGTTCAGAGAAGTTACCATGACAAAGTACAAAAGTGTTTATATATTGTTAGACTCGACTATACTTGATGTGTTAGTAATAAGAGCGCTCTGTCTCCAGACCCCACTCGCCCGCCTCGAGCAACTCGACCAGCAACTCGTCGAGCAACTCGTCGAGCGACGGGTCGGGCGCGCGCTCCGGGGACAGCTGCGAGGCTCTGCTGACGGAGGGCGTGCGCCGCAGCCAGCCCAAGTTCGAGGCGTACATGATGACTGGCGACCTCATGCTCAACCTGTCGAGGGTCGAACATCCGCTGCATAACAACCGCGCGCCCCCGCATCGGACACACTACCACCGGTACTGTTTCCTACTTCTATACGAGTACATTTGAGAGCCTAATGCCTGATTTCACCATAGACCCCTAAGTTTTAGGTGACCCCTAAGCCATGTTAAGTGACAGTTGTTGGAGCAAAACCATCACCTAAAATGGCTTAGGGGTAACCTAAAACTTAGGGGTCAATGGTGAAAATGGGCATAAGGCACTCTAATCGAGTTAGTACCATCTAGAGTTAAAATTGTGAAACCAACTTGTCACTAGGTGACGCTGCTTCGATTACATACAAATTATAGTTGAATAAGGAACTCTATTGGTTAATTTTAACACGGCTTCGCCCCGCTTAACTCCTCTCCGCCTTAATGGAGTATTGGCCTTAGGAGTACTTTTTTCTCTGTTCGATCGAGTTAAATTAAACAATAAACTAATCTCGGGACAGCTCGAAACAGTCCGGGCACAGCTGTTGCGAGATCCCGTGCCCGTGAGAAGTTGTCTCTGTGTGCGTTGCTGGAGTGCGTTTGCATGAAACTTGCCCTCTGCAGTCTCCGTATTTTGTGGTAACACTAAAACAGTGCCAAGTGTAAAATAGCACGCGTGGTCGAAAGAATGAAAAAAGCCGTGATTGGAATCGCAGTAAATTACTTTTAAGGCGGTAATTAATCGGGTGGGCGTTTAATTTTTCACTGTATTTTATAAGTTTTATAAATATTTAATTAATAGATTAAAATTACTTCAATAATATTTTTTTCTCAAACATGCATGAAAATATTGACATTATTTTCGAAAAAGAAGACGCGAATCAAATCCATTGCAGGAGCGTTTTTTGAATTTGGAACATTACAACGCTCCAGCAATGTTGTATGAAACCGGCGTGCTGGAGTTATTAAATACTCTTTGATTGGATCTCTTTTATCATTCTAGGCTAGATTGAGGACTCAATTGAAAACAAAACTGATATAAATAATAAAATAAATCAAAACATCACATTGCAACCTAATTCGGAAACAGAATCTCATCCGCTGGCCACTTGCCAACATCTAAGTCCACAGCCATCCATCAAAAAAGCATATTCAGCCATCTACCACTACATCCAATGCCCACTTGCAAACCTCATCAGAAGTTCAACAAACAAACAAATGTACCGGGGAAATCAATAACATTTTCTTTTAGTAATTGCCCCAACATGACTAATGTAACTTTTAATATTAATTAAATTAAATATTTAATATAAAAAGTATATTTTATTTCCCTGCATTCTTTTGAGAAAAGCACTATATATGCCTCGGCGGAAATGGCAATTGCCGTAAACTCATACTCGACCTGCAATTGCCTATTTCACGGCCTTTGCAATAATGTACTATTATATTGTCAGGTACAATTCGACGCCTGCATCGCCGAACGAGTCGCGGCTGTGCGGGCGCGCGGACCTCGCGCAGCGGCACAACTCGTCGCCCGACACCGGCCTCGTAGGAGACCATGCCACCAAAATGTAAGTATCCTTCGAACAAAGATGATACATAGATAGATAATACTTTTATTGCAACACTATGAAACTAAAACATGAACACAAATAGAAATAATTTACAAAGTTACAATTTGGCGGTCTTATCGCTTTAAAGCGATTTCTTCCAGACACCAGTTCTGATGTTCAGATGAATGGTGGTTGTAATGTAACACCATCCATATTTTCGGTTAGCCGAGGATAGCGTGAAACCGGCAGTTGTGCAAATCGGGTCTAGTTCAAGAAATCGACAGTCACAACATCGACGGTCGCTGTATCGAAAACGTTCCATCGACGGGTCACAGTATCGAAAGTACACTGTATCGATGGCACGCTGCGTCGACAGTACAACATATCGATGGTACACTGCATCGACAGTATGCCATATCGAAAGTGCGCTGCATCGACAGTACACCATATCGACGGTACGCTACATCGACAGTACACCATATCAGTAGTACGCTGCTTTGACAGCCCGACCCAAGGACAAAAAAAGGTTTTTAATGACCTGTTGCCTGTCTTCATTATTTTATGTGTGAAAGAGCAATAATTAACAGTAATAATATACTTTAACATCTAAGAATACTAATCTGAAATTAAGTTTGCATTATTATTGCTATTATAATCTCTTTATTTATTTTCTTTCTTAAAACTAGATTTTTACAATATTTTACTATAAAAACAATAAAACATTATAAAAACCTAATCCTAGAGTATCATTATAATTATAAGTATTATTATGATTTAGTTAGATAAGTATGTAAAAAATTTTTGAAAAAACATGCAAAAACTTAAAGCAGAACCGGCAGCAAATTCTAAAAATAATAACCATAACTCGAAACTACAAAAAATCGCGGAACACTACATAAAGCAGCGTACTATTGATATGGTGTATTGTCGATGCAGCATACCGTCGATATAGTGTACTGTCGATGCAACGTACTTTCGATATGGCGTACTGTCGATGCAACGTACCATCGATATGGTGTACTGTCGATGTAGCGTACCATCGATATAGTGTACTCTCGCTATTGTAACCCGTCGATGGAACGTTTTCGATGCAGCGACATAACACACACACACACAGCTACCTAGTAGACATCGCTAAACAGAGAAGTATTTTTTTTGCTTTCGTAGTTGTGTCGTAAAAGATGCTTGGAAGACTAAAATAAAATCACATGAAAAGATCAACAAGAGCTTGGTGCCCTATCTACTCTTTTCTTATTCTATCTGTACTTATTTCTATTTACATTTTTGTTGTCCTACGTTATTTTCTAAACTATTCTTATATTCGTTCTTGTATTGAATCATTTTGAGTTTGCGGCTAAACGTTCTGTTTCCTTCCTTCAGGTTCATATCGCAGCCGGCGTCGCCCGCGGGCGGGGCCGGGGGCGCGGGCGGCGAGCTTGCCCGCCCCTCGCACGCCGTGCGCACCTCCCGCTCCGAGGACCACCTACAAGTATGTACACGAAACGCGAACGAAGCGGGTCCGATCCGAAAATGATGCCTCGGAAAATCTAGTACGGGACGGGGGCACGATTGGGTGATGCTACCCCTTCTAGAAGCCCTCTGAGGATGTTCGGTCTTGGTTTGAGGAACCATAAGTTTCTCGCCGGCGTTAAACAATAAAAACCGAAATCTCTTTAAAAAAAATGGAACGGAGAATAATGTTCTTATAGACATGAGAATTGTATTCATTTAAGTTTATTATTTGTTAAAAATCCACAGCAATAAAAATATATTTTACAATGTTATGAACTGGGCTGGACACGTCAGCCGTCATGTGCCCAGAGTGGTGGGCGAAGATCGCCACTAACTGGATTCTATGTGATGGACACCGGAGACGTGGCAGGCCAAAACTGAAATGGGACGACGACTTGAACACTTATTTGCCTTGTTGGTATGAGGTGGCCCAGGATAGAGACGGGAGGCCTTTTCCCAACAGTGGGACACAATATAGGCTACTTAAAAAAGTCTTCATCAGCGGACTTTGGTAGTAAGGGTATTCAACCGCTACGCTACTACATACAGTCTTCTGATATTCATTCAACCAAAATTATAAGTTTTTTTATCAATAGGAACCTTTTCCTCAGAAGGAGTCATCCCTTAGTGCGGTAGGCGTGGAGTTAGAAGAAGATGTGACGTCATCACTCAACACGCTACTCGACGCTCGACCCGACTCCGCCACGCCCGCGCCGCGATCTGACTCAGAAAGAGACAGGTAACAGACCTCTCACTCTTCATAAGCTACACGCTATCACGAGAATACGTGCAACAGAGGCCATGCGGTGTCAACTTGCGATCTGATTTAGAAAGAGAAAGGTAACAGTCATCTCGCTCTTCACAAGCTACATGCTATCGCAAGAAAACATAGGGCAGGCGTTGTCGACTTACGATCTAATAAACAGCGATACAGGTAATTTATTTCATTTTAAATAGTTGCTCTTTAGACAGTGCATGATATTTCATCTTTTCACCGCCTAACTATCCTGCACGCGATGTTAAAGAAAATGCTCGATTTACAAATTGAAAGACTTTGTCATAGCCACAAAACTTTGAACTCTGCACCATTTTGTGTTTAGAGTAAATAATATCAGTTAAATCATCTTTATAATAGAATTAAGAGTTGTTAACCAACTAACGTAATGGACAGTAATTCTTACAAAACTAAGTTTTTATATCACTCTACGCTTTTAACCTGAACACTAGATAAGTAAACCAGCATGTTAATCTACCCCAAATTCACCCGAACAACTGTGGAATATTAAGCAATACTTGACTATAACCACGTCCATATAGAGCCTTGTCCGATTTCAAAAAATGTATATAGTGAAAGAAGCTGGCAGCCGCATCGAGTCAAAACATCAGAAAGGTAACTAAAATTGATCGAGTATGTCCACACGAGCGGACCATTCATTAGCTTTGCACTCGCACCGCTTATTTTTATCAATCCGATTAGTGTAGTTTCATGACTAGCAAGTCGTTATGTAATAGTAACAAACTAGACGACTCTGATTTGTATTCGGGATTGGTTGACACAGGTGCACACGTTATGGGTCAAAACATAAGTGTTTTTATTTACCTTTATACATAAACTCCATGTGAAAAAGCAGAAGCGCTTTATGAGAGCGGTATCTTTCTACATTCTGCACATTTTTTTATTATTAAAATCAATTCTGACCAAGAGCCGTGAATAAGCTTAGAATTGATGAAAACACGGAATTCTTTATGGTGTAAAAAGTATTTTTTTTTTTTTTTTTTTTTATTATTAACTGAGACGCGGAACATAGCGCAGAGCATATAGCAGGAGTTACGTTAGTCAAAACATAACAATATCTTGAAGTGTTGACGCGTATGCATTCATTCAAAATGCTCTACGTAAAGCTTTTTGATTTTGCTGTATGTAAGGATGTGGAGCTTATTATATTCGCGCTATATAAGCTCTGCGTGTCCTCGAACGAGGCCTTGCAAACATTTTAAAATAAACAGCAAAATACCTACCTACGTTCGTAAAGCGTAAGCGTACTCGTTTGTTGCAACAAAAGTGAACCTTAAGTTTTGGCCCTTAAAGTGGTGATTACAGTAGTGGGGTGGTGTTGCAGAATCGTGTGGACATACAACGCGCCCGTCTCGTGCGCGTCGGAGCGGACGCACTGCAACGGCTCGGCTGCCACCTCCAACTCCACTTCCATATCCGACAGCATGTCGCAGCGGTATGGGATCTATCTTTATCTTGTTTTTGTATCACTTTTTGTGTTATGGTAGCTTCAAATGGTTGCGTTGACATGGTTTCGATAATGGAGGCCTTTGTCCAGAAGTGGAACAGTATATAGGCTTATTACTACTGTTCCGTTATTTTCGATAGGTGACTGCGATAATTACGATCACGCAATTTGACAATTAAGAATTTCATTCAGAAAAGGTGTTGTAATATTTTTTACGAGCACGACACGAGACACCTTTTCGAACCTTCAATGTGGAGTGGAGTGGATTAGAGCTTTGACATTTTAAAATACTGTTTTTACTTACCTTTTAAATTGAAAACCTGGTTTTTAGAAGAGATTTCCTTATGTCTTATAGTTTCGGATTTGCCCATACTGACCCATTTCAATTTCAATTTTTAAACTATTACTACGTTACACTACTGTGGAGCTGGCATGTCCTGTTTCTTATAAGATGACAGAGGTAGGATAAATACAATACAGAGGTCTTCCTATGATACTTAATATAACAAACGCCCAGTGCGCACATCCTGGGCACCGCCGCTGTGGCATAAATGTACTCGCGCTCGTGGATGCACGGCAGGCGCCATAGACTATGTATAATATTGGGTATAGATAGATGTGCCTCTCATAAAAAAAAGATGGGAAACTAGGTTCCCTGTACAATTAGATGGCGGTAGTAGACGTTTGCGTGCGCGTTTACGCTTCTTCCCGATAGATGGCGCTAAAAATATATATAATATTTACAAAAAACTAGTTAATATTTTTCTTATAAATGAATATAAAAATCAAAAGTTATTAATTCATTTCCGAAGGATCGAACCTAGGATTTACTACTATATAGCACGATGCGTCGTCGCAGCTGCTCGGCTAATGAGCTTTTTGTGAAGATGATGAAAGTTGTGGTTATAAGAAAGTTACTAGAAAATAACTAAACTTAACTTATTAATTTAAATTGCTATCTATACTACCGCCATCTAGTGACATTATATGGATAACCAGTTAGTAACTTGAGATTCCTCTTACGGAAGATGGCGCTGCCGTATATGAAATGTAATTATACAATCTGTGGAAAATGCACCCCTCTGGCAGGCGCTTTCGGCGTTTATTCGTTCGTCCGTTCTTCTTTGTTCCATAAAGCGCAATACATTGTTGTCTCACAGCGCCACGCAACCGTGCCCAGGCAGGTTTTGAACCGGTGACAATAATTCTCCCACTATGATACCAATTACTTCTCACTCTTATTCAAACTATTCTATTTTGACACTGAACATTCTCGAACGGCATGTATCTTAATTATCAAATAGTACTAATGCAACAATAATTATATTTCGTAGTGTATTTCATGTCACTTTTAATTTTAAGATCTGATGATCTAGACATTAAAAGAAATTAAACGGCGCTGTCTCTCACCGATGTGAGATTTATAAATCACCGCCTGGTCGTTTGCTCTCAATTCCATGAGCGCATGTTTAAGGCATATTTGTTGCTAGTAGAGTGCAGCCTTAAAGCGTTCTATACCGGCAGGTCGTCGTCGCCCGCGTCGCCGACGTCCGCGTCGTCGTCGGTACTATCACCGCGCGCCGCGCCGCCGCTGCACCACCGTCCGCTGAACGGTAACTAAATTATCTATGTATTACTAGTATTTTAGTTATATAAAAATATAGAAGTCCTGGCTGAATGCGGAACATCGCACGGTACAAGACTTAGAACGCTGCAATTTTGCAGGCAAATAAGACAGAATTTTTGAAAATCCCCATTGGGTGCGATTGTTTACAAATGTAATTTCGTGGATATTTTGTTTTTTTTTATACTAAGCAGGCGATTATGACTTAGAACCGCAGATGTGTTCCCGCGATTTGGATTGATGAGACGAGCCAAAGATCGGGCTTAGTGGCGTGCATTTGGAAGGGCATCAAATTACGTCGTAGACTGACTAACTGTCAGCCCATGACGATGCCTATCGACCGAAACGTCGAGTACTTAGGCGTGCCTTAATCATTTGACTGGTATAACGTAATATATGTTTCATTATTGCAACTATATAAGGCTCAAATTATAGTGGCAACTATATTGCCATCACCAGTTAAAGGGTTATCATTTTTCGTTGACCATTTGTATTGGATCGCAAAAGTCAAGTCTTTATACTATTATGTGATCGACAGGCGACATGAGCTTATCAGAAGCCGTGTCGAACATCTCCAGCCCCGACTACCAGGACCAGGACGACATGTTCGAGGCGGGGCGCGAGTGCCCGCGCATGGAACTCTCCGACCCCTCCGACTCGGACTCCACCATACTGGTATCAGAGCCGTGCCACAAGCGGGCCAAGTCCAACTCCTCATACAACGGCAGCGATCTCACATTGAACGGGGACCATGCAGATTATAGGATAGTTATACAGGTACTTCGGAACACTCATACTATAAATGTTAGATATTGGGATTGGGATAAATGGGAACGAACCAAGTTCATCTCCTTGTACAGTCACGAGCATTAACATGTAAACAATGTAACTCTTAATACAATGGAATAAGAGTTAAAACCTGTCAAAAGTGTATATAGCAGGGATCACGCGGACTATAGGATAGTTCAGGGCTGTCCAAACCAGAAATACGTATCTGGTCATTTTTGAAAAATGACTAATTAGATTAGAGGGCCGCAAAAAATATATAAAGAAACAAAAATACAGGTTACATATACACTGTTTTTAGATTTTATTACTTTATCATTAATTTATCTTTTACAATTCTATCAATTCAAAATCAATATGCGCCCGCGGGCTGTGGTTCAGACAGCTTTAATAGCTATACCGGTACTTCGGAACTGCTTTACTACACTTGCGTGCTGCAAATTCGAACCCGTGACAATTTCACACAAATGAGTATATAGTGATACGTCAGAAATGGAACGAACTCTACATTCATTACATTCTGTGGCACTATGTGTATTGCCACAAAAGCATTGCTGAGACAGCTACCCGTTGGCCTTGCACATATCGTAGTTATTTATAGTGTTCTTTCTCTTTTATTTTATTTCTATTTTTTTGTGATTGTGTTAATTGTTTTAAGATGTTCTTCTGTTTTATTTTATTTTTATTTTTCTCATCTGTTTGTATTTGTTTTTGTGCAGGTCAATAAATGTTTCTTATTCTTATTCTTATTCTTACATACGAATATGACGGCAGCGATTATTATAAAATCTATATTAAAATTTTATTAATTTTTATTTTATAATTAGAGACATTTCGGGTAGTCAAATTTTATAAATTTAAGTGTTTTATTACATTTTGATGAGTGACAGCGTCACCAGAATGCTGATTGCGATTTTTACACTAATGAATCCAGTTAAAGTTAATTACAAATTGTTAAACCAACAGTTGTCACTCTAGAGACAGAGTTAACCATTACAGATACTGAAAAGAAAACCAGCAACAAGCACTCTGGCAATTATGTTTATAATAAAGTTGAAATTCTACCAATGCTCTTGTGCTGTTAAGATTAAGTATCAAACTTACACAGGTAAAGGGCCCCGACAAGCAGAACGCGAACGTTAACGAGAACGTGAACAACAATAACAACAACAACAACAACAGCGGCTACGCGCAGAACGGCAAGGAGAACGGGCACCCGCACAACTCCCACAACTCCCACAACTCCCTCAACTCCCACAACTCCCACAACTCCCACAACTCTCACAACTCCCACAGCTCACCCGAGAGTCTGGGCTACCAGGTGAGAAATACACTTTTATATATTTGATTGCATCTAAGTAAATCAAACGGTTACGTATCATTGCAACTAAAGTTGTATCGACTATTGTCGACATAACTACGGTTGATTGGCATACGTTCATAACGCATATTGGACGACTGAACTACTGAACTGACTGAACTCACCTAAATTCGATTAAACTAAAGTTAATTGCACTAATGAACGGTTGTTTTGTTATCATAATGTATAAAATTAAAATGAACAAATAATAATATAAATCAATAAGGTACGGTTTCCGTAATACGTAAGTTGAGAAAATGATTGAGGATACTAGCTGCCCTACTCCTGTAGGTCACGTGATAGGTTAGAAATTTAAGGCAATCGAGAAGCGCAGCGTAGCGAATGTCTTGAATTACGAGGTTAATTTTTTTTATTAGACAACAGAAAGCAAAAATTACCAAAAAGAAAATGTTACACGTGACCTACAGGAGTAGAGCAGCTAGTATTGCTAGAAATTTATAGGTAAAATAAATATATAGGTATATATTGTGATGGTTAATTCTAATTTTCGGTATTTTTGTTGTAGGTATTATGAAATTTCGGCATTATAATACGTACCCGTAATGATAACCCCTTAGATAAATCAACTGTAGGTACATTAACTGTAGGTGAATCGTCCATTGGGAATTTCGTTCAATAGTTATTATACTTTTATATTACTTACGTGAAACGATCTTTAGATATTTTAAACATTAGGTATTTCGACCGTAGTTATTTCGACAATAGTCGATACAACTTTAGTTACAATGATATGTAACCAATCAAACGAATTCTTGGCTTGAAGAGTCACGTCTGCGGTAATGTTATGTTTTTAAAATATGTGATTTGTCAAATATTTATGTAAAATGATGGTGGATTATAACCGTTTAGTGTTCTTAAACGTGCATAAGTGTTGACAAATGAAACAAAACAAAGCAACGTCACTTTTCAAATCCTCTCAGGAAGTTTGCGTGAGATCGCAGTAATGTCCGACCTCTTTACTAAAGTCTAATTATTAATTCACTGGAGTAATCTGACGTTTACGGTGTTACCAGTTTCTGATGAACAGAAAATAGTTTTGTGACAAGAAGATTGACATCAATCACTCACTCATTCATTCTCATTACGTCCTGAATGAAATCGCATTACTCATTTTATTTACTTTATTAAGAAATCTCCTAGGCCAGTTTTGTTTAATCAATATAAAAATATTAGCATTGGTACCTTTATAGGCCAATAAATGATAACTTTGAAAAGGCATTAATTAAATAAATTAATTAATTTATAATATTCTGTTTTGTCTTAATTGTTATGCAGTAAATGGTACTCCTACACAGTGGTAAAATCTGTATTTTTCTTTCAAATAAATGGATGATGTAAAAATAGCAATAAGTAAAATACTTCTAAAATTATCGAATAATAACAGCTTCCAAAGCAAAACAAACACTGACAACTAAACTGTCAGGTGAAATTTCTCGGTACAAAAAATTCATATACCAACCTATTATAATTATTTAAGTACCTTTTTATAATAAACGTTCCTACTGACTTTGTGTGAGTGATCTGAATGACAATGAACGAAACGCATCACTAGTACAATAAATATGGCAACATAATTTTACAATGTGACATTAGCATCTGTCAGTTTACTCCATTGAATTAATAATTAGACTTTAATACTCAAGGGTTTGGGGGAATACCATTTATCATTAAACATTTATAAACGCCTCGGTGGCCGAGTGGCAAAGCGCTCGGCCCGATATCCGAATGTCCCGGGTTCAATTCCCAAGTCGGGCAAAGTGCGTTTCGGATTGTTCAATGCATAGCCCGAGTTTGTGATTACCAACCCGCATTTGGCAAGCGTGGTGATAAAGCCATTACCCATCAATGGTAGTGA
Source organism: Eudonia lacustrata (assembly GCA_947562085.1). Classification (NCBI taxonomy): domain Eukaryota; kingdom Metazoa; phylum Arthropoda; class Insecta; order Lepidoptera; family Crambidae; genus Eudonia; species Eudonia lacustrata. The sequence goes on along the minus strand of OX387315.1, from coordinate 10,346,498 downwards.
TGACTTGATTTCAATGTTGGAGGCATTTGCCCAGCAGTGGGATAGTTATTGGCTTTTCACAACGTTTTTATAAACATTTCATTTTTTATCATTGGTAAACTTAGTGTAGGACGCCCTCGAGACTAGGTGGAACGATGATCTTCGCAAGGTGACAAACAAGAGCTGGATGAGAGTAGCCGCGGATCGACATCGGTGGCGTGCCCTTGGAGAAACCTATGTCCAGCACTATAGTTTGTTCAATATAGCTTGATACCTGTGACAGGAGTCATCAAAATCGAAGACGTGACTTTGTAAAAGCGTATGAATTTATTTGACTACATTAAAATAGCATTATTTTTTATAATCCATCACCTAATATACTACAATTACTTTTGTGATTCTATTTTATACGTTAGATTAAGTTTATCCCAATGAAATCTCGCATAACACACATTTATCACAATTTTAAAACATTACAATAAAATAAACGTACTCCTTTACAAGGTCATCAAATAAATACTAGTGTTGGGATAGTAAACCAAGTGAAGCTCAATTGATATTCAATTACTAATCGATTAATTTAACTTCCCATTTTTAAATATAGCTTTATTAATGAATTTGTTAGTCTTTATTTAATTTTCTTGAGTATAAATATGACGTTTATATAGAACTTCTAAATATTAGAAAAGAAAATCAATTGGCACATTAGATAGGAACAGTACTTTATTACGCTAATAATATTCAATTACTAAATTCAAATATCATTTGATGCAATTACGTCAGTACCTACCTATTGTCTCAACCCTAGGCATGACAATTTGACATCTGTCACGGTTATCAAGCTTTATTGAACAGACTATAGACTACACTGGACTAGTATAAGAGTATAAGCTGATGATGATGACGATGATGATTAAACATTTCTGTATCAGTTTATCACTCATCATTATCTTAAACAATGAAAATAATTTACAATATCTCCCTAACTTGACAGTGCCTAAATGTGCAAACCGCACATAAAAAACTTCTTCGACTTGTTAAGTGTTCTACAAAAGTTGTAGTCCTTGGTTGGGTTTGTGTTGAGGAGCTGGGCACCGGCTCGGAGGTGGGCTCGGACGAGGGCTCGGACGGCGACTCGCTGCACTCCTTCCACTACAGCCCCAAGGCGGTGGACATACCCTCGGCCGAGAGGCTGGCGAAGCGGCTGTACCACCTAGACGGGTTCAAGAAGTCCGATGTCTCCAGGCATTTGAGTAAAAAGTTTGTATTAATCTTTATTATTTTTTAAATTACAATAGCTTCATAGTATCTGTGGATTTCGCCTTTTGTAAATTATTTATTCTGTTGACACGCAGAAAGTGTTCATAAAAATTTCCATGAACCGAATTCTGAAAATCCGGGCTTGATTCTACGATCTTATAACTTCGATATTATAACATTAAACAAATTAATAATAATTAATCTTTATTATGTATAGAATTAAAATTACAATGTGCCGTGAAGGAGCTCGATGGTGCAGTGGTTAACGCGATGCTAAAGATCACCAAACATTTATCATTTTAAGCTCCTCCGTGCTTCGGAAGGCACGTAAAGCCGTTGATTCCGGCTGCATTAGCAGTCGATAACAACTACCGCACCACACTGCGCCTGCGTGGTGAAATTCGCCTGCATTCATAGAGAAAGCTCGTGCCCCAGCAGTGGGGACATCAAAAATGAGCTACTTTTATAATGTACTGCTTTGTGTGTCGCAGCAACGAGTTCTCACGCGCCGTAGCTGAGGAGTACGTGAAGCACTTTGAGTTCAGCGGCGCGACTCTGGACGCGGCGTTGCGCGCGTTTCTCGCGCGGTTTGCGCTTAGCGGCGAAACGCAGGAGCGGGAGAGAGTGCTTGTGCACTTCTCCAGGCGATACCTCGAGTGCAACCCGGGCTCGTTCAACTCGCAAGGTGAGCGTCGTGTTTAGTTTTTGCTCAAGAAGGTTTACAGCTTTCGTTATCAGAATCGAACAATAAATTACATCACCATACCAATACTGCTTATTTTACAAGTTACAAGCTTTTATTTTTGCAATGTATGTATGTATTGTTCGGGTTGAATCTTGCAACTCAATTTTGAAGCAGATATCTTCAACCGATTGAGCTGAATTTTTGTACACATGTTCAGTTTGGATGACAATGCATGGTTAATTGTGTGACGTCATTCTAAATCCAAGATGGCGGACTAATTACTTTGAATGCATTCCTACAATATGGGTATCAAATGAAAGGGCTTGCTGAGAATAACTCAAGTGACGTCACTCTAAATCCAATATGGCGGACTAAGTTTTTAATGCTTGCCTAAAGGGTATCAAATGAAAGGACGATAACTAAAAAGTAAAAAATAACGTAAATGTAACAAAACTTTAAAAAAAAAACGAGCTTTTATATATATAGCTTTTATGTATATATATATTATTTATATATTTTATATATATAGCTTTTATGTTTATATATATATATATATGCGCTAAAAAGAAAAAAATAAATTTTTACTAAATAAGTTGGTACCTAGTAAAAGTTTTAAAGTAAAAGTTTTTTTTAGCGCATTTTGTTTTTTAATGAGAGTTTTACAATTTATTGCAGACTAAAAATATGACATAATATTGTTCGCCTAATAGTCTTATATTTGAATACATAAATTTAACTATCATAGACAGACATGACGTTACGGATTGATAATAAAATAACGTGAATTTCCACTGAGTTGGAGTCATGTAGAAAGCGTGGAGTAGGCGATTTTATTCCTAACCCAGCTATTTTTGACTTTCTATAATTTGTTGTTGTTAATAACGTGATAATTATTCCGTTAATAATTATAATTTTAATCTAAGTGACCATGTTAGTTTAAAAACTCTAAAAATGCTGAGGGTTGTTGTTTTTGATACATCCTTATTCTAAGTTAACTTTACGTGTATTGTATCAAATAAAAAAAAAACTAGCGAGGCTTAAGCGTATGTAGTCGCATATGATGTGTAACATTTGACATCTCACCTTAGTAATAAGCAATTTTAACATATTCTGAAAAAATGGGTAATACCTGACCCATTTTTTTCTCTCCTTTCTCTTGCGCTTCTCACTTGCGCCATAATGCTGCTGAACACGGCCTTGCAAATCTATTCCATTCTATTGTAACTATGTCCTCCCAGACGCGGTGCACACGCTCACTTGCGCCATAATGCTGTTGAACACGGCCTTGCAAATCTATTCCATTCTATTGTAACTATGTCCTCCCAGACGCGGTGCACACGCTCACTTGCGCCATAATGCTGCTGAACACGGCCTTGCAAATCTATTCCATTCTATTGTAACTATGTCTTCCCAGACGCGGTGCACACGCTCACTTGCGCCATAATGCTGTTGAACACGGACTTGCACGGCTGCGGCGGCGGCGGCGCGTTCCGCCGCATGTCGTGCGCCGAGTTCATCGACAACCTCGCCGACCTCAACGACGGCGAGCACTTCCCGCGCGACACGCTCAAGCACCTCTACCACGCGATCAGGACGCAGCCGTTGCAGTGGGCGCTGTGAGTATTTACGTTATGTCTAATGACTGTCAACAACCAAGTTTATCTATGTTAGTCAGCTGGCATATGAGGTTACGACCCAATAGACGCTTGCGAAACCAACACACTTTTTTTGTTGCCTGAAATTAGTTAATCTACTAATTTAAACATTTTATGCACACAGTCAGCTTGTCAGACATTCAATCGAGCGCGTTCAAACCTACCAAAGTATCTGAACATAATAACATGACAAAAACAAACTTATAAATACACACGGTCGGGTCAGGTACACTTGATTGACGTCTGAGAACAAAATGTAGAAAAAAAATGTACACCATAATGTCTTGTAATAAGGCTGATTTCTCAAATATTTATATATTTTGGTAGGCTTGAACGCTCAGAACATTTTGTCGCTGACTGTACCTCTAAGACATCATAAAATATACATAACAGAAATATAATGAAAAATAAAGAAACATTATTCTATTATATTCTACTAGCGACCCGTCCCGGCTTAAGGTACTTAATTCGATAAGGATTAATGCTGTATTGCTTAAAATCGCTTCGAAAATAAGCAATTATTTCTCGTAAAAAGTAAAGGATAAGAAATGATTATTGTAGGTTATGCCTAAGAGATAGACATTACCATCGCGGACTTTTTTGTAGATCTTTTTAAGATGTACAATACTGTAGTACATTATTGTGATCTATCTCGTCGGGTTCAGCCAGCGTTTGCAATGTAAGCGCAAAAAAATGTGAAACCTCTAAAATTATCAGTGTTTCTCTACTATATTATGCATGTATTTATACATATAATAAACCTTCCTCTTGAATCACTCTATCTATTTAAAAAAAACGCATCAAAATCCGTCGCGTAGTTTTAAAGATCTAAGCATACATACATACATAGGGACAACCCGTTATACACTACTTTAAAGTTTATACTGACACCCCCTACCAACCTTCCGGTTACAAAGTAGGTGTCAGAATAACCTTGCGCAAGCACAAGGGACCATCTACGTCAGGTCATAACGCCAGATCAGAACACGCCGGGTACGCATCCTTCATCCAGTACTTTTAAGACTAGTGTCTCAAGCTAGTCGCCCCGTGGACACGTATAGTCCACTACCTAATATCCAGATAGGTCACCGGAGCTGTAAGCTCGCTCACTTCTCGTTGCACTAAGAGCACAACTCGCAGTGTACCACTGCTTGGGCCGTCAGCTCTAAAGCCAACTACCAAATGTCCTCTTTGGTGGCGGAGTTGTAAGCACACTCACTTCTCGGTACCTATCCAGGCACCTGATCAATTCCAAATTCCTACGCGGCTGATTAAACCGGAGGCCTTTGCATCTAGCGGGCACCTCTACTAGTTCTCCAGACTAGTACCGGAAATGTTGGAGTAACTACTCAGTGAAAACCACCGAGCACCACACCAACTAAGGTTAACTCACGTACCCCGCAGATCTTTTCGCTTCAGGCCCCCACCGGACCGCTACTAAGACCCGCTCGCTATGCACGAAATGGAAGCCTGGCCAGACCAACCAGGCAGACGAACATTCCCACTTCTATAGCTAACCACATGCCACCACGAGTCCAACCCATGTCCGGGGCCTGCCGGAGACGCCCGTGAAGGCATAACCGGCAGGGGGGCTAGGATCCGGAACTCCCGTGGTACCCTTGAAAAGACAGCCGGACCCGTAGTTCCAGCTGCCATACTCTACCTATCAGGGTCAGTAGATAGGGACATACATAGGGACAGCGGGAAGCGACTTTGTTTTATACTATGTAGTGGTCTTAAAATTGTCTCATTCGTTGCCTTTCGAAGGCAATGGCAGCTATGTTGTCATTAAATATTGAACATTATGCACTTGAAATAACATTGAAAAGCAAAGAAAAATTACAACTGTATTGCCCGTGAAAGGGTTAATGAATTAGAATTTTGAAGTTTTTGTATGCATGATAAAATGTGAAATGGCTCCTAAGTAGTGTTCCCCCAATGTGTAGGGACGGCGAGGCGGCGGCGGCGGGCGGCGGCGAGAAGGCGGGTGGCGTAGTGGGTGGCAACCCGTTCCTGGACGTGCCCGACCAGTCGCGCGCCGTCGAGTACAAGAAGGGCTACGTCATGCGCAAGTGCTGCGTCGACGCCAACGGCAAGAAGAGTACGTGTTGCACTTTACTATACAGTTTTATATCCGACCTCCTTCGATCAATAACAGCACTAGATTAAGGATCCGTAGAACCGATAACCGTTGGGGGTAAGCCAGTTATCGAGTGGAGACCGCGTATCGGCAAACGTAGCGTCATACTAAGTGGAGCGACTATCTTAGTAAGGTGGCTGGCAAGAGCTGAATGTAAGTAGCGCGTGCATTTGGAGAGGCATATGTCTAGCAGTGGACTGGTATGGGCTGATGATGAAGGATTTGAAACGAAAATGCTTCACTAAAATGGCCGCGTTTGCTTAATTATACATCAAAATATCTTTTTACAAAATGTATTAAAGGTTGTATAGAATCAACAGCTTATTATAAACTTTAACTCTCTGACATAAAGGTCAATTCATATTTATTTAAATATAATACTGTAATCAACCTGCTTGATTTGAAATAAGACGACAAAAGCGTCATGTGTGGTTTAATTTGCGTAAAGAATCTTAGTAATAGTATTGGTCGAAATCGTTCCTGGAGTTTACAACTAATTGAGTTGTTATTTTGCAACAGCACCGTTCGGGCGGCGGGGTTGGAAAATGTTCTACTGCACGCTGCGGGACCTGGTCCTGTACCTGCACAAGGACGAGCACGGGTTCCGCCGCAGCCAGATGTCCGACAACTTACATAACGCCATTAGGTAACCGCCTTTCACCATCTTAAAGATAAAGATTAAATAGAAACAAAGATAAAGATATTTCTATTTCTTAATATATATAATTGTATGTATATCACTGAACCAGGGCTTGATACCGTTACCAAATTCCCATATTTGATACCCGTTACCAATTTCCCAATTTGGTACCGGTAATGCAGGTAACGTTAAATATTGCGCTTTAGCCAATCCGCGTAGAGCGGTTAGTTAATTTACCGATACCAAGCTTACGTTTGACAAAGTATTGAAACCAATTTTTTTACGATATTCAAAACTGCACTGAACTCCTCCTAAACGGCTGGACCTATATGAAATGACTCCATCCCACCTGATGTTAAGTGGAAATGGAGTTCAGACGCGAAGACAACTGGTGCAGCGTGAAAACAAACGTAGCATCAGTTAACCTTACTCTGCCGGCCCACAAGGTGCTTCTTCACGCCTCTCTTGAAGGACCCCATATCATAGGAAGGAGGAAAAACGTGTGCTGGTAGACTATTCCATCTTTGGGAGGTTCGACAAAAAAACAAGTCACCAAATTTCTTTGTGCGCGATGGGATATTTGAGACAGTGAAGCGGTGACTCCGAAGAGCAGCACGTGTACTCCTATAAAGGAAGGGAGAAGGTGGTATAAGCGGTAAAACACGCTGAGTGACGCAACATCTACACAATTGCAGAGATTCAAGAGTATTTGCCACTTCTGCATTGCCGATGATGCGTTTAGTGCGACGCTGCAATCTGTCCAAGGCATCGAGAAGGTACTATGCGGAACTGTCCCAGATGTGCGAGCAATACTCCACCCAAGACCGTACCTGTGTCTTGTACAAAAGGCACAACTGGTCTGGCGTAAAGAATCGCCGCACTTTGTTCAGAATTCCAAGTTTTCGTGAGGCTGTTTGATCACGGCTTCAATGTAGTCCCTTTGGACAAGATCGCAGCGTATCGTCATACCGAGCTGTTGATACTGCTCTGCAGGCGTAGAGATGTACCCCGAAGAAGTGATAAGGGGAAGGAATTATATATTTTAAAATACATTATTAGTTTACATACGAGTGGAAGTCCTAGTCTTTAGAAGCTCCCTTATATCCGAACGTCTCGGAGAATCTAGTAGGGGATAGAGACACGCTTGTGTAATGCTATCACCTCTAACACCCCTGAGGATGTTCGATTCCTAGGAATATATATAGAAATAGCTTGAGGAACTTGTAAGTTTCTCGCCGCCTCCAGTTACGCTGTAAGGTCATTAGCGGCCAACAACAATCACTTACTCAAAAAAAAAAAAAAAAACATTCTTTCATTTTACTATTGCAATTTATGCTGTTTTATTCTAATATTTCATTAAAAACAGTCTTATTTTCATTATTTATTTCTGTTTAGAATACATCACGCATTAGCAACAAAAGCGACAGACTACACGAAAAAGCAGCACGTCTTTAGATTGCAAACCGCGGACCAAGCTGAATATTTATTTCAAACAAGGTGAGATGCATCGAAAATTTTAGGCAGCTTTATCTGTTTGTTGTCAATGTACTCAATACATTGTGACAGTGTTAGATATAATGTAGATTAAAAATACACTAACTAACATATTACGAGTAAGGAATTACAAATTTATCAGTAAAAGGGTTGAAGATCCGATTTTACAAATTCTAATTGAAATACTTGATTTTAGTTCTTACCTTTATTTTTATTTATTACTCAATGAGCTAGTTTCAATATAGAATAGTTTAAATTTTGATTGTAATAGTAACAGTTTAGCTGATGGATGGTACGAAATAACCATATTCAAGTGAATTTACACTACCTATTCCGATCATTGATATAACCTTTAATTATCCGCGGTATCTTCTACGCTGAGCACCGCAGGCTAACTAATAAGTTTGCACGCTATTTTGCGTTTTCTAGCAAATTAATAAGGTTGAAATTGCTTTGCAGCGATTCTAAGGAACTGTGCTCATGGGTGGAGACTGTGAACTTCGTATGCGCGGCGTACTCGGCGGCGCCCCTCGCGGGCGCGGTGGGATCGCAGCGGAAGTTCCAGAGGCCGCTACTGCCTTGCACGCACACCAAATTATCCATGGTAAGGCATTACAGCATTTATGGGCTGTTCGACTGCTTTCTAAATGATCAACTTAGATTATTATGGTGGTGTTTTAATCGAGCTTAAACATTTGTGATTAGTGTGTTAATTTATAATTCAATGTGTTTTTCAAAAACTCCCTGAGCGGTATAGTGTTGTATTAGTATCAATCTAAAATAGGCTAAGTTGAGTTAGCTTTCCAGACAATCCAGGCTGTTTTTAGTAACATAACATCAGCTAGCAATAATATCAACTATTTTTTAGACCTATCAAATCAAGCCATATTCTAAGCGGATGTCAGTATATAATACATTTTATTTTACACTCTCAAATAGCCTATTTCAATGTTTCAATAATTCATGTTTGAAAGAGAAGAATAAAAGGAATGCCCTTTGTTGAGTTTCTTGCCAATTCTGCTCTGTACAATGTCCCCTGCCCTATGTAGACTTAACTCTTTGGGGCATAGTGGTTGATTTTTTTACCACATTCCATTTGGTTTTAAATCTTATCTCAATCTCATAAAGTTCAAAATGTGGTGGGAATATACATCCCTCTGACCCTGAAAGAGTTAAGAACCGATGGCATAGTGACATACGTGAGAGCTAATTTGTAGCCTAAACTGAATAAATGATTTTGAATTTTTACTTTTTATTTTCAAGTGCTAATTGCTGCACTGAAGCTAAATTAAATATTTATAAAATTTATAAAATACAGTGAAAAAATTAAACATTACGTTAGCCTTCCCGGTAGCATAGCGGTCAGTGCAGCCGCCCGGATTGTGGAAGACCCAGGTTCGATTCCTGGCTGGGTCGGGTAGGCGTTTAATTTTTTCATTGTATTTTATAAATTTTATAAATATTTAAATGATTTTGAATTTTAAAATGAGAGGAATGTTGATGATAACAGTATAGTGGTAACTTGGCAATAAATCATACTTACTTACGTTTTTGTTCCCTAGCGGGAGCAACTCGCTGAACACGAAGAGCGGGCCGCGCGGCTGGAGGAAGAACTGGCGGCACTGCGGCACGCGCGCGACAACACGCCGCATGCACGCGACAAGGAACACTACCTGGTTTACGAAGTGAGTATGCGTGGAAACACAAAAAGCTTTTTTTATTTTATTTAGGGAAGTGTTATCTTTTCCACCACAGTATATATACATTTATGCTAAAGCAGTAGCGAAACTAGACCTTTTTGTTGAGATAAGTACCTACGTGCCAATTGAGCATTAGGGTTGTCCTCTTATTCTTTTTATCTTGTCGCGAGATTTAAGTACGGTCGCCCAAAAAATTGGTTTACCACCCTAAGGTTGAATGTCGCATGGCAGATTTATAGGCGATAAAGATTAGTTTCGCTTGCAGATCGATCTGAAAACTTCTATTGCCTTCTTTATTTGATTAGATTACTGTTTGTTTTGACAAAATGTCAATTGACAGTTTTCCTTTTATCAAATAAAATTTGGTTGTCTAATATAAATAGTTTTTATTACTTTTGTTTAGAAAATTTACATTTTCTTTACCGTAATTAATGTCTTATCCATTTGTAATAAAGGTTAAAATGTCATGCACTTATAAGTGACCTACTAAGTTTTAAAGTATAAGTTTAATTTTTATTTTTAGCGCATTTAAATAAAAGCTTTTTAATTTATTTTTACTTTTTAGTTATGGCTGGACACGTTTCTCAGTCTGTTCATCTGATCCCTTTTATTTGATACCCTTATTGTAGGCAAGCATTAAAAACTTAGTCCGCCATATTGGATTTAGAGTGACGTCACTTTATTTTTCGAGTTATTCTCAGTGAGCCCTTTCATTTTATACTCATATTGTAGGAATACATTAAAAATAACTAGTCCGCCATCTTGGATATAGAATGACGTCACACAGTTAACTATGCATTGTGGTCCTCACTGAACATGTATACAAAATTTAGCTCAATCGGTTAAAAATATCTGCTTCAAAATTAAGTTGCATGCAAGATTCCACCCGAACAAATTACATTACATATATAAATTGCAAGCTAAATAAAAGCTTGTAACTTGTGTAGGAAGCCGATGGCATGGTATCACGTCGGGGTCACCACTGTAAGGAGCTGATGGCAGGGTAGAATGAGGAAGGCCAAAGGGAAGATCTTCCTCCGAGCTGGGTGGTATAGCTCGGGGACCGAAGTCCAACGGATGTTGGTTGGAGGTGCTTTATATAGCGAAGGTGATGGTGAAACTTCGCTACCGCGATGCAGGCTTCCCATACTATTTATCGTCGTAGTATGGCGACGTCGTTGGTTTGCGTTTGCGGCGCCATCTGTTGACACGGTTTGAGAAGGTATTTGCTTCGTGTCAAATAATGTGCGGCGTATGCGGTAGGTGGAGCTGCCACATCACTGCCACACTTGTAAAAATGAAAGCTCCGGTTTTGAAGAAGCCGAGTTCAAGCAGCCTTATACTATGCAATACACTCGTGGCATTTTTAAAAAGATCGCGGACAGCGCACTCGATACAATTAAGTGACCACACGTCTCGAGACGCGGCACTCGCGACTGATAGCACTGTGATTTCCGCTTAGTGGCCTTGTTTAAAGTGCTTTTTTTTTTTGAGAGAGACTGCTGGTTGCCGAGGGGCATTTCCAGCTTCACCAGGCTTGTTTTAGGGGCGGCGAGGTACGTAAAGGGTACCTCAAGCCGTGTTGAAACGAAACACCTTCAGAGGATTTCTAGAGGGGTACGGCATCGCACACTTAAAAGTGCGCGTCCCCGTGCCCTTCCAGAGTCTCCGAAGGGTTCGGATCGGATCGGGGAGTGTTTAAAGTGCGTCTGTGGGCGTGCGTCATTTCGAACGTTTGTACGTAGTTTCTTTACTGCTTTAGCTTATATATACTGTGTCGAAACCTTTGTATATGCTAAAATGTGGCGTCGGAAAACTAATGGCGAGCTTACTCAAAATTCGTGTTTCGATGCTCTACCTACCCCTTTTCAGAGAAGGACGTGAGTGTATGTAGGTAGAGTAGTGGCACCAATGTTCGACACAGTTTTTGCCGCCAAAAAATTACATAGATTTTTAAATGAGACAAAGACAAAGACTTTTTATTTCGCTTGAGATATGGTACATAAGTGGTCTAAAGAGAGAAAGAGAGAGAAACAACACACACACTAATATACATAAAAATAAAAAAACAAACAATAGGTCAATCAGCCGGACCCCGCCTCAGCTTGTGTTGTTGCGAACGAAGTGTGTCGCAACAACGCTGGTATTCTGGCGGAGCCTGCCGCCGCCGCCGGCCGGTGCGCGGTGCAGAACATTAACTTTACTACATTTTACATGAATTTTATGTCTATATATAGTTTCTCCCAGTAATCAGTTGCTGACCAACATTTTTAATGTTTAACCCTTAATCAGGCATAGTACGATTTATCGACCACCTAGGTAATTGGAGTTTTATAGTGATTTTTGTTTTTTTTTTTAATTGATAAAACCTTTATTTGATTACCAATATTTGTATCTTTCGTATGAAGCTAAACATTTTTAACTAAATATTTCATTTTAGGAAAAATCATTATTCAAAGAAAGTGGTCATTATATGCCCAATGCCCGTCTGGCAGTGGTATGACATGGACACTGTTTCCATTATACATAATAAAATACACATAATAAATACATTTTGAAATTAAAATATAATTGTATTTTTTTTAATAAAAATAACATTCTACGTTTTTAATCATTAATAACTAAAATAACATACTACGTTTTTTTAACATAAAAATTATATATATTATATTATTATTATTATTATATTTGATATTACAAATCATTATAATAAACAATATTCATTGCCTGTTATCAGTAAAGAGATCAAAGTTTAAACTATGCAGTTCCTAATTATAAATATGGATAATGGAAATAAATTATGAAACGTCAGAAAGCTCCTCAACAGGCATTGTGCATAATACGACCACTTTTTTTTTTACCTTATTTTATTATTTATTAGAAACAGATCTTAGGTATACATTGTACAGGTAAAAAAATTAAGACCACACCATATTTAAAAATATGTTTTAATGCCAGTGCACACGGGGCCTGTTTAAGGGTTAAAGGACAAAAATTTCCGTCACTGGTTGTTGTGGAACACTGTAGTAGGTAGTAGCTGGCACTACCCTATGTATGGTTAAGAAAGTTTACCGTAGCCTGAACGGCCGTAGGGGTTTTCAAGGACACATAAAAAGAGAGTGAAATGGAGTGTGTAAACAGGCTTAATTTTAACTTATCTTTAAAGTGTTTTTTTGTCTCGAGAAAAATATCGAAGCTAGAGAATTTCTTATTGTAAAGGCGTGGAAGACGCGTAAGAGTAGGAGTCTATACTTATTTATACTGTGCCAATGATGACCGATGATGATGAAACTATACTCTGTTGCCTGCAGGTAAAGAGGTACCGCACGTACGCGTACGTGATGCGCGCGCGGGCGGGCGGCGCGGGCGCGGACGAGGCGGCCCCCGCGCTGCCGGAGCGGCACGCCCCCGCGCCCACCGCCCCCGCGACCGCGCCCGCCCCCGCCCCCGCCCCCGCCGCGCCGCCCTGACGCGCCATGGCGGTGTTCGCCGCCTGCGTGCTGTGACCGCGACACCGACCGCCCCGCCCCCCGCCCCCGCCCCGCAACACCGACGCCCGCCCGATGACTTCCACAGTTAAGGACACCTTCTTATTGACAGCAAGGAGGAACGCGACTGTTAGCGCTGCTGACAGGCTTCTGCTATTGAAAGTGAAATAATTAAAACTGTTACAATTTGGCGGTCTTATCGCTAAATTCCGATATATCGACGGTGAAGTGTCAATATATTCGTCGTCGATGAAAAGGGAAAACTGCTAAAGCGCCAAAAATCACTCGGTGGGAAATAAAAAAAAACGAAAAGGCACTTATTATATTTGACACTATACCGTTTGATATTGTAAGTACATAAAAAAGAGACGTGCTACTGCCGTGCGGCTTCCTCTGTGTTCGAGTTTATAGAACGAGTCCTACGGATAGAGTGCTGCGGCGCTCGTTTATATTTGTATGAATTACAAAGGAGCTCGGCTCCAGCGCTGCGTCTGCGGGGGCGTGTCTTGGCGACTAGTTTGAATGCGCCCCACGACTGCGACCGCAACCTACTTTTTGAATCGTGTGATTCGGTAAAAGCTTTGCGTTTGACGCGTTGGATATTTAGGAAGTAATACGTCCCACAGATGGTTTGCGCAGTCACTTAATATCTATCGTGATAGGAATCGTGCGCGTCGAACGCAAAGCGATAACTTCGTTAACGAAGCGAATGCCGTGTGAAGCAATCGAGCTATTAACCGATAGGTCGTGTATTAAAACATTTTAAGACGTGCTAAACTGGCGCCGGTTTTAGCGGAAAAATTATATAAGCGCTAAGACGTTACTTTGATGCTTTCGTTGTGACGTGAAGGGGCGGTTGACTTAAAATCGCCATGAAATATCGAAGGGCCTTTTTATATTTCATCTAAAACAGTAAACAAAGGGGTATGAGCACAAATGTATGGACTCTGGTCCTGGACCAGAGTCCATATAAATAGTATATCGTTAGAAAGGTATATTCTCATAGAGCACGAATAAGTATGGCGCTTGTCCTGATATGTTGTCCGATCGGAGTACATACCTACGCGTACCTTGAATATTAAATCTTTTGTGATTATATCTATAAGTATTTTTGATATGATTTTCAAACGCCTGAACCGATTTTAATGATTTGGATCTTAAATGAAAGGTATAAATCCATTGTCCAGTGTTATAAGGTACATAAAACGACTAAAATGGCGTCGCGTGCGCCGGCTGCTGCCAGGTAGCGGGCGGGCGGGGGAGGGAGGGGGATAGCTGTTTTGCGTCTCCTCTGACCGACCTCCCACCTATTCGCAGATTAATACTTGCTTGGTAATAATAACAACTTCTAAGCTTAAATCTATATGAATGCCTTTTTTTACTTAAATAATAATTAATATTAAAAAAACTACGTACGTGTACCTAATAAATATTTTATGCAGTTTAATTGCTATTGTGGAATGAGTTCACATATTCATTCCATTTTAGTAATCACTACACATTACTTATTTATTGTTGTTTTGTGTACTATCAGAGATACTGAAAACATATTTTATAACCCGATATCTCGAATCGGACAACAAATCCAAATGTAACCCAATAATAACATTTTTCCTCTTGCAAAGACCTATCCATCGATGTACGATTAGTCATAAAGACCAAAATGCCCGAACCCCTTTAAGCCTCCTGACAAAAAAAACAGTGAGCGCTACTATTTAGTGAACGTTTGACGAACACGCCCGATTGCCCGAAAAGCACGATCGATTTAAATACATTTTGCGATCTTTTAGGGTGCGGTCACAGTTGCATTCTTACTACCATTATCGCCGCTTGATCCTCGATCTCGCGATACTACTTCGTAGAAACGTTTTAAGAAGCTAACGCGGCTTTGAGAATCGTTGCTCGACATCACCGCTACAAACGCGAGCGCGAACCCAAATCTTCCGAATTTAGTGAGTCAGTCATTATAGGATATAGTAGGTCGCAGCTAAATATACGTCGTTGGTTTCGACCTATCTACATTTGTGTATTAATTAAGCGTTTATGACGGCACCGTGGCCTAGTGTGGGCCGTGGGGTGAGCATGTAACACGGCTCAAAGACTGATCGCAAACTCCTGCCCGCTGCGGGGCGGTTCCGCGTCACATACAGACGTTACGGTCACTCGTAATCACAATAGGTTACAATAATATAAAAATAAATATCGATTCATCTAGTCTTGTCTTCCTTGCGATGCGTGTTGCCGTAGGATGTTTGGTGTCCACATTATGATTGTATTGCGTCGTTACGCTTCGGTTATGATATCTATCGATTATAATTATGAAATTGTGTGAATATAACTTATTGTAATAATACTCAAAACCGTGGTGAAATATTACTAGTGCGTATTGCTTTGGTATTTATTACAAAAATTCAGTATCGGTTAGCTATGATAAAAGTTATGGTGATAATAAACGACATTTGTTTCGTAAGTATTTAGGATATTTAAACAAATTGCCTCGTTGCATATTGGGAATCAGTGAAACTGAGGAAACGCTTTAATTCTGATATGTAAATGAAGAATATTGGCTTGATATTGCGGCTATAAATTATTTATCATTCCATGTAACTTTATGTTAGGGCTCATACAAACAATGCGTAGTAAAGTGGGACAGATGGCTAGGTATAGCTGTTGAATCATCAACATTTTATCAAATTTCACAATATTGACTCTGTATATTATTTGACAACAGCTGAATTTACAACATTTGTAAATAGATTTTAAAGAGACTGATACGTGAAGTTATTTATTTCGTTTGTAAATCAACCAGTGTCAAATGTTAGACATCGATAGTAAGTCATTATTCATATGTCCCTAGGATCTCAATGTAATTATAGAGTGGTATAATTAAATGGTTGCCACTGAGATGTATAAAACTACGCTGGTCATGCGTCAGGTCAGATCATTGTGTATCAGGTGGTCATGATCTTACTAAAGTTATTATTTTGTTATCAATTTATATAAAACACTGGTACAGTCAAGACTAAAATAAGTATTATTCCTCCCTTTTGAGAGAAATAGATGTTGTATGTCTGTCATTTCCATTACTCCATTTGAAATATTGAAATTCACGTCTTATAGAATATCTATTGTTTCTATTAATATAGCTACAACCTCTTTTCCTTGCCATGGATTTAGGAGATATTATTAAATATCCAGCGAAATATAAACTCGTCTGACCGTGTCGTATAAGCTTCGCAAAGGAATTAATACAACTGTACTCGGGATTTTGGCTACGACGCTGGGGAACAATTGTTATTAATTTGTAGATGGCAAAAGTGATTACAACGATGTCAAAATAAAATGAAGCATTGTGATAATAATTATGTAAAATTCAGTACATACGTTTCTTCATTCTGCAATGTTTATTTTATTTTATTTTATTCAGGACAATAAACAATTACACAATAACATATTATGTCATACATAGTTATAAGCAAATGGAATCATTGTGCAACCAGCGACATTGTCCACAACAGAGGATGTTGTATTAAATTTTGCATGTGTGTCGGTACATTGAAGAGCTAAATTATTATTGTGAAAGGTTTTACCAGCATTTCTACATGCCAGTGTTAACAAGCTTTATTTATTGTTAGTATGTATTTTCAGTTTGAAATAAATATGGCTTATTGTATTATTCTCATAAGGCCAAATTGATCAACTTGAGATTCAAGTTTTTTGTAATTTTGATATTAGATTGTTTTAAATAAAGCTAATCATTGTAAATAGATTATTTTTTTATTGATTATTTACTTGTTACTTTATTTTTATATTATTTACTTAAATGTATAGCTTGATGAAAGGTGTTTTCTTAAAATATTGCATTAATGAAATCATTCATCATTAAAAACATTTTGCTATAGAAGCAAAAGCTTACATAATTATTTTTATTTTATTTTATTTCGAGGGAAAACAATTTAAAACAAAAAGGTATTTTATCAGTATCTGATAAGTAAGTGATTATTATAGCTTATGTTGAGATTCTCAATCCATTATAGTCTTGACTTTGGCATATTTCATACTATTAATTTAATCAAATTAGTCATTCTTGTAATATTTTTTACTATAACTTATAGTTTTGTCCTTCTGCCAGATGCCACTTACAGATTTTTTTAGTGTTGCTCAATTTCTTGTCTCACCAATGTACCAATGTGAACATAATGGATGGTTTATAAAATACAAATTCATTCTCAACGATCAACAGCACTAAAACTAGTTCTTAAAATAGATGACAAATCTAACTGAAAGGAATAATCACTATTGGTAAGTATTGGAATTAAAAGTTGGCTGTGCTGGAAACATAGTTTAAAATTTTGATTCAATATACATAAGTAGGTAGTATTATAACAGTGTAGCTGTATTTGGAACATTGTGCGTGACATGATGTGACTCCAGCTATTATTTAGAAAAGCTAATTGTAATTGTATTTAATAAGTTAGAAACTACCACCCTGAATTAAGTCTTATGCTTTTCAAAATGTTGTAAATAAAATGTAACATAAACTCGAAAGAAACTTAAAAGTGTTTATCTGCCTTCTGGGGAAGTATAATATATATAGTGTTGTCATAAGTAATTGAAACTACCATCTATGTAATAAATAATAGCCTTAGTGTTTTTTTTGTACCAGTCATAACCTCCCTTGAAGAGCTGAAATAAATACAACAAAATTATGTTCTCAGTTTTATTGATCCTCTTTACATATTATAACATTGTCTTATCTGGAATTTAAATTTATTTATTAATTTATCAAGAATGTGTACCAAAAGCATAATCAGTATTTTTCTGCAATGGTCTCTGTAAAGGGTGAGCGAGTAGTTTCGCAATGCAGTCATGTATCTTTGTAGCATTCCTTGACACTTCAAAAACATAAGAGTATCCATTATCCAAGTCCTGAAGTGCATCATATATTTCTTCACACTTATAAAGTGCACAATCTTCTTCATGAGCAAATAATATGTCAATATAGAAATATAACTGCTTTTTAAGGAAGTTAAAATATATATCATCTTGAGGGATAACGGGTAATGAAATTGATCGCCCATACAATACTATCATACGCATAACATAAGGAGGAGGCAGTATGGACTCTCCTTGCTTGAATTCTGGTATTTCCACTTTTTGCTTCAATATATGAAATATTTTCTTGAAATCAAAGTTTTCAGTTGTGCTTTCTTCTGCATTAAGATAGTCTATAACATTGACTATATCCTTTAGATTGTTTGTAAAGTTTTTAACCCAACAAGCTTCTGTATCTTTCAATACAAGTAATGCATACTCAGTTTTCTTGTTTATCGCATTTTTCGAATGAAGAAAGAAATCTAAAATTCTTTTTAACATATTTATGGGTGTGAAAGAAGAACCATCCCCTAAACGATACAAAGAATTGTTATCATCATAACATATATCCAAACATAGGATGATTCGCTCAGGTACATTTACATTTGGAATATTGGGTTTCTGGAAATTAGCAATAACTTGTTCTTGTAATATTTGAAAATCTTCACTTGGCCTCTCTGAATTACTAAAATAATAAATAAAACAAATTAAATTAAAAAACAAATTTGCACTTATTTAGAATGACACTGAGCTTAGACTCAAGTAAATGCATGCATCTCGCTTAGACTTCCTATTAAC
The DNA here is from genome assembly GCA_947562085.1 of Eudonia lacustrata. NCBI lineage: Eukaryota > Metazoa > Arthropoda > Insecta > Lepidoptera > Crambidae > Eudonia > Eudonia lacustrata. The sequence continues at coordinate 10,327,784 of OX387315.1, read as the reverse complement.
ACATCATCGAATATACTAAATTTTCTTGTAGAAGTAATAATATTAATAATATGTTAGCCGAATTAATAATATTTACCCCGAATCCGAATCAAATTTAGGTTGAGAAACAGACAGAACCTCCGGTGAATCCATTTCGCTACAATATTGTAAATATTCCACACGCGATCGTGATTATTTTAGCCAGATAAATTATTGGCAATAAAAGAAAAGAAAAATTTAAAAAATTCAATTCTCAAGAAGTCAAGACTCAAGATTTGTTTAAAATTAGTTATCTTCTTCGATCTCATTAAGGCAAAGAGATCCAGTCCATGCAGCCAAATTGACAGTTTTCATTGTTTTTCCTACATTGACCGGTAGGTACTCAGAATAATAACTAAAGCTATAGAAACCGGACTAAAATAACAACACAAATTCATCAGTTCGCACCATAAATTTAGTATATAGTTATAGATTGGCAATACAAAAGAGATAGATCATAGTATACGCATTTGTTAGAGCGAGATAGATAGGCGAGACCATTCATGTACACGCTATCGGCCTGTATCGGCCGTCAGTGGGAACAAAACAAATCCCGCTTATTTTTGTAAAATCTGAGATTTAAAGTGTAAATTAGTATATATGAGACGTGAATGACGTGATTAATTATGTATACGTGTGCTGTACCTGGATGTAACTCATCTAAGAAAGAAAATCCACATAATATACATTTCACACTTAAGTACAATTTGAATTGTTTAGCAGTCTAAATGCTCTAAATGCAATGTTTTAGATCTCCTACAAAAGTTTTTCTACACGCAAAATAATAGCCTTTTATTCCATTCCATTCCATTCCATTACATGATATAGTTAATTCGATGCCATTTCTGAATTATTGCTAAATCTGCTATAAAAATTCTATTAACGGCTGGTTTTTGCTACAAAATGGTTCTACCAAATTTTATTTGTATTTTTATTTGCTTATCAGTTCACATTCGACAAATAATATAGCAAAAACATACCGATTGAAAGTCAATAGTCCATGACTATTTTCTTTTCGAGATTATTAGAAATTGCAGCTCCCAACTACAAAAGAAATAGTGCCACATAGACCACACACTCACTATTTCTAGTAATCCAAAGCATTCGTGCAATCTAGGCAGAAATACTATTAAAATGAAAGGCTTCGCCAAACAGAACGCTATAGCGTCGAATTGTAATGTACTATGACGGTAGACGCTGTCAAACAGAGCACCAGGCGCTGGCAGTACGCAACGCTCTGACGCGGCGCTAGGACGCTCTGACGCCAGGTGTTGTATTTTTTTACAGAATTTATTTTAGCATCCGACTGAAATAATGCTATAGGACTGAAAATATGTTTGAAAAACTGTTAGAAATGTTTCGAAAACACCCCTGCGGATACTTTTTATAAAAACATAGTAATAAAGAAATCTTATAAAAACGATCTTCATTTGAGGAAAGCTCGCGACACAAACGATGATATTCTCCTAATTCGTTTCTCTTTTTATTGATGTCGTAAACCCATAGGTACTCTTTTTCTCTGTGATCGTGATAAAGCGTATAAAAGTAACAATTCTTCCACATCTGAATCATTCGACATCTCAATAGCGTATAAACTTTCCAAAGTCAGCGATCTGCACTGCGCGTGAATTGCGCTCTGGTGAATGGTAGGAGTTAAGAGATTATTATTATTTATTTAGCGTTACGCATTAGTGTGACGTCAAAGAGCGCGACGTTAAAACGCGATGCTCTGACGCCGCGCTAAAGCGCGTTCTGTTTGGCGAAGCCTTAAGACAATGTTATTGTCCGACGTTATTGACTAATAATCTCATACGCGAACAAGTCAAATACATATATCTAAAACGAACTGTCAGCTTTTAAATCAATGTACTTCTGAATTTGGCCGGGAAAAAGGACTCAAGATTTTTTTTGATCACCAATTAGCTGATGACCGTTTGACATAACAATACAAAAAATAAAAACTAAGTGTCAACCATTTGTCGCACTCCAACCTCCTTTTCTAGCCATATGATAGAACGGAACTAAAAATAGTTGCACGATTTTTATTTTAGCCATCCTTCTATGGGTGCGTTCCGAGTCACGATTATATCGATATTAGCGCGATAACAGTCGTTCCGAATCGCCGTAAGCGCGTTCACGAAATCTAGCGTGACGTCACTCATGACGTCATTGTCTGCGCCATTTTGCGCTCACAGCGATTATGCCTCGGAGCGAAATCACTGTGAGCGTCTTGTCAGTTAGCTGTCAATGTCAAAAGTAGACGCCGCCGGCGCCGGCGCCGCGCCGTCTGGACGCATGAGTCGTGTGTTTTAACTTTAAAAATTTTAAACATGAATTTTGTCAGCCTTATTGTGAGGGACGAAGAAAAAGAAAAAAAACAAACAAAGTTCGAGGTTATGAATAACGTAAGCACGGTAACGAGCGTTCCGAATCAACATCTGTCATTTGTCGGTTTTAGCGCGATATCTGACTCGGAACGGCTGTGAGCGTTCGTAGCGCTGTAATCGATATAATCGTGACTCGGAACGCACCCTATACTATAGCTTTAGTTATTGTTCTGTAAATGAAAATTTAAAAAAACTTTGGTCACTGTCATTGTCATTCACAAGTCAAAGTGTCAAAGTCATCTCCAATGGAGCAGCATTCCTTCATTAATTCCGAAAAACAATCTACCGTACCGTGCCGAGCCGAGTTGAGTTTTAACCAAGTGTTGGTAAACGTGTTCAGTTATAAATCTAACTTGTATTGAGATTAACGAAATGGATTACAATTACGAGCAATCCAGTGAAGTTGAAGCTCTAGATTCTATCTACTATGGTGACATGCAAAGTATGATCTTGAACCGCGCTGATTTTATTGTTAATATAAAATGAAATAACTTACTAAAGTTTTTACTTACAGTTCTAGAAAAAGAGCCCTACCACAAGTTTTCTATACCAATCAAGTCTGAGGGGTTTGATGATGGTGAAGGTCTGGCCTGTCAATTAGTATTCACATACATAGCAAAATACCCTGATGAATTACCTCTAATAGAAATAGAAAACGAAGAAAACTTTGATGATGTAGTAGATAAAAAAGAATTAATTACATATTTAACTGAACAGGTAGGTATATTATTTAAATTAACTTATCTATAATGCATTGCAAGTCATATTTCTAAACTAAACTGCTGCTAACCTTCTCTATACACTATTCAAAATCTTGACATTATTAATTACATGTTTGTAGGGCAAAGAAAACCTAGGAATGGTTATGGTGTTCACCCTTGTGTCTGCGGGACAGGAGTGGCTAAATGTGAAATGGGACACTATCAAAAAAGAGAGAGAAGAGAAGATATTGGCTAAACTTAAAGCTGATGAGGAAGCTGAATTGGTAAGTTGTTTGGTAAAATTATTATTGATTTCATTCTATAATTTAGAAATACTAAATATATAAAATGGCTTTTTACAGAAAAGATTTGAAGGCACAAGAGTGACTGTAGAGTCATTCCTGGCCTGGAGAAAGCAATTCGAAATTGATATGGGCATTCCAGCAAAAAGAGAAAGGGAAGCAAAGGATAAAACTAAACTGACTGGAAAAGAACTATTCCTTATAGACACAACACTGAATGAGTCGGACCTCAAATTCTTGGATGATGGTGAGTAGGCTTATTGTTGTATTTGCTTTCATATTTATTTATTTTTTCAAGTGTAGTTCTGTCCATGTTAAAAAATAAGATATCTTCATTGCTTTTTTGAGTGTTACAAAAACTACTACAGCTATTAGTGGATGTTAATTTTTGATTATTTTTTCAGGAGATGCAGTCAAAGTTGATGAGTCTCTCTTTCAGGACTTGGATGACCTGGATATTTCTGATGAGGATGATGCTGATTATGTTCCAGGGCAAAGTGGCAGTGAAAGTGATTAACATAGGAAACCAGGTCATTCTAATGGGTGACCATGATATTCAAACTGACTATGATGTGCATTCTGCTTAATCCAGTTACATTGTGCATATTTATCAGTTACAGCTTACAGCTTGTGTTTTGAATAATTTTAACTAAACCAGATAAAAGTCATTCACTATTAACCATTGTAGAGTTGTACCTATCACAGCAGAAGAGCAATTGAAATTTTATAATTTGATAATTTCCTTCTTATAATATGACATATAAATTCTTTTACTCCTCTGATGAATTAGAATAAGAAAATATTATAGTTTTTATTAAAAAACTCTAGAAGAAAATGTACAACTGATATTATTGATTGGTGATAATATAAGAAAATACAATGGTAATCTAGGAACTCTAACCTAAGTAAAATAAATAACAAAATCTACATTAAGCTTGTTTGAAGTAGTTTGTAAACTTTGTAATTTGCAAAAAATATAATATTTTTACATGAAGTCAACCGAACCATTTATATGTAAGTCAATCACTTGTTGTAAATGCATGTTACTATTCCTAGGATAAGTGATACCATTGGCATAAAACTAATATAGAAGTATAATGTATATAAAACATAATATTATGCCTCCATTAAAATATTAGCACATAAAATAAGAAAAGGTATTGAATGTGTTATATTGCTTGAGTATGGCCTATATACTACATAATGCATATTTGTTTTTTTTTTAATTAAACAACTTTACTGTCTTTGTGTCATTTAATAGGCAGGGGATAAAATTTACTTTGCATCAAGCTACTTTTGGAGATTGTTACCAATGCATGATAGTATGTGTTACTAAATATAGAACTAGTAGGTATAATGATATAATGATATCGACACAATTACTTGTTTTATGTCATTCATTACTAATGATAAAATATTTATTTTTATATGACAAGCTTGGTTATCTTCTGAACATATTTGTATATTCATAGCACTCATGTTCTACCTACTGTTAAAAAGGTTTCCGGTAAGCAAAGAAATGCTTCTGAATTGATCCCAATTGTACCTTGCCTGAAAGTATGTTACACTGCGCTGTAGATATGCATGATATAGCTGATTATTCAGTTATTTATTATTGTTTATAATAAAACGAATTATTACTGTAGAATAGTTTTTATTTACACTTTGTCACTATAATAGGTATGTACAAGAGACAAGTGATATATTTCAAAGAAGCATTTTATAATCGCAATCAACCACCATTTGATCTAATGCTGTTTTCGGTTGTAAAAGTTGTGCATTATATTTTACTATAAACAATGTAAACAATAAACTTCAGTATAAATTAGGTTTTATACGAATATGAATTTTATAATAAATAAAATAATACTCAAATGAAAAGTCTTTATAAGAAACCAGTATCAGATCAATGGGAGCGTAAAACAACAAAATAATATTTGCGCAAATAAAACAAACAACATCAATAGTCCTTAGTACTGAAAGGGGCTAAAGTAATTAAATATAACAATACATGAGTATTACAAAATATATTTACAATGTGCATTCTTAAATCAATGAGTGAACTAAGATCTATTATTTATTTAATTAACATCCGATATGTCATTATTTCAAACACGAAACAAATAGCATTAATTGATTCACATAATAAACCAGCCTTGACAGTAAATATCGCATGGTTTAAAAAAATATTGGTTTAAACCATGGACCGACACCTGTTTTACTAATCCTTCCTCTAACAAGCTAGCACAAATAAAAACAATCGTCAAATCCATTTATCTGACGAATATTTCCTTTATTAAATATGAACACTCACAACAATGATAATAATGGACCTATTAATATTGGTGCTTGTAAAAGCACAATATATTATAAGACTTATTTATAAGGTAACTTCCGTTTAAGAACATTATATATTGAAGATGAGATTATTTCCAAATTTAATGATAATATAACAATAAGAAGTCAACTGCAATAAATAACCCCCTTACAAATAAACACTATTTAAGCATTTACTTAGTTAATCATTGTTTTGTCAACGTCACACAAACGTCTTTCTCAATTTGAGAAAAAGAGACAAAACAATGATTAACTAAATAAATGCTTAAATAGTGTTTATTTGTAAGGGGGTAAGTAAACAAATAAAAATCATTGACGCTTACACTAACTAATATGAAATAAAACAACAATTAAGTATTTCCAACAATAAGTTTAGACAATAACTTATTTCTAATTTTAAACAATAATACAATTTCTCTATCTTTTGTCACTTAAAGAAAAAACTACCGAGGAGTTATTTCTTCATCTTGTAAATAGGTATATAATTTGGCAAATACATAATTATCAAAACTGTCTTAGTGCCATTTCCATCGAAATCTTTAACTAGATTAGCTAACATCCTGCTTCACTTTCAGTTTCAAGTTGATAGAGACCAAAGATATATTTAAGACGAGATAGAAGTGGCCGCTCGCGGTTTCACCCGCGTGGTTCCCGTTCCCTTGGGAATATCGGGATAAAAAGTATCCTATGTGTTATTCCCGGTTATAAACTATCTGTATGCCGAATTTCATCCAAATCCATTCAGTAGTTTTTACGTGAAAGAGTAACCAACATCCAAACAAACTTTCGCGTTTATAATATTAATAGGATGCATGCGCAAACAGCCGGTAAAGTCGGCTATCCCAACCTTATTTAAAAAACAATTAATAAACTGTGAAAGACTTAATTTTGTTTAACAGGACATATTATAATATTTAATGTACTTATTATGTCTTTCCATTTATTATATGTTTATGATGGTAAATACTGTGATGTTAACAAAATGCCTAGAAATTGGTGTATTTATATTTTAAATAATGTATAGTCGACAATGAAATTGCTTTATCACCTTAGAAGTGAATTTTGTTTGCATATAATAAAACAACAAGTTCTATTTTTGTTTAAAAGACCAAGTGACAGATATCGTTGTCATTATTGACAATGAGCCTTATTGAAATTTTATTGTAATGGAAGTTTTTGTAAAAAGTGCTAAAGCAATTCCATGGTCGACTATACTTACCTATTTATTTGCAAATGTAAACATTTACGTATTTTGTTGTTTTTAATTTTTTAGTGTTCTTTATAGGGGCAAAGGTGTCAATCATAAGTATTTTAACTTTTGTTTTGTAAAATGGGACGTTTTATAATCTCATTGAGACGCTTACATTTAAAATGACTGAAATAATGGCTGTACTTATTTACTTAGAATCTTGTTATAATATTGTACGAGGCTAAAGGTACTTGCGTCACGAAGACTTAGTAAGCTATTTATTTATGGGTTAGAATAACCAATAAATAACTACGTGACATCGTACAAATTACAATACAATCTAAACATAGCGAACCCAAAATATAGTTCTTATTAAATATAACCGTGGGTATAAGACACGATTTTAATAATAACGTCCCTAATGGTCCCAATGCACATATCTGAGTGTTAAATGCAGGTATTATGCACCATTCGGTCACGTTATCTTATCTTATCTTTTTGAGGCCTGCTGAGGTTTCCCTCTCAGTAGCATTTCGACCCTTCGGGATCTTTTATGAAACCCCGTCCTTTCACTGTTATTCTTCTGTAAAGTTAGATGTGATAAGTATGGCAACGTTATTTAGAGCGAAGAGCCCTTAAGACTTGGATAGGCCAATCCAGAAGTCTAATTTTTTTCTAGCCAGTGTCACAGACCCACAGTAGGTGCTGCATTGACCAGGTCACGTTAATGAAAATGAGAATTTATTAACACCAAAGTGAATAATATTTTGCAAACGCAACCAGGGCTTGGAATACCAGTAATACAGACCTTGATATAGTACCGGTATTAATATACCAGTACTTTACAGATACCGGTTCCAATTAACTTGATACAGTACCGATACTCGAGTTGGTAGTTGGTACCGGTGTCTATTATACAGTATTGACCATTTGATATCGGTATAATGTGGGTGTATACCGAGAGCAAATAGGCGTTTACATAAGTGCGAGCGAAATAGCATAGTAATCGAGTCCGGGATGGCACCAAGGCTTGATACCGGTACCAAAAATACCGGTAATTTTCATTACGATACCTCGGTACCGGTATTTTAGTTGGTATCGGTATTAATTTACCGGTAACAATTAAAGTACCGGTACTATATCAAAGTAGGTATTACTGATATTCGTTAAGGTACCGATACCGAGGCATCGTAATGAAAAATACCGGTATTTACTGTCATACCGGTATCAAGCGCTGATCGCAACTCTCCTCAGTTGTTTCAATGCCTTGGTGGTGGGCCGCGACCTTGCCGCTGCGAGTAGCGTCTTAGCGCGGGAACAGCGAGCGATAAAAACAAATGTACAAAAATGTATGGAGCACGCCACGACACGTGCCGCTCTCAGCGACAAGCGGCGAGAGGTTTTTGCCGAGCCAATCGCTGCGGCGCGCGTCGCTATCTGCCGCCGCAGAACGCTAAGCCGAAAGTCGTGGCCAGGCCGATACAAAGTCTTGTGATCGAATGGTGAATAAAAGTCGCACTTAATTGCACTTAATACTCTGCATTGAAACGGAATTAGATATTTTAGAAAGCTACCTATCTAAGCTTGTGTAAAAAATATTTCTGGATGGGTCAATTCGCCGACTAATACGTTAGAGCTATGACGGCATTATAATAAAGCTTGTATCTTCAAGGAAGAACATCACGATAACATCATGGACGAGGAAAAAGGGATATGGACTATGCCCACACGCAGCCAGGGCTGCGATTTTTGCACCGGTGACAATAATTCTATAACTATGATATTAATTAAGTAAATCATTTGTAATGTCTTAGTAAATTTATCGTCGTTTCAAATTTCAAGATCACTGGTGAAAAATATTCCTTCGATTCAATTTATCCATTTCTTGCGCAGCATAAGATTAAACCCAGTTCTGTTCTAAGTACTATCACCACACGGCGCCACTTGCAACTCAGGGCAAATATATATTTGTTTTTGGCGAAAGGCGATTTCTTACGTCGACACCTATTGTGTGTAAACCGATTAACTTTAAGAAAGTGTTATTTTTATTTTGCCAATGACATAATAATGAGTAGGTAGATACAACAACAACGATACAATACAACATTTACATTCATACAACTTTTCCTAAACAGATGAAATTAAAATAACTAAATTGCTATTTAAGAGCTGTCTCGAAGACACTATTTCTCAGAAAATAAAGTACTTACCTAAGTTGCAATAAGTGCCAACAATTTCTATTAAAATTATTTAAAATTATTCAAATTATTTTGTTAGCCCTCTTTAGGCAGCGCTGTCGGCAGAATCCATTTTCTTTTTTCCTACTTCATGATCAGCGTAAGCTAACACTCGACTCTCAGTTTTGCAACAACCATTCATTCCGTTACACATTTAAATGCAAACGTAATGTTACAATTTCAAAGAACTGCATCGAATGCTCTAGTATAATTGTTTTTAAACCATTCATCGCTTAAAGATTCTAGCATTCTCTCCGAATTTATTAAAAACATTTCTACTTCAACTGGGTTTTTAATTAATTTATGCGTCGGCAGTCGAACGGAGTGCTCGGGTTGAATGCGAGAAATCATGGCTGAATCCCCATAGCTCTGTTAGACTTCTCGTGAACCCTTACCTAACATAAGCATATTAGCTTTCTAGGTGGATTAACAGGACTGTTTTAAATGTGTTATTATCGCATTAATAATAACCTTTTTTTTTAAAACAATATGTAATAATACGGAAGTAGTAACCCGGCTGAGCTAGAACTGCTAACGCATGACACAACTGGTGGTGGTTAGTGTTAAGGCGAGCGTTTCCGACTGTGAGATTTCCAAGGCGTTCCGCTCGGGACTGAATGATGGCGCGAGCGTCGAATTAGGCAATAATGTGGATTTTATTGAACGTTTACTTATTATTAAAATTATAATGGCCGACAACTATTACATATTCAAAGACAATTGGTTTGGTATATTTTTCTTTGTCTGAAACGGTGTATAGTCTGAATAAAATGATATTTAGTTTATTAATAAGACGTATGTTTGATATTATATTCGATGCAGGAAATTGTAAAATATCGTGAAAATACCAGCTGAAATTACTAGATAAAAGGCCAATGAATAACATTTTTTTTTTGGATTTAAAATCCTTATACATCTCGAATAAAACTCATTTAAAAACACCGTTTTTTTGGAAACCCTCGCCTTAAGTGAGCTCTCTGCAGGTTTACTTGAGGCGCTGGGTGACGTTGGCCAGCGCTACTGCGAAGGCTTGTAGCGCCGAGAATGGGTACTGGAAGTCCAAAGTGTACGCGTTGCCGTCGATGCGGCCGAACTGCATCACCTACACAACGAAAAATGGTTGTAAAGTAAGAAGTTATTGAAAATTAGAATTATTATTAACGGGATTATTACCATTGTTTTTGTTGTGAGTATCCGATATTTCGGCACAGTTGCATCCGCCATGATCACGGATGTACCTACTGAAGTTATTGCGGGTGGGTGATATGATAATGAGCAAACAAATCTATCGATCTACCCAGTGGCGGTAGCCAAAGTAACACTAAGAAAACGATACCGAAGTTCGAAAATAATAAAATGTATGGGATTAACATAAGATTGACCACGTGGTTTAGCGCGGCTTATGTCAATCCCATACATTTTATTCTTTTCTAACTTGGTTATCCTTTTAATGTTACTTTGGCTAAGCGTACTTACTGTTCCTTAGTCGTTTTTACCGCTCGATACTTTTTAGAGTAAATAGTGAGTTCGGAGACAGTGGTAAACAACTGTGCCGAAATATCGGATACTCATACACAACAAAAAACATGGTAATAATCCCGTTAATATAATAATTATTCAAATGTAAGATGTAAGTGACCATGTTTAAAAAGTTTTATTTAATTTTTTGATTGAAAAAGAAAAGTTAACCATATAATTCAATGCCCTTCGGTGGTACTTACTACAAGAGGAATAGAGCTGAGTGTAGGTACTTTTTTATTATTTTTTTTACTTATATATTTTACGGTTAAGCAAAGTGCCTCGACTTGATCTTATTTGATGTTAAGTGATGATAAGGGCAATGATGGAAGCGCACTTCACCCGGGATCCTCAACTAGTGAGGCACTCGCTTATATCTTATCTCTAAATGCCGGAACACAACAATGCTACAAAAATTTATGTTATGGCGACGTATTTAGATAAGATGGTGGTAGTAGGCAGGCGGACAAACAATCCTACTAACCAAACTGAGTACACCAACATGTACGCTGGGAATCGAACCCGGGTCCTCTGGGTCTAAACCGGTTGTCTTAACCACTAGACCACAGAGGCAGTTAAAAAAGGGTGCTGGTACCGACCTGTTTCCCGTGGTACTCGATCTGGAAGTTCTTGGCGGACTCCTGCGTGACGCGGCCGCCGAAGTCGAGCTGGTACACCTGGCTGTTCTCGTTCCACATGGGCGCCTTGTTGTGCATGACGAGCTGCCGCCGCGCGCCGCCGCCACCCCCGCTGCCAGTCAGCGTACTCACGCCGGCGCGCTTCAGCTGATGCAAAACATTAAGGGCGGCTTGCACAACGCCTCACCACACTAAATACGTTTAGCGCTTAACATGTTTAAAGTATCACTAGTGGGTCGCCCGCAAAACTTCGCGTTTATACAACAGATTTTTAGGAATTTCGAAACCTATGACAGGTTTCTTTATTTTTCTGCACATCTACGGCTGGAGCTCTTCAAAATGAAACCATAACCGATTTTTTATATGCAGCTATCGTCCCATAATCACTGGGACAAAAATCGGCTTACGCTATTAATATAATAATATATTCTGTCTCTTTCAACTGTCAACAAATGACAGTGATAGAATGACATTTAAACGTGTCTAACGCTAAACGTATTTAGCGAGGCATTGTGCAAGCCGCCTTTAGTTAAGAAAAACTAGTTTTACGGAAGTACTCGCTATTTTACACATTAAATTTAATGTCTATTTTGACCACGTCTCTCATGTGATCCTTGTGGCCACGAACCCTGCGAAGGGTTCGAAACATCAGGAAAAACATTAAATTAAATTACCTAAAGTGTAAAATAAATGCGAGTGGATCCGTAAAAGAAGTATCATTTCAAAGTGTAATTTTCGTGTAGACTTTAAAAAAAATGTGTCTTCAAAGATTTATAACAGGGATTAGCGCAAGCTACTTTGTATAGGTATCATATCAGTCGGTCGGTGACCACGGCAACTCGGTGCAAAACGGTAGGTAGTTCTCAATGCAAAGCAAAAAATAGGAACGCAAAAATTTAAAATTGTCAATGTTTCTTTTTTATTTCACTAGATCAGCAAACAACCCGGGGGGGGGGAGGGGCAGAATCCTACTAATAGGCACCAGTGTTTGCCACTTTAAGCCCAGTGTTCGAGATATATAAATTTTAGTCGCCATAAAATAACAAAGATTTTCATTAAAATGTTTAGGGGTAGCAGCTAGCATGCACGTGATCTGTATTTAATTGCTGGAGTAAAATCATTTGATGAACCCTATTTTTGAGGAACTCGGTGGCGCAGCGGTTAACGCGCCCGGTCTGCGAATGCTAAGGTGAAGCAACTTTTGCAAAGGCCGGTCATCGGATGGGCGACCAAAAATGTATCATCTCGAGCTCCTCCGTGCTTCGGAAGGCACGTAAAGCCGTTGGTCCCGGCTGCATTAGCAGTCGTTAACAACCACCAATCCGTACTGGGCGTGGTGGTTAATGGCCCGTTCTCCTTATCCATCCATAGGGAAGGCTCGTGCCCCAGCAGTGGGGATATAAAATGAGCTGATGATGATTTTTTAATAATTAAAGTGTACGAGCAAGCAACGTGCTACATTTTGCCTGTCATCAGTTTAAACTTGCCCTCATTTAGTCATTATTGAATATTTTCACCGTTTTCACTTTAGTATACAATTAGCTATCAAGTCAGCCTCGCTTACTCATCTTAGCAAGCAAATCATTTTATTTCGTAGTATTGTTTTAAGTTTTAAATATTTACATTTTATATTTTACTAGCGGCCGCTCACGGTTTCACCCGCGTGGTTCCCGTTCCCGTGGGAATATCTGGATAAAAAGTATCATGTGTTATTCCAGGTTACAAACTATCTGTATGCCGAATTTCATCCAAATCCATCCATCAGTTGCAGCGTGAAGAAGCAACAAATATACGAACATACATACAAGTCAAGTTTTCAAGTTTACCATTTATCAATCATTTAGTTTCGGTTCATCCCGAACATTGGTCCTTCGAGCCGGATACATAAAGGAAAAAAAATATGTTGATGACTGGTTCCTGTCGAACACTGGTGCCACTACTATACCGGGCGAACGAACCTTATTCCTAAGTTGGGCCTTCTGGAAGCTCTCCAAGTCCCTGTAGTTTTTGCTGTTGACCTCGCTGTAGCCGCCGCTGCCGTTCGAGTACTCGTCGTCGGAGCTTTCGGACGGTTTCTTGTTTCTTCTTCGATTCAATAGGGGAGAATTTAACAATTGTCTGTGAAACAAAGTTGTTATTGTGAGTAGTAGTATGCGAGATTTGTTACATTTGGTCCTCTGGGCCAGCAAAATGAGGTAACATTATTGTATTTTTTTAAAGTTTGTATGTAAAATATGTGTATCTGATGCAAGTAAAGTGATAGTTTTCATTATCCAAAAAGTTCGTGTAGTATCGCTGCTTGCAGTGTGGTGCAAGTGCAGGTACATAACGGGTATTAAGCGCGCTGGAGCGCATCCTTTTACGCCTTTAACGTTTCAAGTTTGACGTACATAAGATAAGACTGGTAGACTTAATTATGGTAAAGTCTTGAAAAAAAATCACAAGCGGGATTCAAACCCTCACCCTCTGACAATCAGGGTCAGGTGTTCTTCCAATTGAAGCCTTATTCAATATCAATAGCTAACGTTCGGGGAGTGCTCATTTGTCTTAACACATTTTTCATTAATTTATATAATTCAACAAAATACACTAGTAAGAACATCCCCAAAATACATAAGTAAGAGGAGCTCGATGGCGCAGTGGTTAACGCGCCCGGTCTGCGATCGCTAGTTAAGCAACTATCGCAAAGGTCGGTCATCGAGCTCCTCCGTGCTTTGGAAGGCTCGTTAAGTCGTTGGTCCCGGCTGCATCAGCATTCGTTAACAACCGCTAATCCTCACTGGGCCCGCGTAGTGGTTTATGGCCCGTTCTCCCTATTCATCCATAGGGAAAGTCCGTGCCCCAGCAGTGACATAAGGTTATGAAGAACATCCCACAATTATTATAGATACTGACCTAATAGGCGAGGCAGAGGAGTACCGATGCCTGCGCGGGGTGGGGGTCGCCGGCGCGGGGGCGGCGGGGCGTGCGCGGGCGCAGCGCGGCGACGCGGGGGCGGAGCTCACCTCGCGCGCCACCGCCGCCGCCTCCGCCCCCGGCCCCGCCTCCCGCGCCGCGCGAGACTTCCGCCCCGCGCGCGACGCTAGCAGCCGCAGCGCTAACTGCTCCAGCGAACCTATAATTCGGTCACGTGTTACTATTGACCTTTCGTTACAGTGCTCAAAAGCTGTTTAACCCTACAACTACTACTGTCTTATTTTTGTATAAGCTACCAAACAGTGCCTTATTGTGTACAATCATGTGTATTTGTATAGAATGTTTTTTTAAATGTGCGTGAATAGTTTAATATCCGTATAAAACGTTACATGTATACGATGAACTATTGTGAATAAAAAACATTAGAATAATGTGTTTAATCGGATACATATTTATCTGTGCCCGCATTTTTACGAAGAGTATGTACAATCATATTACACACTTAATTGTGTCAATTTCAAAATTATCTAAGGATATTGTGAAGATATACTGTTCGCTAAAAATACAAACTTGCCATTTCTTATCATAATCAGAATCTAACTTTCTAATAATAAATCTAACAGGAAGGACAGTTCCAAACTGAAGCCGGCGAAAGTCGGAGAAACGAAGCGAAGGAAGCCTCATGCTCGAGTGGCGTGCGACATAAGAAAAGAAAAGGTACCTACTGTGTGTACGCTTAAAGCATAAGACGAACCGTCTCGCGTCGTCCCACGGTGAGCGGCGGCGGAGGCTCGAGAGGACTCGGGATCGCCGCCGAGGCGTGCGGAGGTGAGAGCGAAGCATCTACTTATCGTACTAACTATAATACTTGCTGTAGTCGGAGTCGGAGTCGGTGTGGGCGGAGCGCGGCGGCGGCGCGGGCGCGTTGGCGGGCGCGCGGGCGCACGCGGCGCACGCGGCGCAGCCCCCCGCCGCCGCGCGCTCGGCCGGCCGCCGCAGGCACGCGCCGCACGCGGCGGGCGCGCGCTCCTCGCCGCTGGTGGGCGCGTCCTCGTCGCCCGTGGTGGTGGAGTCGCAGCGCGGCGCGGGCGCGGGCGCGGGCGGACGCGCGGCGCCGGCCAGCTCGCTGGAGTCGAGGCTGCGCGACTTGCCGCAGCGCACGAGCGGCGGCGCGGGGCGCGCGTCGGGCGGGCGTGGCGCGCGGCGCGGCCGGCGGCGGCGGTCGCTCACCAGCACGAGTCGGCGCGGCGGCTCGCGCAGCGCGGCCACGCTCACGCGCGCCAGCGGGTCCACCAGGTCGAGGTAGCCGACGCTGCAGCTGCGCGTCATGGTGTCGGGCGCGCACACGGGGCTGATGGGCACCACGGTGGTGGCGCGCTGCACGCGGCCACGCTCGCCGGGGCACGCCGCGTCGCCGCCCTCCTCGTCGATGTACTTGAGGTCGTCGCGCTGAAGCCCCCGCAGCGTGTCGGCCCGCCGCGGCGCCGCCTCCGGGTGGGCCTCCTGCTCGTAGTTCTTGTTGCACAGCGACTTGAGGATCCGCGTGTTGACGTCGTAGGTGGCTTCGCCGCGGCTGCAGATGTTCTTCCGCAGTTTCGACAGGCAGTTGTCGGTGACGTGGGTGTCGCACTTCTTTATCGTGACCTGCCGGCTCGGCTCGAGGCTGAGGTTGAGGCTGAAAGACTGCTGGTCGACGCTGGAGAGGTTGGCCTTGAGCGCAACGTTGTCGCCGCGCACCGCGTAGTCGGCGCGCGGGCCGCAGAAGTCGCCGCGGCCGCCGCACGCCACGGCCTGCGGCGAGGGCCGCTCGAAGATGATGTCGGTGGGCGCGACGGCGTTCTTGGGCGACTGCAGCGCGGGCACGGAGCCCTCGCAGCGCAGCGGGGAGATGGCGTGCCGGCTGGGCACGGCGGCCGCGCTGTTGACGCGCCGCTCGCTCGCGCCCGCGTGCCGCACCGCCGGCGGCGGGCTGTACACGCTCTCCGGCACGTTGTTCATGGCGTCGTTCGCTATCGTATCGATGTACGGAAACTCCTCGTAGGATTCCGCCCTAGCCAGCGAAGCTCCGTTAATGTTGTTGTTGTTCGAATTGTAGGAGTCGCTCTGGTTGTTCGAGTTGTTGATTTTTTCGTTGAGGGTTAGCTTCCTCCGGATGTTGTTGTTGTTGTTGTTCGAGACGGAGCTGTTCGAGTCGTTGGTTTGAAAGACTTCCTCCTCGTCCTCGGAGAATATGTTGGGGTTGAAGGTGGGGTCGGGCCCCACGGGGTAGTCGTCGCGCAGCTCGGTGATCATAAGCGTCATCTGGCGCGGCTGCAGGTGCAGCAGCGACGTCTTGTACGTGACCTGGCCCAGGTTGGCCGGCACGTTTTTGGCTAAGCCGTGCATTTTGAATTTGGTGCCCCAGATATTAGATGTTACTTCTACTAATCGGACATCCTGAAAGACATAAATCGTAAGAACTCTCTAGGAACTACTATTTATTTATAAATATTTATTAAGTTAAATTAAATACAATATTGCTTATCAATGAAAGGATGGGCATATTTTATCATCACATGCTTTTAAATGGTCAATGGTCATGGAAAAAGTAAAGATCACGTTTCCCTAAAGCTTTAGTAAAGTTGCTTATTGTCCAAATTAAGCCCAGCCGACCGTAAATAGTACTATAAGTACAGCACAAATGTACCTCAGGCAAGGAGTCGATGTAGGCGAGCTCGTCGGGCGCGTCGTCCTTGTCGGCGGTGCTCTTGACCTTGCGCCGCTCGCGCGCGCGCCGCCGCCGCTGCAGCCGCGGCGAGCCGGAGCAACCTTCACCAGAATCCAAATTAACATTTTATCTACCTACCCCCGACCCACCGGGTCGCATCGCGCGACCGAATGTGCGAGTACTTCGTAGGTATTTGCTTAGCGTTTTTGCTGCCTATTTATTAAGGGCCATAGCATGATGTTAAATAGCTTATAGCCTTCCACAAAAATTGAGCTATTAATTGCAAAAAAAAATTTCAAATCCGACTGATGGTTCTACAGATTAGCCCGTTCAAACAAAATAAAACTCTTCAGCTTTATTACATTAGTATAGATCTAACGTCCCACCACCGAAACCAGAGGACTTCAGGCTCTTTGTTCTTAAGGACGTTGCCAGACTTATGGCATCTATCTTTGCAGAGGAGGAAAAGTGAAAGGATGGGGTTGCACAAAACGATCCCAATGGGTCGAAGTCTTACTGGGAGGTGGAAACCTCGGCAAGCCCCACTAAGATAAGATAACCTCCCACTAAGTGGCTCTTTTGTTTGGAGAGAGGTTGAGAGCCTGTACAGCGTCACCAGATTTGGGAGGGGGGGAGGGGGGGGCGGCAAGAAACTTCGAAGGTTACTCAAGCCGTAATCAAAAAACCGTCAGAGGGTTTCTAAAGGGAATGGCATCGCAAGCGTGTCCCCATTTACCCTACCAGATTCTTGGAGGGAGTGAAAAAACCGAGGGCATCTCTAACGGCTAGGACCTCAATTCGGAATGACCAGCCCCCGACCGCCTAACCGATCGCTTTGACTTCGTGTGTGGTTTATGACGTCATCTTGTCGTTTCGTGCCGCCTATGAAAGCAATATCGAAAGCTATAATAGCCTTTAGCTTAAAAAAAGCGTTTTGGCATGACATAATTGACTGACAGTTGACAGTATTTCTCTCTGAGTCTGAGCGAAGGTATCTGGCGCATAGAGCCTTGACTACGTACTCATTTAATTTGTGTTTCTATTGATATTTGTATTCGTATTTCATCTTATTTCATCATATATATATGTATCTCAACATATCTATGTAAATTTATATATCAAAAGTTTTTTATCACGTAAAAAAAAAAAGATATGTATGTAACAATGGTTTATTTATTTATTTATTTTGATTTTATTTTTCATTATACGATCTTATGTACACGCACACACACAACACTACAGTCACACTCACACACTATAGGCCCTGTCAGAATACCAGCGTCGTTGTTTGCTTCTCAGCACCGCAACGGCACAAGCTGAGTCAGGGTCCTAGTTGGCCTTCA
The DNA here is from genome assembly GCA_947562085.1 of Eudonia lacustrata. Classification (NCBI taxonomy): domain Eukaryota; kingdom Metazoa; phylum Arthropoda; class Insecta; order Lepidoptera; family Crambidae; genus Eudonia; species Eudonia lacustrata. The sequence continues at coordinate 10,309,491 of OX387315.1, read as the reverse complement.
CACACATTCATCCTTCCTTGTTGTTGCGTTAGTTATTATTATTATTAGTTTCATTATTTTTTATAAAAATTCCTCATTCATTGTCTTATTTTTTTTTCTGTTATGTCTGTGTGATCGTCAATAAATAATTTCTTATTCTTATTCATAGGCAGTGCGAGGCAAGATGACGTCATAAACTATAGGTACACGTAGTCAAAGCGATCGGTTAGGCGGTCGGGGGGCTGGTCGTGGGCGTGTGGAGAAGAGCCAAGGTATATGTGTGTACCTGGTATTAGAGGTATAAGAACTTAACTACGTTGTAAATTAAAAAAACATAAAATGGTGGGTAGCGGTAAAGTTCCTTAGTAATTGAGGATTCCGGGTGAATTACGTTTCCACCTTCATTACTTAAAATCAGGTGAGATGCAAGTGCTTACCCGTAAAATATACAGAAAAAAAAGTTAAATATCGATTTGTTGTATCCTCATTTAATTTTATGTGTCCCGATCGAAAGCATTTGACCGGGACACATAATATTTTACATTGAACTTAGGTAACCTGGTAAGTTAAAGTTTAAAAAGAAGCGAGCAGAGAGCCATAGTAAACTGATATTAGTAGGGAAATATACAACCTTATTTTTAGTTTATACGAAAACTGAAAAGCGGGTCTTTTTTCATTTAAAGAATAAGTACAAAAAAAAAATATCTTGAAAACTCACGAAGTTACAAGCTTTTTGTGCTGTCCCGTTGTCATCGTGCGAACGTGGTCACAAACAGTACGCGACACTGCACTTATTGATTACGTATTGGTAACGTCGCACTGTTATCACCACACACAGCTAGCGTTCGTACCATTTCTGTGTACTGAGCGTTGGCGATACGGAAACTAATACTGCGCGGGAGCAAGAGTCAGGCAGGACGCGCGGGGCGCATGCGACACATTCACATCGGTCGATAGCTTTCGGGTGACTGACACGGGGGGTGGGTGGAGGTGGCGTGCGTCCACGTGTTGTTGTTTGTGCCGGCGCGTGCCTCGATTGGTGCGCTATGCGATCTTGCGCCCTCTCGCATCCACGTACAAGGGATGCGCGCGGCCGGCGCACAAGTGAGATTTTTTTCTAGTAGGGTGTACTTTTTTTGAGATTTTGTAAATATTATTTGGTCAAAATGTAACATGGTATAAAAAAAATTGAAATCGATTCTTTTACTGATTGTGAACAAACAGTTTTCAGGTTTCGTATAAAATAAAAATAACATTGTATATTACAAAATGAAAATGTTATGCGGTGATTGTAAATCGCTCGCCTTACAGTATATCCTCCTACATCACTCGCGTTATTCCAGATACAAATTCCAAACATTAAACAGAATTTATCATTCAATGTGTCACTGCAATGACCGCCAGAGTCCAACACAAAATAATGATTTAAGTAACCCATCAATAGGCATTGGGGTATGTTAATTCTCTATTTAAATTAAAATATTTTGAACTTTGTGTGATTGCGTTAAAGTTGAAAACTAATAACGTTCTGCTTTACAAACCGCCTCAGTAATCCAGCGAGTGCGGGTAAACACTAACAAAATCCTGGTGATGATAGCTAATAGACTGGACTCGGCCTTATATCAAAGGTTCATTGATTTACATGTAAAATGTTAATCGATGTAACCTATAACTGAAATTTTATATACCTTTACGTTATTTTATATTTTTGTATTACGAACATAGCCTTGTTTGATTGTTAAGATTATTGTTACTAACACTAAGGACTTTTGTTATCTAAGAATATATGTTTTATTATTATTATTTAGAATGGAACAGAATAGACATATTTTTAATTCTATTCTATTATATTCTATTTACAAAGGTTAAAGGGTATCCTTACCTTCTTCCGGCTCAGTATCAGATGAAGAAGAGTGCGGGCGTGGTGGTCGCGCTCGAGCGGCGCGGGGCGATCCGCGGCCGGCACTGCCGGCGCTGCCGCTGCCGCTGCTGCTGCTGGTACTGTTGCTGCTGCTGTTGCTGCTCGCGCGCACCGGCACCGGCGGCACGCTGATGCCCTCTGTGGCGATGTGAGAACATTGTACATTGTTAAAGAAAGTTTTTATTACGTGGAATAACACAAACCACTATGTATAGGTATCATAGACATAACTTTACACCCGATGTGTCAGCCCGCGACCACGACCGGTACAACACGTTCGAATCGTCGCGGGTATAAAGGTATTGCTATGATACCTAGTTATAAAAAATGAGAGCAGATTACATATATTTGATTCCTCGGTTTAACTTTATCAGGTGAAACACAGAATGACGATACATTTTAAAAATGGCTGTATTAAGATGATTAATAAGTTAAAAATTGGCAAATCTATAGTAAAGCAAAAAGCAAGAGCAAGCGCTTTCGCTCTGTACGTCTTTAATGATATATGATCTATCTGATATAGGACGCATACCTACTCATAAAGCCCGAAATTATTCGTGACCTGTGCCTACCATTCAGTATAACATTTACCATAGTTTATGTGATGACATGCATATTTTTTGGTCCTTAGAGCCGGAAAGAATCATCTAATATCATATATCATTTGTTAAGTCTGTGTTTTCATCTATAGAAAAAATTGAGAACCCGTCTCGTCACTAGGTGGCGCTACTACAATACCATAAATTTATTCAGCGTAAAAAAATCGCTGAAGGCACTCTACCTTCAGCTTGCGGATCGAAGATGACGAACTCGGGGCGAATCTTGCTAGTGCGCCGGCCCTTAAGCAGTGGCACCAGCCCGCCCAAGTGTTCCAGGTACAGGGTGTAGGCGCCCGCTTCCTCGTCATCGTGACGTAGCATGGTGCAGTGCAGGCGACCCCCGGCCGACGGCGGGCGGGACACGAAGCGACGCAGCTCGCTCGCTTCTGGCACGTTGCACTGCGAACATGAGACACTGTCAATCAGGAATTAGCTTATCCAGAAACCAGCTTTAGGTTCCGCAAAAGGCGCAGCTAGTAAATTTTAGGTCGCAGTAATCTTCGTCTAGGATTGGTAACTAAATTGCGTATTACTGTACACAATAAACATTAATCGTTCTTCATTGTTTTGGTATTCCAATGTCTCATACGGCACTCAGCGCACGCGGAAGAACAAGGCGCGGCGAGGCGCGGGTACCGCAGCGCCCTGTGCCGCTCATACGCGGGCCAGCAGCTGCAGCGGTTGTTGATGTTGTTTTCTTCGGCCTCTGCTTCGGGGGCACGGCAGGGGTACAGATGCTCTTTTCTGTTTCTTATTTTTCTTTTATTTTGGCAGTTTTTTTGGTTTGTTTTTGTATTTTTTTTTTGTATTTCTTTTTTCCCAGCTGCAGCGGCTGAGGTCACTGACCCGTATGGTGTGCGCGAACAGGTTGTGTAGTGCCGGCTGCAGGCGCGGCGGCAGCGGCAGGTGCGCGGCGAGGCGCGGGTGCCGCAGCGCCTGTGCCGCTCGCACGCGGGCCAGCAGCTGCAGCGGCGCCACCACGCGCCACACGCGCGCCGTGCACACCACCCCGCCGACGCCCACGAACAGGCGACGCGCAGCGTGACCCCAGGTCAGACCGGTCACCAGAGCCTGAGGCACACATCAAATTTGTTTTGCGATTAAATCGAGTAAAAAAAACACTAAGTATAACTTAAAACTTTCTCGAAACTAAACACATTAACAACATTTTAGGGTTTTAAAAAGAACAAGAAGAACGGACTAGGAAGAGCTTATCAATGTCAAAATACATACAAAATAAATACTAATAAAAAATAATACTGAAATATAATTTAATAATAAAGATAAAAAATTCATATCACATCGAGTACGTAATAAACTAATCCGTGGAAAACGGTGTGGATTTCACAATAATCGCCTTTCCTTTTTTGGCTTGTATACCGCGTTTGGTTAATCCAATTTTGCGTACGCTTAAATTTGCAACATGCTTAAATTTGCCCAAGGACAATGGGCAAAATACAAAGACTCTGGGCTTGGAAGCGGCCACTTCAAAAACATTTGTTTTATGATTCTTTATGATAAGTCAAACAATAGTTAGTATAGGACCAAAGCCACATTTCCTATGTAAAAGAAGTTATGGCCAATATAATAATAGAACTAATAAATCATGTCAGATTGTTAACCAAAATTGCTTTACCTGCTTATCACTTTGATAATTTTGTTTAAAAAATTAATGAAAACCCTTTAATTCTTATGAAGAATGCCGACGCTGTCTAAACTCCCCCCTTATTTATTTATTTATTTATTTATTTATTTCATTTTACATGCTAGTTTACAGACTATGCGTCCAAAACACCGACATGTCATACATCAAATAAAAATGTCAAATCTTAAGAACTAGAGTCACAGATAGGTTACAATAAAATTATGTCACAAAAATTGCACATTAAAATAACAGAATCAAAATAATTAAAAATTAAATAGCTTATTCTATAGTTTATTTAATAGTTGTGGTCAAGAAAGTAAAAGGCTGCCGCCACTAAACGCCCTAAGCCATCAGCAAACAAATCGACATCGTCGTATTGAGCGAGCATGTCCCCGATGAGGCGCAGGGCGCGCGCGGTAGGCGCCTGCGCGGCATGTACGGTGCGCGTGACGGGCCGCAGCAGCAGCCGCGGCCGCCGGCGCGGCGCGACCAGCCCCGAGGTGGTTTGCGGCACGCGCGCCGGCACCGAAATGGACACCCGCCCGACTGCGTACGGACAGTCGATCTTATTGTAAAGCACTGAGAAGTAATGTATCATAAGAAGTAGCTTCCTTCTAAGAGCGAGCGTGTCGAGACCCATCATACCGTACACAAATGAGGACGGGTACAGAAAGGGATAGTATCCGTTACATTTCTTAAACAGCCAACGAGCATACCTTCTCTGCAACTTTTCTATCATGAGACTATACTTTTCCTCATAGGGGTCCCAAACGACTAATCCATACTCAAGTTTACTGCGTACATAGGCGCCGTACAATATTCTAGCAACAGAAAAACTACTAAACTCAGATGGTGTCCTTATGATAAAACCAAGTAGTCTACTTGCCGACTTACATATGTTTGTCACGTGTTTGTGAAAGTCCAACTTATTATCTAATGTTATACCTAGGTCTTTAATTTCAGAAACTCTTTCTAAAGAAGAGTCAAATAGCTTGTAGTCAGTCTGTAATAAGTTACGCTTCCGTGAAAAAGTAATTGTTTTGCATTTCGCGGCATTAAAGAACAAACGATTTCTATGGCTCCACTCAGCTACAGAAACAATGTCACTCTGCAGAGCGTCCGCGTCCGCCTGACTACCTACACCCATATACAGTTTGAGGTCATCCGCGAACAGCAGGCACTCCGCAAATCTGACACTTTCAGGCAAGTCATTCACCATAATGAGAAACAGCGTTGGACCCAACGTACTTCCCTGACTTATCCCGGACCTCGTGTAGTAGTTATTAGACTCATACCCACCCAACCTCACAAACTGACATCGATCCCTGAGATAGCTTGCAAAAAACTGTAGTAATCTAGGATCGAACCCTATCACTGATAGTTTCTGCAACAACCTATCATTATCCACAAGGTCGAAAGCTTTCCGGAAGTCGAAGTAGGCGGCATCAACTTGTCTACTAGAGTCCATCTCCAAGGAAACGTAGTCAACTAGAGTTGTTAAATTTGTGATAGTCGAACGCGCCTTGCGAAAACTATGCTGACTGTTATGCAACTGGCTACTCAGCTGTAGGCTAATATGATTATTAAGTATAGCTTCAAATAGCTTCGCAAAAACAGGCAGCACGGCAATCGGTCTGTACGTCGTTACGTCGGGCCCAGGTTCTCCTTTAGGGATCGGCGTGACTCTAGAGAGTTTCCAGCGCTCTGGGTACTTAGCTTGGCTTAGTGACAGGTTATACAAATGCAATAACGCTGTCTTGAGGATCGACATGCAATCCTTAGCCAAAAATACCGGAATACCGTCGGGTCCGCTGGACGATCGAGACTTAAGACGCTTTACAGCTTTCTTTAAATCAGTCTCATCAACAGTTGTGACAGAAATCAATCTCGCATCAGCGGTTGCATGCGCTTTTTGGGCAGCCTCTGCCGGATCCAAACGCGGCTCCTCATCTAAGAATACGGAGCTGAAGTATCGCGCAAATGCCTCCGCAGCCGCCTGACCGGTTAAAACCTCATCTTCATATTTAAAGCAATCAACATGTCTCCTGTCCTTTTTCTTATCTTTGACATAATCCCAAAACCTTATCCTTTCATGCGCCCGTGTAAAAAGCCGCTTCCTATCTCTGGGCCACCACTCCGTTACCGCCCTGGTCCATCGGTCGTCCGTTTCCACATTGGGCTATCAAGAAGGAAGATGCAGAGCATGTCGCGCTCCATTGCTCTTTGTGCGACTCGAATCTGGTACATATACTCCTTTGTTAGCGGCCATGTCTCTGATCCGTACGTGAGTATGGGCAGGACGCCGTTTTTTAGGCTTTTGGGAATTTTGAAGAATTTGGCCTTTCCCAGATGAATCCATCTACCGATCTCCTTGACTTGTGAAGGTCGGCTGAAAGATAAATAATGTCCAAGATATATGTTGGGACCACAATATCTAGTTGGGAACACCCAACGATGATGCTAGGCTTTTGACCAGGAAGGTTGGTCATGATTTTGGTTTTGGCGATGTTCATCTTAAGGCTGATACGCAGTGAAGCTATATGTAGGCCTTGAAACAAAGCCGGCCGTGGATGTTGACACCTCTCCTGTCTTAATCGAGTGTCTTCATTACGAACTCCAGCACACTTGTAGAGAGTTGGGTGAGATGGTATCGTCTTGTCTAATGAAAGCCTTTTCGTAGTCGACAAAGGCAAGACATAAGGGCCTGTCGTATTCGCGGCATCTCCATCAGTTGTTTAAGTGCGTGAATGTGGTCTATGGTCGAGTATCCACTCCGGAAACCGGCTTGTTCGGGCGGTTGGTGTTCGTCTAGCGAGCGAGACATTCTGTTCACAGAACCTTGGCAAAAAACTTGTAAATTTGCGATAGGAGACTTATTGGGCGATTTACAGCTTTGTCTTATCACTATTTTTATGCAGAATCGTTACTAAGATGTTCTTGTATACTTTGGGCGTGGCACCTTCTACAACACCTTATTGATTTTTGATAGCAGTTTGAGTACTGATGTACATTGCTTGAATCATTTCCACATTTGCCTCATCAACGCCAGAAGCATCCACGTTTTTATTTAGTTTAGTTGTTTGTCGACTTGCTTTGCGATCAACTGTGTTCTGTGCTCCGCATTGCTTCTTGTTACTCATACGACTTTGATTACTCTTACCGGACTTCCAATTTTGCTTTGCCGATTGGATCGGTGTTGTCCTTCACTAACGACTAGGCGTGACCTTGGACTTTATTGTCTATCGAAGTGGAGTGTGTGTAATTGAGATGGAGACTTGCATTACATGTCACGTTTCAATTCAAAACAGAAGGCGTTACTTTATCTTACAAAAAGTTCTTTCCGCTAATCCATTTATGATGGTCTGTATTGGTGATCGTGTGGTTCCTACTCATGTAAGAATTTTAGCTTAACAGAGTATTAATAAATCAGGGCTACTTTCTTTCCAATCACGGCAACAAGAATGGCCAGGCTAACCAATGTGTAGGCAGAAACACACATACATATCAAATAACAATCATATTTTATATACATTATTGAAGATATCTCGAAAACTTAATGAGTTACGTGTTCAAGCCCATAACAATTTTTGATCGTAATGATGCCATCTTTAGGATGAAACTAGTTTTTGAAGTGGCCGCACCCTAACCCATTTTGCCCATTCTCCTATAAGAGTGTTGTCCGTATTATGTATAGTCCGTATAAATTAAAAGAAAATATGTTAAATTTGTGTTTTTTAGTTGAACGAGGGTGAGTGCAAACCTACAACAAGGTGACTGGTAGAACGAGGAAGTCCCTATAGGAGTTATATGAGAAGTCAATACTAATTGCATAAGTATGTACCTTTATTTGTGTACTTTTTCCTAATAAAAAAGCTCTACAAGATTCCGCAGCATCGATACACCACATAGTGTTAAGTAGACGGAATGTAGATTAGTTACCTCCTGAGAGGATTGCCTCGTCCTGTTACACTGTGTGAACCAAAGTGAAACTAGGAATTCTCAAAACAAACTCACCTGTGTGTACGGTATCGGGACGGTGTAAATAAGAATTCCGGCGTCCGAGTAAAACCGCACGACGTTCTTGTAAGGCGGTTCGTCGGCCGGCGAGTCCGCTTCTGCAAACGCCCAAACTTAGTTCCATTTAAAAACTTCCTAGCTAATACAACTTGGTGATTCGAGTAGGTAACTCTTTTAAACTTACGTGGCAAAACTTAAAGTGGAATCGTAATAAGTTTCGGCTAGAAAAGCAAGGTGGGGCAAGTTGGTGGTTGAATTATTCTAAGTTTAAAAAGTATGAACCTAATCTAAAAAAGTTTGGTACAGACGCCTACACATCAACATTACCAAAACTGTCAAATTTCTTCAATACATTTTCAACCATATATCTATATTACTTGTAAGGTTTATCGCTACTGGTGTGTATGCGGTACCTACAAACTCCTCAGAGAGTGCGAGGGTGCATTAATGAAAAGTCACTTGACGGTTTAGTACTTATATTTTTCAGACACAGAGTTACACGTATTTAATACAAGTTCTAATTAGTTGGTTGCGAGTGTACACTGGGCGCGACGGGGAACGACTGCTGATACTCGGCGGTCGCCCACGCTTGGGGACCGCGTTTGCTTACGCAGAAACGTTACAATGCGTCCTTACACTAGGTACTATATAAATCTGTAGGCTCTAAAATGTATGTCCTCTTATAACTTTAGAACGGCTTGACCGATCTCAATGAAAATTTGTATGTAGTAAAAACATAAGAATAAATTTAAAAAAATGGAAATGTTATTTACTTCGACGGCTAGTTTAGGCTTAAAGTTCAAAGTCTATTGAGGAAAATTGTCAGTTTGTGGTAGGTTAATGTGCAGGCGTGTGTACCGAGTTGCCCACAAAAAACAGTCGATTTTTTTTCAGTACGGATACAATCGAATCAAATATCGAAACAAAACAGGTCACAATGTGAAACTTTTAAGCTTTCTTCCCTTAACATTCGTACACACGCACCCATAAAAAAACTATTGCCGATACGTCCATTCGCCGTGGACACCGGAGGCCGGAGCTATGGACTATAAAACTTTCATAGTGGCCATAAATTTTCTAGCGGATTGAAAAGCGCGCCCTGCCTCAAATCGTTTATCAAACAGTCAGAAAAGCTAGTCTCAAAGAAACCATTTCTCAAAATTATATAAGTAGAAAAAATATATTCGCAGCGTCCCCTAAAGCGGTCTTTGTTGGTTAGGCTATTCAGAGTTTAAGCCTTTCAGTAGTGCAATAAATAGCGGGAATAAAATTATCCACGGATTGCTTTTACTGAATAGATAAATGCTTTGAGAATTTATAATTTGCTTTTGCGATTACGCTTATAGAATTTACTCGAAGTGTTAATCGATTGATTTTTAATTCAAATGAAAGCTGCCAACTGTGTATACGTAAGTAACTATAAGTTCATAATCAATAAGCTACGATATCAAATTACAAACACCTGCAATAGTATATTTTTTAATGTGTTAAATAAATTATTAAGTTGAAAATCGCTCGCTCGAAACCCGGGCTCCACATATTATGTAGGGGGAACGATCAGCAACGAAAGCCGCTTCATTAACCATGTGATAATATGTAAAAACGACACAAGAAACGACTAACGCTTGTTTTGTTATTTAGTGCCTTTGTTGCCTGTGTTTATTTAAATTTTATTTAACTTTTTGTGACTACATGAGAGCTTTTTTAAAAAGCAAATTTTTTTTATAAAGCATGCTCAGGACTTCTTATTCTCTACAATCTTGGTTCAACTAGTTGTTGTTGTTGTCGTTGTAGTTGTAGTTGGCCTCTGAACTCCGATTCCGCTTAACATCCAGGGGTTATGTATAAAAATAAGTGACTTTTGTTGCTAAATGTCTAGCGTTGTCGCCCGCTCCCCAGAGGTTACCAATTCGATGAAACCTAAAAAGCCCTTTCAAGGCTATTTATAGGCAGTCACAGGAGATGTATATTTAGTAGGAGCCTGCGACATAACTGATCTCAGCCACTCTAGCGAAGTATACATAGTTTTTTACCTCCTCCATTCCCAGTGTGCGGAGGGATCACATTATCCATATTCCCGTTGTGTAAAAAAAATGTTAAATATACGTGGACAATGTTGGATCCAGTCAGACTTACAGGGCAGCAGGGTGCCACCTACCATCAGCAGCTCGTGCGAGTTAGCCCATTTCATGGCCAGCGTGACACGTGTTGAGTGTGGTCGGACTTACCGGACAGCAGGGTGCCAGCTACCGCCAGCCGTTTGCGCTAGTTGGCCCACTTCATGGCCAGCGTAGCGCCACGTATGTGAGCAATGTTGGTTATCAAGCTTACCGGGCAGCAGGGTGCCAGCAGTTCGCGCAAGTTGGCCTACTCTTTGGCGAGCGTGTTGCCACGAACGTGAGCAATGTTGGTTATTAGACTTACCGGGCAGCAGGGTGCCAGCTACCGCTAGCAGTTCGCGCGAGTTGGCCCACTCCATGGCGAGCGTAGCGCCCCGCAGGCCCGTCTGCACGCGCGCGGGGCTCACGTCGTCGTGCCCGCGCAACATAACGATTTCCCCGCTGCCCAGCGCTACGGCCAGCACATGGCCACCGTTGTTCTCCCCAGTCTCCTCCCCCTCCTCCATCTTGAATTTCTCACAGGACCACGCCATTGAGGTGATGCCTCCTTCGGCTACCAGTTGGACCTGGTTGCGAAAAGTTTGGAAAGTGCATTTGATTATTATTATTTTTGTATGGTAAGTAATGTCGGCACTTCACTTGGCGTATCGTGTTCGTGTATTTGCATTTTTTGTCCGAACACGGCAATGTGTAGATGGTCTATTTGAATATATTTGCTTTATTTGCACGAATATGGTAAACAACGCAAATAACGAATATGCGTTTCCGTCCACTTGTCGGTTTTTGATAACACATCAAAGGAATCAAATATGGCAAATATTTGGGTCGACCGTCCACACTTGGTTCTGTTCAGAAGCGCGCGTGCGGCTGTCCTGTTCAGACATGTTCAGTATTTTTTTAACTACCTACGTCAACGTAGTAAAATGGATTGGACAAACGAAACCGTATTGCGATTTTTGGAATTATACCAAATGCATACTTGTATTTGGACCCCAAAAATGCCTCGCATAAAAACAAAAACCGACTGAACGATGCATGGATTCAAAATCGTCCATTCACGTCCATCACTGTTGTATTCATTTGTTTGTGAAAAACAAATATTGTGTCATATTTGAGTTGTTTGCCCGTACAGTCAATGTGTGGATGGCTTGTTTGAAATATTTCGACTATTTGAGCAAACACAACGATATTGCCACACGAACACGCTAAGCCAAGTGAAGTGCCGCCATAATTGCGTAAGAAACCAAATAAGATGCTCAAGCATTGCTTTGAGTGAGAACTTTGCGGCAGACTCGTTGCCAAGGTGGTTTGCATGAATCAAAATCAATGCAAAAGTAATTAAGAAACCATTCATCTTATCCTCGGTAGATCAAAATTAGTTTTTAAATTCAATTTTATAAAATCGCCAGTTAATGGTTGGTAGGCAAATAGATCGAGGAATATGCCTTAGCGATAATTTAATAATATTTTTTTAAAGTACCTGTAGTATTAATTAGTGGCCTACCTATCCTATCCTATCTTTAGTATTCTGACTTGTAAAAGAAAAATTTTATAAAATGCGTCATAATAAAAGTGGTGTAATAATTAAATAGCGGCCTTGCTAGGAGTAATTTTTATAAATTAAATAGCATCGAATAAATATATTTCGTCGTAGAATATTGGTTAGCTTGCATCCGTTTATCGTGGAGGATACCGCTGCGGGAAACATGACGTTTTTAAAAATGCGGCAAACGAGCAGGCGTGACACCTGATAGGAAGTGGTAATTGCTGTGCTGCCCGTGAGCATCTGCAGCATTCGCGGAGCTGCCCATGTGTCACTGACTTTGAGAGCCCTATTTACTCGCCTTAAAGAGCCTCACGTCCGCTATAATGTAAGGCTCTTTAAGAGGCGAGCGACACACTTCTGAAACAGCCCCTTTCACACCCTATAAAGTTCTGCCGATAAGGAACGAACGCGAAGCCCGCGTTGTTTCATGCATCCAGATATCAAGGATGTGATTCAAGCTGGTTCTTTGATGGGAGATGAGCACTAGGCGCCCAGTATGACTGACCTGCGAGACCATGGCGCCGTGCACGTCCATGACGACCAGCTGCGCGGATGCCGTGCCCAGGTACACCTGGTTATCGTCGGGGGTCCAGCAGCCACACGTGATGCGGGCGTCCAGCGACAGCATGGATGACCAGTACCGCTGGCCGGCCACTGAACCCACTAGCACAAAGCCATCCTAAGAACAGAGAAAAAAAATATATTACGGGGTCAGCGACTTCCGCAGCTGATTGTACCTAAGGATTATTATAATAAGATTTTATAAAGAGATAGCCGGTTTCTCAGTGAAGTACGCGTCCATCTTCGGTTTTATCTGTCTCACGGATCTAAAATTGGTAATCCCTCTAATCATTAGGATTCTTTGTTATAAAAAAATACTACAGAATCAAACAACTTTTCTTACTTTTAAAACTATCCAGATGATGATAACTAGTAGGAACCTATTGATTGATAGCATTTTTAACATTCAATTAATTTATTTATTTATAGTTACGTACGCAAAACAAATTACAGTCATAATTACGAAGAAATAAGGTGGGTAGACCAACAATGTTTTATGTTTATAATTTTATTATTTATAAGTATTATTCAACTTTTTAACTAAGACTGAATAGACATTTCTTTTAAAATTATTATATTACAGATATATCTATAAATTTATTTTATGAAAAGGTTATGTCTGTAAATATTGCCACAAGAATAAGTCGATAATTGAACAGATGATTAAATTTTACACGCATAATTTCAGAATTCAAGAATGTCAGGATCAAAACCTAGAAATAGATGTAGTACATGGGATGAAGATAGTTTAAGCACAGTCTATATAATTCTTACAGTCCTTAGAGCATTAAACCAACTTAATGCTCTACGGGCACGTCTAGACAGAGCAATCGTGAGGGTTGTGCGGGGCGAGCGGGGCGCGGTGCGACTCGGGCTTACTATACACTTCACTCGGGACACACGAGTCAGGAGTGGCGCATTCTATTAAAACGCGTGTAGTCAATTTTAATTTATTTTTATAACATTTATAATGGTTCATACTACATGTGCTGTGAGAGACTGCATGTCATCTTTTCACGTTAACAAAAATTTGTCTTCTGTGTGAAAGGTAAGTCTAATACATTAATATTATATTTAGCTGTTTCTAGAACGTGCTTGTGTTTCTGATCTTTGCATTATAATAAGCGTAATGTCTTTTTCAATATGTTTTTTATGGATAAACGCCATTTTAGAACTTTTTAATATTTAAGCAAAGTTTAATTAGCTATTAAAATCGAGATCAAAAATGGTGGACGCAACTTTTAGATATAAAATCAATATGTATATTATTTTTATGGTTTTCGGGGGTGCCGATTTCGAATACAACATCTATTCCGTTCCTACATCCGTGCGGAGACGGAGAAAGAATACTATTCTCCGCCCCTCTCCTCCGGTGGGTGTCGTAAGAGGCGACTAACGGATTTTCGAGCTTCCATATGTAGGGCTTGCTCGTCTGGTTAGTGACCACCGTACGCATGGTGTAAAACCCGTCAAGTGACCGCTTGTCGGTCGCGTTTCGGGATCAGCCAGCGTATAACCAGAGCTCGAGTGGATGTTGCTGCGATGCACTTGGTCTGTGGAGGCTTCCATCAATCCAGTGTCAAGAGGACTTCATTAACCCGCCAACCAGGGAGACCCGTAGAAACGGCTATCCCGCTGGCCGCCCGTGGCACAGTACAGGGGCCCAAGCGAGCCTAACCAGCTCGTGAGGCTGCCTCACCATGCCACGCATAATCTCGGGGTGGTCCGTCGTGCTGGTTGGTGACCGGAAGGTGGGGTCCCGGCGGCCATTCCCGGGGGGGGTTCAGGGGCCCTTCCGTTCGGCGGGTTAATGATACTCATCTGTAGGCAGATCCCTGGTGAAACAGGCCGCTGCACTTTGACTATTTGCATCGCGGTAGCATTTCCTCGATTCACGCCTCCCTCCTTTTCTCCACCATGACAGCGCCTCACAGTAAAACTGGTCCTACAGCAGTGCACACCCCCACCACAACCATACCGTTTGAGGTCGAGTTCGCTAACATCCGCGGACTCCATGCAAACCTCAATGCCGTCCACCACCATCTAGAGACGGCACGGCCAGCAATGTTGTTTTTGACGGAGACACAAATAATCTATCCGGCCGATTAAATAAAAAAACAAAATAATAATTTAAAATATAAATTCTATAAAATAACTAATTAAAATCAAATATGTACTGAAAAAATAAATAATTAAAATTGTATAAAAAACAAAATGAATAAGACTAAATTATATTACAATAAAATTAAAAATTAACAAATTACTATAAAGAAATACAATATAAAAAATTACATTAAATAAACTTTAGCGAACGTTATCCAAAACTATTTATTCTCTTAAATTGTTGCATTTTGAGATGGTATCCAACCATGGGTACTTGAGAGCGACATCGTTGTAGGTGTGACAAATTCTAACAATTGGGTTATAAAAAGATGTGTTATTTGTGTAGACTTGTAATATAAATAATTTGATTGAAGATGCCGTGTTGTCCTGAATGTCACAACTTCACAAACAAAACTACTACACGTTTCGTTATATAATCCGACTTCCAAGGGTGACGTCGTACGTAGATATCATGTCATGTCTAATTGTCTTAGCTCCAACGCGGCTAAGTTTAGAGGCAAGAGAGAGAGTTGAGAAGCCGGTACTCCAAACAAAGGCCTGCATTCACCCGATAGCGCTATAATTCGTGAAAGCTTCCACTATTTCCACCTGCACAGCACTTAGTTCTATAGCAAGCACTGGCATATTTGATGACGTAATAATACTTTATACAAAATGGAGTTATGGTCTAACTGTCTGAAATGAAATACTGTTGTCGAGATAACAAAGGTATGCTTTTAAATTTTGCAAAATTATTGTTTTCTATAGTATAGTTAGTAAGTTAGTTATACTCGTAGTTTATGCGATCACTGAACTAAACAAAACCCAAAACTCTTTATACGTGTAGAATATCTATACGTTTCATATGACATCTTATTTAACCCGGAGATTTCGAACTACGATCCTAAAAAACTGAATTTCCCTGTTGTGACTGAGGAATTGATTTTCTAAAAATTCAATATAATCTATAAAAAAGATAAACCAGTGTATTATAAATCATGCTACTACAACCATCAATCAACACATAAATATGCCGATAATGGTCCACGAGTTGGACCGCCCGGTCCCGTAGATTCCATTTCCATTCCTTTCTGTCCGTCATCATAACTGATAACATAATAAATCATTCAAGCTTCCGATCACTAATAAATTCGAACAGCCTTACATTTCAGGTGTTCAACGAAAACTTAGACGTTGACGTTCCTGGTTAATACCATGCAAATTGCGCGCTTATTGCGGACTTAAGCCGCCCTGGCAAGATAATATTCCGCTGTCAAAACACCTCAAATAAATAGCTATCAATAGCTAGAGCTATTGAATGATAAAGAGGGTTGGAGATATGAATATCTTATGAATATAGATATGAAGATCTACAAACCTACATCATTATTTATTAGGATATCGTATCTAATCGTCGTGTTTGCTATTCTGATCTATTCTGATACGTTGAGAGTGTTGAGACAACTAAGATTTTCAAATGTTTTTTTTGATAAAAAGACGGTAGCAACTCTTTTGGAAAACCATTTTCCTAACGGAGAAGCGCTTGACTTTCGTAGTATTTGATGGGTGTGCAATTGTGCAACACTTAGGCTGAAAGTAAAAGTTTGCAATTACTGTTTTTAATTTTAAAAAACAAGCTGACGTTTTTTTTACGCTGAATATAAGCGGCCTGGTGATAAGCGGTCACCGCCTACTGGTGCAATTACTAATTTGAGAAATAAACTACTTTTGCATACAATAAAAAATAACCAAAAAACAGGGTATTATGATTTAGGAACCAGTTTTTTCGCCAAGCCAAGAACCTGGTAATACCGGTTTTTAGGAACTTGGTACAACTAGGCGCATGCTCTACTCCAGTACACCGGTACTGGGTAGCCACCCGGTATTCTCGGGCGAGCCAAAGCGAGCATACACTATTGCCGATTTTAAAAATAATTTATCTAAAAATAAGAATTAATATACCTACTGCGGCTGCGGTCCCTTCTATTTATATAGCATGACAGTTTACAGGCGGCAATTTACAATACCATGTGTATAAGTTATACCCTTGCGTTGATGAAAAATTATACCAGTTATTTTACTAGACATATATCTCATCTCCTCACTGCTGCTTGGCGGCAAAAATAGGTAAAGTTGCAAAGTGGTAGTCATACAGATAAACTTAAAACAAACCCGTCTACCAACAATATCGATACAATATGCATATACCATGACACAGCAGATGTGACAAAGCAGCAAATTAAAAAGACCGGTATTTAAGACCAACGCACTTTCTGATGTTCAGCAGTGAATATGTAGTTACTGTAGAGGTGTCAGCGAACATTACGTGGCTGGCTTCACACTGAAACCTTTTAGCAAATTGGAGCGAAGGCGTTTCGTCTTACGCGTCACGTGGAGACAACATCCAAGCGTCGATTGTAATTGACAAACTCTAATATTAGCAGGGAGTGACGCGTGATGTCGTAAGGGTTAGCTTTGAGCTTCGGGGTAAAACTGAGCGCAACGGGCTGAAACATCTCGGCTCTTGATTTTTTTATTAATGTAAGAAAAAGGAGGATTTATATGCATATAAAGACTGGGTTGTGTATAATATACCTCGAACGTCCGAGGGTAAATCTTTTATGTAGAGTTGGAGACACAACATCCAAGCGCCGCGCGCCGCCCCGGCCGGTTGTAATTAACACACTTTAATATTAGCAAGGAGAGTCATTCGTGATGTCGTAACAGTTAGCTTTGGGATAAAACCAAGCGGAATGGCTTGAAACATGTCGGCTCCTGAAGTTTTATTAATGCAGGAATTAGGAGGATTTATATGCTTATTCCACTTAGAAAGTCCAACGGTAAATTATATTTTGTAGCAATTGTTTCCACGATTCACAAATTTATTTTATTTAAAATATTATTTTATAAACAATTTTTTTTTTCATTCTAACAACATTTATTCTTTTGAGGAGCTCGATGGCTCAGAGTTTAACGCGCCCGCTCTGCGATTGATAAAAAAGAATCATCTCGAGCTCCCCCGTTCTTCGGAAGGCACGTCCCGGCTGTATTAGCAGTTATTAACTACCACCAGTCCGCACTAGACTCGCGTGGTTGTTTATGGCTTCGGAAAGGATCGTGACCCAGCAGTGGGGACATTAAATGAGCGTATGATGGTGATGGTGGTTTTATATGGAAATAAAAAATGTAAATAAATGTTTCCCACACTCACACCAATTATGTAGCCCCAAGAAAAGCTTCCTTATGTAACTCGAGAAATGGTTAACTAGACAACGAATAAACATACTTAATATATTTAAATACATTCTTATTATACATAGGAAACACCCAGACCCGAAACAATTTAGAAAAACAGGTATTTCTAAATTGATCCGACCTGGGATCGAACCCGGGACCTCCAGAGATGGCGACACCGTAAAAACCGGTGTTCAAGCTCGACCAAGGAGGTCGTCAAACCAGTCCGATTGTTTAGTTACATTTTTATTTTTCACTTTCACTCACTTTAAATTACTTAACTACTCTCACTATGAGCAACGATCAAGTATTTACTGCAGAACTTCGTAAATAAGTCTCCGCCAACAACGTTGAAAGTAGTTAAGGCGGTGGTAGTTTCATTCCCAACTCTGGTAATGACAAACGAATAAATCGGTTTTCTGTCCTGGGAACTTAGAATAATAACGCCTAGAACGATAGTGTCAAACAAAGTTCGTCAAAATATTGAGGCACAAAATACTCCGTCGTGTGCGTCAGCGGCTTGTCATTACAAACACAACCGTACGAATAAATGTTGCAAGCGAAATGGTAATTTCCCCAAATTCGGGGTAAATGGGTTAGTTACTAAACTCTTAGTTATCTTGTTTCAGAGTTTAAAAATTGTATTGTTGTTAAATTTGTTTTTTTTATTACTTCAAATTTCTTATGTGAAAATAGCCATAAAGTCAATAGTCACAAAGAGAAAATTGTCTTCTAGATTTAACGGCATACATTAATAATATTAACTGTTATACACATTAAGATGCTTTCATTTCAGTTTGTAATTATTATTTAAAAAGTAAAAATTGAAAGGTACATACATATAGCTCACGCTTCAATCCCTCAGGAGGGGTAGGCAGAGACAATGGACCGCCACTTCTCTCTTTAACTATTTGGAAGCATAATTTTATCTCATTATGCATTGAAGATTATTTCGAGCCTTTAGTTAGATGGCAGTGAAGCTACGACTACCACAATTTTCATATCATTAACTACTTCTTTAAAGATACTTACTTATTATAACTCTAAAACATATACATGTAATGTAAGTAAATGTCACAATGTTTGGTGATAAATAAGAATGCCAATATTTATTCATTTACTTTTTATTGCACAAAAATCAGTCTTATTAGAAAAAATAACTGGTGTAACATTTTTTTAGCATTTCAGTTTAAAATCCTTGTAGCTGTTACTGTTAGCTGTTACTGTTTTCTAAATAACTGGCGCTCTAAATAACAGCAATCGTGACGCTCCACTATAAGTCGCGCTAGGTTCACTGGTAATTATTAGACATAAAAACAACTCTAAATAAAAATAACTCAGAACACAAAGTGGAGTAAAAGTTTTCCATGCATGTACACACATACATGGAAGTACATATTACAAATTCATGAATAATAATATCGTGTTTTAAATAATAGACATTGATTAACGGTACTGACAGGTGAAATGTAATATTAGTATCCTTTTTGCTAGATTCTGACTTGTTAAAGCATCCTTTGATGGCACAAATCGTCATTATAAACAAAAATTGCGGAGCTGCTTACGACACGACGTGACCTTGAATACTAGCGAGCCGTTCGGCGAACTAAGCCACATATGGCTTAGTTAAACTTGCCTCAATCGCCGTGCGCGTACTCGGCTTCTAGGCGTTATTATTCTAAGCCTGGGAATATAGAAAGGTATAACGAATCGTTAAAAGCCTTTCAAGTTTCAACTAGTTACAGAACGCTTGTTGTTTACAATCGCTTAGCTGTTATTTATAGTCTCGGTGATAATACGTTATTTTTGTTAAAAAATATTGAGTCATAGTTACGTATCGTTTAAAGAAACTATTAGCCATAGAGCTCTCTGCATCAATTATGTATAGCCTGCCTGAGACTGCATGCAGCGGTGACCATATTATTATAATGAATGAATACTGAAATCAACAGTCTTAAAAATTGTAAAAGACATCATAGAGTTAAGAAGAACATAATATAGTTATCCTGTGAATACGAACAAGGAGCACAGAATAAATAATAGTACTACGTCAAGGAGTCCAACGCAAAGGATCGTAGCATCGTAGCACGTAGCTGTAGCTCGCGCTGTCCGTAGTCCAGTTTATTTTGTTGCCGTAACACGGGCCGTGGTTGCTGTAGATTCCCGTAAAAAGGCCTTTACGACTTTTTACGACAAAACAGCATGCCGCCGCTACGCTATGGAAATGAAACTACGAATGCTACGAAAGAGGAAATCGAATAGGGATCTTTCATAAGAGCCTGTATACATTTTTGTACCCCATACATAATTTAAAGGTTAACATTTTTCAAATCTATATGCCAATCCTATTTAAACTTTCTATGCATGAGGTTAATAAAGAGCTGTAGCTGGTTACTTTTTCTCAATTCCTTTCGGGTAAGCACTTATCCTTTATCTAATCAGCTGGGCCGGAGATGGAAGCGCGCTTCACCTGAAATCCTCGACTACTGGCAAACGTATCTCTAGCTGCCCGAACACAACAATGCTACAAACATTGATGTTATGGCGACGTATTAGAGAAGTAAAATTCGTATTAAATTATTGTTACTTTGCTTTGTAAATATTATTTAAACCATTTTGTGAAACTATGTTAGTGGCCAAGTGTTATGTTTAAGTTTTATCGTCTTGGTTGTTACATTGTTTAAAATGTTTTAATAATTTTATATAGTTGTGCAATAATGAGGCCTTTGTCCAGCAGTGGACGTCTTTTGGCTCAGATGATGATGATGATGTGCAATAATAATAGTGATGATAATAATTTTTATATTCTGTATGTTAGTTATGTAATTGGGTCAATCCTGTGTAACTAATAATAATAAATAAATAAATTAAGGCTGTTGAGTTTTCCTATAAAAAATAATAGAGATGGCCTACAACCAACCAAACCGAGTTCAGAAACATGTACGGGGAGCTGGGGAATCAAACCCGGAACCTCTGGGTATGAGACCGGCGGTCTTAACCACTATACCGGGGTCCTGCTGTTTGACCAAAAGTCATATGGCAAAATTACATTAGACAAACAACTTTTGGCAAAAAAAAAATGGTTTCGCCGATTGATCATTTACTACTAATCATTTTACAAATGACTCACTTTTCCAAATGATCAATACTTAAATTTACATTTTATAAATAATTATTTAACACAATGAACATTTAGCAACAGAGTTATCAGACAAAACTACTATTGGTCTAAAAACGACTACAACTAGTCAAAATTTCTTTAAAGTAGTGGATATTATTCAAATGATTGAGGATACTAGCTGCCCTACTCCTGTAAGTCACGTGATAGGTTAGAAATTTACGACAACTTTTTGGTAATATTTGTCTTGAAATTCGAGGTTATTTTTTTTTAATTTGCAAAACATATTATTTGGTAAAATGAAAAAAGGTCAATTGACATTTTAATATTTAACACATTTAACAAGTGTAGTGTTTGCTAATGGATCATTAGCTAAGTGAGTTTTTGTAAGATGATACTTTTGTCAAATGTCTCGTTTGCCAAATGAACATTTGGTGAAATGTTGTTTGTCGAATGACCATTTGTCAATAATTTTTGGTCAAACATTAATAATCCCACTATACCACATCAAAGGTAAATTTTACAAATTAACAGCGAATAACCTCTATTTTACTTTAATTTGAAATGAAGTTTACATGACGGGAACAAAACACGGAATAGCTATTCGAAGCTTATTCTCTTTTCATTTTTAAGGCCTTTAGAGTTTAATAATACTTCAATATGCTGCTTTCTATTGTCTTAGAACTATGTACCTACTGTACGTTGTGTAGGTACATACTTCTGCCAAATGAGTTACAGTGACAATTAAAAACTTTATTATTGAACGCCAATATTGCAAATGTACCTATCCTATTGCTTGACAATAACTAATCGTTGTATATAAATCTTTGTTATTAAACCGTAACAGCAACGAAGACATTATGTAAAGTTTAAAATACTGTTGCTGATCAACATACGAGTATTATGGTCATTGTAAGCGTATGGAGGAGCTCGATGGCGCAGTGGTTAACGCCGGTGGTTAGGCCGGTCATCGGATGGGTGACCAAAAATTTATCATCTAGAGCTTCTCCGTGCTTCGGAAGGCACGTAAAGCCGTTGGTCTCGGCTGCATTATTAGTCGTTAAAAACCATCAATCCGCACTGGGCCCGCGTGGTGGTTTATGACCCGTTCTCCCTATCCATCTATATGGAAGGCTCGTGCCCCAGCAGTGGGGACATAAAATGAGCTGATGATAATGATGATTATGGTCCTTTACTTAAGGTTATTTTTAACGCGGATTTTTTTTATAGTTAGCTTGGCAAATGACTCCATCCCACCTGATGTTAAGTGGAAATGAAGTCCAGACGCGAAGATAACTGGTGCAGCGTGGAATCAAACGTAGCATCAGTTGACCTCACCCTGCCGGCCCACAAGGTGCTTCTTCACGCCTCTTTTGAAGGACCCCATATCATAGGAAGGAGGGAAAACGTGTGCTGGTAGACTATTCCATCTTTTGGAGGTGCGACGAAGAAACGAGTCACCAGTCAGAGGAATTAAAGCGGCACAATTGCATGCGCCATGAACACGGATATAGCAGATACATAGAGAATAAAGAAGAAGAAAATAAGAGAATAAAATACATGGTAATAACTAGTCTATCACATAGCATTTCGGCGAATTTCAACAGAGCCACGGTAGCATAGTATTGGTAGTACACCTGACCCGGCATGACATGGGGTACGGGTTCGAATACAGTGATTGGGACTTCCCTAATAGGCTTTCTACAGTGGCAATTGGAGATCCCACTTTTCCAACATGTTTATACTCGTATTGTAGGTAATAGATATAAAACTTTAGGTTAATAATAACTCGATCTACTGTTGCTAAAAATACAAAATTGCGTATGCCACACATGTCACATTCATCATTGTCACGTGGCAAACACTCAGTATCCAAACAGGACACTCCTGCTTCGTTAGCCGCTACAGACGCGCCGACAACTTTGATCGATATCAGACGGGAGCTCGGTAAACAGGCGAAATATTTAAATTATAAGAATTTATTCATATTGGTGGAACTCGATAGTGTAGTGGTTAATGCGCCTAATCTGCGATTGCTGAGGTTAAGACGACGCATTGGTAATTTACGTGGCGGGGATCTTGATTTTTCCCAACAATTACAAAACATATGAAAGTGATATTTGATGACATGATTTTTCATTTAATTGACTTCATTTTGTTAGTTGCAGAAACACGATTTCTCAACTTTTATAACAGAGAAAAAAATATCAAAGTAACCTCTTTTAAAACATAGATTCGCATTTTCCAGGCTAACCAGACCGATTTAAGCATCTAAATTTTCTTAGTAGATTAGTCTTAACACACACTTCAAAATTATAGTTCATTTTTTTTAAATAATTTGTAGTTTTAATTTGAAGAAAAAAAAAAACAGTTTTTCTTATGGTACGGGGCGCAAACGCTCGTATCAAAACGTATGCGATTTATTGTTTAGCGGTGCGTCGCCTTAAGCAACTTTTGCAAATCCCGGTCATCGGATGAGTGACCATAAAAATGCACCATCTCGAGCTTCAAATTATTCCGTGTTTTGTTTTATAATTCTAAACTGAAATTAAGTTTACATGACGGAAATAAAACACGGAGCATCTATTCCAAACTTATTCTTTGTTTATTTGTAAGGCACTAAATATATTAAGTATGCGAATTTATAGAGCATCATCAATAATGTATTATATTTGGGCATCGATCCGCCGCATTTAGACGCGCTGTGAGCGAATTCGTATTCAGAAAAGCACTTGTAATAAAATTTATATCATAGCGTGAGAACTTGTCACCGCCCGGTTTAAAAATCGCTCTCTTTACGCATCACGCAGTGTACTTACTTACAACGGCGATAAACAAAGCAGTTAGCGATTCACGATAGCTAAATAAATCCAGGATTATCCAAGGGCTGTTTGACCACCATCTGACCTGATCGTTAAGAGACGATAAGACCGAAGGTGGAAATGCACTTCACCACTGATTTCTTATCCACTGAAGAACGTCTGTCACGCCGCTATCACTGTTGAGCCACGATTTCCCGACCCAAACCCAAAAAACAATTCGTTCAGCTTCCGACAATTTAGTATTATTTCTCTAAAGTTTCAACCAAAACGGTAATATAAGACATACAATGAACGGAGAAATCAGGCACTTCACCGCAAACCACTAAAGAAAAATTAAAAACCTGGTAGCAGATGAGCGCCATCCTGCCGTCATGAGACCAGGAGAAGTGCGTGACGGGCGTGCTGCGGTCGTTGATCAGCTCGATGCTCCAGCGGCCCTCGTACTTGATCCACACGAAGATCACTCCGGAGCTGTCGCACGATGCCAACTTCTGGTACGGCTCGTTCCATTTCACCAAGATTACCTGGTACAATAGAAAAGATCTTTATTACATGTCACTATAGTATCTAAGTGGTGGGAAAAAGCTGGATGAGTAGCCGTGAATCGTGCTCAATGGCGTGCACTTGGAGAGGCCTATGTCCAGTAGTGGACTTATAGGCAAGGGCGTAGCTAGGATTTAGTTCAGGGGGGCAGGCAAGTAAAACTAATACGTCGTACTACAAAAATATTTATTCATTCATGCAGCTACAAAAGCAACTTTTCTATTCTTCGCAAAACCGTTTTAAGACTTCACTTGAAATTGCATGTAAATTTTTTTACACCATCTTTCGGTGTACACTTAACATACACAGGCCATTTAAGCGGTCTCGAGCATCGTCGACCTCAACCACGTTTTGACAGCAGTGTAGAGAAGGACCTCTCTATATTGCTCGTGGTGCAAGGCAGTGCCAAAGAAATTAGTATGGTTTTTTTTGGTTGCAAGAAAGAATGTTTCCGCCTTCTCTAACAACCCCGTTGTGCAACAAATGTTTTGCCAGCAAGCATTGCCAACGAAAATGTAACGTCACTTCTTGATTAATTTATAAAGTATTTGCAAAAACAACTGTCATCGAATGTAACTCATGTTTAATAATCATGTTTAAGTTACACTTAAATTTTTTATGATTATTGTTGTACACATCCATGTGTCTTCTCTAACAACCCCGCAAAGTCAAGCTCTCTAAGGTGTACTTGTGCCACACCGGCTAGATTGCCTGCTTTCCAATTCCAACTGACAACCGCTTCGCCATCCATACTAACCGTTTCTTTATTCGTCTCTGCTCTATGGTTAACGTTCGTTTTGTGTTGCCATGTTACAATATTGTCAGATATTTACAAATTAATCAATTGTATTTGTATATTTATGATACAATTGGTATAAACACTACGATAAATTACTAAAATCATGACACACATTATAACGAGATGTAGGCAGGCATGTTTACGTCACGTTCATTAGTTTCTAACCGCTCTGTGGGAGAGAAGCCTTCTCCCTAAACTAAGCCTCTCGTGAATGCTGCAATGCGAACGGGTATTCATCTAATTGTTTGTTACCTAACTCACTAGCTGAGCGCATTAAAACGTCGTATTGAGTACCTAACCTACGTACTATACATACAGAATAACGATAGCGTTATTCTGTTTGTATAGTTGCTATCTATATAGTATCCATACTTTATTGTAAATTAATTGTAATCTGTACCAAGCAATGTTTTTAACGGAGTTTAACGCAAAGTTCTAAAAACTGAGTGAAACTATACTACCTGCGTAGAGAAACAAGAAAGAGTCAAAAGAAAGATCACGGTATTACGGGACGGGATCCCGATATACCGGTATTGAAAGCCCTAGTACCTACCTACCTAGAGTTTACTATTTATTATGTTAAATAATACGAATAGAAAAAATAAAAAAGTACTACCTTGAATAAATATTTTGAACATAAATTTGAATTTGAATTTAAATGAATTATTATAAATAAAATAAAAGACTGTCATAGCTCTAAGACAAATGATAACAGAGCAAATATTTATAGCACATTAAAAGTGCACGTTCGCTTTTCTTAAAAATCTAATCTCTATACTTAAACCAGTATAATTATTTCCTACCTGCCTACCTTTCATGGTTTAATCGTCAGTTTCTTCTGATATCAAGACTGTAAGAATTTTTTAAAGAAATCGTACATCTAGAAAGTTAATTAAAAAAACTTAAAGGTTCCTACACCGACGCGGCACGGGCAGGGCACAACAAGCTTCATTATTAACGTAATTAACTTATACTAATTGCTCCTTCTATAGCATACCTAGCCTCTGGATTTTACGGAACTTTTATATTTAATAGCGTAATATGTAAAAAAGTTTTATTTTTGAATTAATTAAGTAGTACTTATAATAAGTGTGTACACAAAAAAAAAGGTAAATGTCCAATGTCAGAAGGGTGCAGGTTCAAATCCTGCTCGTCGAAATTTTTTCAACATTTGTGTTTTTGTAAGGTAAATCAATTAACCTTTTCAGCGCCCAACTATCCTGCACGCGATGTCCCGCTGTACGCCAACGTATAAATGTATTTTAATAAAGTAGGTACAAAGAAGAACTTCTATAGAAGTGCTGGCGTGGGCGGCACGAAAATCTCGAACTTCTATAGAAGTTGTTGGCGGTAAAAAGGTTAATAATTTGTACCTGTTAGGTATATACAAGTGAATACATTCGGGTAAACTTGCATACAGAGTATTTGGTAATACCTGTATAAACCCGAATATGGCAGTTAGGGCACAGGTCGTAGGTCTTAGGGCCCCGGAAAATTATGAACATACCAGAAAATCACCATACGGCTGAGATATTAAAAATGTTTGTTATTAAGTAAAATTGTAAAGTGACAATCCTAGGTTCTGCTGATACATTGTTCTTGTTCGTCAAACTCATGATCCAAACAAAACAGAAATCAAAACATGTCAGGGTTGAACAAAAATAATGTACTTAATAAAATAAATTTGAGTTTTTGTATGGAAAAGTAAATCTTCATAAATATGATTTTGCAAGTCACCACGGTGTTATTTATACTTGATTGCATGGCTATGTTTCGGAATTATAGACATATTGTATACTACAGGATGACTTCAACAACAATCGACAATTTTTTAGGGGAGGTTCTATTGCTAAGTCTAATATACATTACTTTTACGAAGAAAAAAAAACAGAGTAGGCAAAAAAAAATTTTTTTTCACGTTGTTTGTTTTCTAAATCAATAAACAATCATATTAAAAATATAAAACCAATAAAATAAAATGTTAAGCACAAGCAGTAACAGACTGTAACTATGCTACGCTGCTAGAGGTACAGCAGCGCGCAAAATACGCCAGCTGCAGTTTATATTTGCGATATATAATTTTTATAAATATTATTCCATTGAGGCATATACTTGTATTTTATCATCCTACTAACATTATAAATGCGAAAGTTTGTGTGTATGTTCGTATATTTGTTGCTTCTTCACGCTGCAACGGATGGATGGATTTGGATGAAATTCGACATACAGATAGTTTATAACCTGGAATAACACATAGAATACTTTTTATCCCGATATTCCTAGGGGAATGGGAACCACGCGGGTGAAACCGCGAGCGGCCGCTAGTTATAAGGATTACAATATCCTCTAAAATTTTGTCGGCTGTTGACAAAATCACCCTGTAGTTGTCGCCCGTGACTTCGTTCGCGAAGACTACACTATCTCACAGGAACCTGTTACCGGGATAAAAAGTAGACTAGTCCGGGTCATGGTCTGTCTATGTGCAAAGTTTCATCCAAATCCGTTCAGCCATTTTCACGTGATGCGCAGTCAAATAAACAAACAAACAGACATAGAGACAAAAAAATTAAAAACTGTTGGAACGTGTTCTGTTATCGTTTCTAAGTATCCCCAGCCAACTTTTTTCGAATATCTTCCAGGTACAGCCTTTCGACCATCTTTAGCTTTATTATATGTATAGATGAATTAATATACAAGCAAAAATTTTACGGCAAATGTTTTGCCAGCAAGCATTGCCAACGAAAATGTAACGTCACTTCTTGATTAATTTATAAAGTATTTGCAAAAACAACTGTCATCGAATGTAACTCATGTTTAATAATCATGTTTAAGTTACACTTAAATTTTTTATGATTATTGTTGTACACATCCATGTGTCGTACGTGGAACTAACTAATAAAGATGGTGCAGTGCATGTGTAAGTAAACGCCTTCAAGGAGGCGACCTCGTTAAAACGCAAGCGGAGAAGAGTAATTAAACCTGTATTAAAAACGTGAGGAGGCGACCTCTTTAAAAACGCGAGACGGAGAGGAGATAACCAATTAATAATCGCGTAAGGGAGAGGTGTAAACCTCTAAAATCAAGGGGAGAAGATAGGGGACCTCGTAAAAAAGAAAAAAGATTAAACCTCTTCTGTAACGAGCAGACAAGATCAAATCGCGAAAAAATAACCTCGTTAAAAAACCGACCAGGGACGAAAGCCTTCTCTTTGGAGAAGACCCAAGATGTCGCACGAGCTGAACCTGTCTTTTGCTATCACCACTGCAGTCGCCCACCAGTTAAACGTGGACTTTTAATTCTTCAAGTTTTTGTTCTACAACTCCACTGTACGAGATTATACACCCAAATTTGGGGCCCCTCTACCGAGCAACGAAACCCCTGGGTCACACTACCCGCCTGCACCTCCGAAAGCTCTCTACACGCGCCTACCCGCCTGCGTTCCGGAGGCAGCTACTACGGCGATCCAGCTTCGGTTCCTGAGTCCACCGGCGCAGTCTACGACCCGGGTCTAGACTGACCTAAGCGCCGACCTGCCCGCGTGTCAAGACCATCCCTACAAGGAAAGTCCTCTTTCAATTCACGCGACAACACAGCACTACAGCGACCGACGAACCCTACCCTGAGATAATAAGTTTGGTTATCCCAGATACTATCTTTTATTTTCTTTTCTGGAAGTGGTGGTGCCTAACACCCCAGCGTTTCAGTGGCCGGGTGTTAAGTAAATTGAGTACCTACCTGAAAAACTTGTTAGCATGTAAACAAGCGAGCTATTTGGAAATTTATCTGTGAGTTTAGTTTAAGCATTCTTAAGTTTCTTCTATAGTTATTTATTTGTTTCATTGTTAAAGATATCATTAGTCATTAAGAATGCCTTGTAGGTACGAGCTTTCACTATTCGATCAGGATCGAGTAAATATATACCATGTAACCAATAATGTAATAATACCGTAATAATACCATGTAATGTACTAATTAATCCATGCCTATACATAGGTAGGTATGTATAGGAAATTGGGATACAGCATCAGGAGGACGAACAAGTGACAAATTGGTTTGAAAAGATGGCGCGGCTACGCTGCCATTTCAATTAAAGAGAACTGAAGATAAAAGAATATTACAACAAATCGTCATAAAAACTCGTTTTAAAGTATCTAAGCGTTAAAACCACGTTAAAACCCTTAAACAAAACGTGCGGGTATTCTTAATAATAAGCTAAATTATTTCGCAAAAAAACCTGTTTTAATGTAGTTTAAAGTGGAGCAAGCATGTCACGAGAAGGGGCATTTTATGTGCAATTACACTGCAATAATAAAAGACGAAGATGGAAGGTACCTAGATACCTTGTGCAACTGTTCGCCCCAGGGAAGTGAGGCGGGGGAGTTGAGCCTTCCCTTCGTAATTAAAACAAACATTTCTTTTGACATTACGTCACAATACCAACCCAATGAGTTTAATTTGACTTATTAAAAAATATAATACTTTAACCTTTGACATTTGCGAAATGCCTACCAATTAACAATAGCAAATTCAATGTTTTATACTTCTACTTACTGTTCTGCGATGTACTTACCTACACAAATAAAGTTAGATATTATCAAATCTTTGATATTATAATGTTTTTCAATAACTGGGTGCCTATTGCCTAGGGAGGGTTTTATTATACCAAAAATAATCAATCGTTGTTTCTGTTACAGAATTACCTACCTACATTGACATTTTTGTATAAAAATACGTTATTACATCATCGTTAGCAGCAGTCGTGTTACATTCTAATTTATAACTCAATGATTTTACCAAATAACATAGAGTTTATTTATAATGGAACTCTACGTAATATTACTTAGTAAGCCACAAAGTAGGAAAGTCGGTAGGTAGGTACCCAATTATTTTTCAACATAAAACTTAAAGTTATAATCTTTTTATCACTTTAAATTTTATGACGACGACCAAAAATGGTGGAAATTAACAAAAAAAACTGAAAAACTCTAAACAAAAATTATAAAAACCCTTTACATCTACAAAGGGGCAAAATACTTTTTTTTTTCATTTTCTAATTATATAAATAAGAGCAAAATCATACAGTAGTCACAACAAGAATATACTAAATAATATCAAAGCAAAAAAAGTAAATTTCAACAAAAGGAGGGCTCTTGGGTGGTCGGGAATATGGCGGCCCGGCCGCCATATAATTACAGAGGGCCGCGCGAGACCCAAGCCCCAGAGATTGTCCGGACTGACTTGTCTCTGGAGAAAGCGTCTCGGTCCGGTCGCGGCGGAAGAGGCAGCCAGCGCTATCGCTGCAACTGCAAGCCAACCGACCACAGAAGAGCCCCACGCGAGTGACGAAAAACGCAAACACTTTAGTCACAAAAAGGCACGGCGGGGGGAGCGGTAGGGGGGAATGTCAACTGATAACGCTGCTGTGCAGTCCAATACAGCTTACGTAGTAACTATTAAGTAATCTGTGCCGCCAATACGCTCAAAGTGCTGACAAAGTGGTTGGTCACTTCCAAGCACCGAATATGACGTCATCAAGCCGTTTCACTGATACACATTATACAATTTAATTTGTTACCGATCGTAAGTGTGCTTGCTTCCGCGCTCATGTGTGTTTCAGACCGCACATTATAAACGACCGACGCGATGTGTGGATAACATGGACTTATTGACACAAATGTGTTATTGACTTTAAAAGCGAATGTTATTGAGTACACAATAGGTGCGTATCTGTTTTATAAAGTCTAAAGCTTAGGTCTAACGTATAAAGTATTTTTGTAAAACAGGTATTATTATTATATATCAGTTATTATGCTATATACCCATACCAAGCCAATATCTATTGCACTTTGAGGTTGATAAGTTTCGTAAAACTTGATTTCATAATGTGTAAGAAAGAATGCATGATTTTTTTTAATGTTTCTTTAATCCAGTTAAATAACAAAAACTATTTGAAACAAGTGAACATTTCTATGTTTATCACTAATGCTAATGTTCTTGCAAAATGGGCTGGAAGATCATTATAACTATCTAGTTTAGACACATTTTATAAAACGATCCTTTATTTCGCCAATCGGTTATTTTGTAAACAGCTCTTGTGAAGCCGCCAGATAGTGATCCTACCTATCAATCTTGAGTTCAAATCTACTTAACACTTGCTTTTTTATTATGTTATGTTTTGGGCCCTCTTCCTCACCGTCTCTGCACCGAATCCACCGAATCCTGTACAGGGTGTCAAGTGCGAGTTTTATTTGTGAATAATGATGATGTAATATAAATTAAACATACTTAGAACAGTAAAATGGTGCTCTCTTCCTCACCGCGTTTTCGTTTCGGTACCGCCTCTGCACCGAATCCACCGAATCTGTACAGGGTACTAAGTGCGAGTTTCATTCGCCATTCGATAACGTTAACGAAAACGTGAATTTGTATGGCAAAATTTTAACTCCTCTCGTATGTCGCCAGGAGGCGCTGCTTCAATGCCATACTTATTTTTGTTTTCGTAAACGTAATCGAATGAATACGGATAGTGAACCAAACTCACACTAGGCACCCAAATTGTATACCGAGCGCATGTAATCACTAAGTAACTAGCATGTAACTATTCGGTGCAAAGGCGGTACCGAAAAGAAAGCGCACCGATCCGGTGAGGAAGAGGCCTTATTTATTACGTGTACCAAACTTAAATCTGGTTTCGAACGCTGGGCTTAAAGAGTGAGATGAAGGATGCGTTTCGGCGCGTTCTGATCTGGCGTTATGACCTGACGTAGATGGTCCCTTGTGCTTGCGTAAGGATGTCTGACACCTTTAACTTAATAACCGTCAGGTTGGTAGGGGGTGTCAGTATAAACTTTAAAGTAGTGTGTAGCGGGCAGGGTGGGCTTAAATAGTCGAATACTGGTGCCGTGCCATTACGATAGTTCCCAAAATTACGGGATTAAAATTTGACAGTAATTTAAATTCAATTTATTGTATGACTACTTCTTACAGACAAGGCTGTAAGTGTGTTTAAGTCTACCGGTAATCTAAATTTAAAAATGAATTAAAACCAAAATTATATTGTTTTAAGAAAGGTAGACATTGATTTTAAACAAAGAAAAGCTTCTATTGCCTACCTGCAAAACAATAACGTAAGAAGGCCAAGGTTGGTGTAAGTCGATTGCAAATTCGCAGCGGTTTGCAGCTAGCTTTCGTTTAGCAAGCGATGAATTTACTAGCAACGCTGGTATTCACAGCTATAGTAGGACAATTGTATTTAGGCGTTAAGGCTTAGATTGTTTTATCAAGATCTTAATCTAAAGAAAGAAATCACATTTTAACCTTTATCTCGCAACTCTCGGAACTTCATTCTGATGACTGTATTGAGATGAAGAATCTCATCTGAGACAATGCTAAATTAAACACAATTAAGGCTGGTTCTTTGGTATTCTGGAATTTTGGTTTACACATACAAAAATACAAAATGTTTATTTCATTACTAGAGTAAAACCACATTTTACAAATTTATTATGACTTCTTTTAGACGTACTTTCGTATATATCTGTAACAGAAGACCATCCATTGCCATAAACATTTCCAGTTTTTATTATTAACAAATTTTACATAATTTACATATGAGTGGGGTGTGAAAGTATTATTGATATATAAGTAGATACTACTACACTAAAAATAAAATGTATAATATCTATACGATATATTTTAAAAGATCTTCCGTCTCATTACGGTTTAGAGTTTTAGTATTATAATGTTAGTATTATGTAAGTTTTTTGAATATATATAATTATAATTTTATTTATTTTATTGTACAAGTGTGTAGATAGTTTGTTCAATTGACGTCTCGCAAATGCTGTCTAGGTTGGTTTCGTTCGAGCGACGTGGTTTCGTTTTATTAATCTTTTTTTTTTGTTTCTTTAAATCGAATTCTAATAATTTATGCCATTTAGGGTTTTGTAGTCAACAAGAAACCCTTATAGTTTCACCATGTCCGTCTGTCTGTCTGTCCGACCCCAGCCTAGCTCATAGACTAAGAGTACTAGAAAGCTGTAATTTGGCATGGATATACATATTAATCACGCCGACAAAGTGGTGAAGTAAAATTTTAAAAAATATTTTTTTTTAGATTACCTCCCCTACACGTGAAGTGAGGATGTATTTTTTTTTCTTGTCTACCCCATAGTGTGGGGTGTAGTTGGATAGCAACTTCAAAAATATTTAGGGTACAAACCCGAAATATTTTTAAAGTTTTTTATTGAGGAAACAGTTTTTTATTGAGGCATCCGTTTGTGAACTATTAAGCTTGAAAGTGCAAAATTGAGTCAAGTGTCCCCCTCCCCTGCCAGCAAAATGATTGTTTTTGGATACGTGAAAAAATTCACGGTAGTTGTATATATGACGAAGTTAACAGGAAAACTATCACAGCTAAGTAGGCTTTACAATTTTACGAGTAACAGTCGACCAACATATAAAATGTACTTGGCGCAGTACAAATTCGTTATTTAAGTAACTACTTACTTAAATAACGTTGTCAGGTGTGTGAAACCGGTAGTATTCGCATTATTGAGATGGGCTACGGAACCCGACACTGCACGTGGCCCGAGACGCACTTGGCCGGTTTTTTATATTATATGTAGTATGAAAAGTTTTCTTACTGATAGAGCTCGACTTATAGTATACAATTGTTTATATCCTCACTATCCCCTCCCTTGTGCACAGGAGTGATAATTGACTGCTTGTAAGTTGTATTTAAATGATCATCTAGAGAAGGGGTTATCCTTTTCCTTTTATCGACTAAAGAATTTCTCTCTCTCTCTCTTAATTTATTAGTTAATAACTGAATATTGTTTTCTAAAATTTACGCGAACACTACACATTGAAATGAAACAACTTTTACGGATCTACTCGCGTTTATTTTACACATTACGTTTAATGTTTATCCTGACGTTTTGAACCCTTTGCAGGGTCCGGTGGTCACAGGGAGACTGAGGTGTTGGTCATCTCAAAATTACCTGCCACCAGCCTGGGATCCCATCATACAAAATATTAAATCCTAGCCCTAACACCATACTGCTAGGCTGCTAGACCAAAATATACTGTAAGCTCTTTCTGCGTAAAACGGAACGCACCTGATTTTAAATGAGGGTATACATGCTACTAACTATTATGAGACGGCCAACACCTCAGTCTCCCTGTGATCACGGACCCTGCAAAGGGTTCGAAACGTCAGGATAAACATTAAACGTAATGTGTAAAATAAACGCGAGTAAGTAGATCCGTGTGTGATTCCCTGTGTGGTGCCGGGGATAAAGAATTGCACTACCCCATCTCTTCCCGTGGGTGTCGTAAAAGCCGACTAAGGGCTCATTCCAGAGGATGGGCAGCAGCATCTCTCTGAGGTTACTTTTAACCTACTGCGATCGCCAACCCGCCTGCCAAGCGTGGCGATTATGGCAAATACCCCCCATCTTGGGGGAGGCCTTTGTCCAGCAGTGGACGTCTTTTGGCTGAGATGATGATGATGATGAAGTAGATCCGTAAAAGTTGTTTTATTTTAATAACTGAATATATCAAGTCCGGCTCATTACAGAATAATATCTCAGACAGATTTTTTTCATTTAAAGATGTAAGGGCGTTTTCGAAATTAATAATAGTTTTAGTTTTTGAGCATATCGCTTTATTTTTATTTTTGAAAAAACTAAAAATGTAATAAGGTGGTCGGTTATAGAAGTGTTGAGAATTGCAATATTGGCAGATACTTTCTTTTTATCTAAAAGCATACCATAACATAACAATGGTCCAAACAGCAATTTTCTCGAGTGGGCAAGTTGTGACCGGGTAATAAGCCATGCAATGTTAACATATTTAGGTAATTCTGTCTATTATTGCTTTCATAAGTAGGTACATTCGTTGTCTTTTATTATGGTATTAATATTATTGTCACCAGCAATAACTACGCAGCAATAGCGCTGCACACTAGCGCCGCCGCCAATGAAAAAAAAACATATCTAGTAATTAGCATAGATCGGATTAGGTAGAATTTTTTGACATACCTTTGCAATGTTAGTATATCATGGATAATCTTAAGCAAACTTAGTTGTTTCCAAAATTTGGATAAAACAAAGTATAAGATTTTTGAAAATAATCTCCAGTAACGATCACCTAAATCACACCTTGATAGTCTGACGTGCAAAAGAGTTAAAAGTGTATTTATTTTCTCTTATTATTTTATCGGGTTTTCCATACTATTGATAACGTTATGACGCAATTCACAGAAAAAACTCTACATATTCCGATCTATGGTAATTAGAGATTGAAAATAAAATTATGTTCGACAAACTATTTGAATGGAGTAATTTAGCATTTTTAGGTACGTCACCTAATGAACATCTGACATGTTATGGTTTAGTTAAATACGGCGTTATAGTTGAAAGTGGCCGTTTTTAGCAGTAAACCATACCATGTCAGATGTTTATTAGGTGACGTAAAAATGCTTAATTAAGTACTTCATTCAAATAGTTTTTTGAGCATAATTTGATTTTCTATCTCTAATTACTAGATATGTTTTTTTTCATTGGCGGCGCTAGTGTGCGGCGTAAACGCTCTTAAGAGTATCGAGATGGTCACTTTAAGTTTTGTATAATTATATCTGCTTAGACGGTGAGCGATAGATACATAAAATAATATGATTTAAGAGTTCTAACTGCAAGCAAGATGCATGCTGTAATTTTATTTCTTTGACATTAGAATTTATTGTTTTCTATAAATAATAGTTTATTTAAAGAAAACAATAAAGTCTAATGTCAAAGAAATAAATTTAGATTTATTTCTTTGACATTAGACCATCATTCACCACACCATCATTTTGATTGAGATGTCACAACCCAACTGTTGAGAAAAGTTGTCAGAATAATAACTATAGTTATTGTTCTGAGGTTGAGACCATATACGAGTATATTAACTTTATGGTTGAGACATAAGTACAATACACAGACAATGAGACATCACAACTTAAAAATTGGGGTCATATTTGTTGTCATTAAAGATATATTTTGATCGTACTTAGTTGAAAAGGAAAAAACCCATGGGTGCATGTACAATACGGAGTCGTTTGCTTTTAAATTGATACGGAATTGCAAGCATGTCACACTGCCATAGCAGTTTTTGCCTTAATTCATAAGCACTAAGGTGGGATACTGTGTTAACCTGCGGCACAAATTACCTAATAGTTACTACGCCCTGCGGATGCTTATCGACTGTGTCACACAATATTTGGTAACGTTTATCGTTACGCCATTGACAAAAATGATCACTCGAATTCGGGACGCCCATTTCAGAAACGACACGAACGGGAAGCGGAATTTATTACAGAGATAACAACAAATAATTTGGGTCGGTAAATAAATTGATGCAAATTGTTCTCGATACTGGAGAGTAGTACCTACCTACCTTACAAATAGCTAAGTGAAATAGTTTTTTTTTGTATCCTATATTAAATTGGATAGACTATCAATGGATTTTACAATCGTTCAGTAAAAGAAAACTATATGAACATGGTTAATATTGGACTCCATTTCCACTTAAAACCAGGTGGAGTGGAGTCAATTGCCAGGTTAACTATAAAAAATAAAAATAAAATGGTACAACTCGCATTCAATGGTTTCTCTAACTACTGTTACAAGCTCATTATGAACTAGGTACTTACATGTTTGAAAACATAAATATGAGAGTTGAATCCAGCGTTAAATGTATATTATGTAAACACAGGTTGTATTGTATATACAGGATATTTTATTGCCGATTGCCGATTTTAAAATCAGGCAGTGTGACGTCCGTGCGGAGCTGCAGTCAATCGATGTCCGGAAAGCTAATGACCCTGATGGCATCTCTTCAATAGTACTAAAAATGTGTGCAGCGGAGTTGTCCCCCGTATTAACGCGCCTTTACCGTCTCTCGCTCTCTTCAGGTTGTGTGCCGGAATCTTGGAGAGAGGCTAATGTGCAACCGGTCCCCAAAAAAGGAGATCGGTCAGATCCATCGAATTACCGCCCCATAGCCGTAACTTCAGTTTTGTGCAAAGTAATGGAGCGCATTTTAAATAAACAACTTGTCCACTACCTAGAAGAACACTCCATTATTCACGATCGCCAATACGGGTTTCGGCCGAAGCGGTCAACGGGTGATCTTCTAGCGTACGTCGCACATCTCTGCGGTGAGGCTATTGACAAGCGTGGTGAGTCGGTGGCTGTTAGCCTCGACATAGCCAAGGCATTTGATCGGGTCTGGCACAAAGCTCTTCTCTCCAAGCTCCCGGCATACGGTCTGCCTGCACAGTTCTGCAACTGGGTCGCTGGCTTCCTGCACGAGCGAAGAAGTCGTGTCCTGTCTGATGGATGCGCTTCGCGGCTCATGTCAGTGAACGCTGGTGTCCCTCAGGGTTCCGTTCTGTCACCCACGTTGTTTCTTCTGCATATCAATGATATGCTTCCACTTGGAAATATTCATTGCTATGCAGATGATAGTACAGTGCACGGTGGGTATAACGGTCACCCTGCGGCTGGGCGAGTCGAAACTGAAGAGAAACGAGTGAATCTTGTCATTGAGCTCAATCTGGTATTGGACCTCATATCTAATTGGGGCTCCAATAATCTTGTTGAGTTCAATGCCAAGAAAACACAGGCATGTGCGTTTACGGCCAAGAAGTCACCATTCCTTCCCCTTCCAACTCTTCAGGGCACATCTCTAATGCCTGCAGAGCAATATCAACATGCTCGGTATGACGATTTGCTGTGATCTGAATCACAAGGACTACATCGAAGCCGTGATCAAAACTGCCTCACGAAAACTCGGTGTCCTGAACAGAGTGCGGCGATTCTTTACGCCTGACCAGTTGTGTCTTTTGTACAAGACTCAGGTACGGTCTTGCGTGGAATATTGCTCGCACATCTGGGACGGTTCCGCAAAGTACCTTTTTGATGCCTTAGACAGATTGCAGCGTCGCGCTGTACGTATTATCGGCAATGCAGAGGTCACTAATACTCTCGAACCCCTGCAATTGCGTAGAGATATAGCGTCACTCAGCGTTTTCTATCGCTTGTACCACGGCGAGTGCTCTGAAGAACTGTTTGACCTTGTCCCACCTTCTCCCTTCCTCCATAGGAGTACACGTGCTGCTCTCCGGAGTCATCGCTTTACTGTCACACATATCCCATCGCGCACAAAGAAATTTGGTGACTCGTTTCTTTGTCGCACCTCCAAAAGATGGAATAGTCTACCAGCACACGTTTTCCCTCCTTCCTATGCTATTGGGTCCTTCAAACGAGGCGTGAAGAAGCACCTTGTGGGCTGGCAGAGTGAGGTTGACTGATGCTGCGTTGTTTTCACGCTGCACCAGTTGTCTTCGCGTCTGGACTCCATTTCCACTCAACATCAGGTGGTATGGAGTCATTTGCCGTGCTAAGTATAATAAAAAAAATATATATACAATACAACCTGTGTATATATATATATATATATATATATATATATATATATATATATATATACACTTCTAAACATTCGCGTTTCATTATAAAAAGGAAGCTCAACTCAACCGTGACCACGGCGCGGCGCGGGGCAGCAATTCGGTCGAAACGTCGTCGTCGGGTATAAAAAGGTATGCGTATGATACCTAACTATACAAATTAGTTTGCGTTAATCCCCGTATTATTTTGTATGTATTTCTCCAGCAGTGGACGTCTTTTGGTCAGCCAAATCTCAGGATGATGATGATGATGGACGAAGGTACAATATACATAATATTTTCACAATACATACAATATTGAGTACAAAAATTTGGAAGATTCATTCCTTGAGAGGCGCTTGTCAGGAGCAGCATCTCTTAAAATTACTTATTATGATTTCCCTTTGAAAGATGTGATGTAATAACTAATAAGAGCATTTATCTCAGGTAATTTTATTTCAGCAAAACGAATTCTACTTAGTTCCTTACGCCTTTATAGAATAACAGTATACAACAATGAAATATCCCATCCGTCACGCCTCCCAACATAAGCAGCATGCAGTGCGGTACTCACGTCGGAGCGGTGGCCGCGCAGGTTGTAGTTGGTGCGCAGCGGCAGCTCGTGCGGGCGGCGCGCGTGCGACGACGTGAACGTCACGCCCACCACGCCGCGCACGTTGCCCGTCGCCAGCCAACCTTCTTGGTAGTAGTTGTTGCGGTTCAACTTCCATCCTTCCTCCTGTCAACAAAGATTTTTTATTAAGAAAAGACAGTCCAGTGAAGTAGGTTAAGTCTTTTTATCACATAAATCCGCCGACGATGGGGCTAATGGATAAGGGAAATTGTGCTGCCCAGGTTTTTTTTTTTTTATTTTTTTTATTTTATAGCTACTCCCCGCTATTTTTGCAGGACTTTATCATTCTTTTGTCTTATATTTTTTCTTTTCTTTTTCGGGGTTATTAAGCTTGAGCTATAAGAGCTCGACTCATTTAATATATTTTCTTTTATCTTTTCCTTTCTTTTATCTTTTCTTTTCTTTTTCTTTTTCTTTTACAATATTTATCTTATATCTAATACATTTTTCTTTTCTTAGCTTTTATATTTCTTATTGTTATATTACAATTTATTATTATCTAAATATTTCTTACATTCATTTTCTTAAATTCCTTACTTTATATTCACATCTTTCATTTCGCATCTTATATCTCATTATATACAAATTTTCTTACCCCAAAATACAATCCTGCCACACATGTGGTCTTACTTTGCATGACATATATTTTGCAATAGCAATATTTCTTATATCTAGTCGTCCTTATTCCTTACTATGACGATTTCAGCTATTTTTTTGGCAAATTCCATAAATGTTTTTCTTTCTTTCTTATTACTCATTATCTCCTTAAGGGTGTCTTTACTCAATTTCGTGTCGATTTTTTGTTGCAGTGTGTACCTATCTTGTGTGTGTATTGGGCAGTCAAGTAGAATATGGAAAATGTCCTCGTCCGCCGTCGGGTCACAGGCACATGAGGGGCTGTCCCTGCACTTAAACCTGTGCAGGTATGCACAGAAACCCCCATGGCCCGTCAAGACCTGCGACGCAGTTCGGTCGATGGACATCTTCCTCACAGTGTTATATGCGTCCACCCCATTTGGGAAAAAGACCTTGGTGGTCGCGGCTGAGGCTTCCGTCCTATACCTGCTGTCCCATTGCTCGATTGTTCCCGCCCGTAAATGACGTTTAACATACGAGATGGGGCAGCAGTCATAGTCCGCTCTGGTCTTCAGTTTGAGGGCGGCTTCCTTCGCTAATTCATCCGCTCTCTCGTTCCCTCCCACTCCGACGTGGGCCCGTATCCAGTAAAGAGAGACTAGTTGGTGGTTGTCTCTCAGGAATTCTAGGTTACCCTGTACCGCCTTCGTGATTGGGTGCGAGGAGTCTGGATCCATCAGCGTCTGGAGAGCCGACCTCGAGTCGCTCAGAATAGCCGCTTCTTTGAATTTCTTGCCAATGATAATTTCGGTCGCTTGAAGGATAGCGTACAACTCGGCTTGGAAGACCGTACAATATGGCTCCAGTCTGAATTTTCGGGTACACATCTCGACCTTCCCTTTCCAACAGGTCAGGGCGGCTCCGACTTTCCCCTCCAGCTTACTGCCATCAGTGTAGATCTTAACCAAGTCTTCTGCCAGCTCGCTATCCTCTTCCGCGTTTTCCAAAAGGGTAAATTTTGAATTTAGCATCCTACTGGGGTGGGTGTTTTCTGTGAATGGTGCGCGTTGCTCGACCCTCCTGCCACTCAATACTGCCTGGGGTTTCCCGCGCTTTGCCTCAAAAAGCCGGGATGCTTCTTGGATCCGAAGATCCAGCGGAAGCAGCCCCGACAGTATTAGAGCAGCGTTAAGGGAAACTGTCCTATTGCTCCTTATTATCTTCTGCGCAAAACCTCTTAGCACTACATCGAGGGCTTTCCGGGAGATTGCCTTCTTTACCTCCCTGGACCAGACGCTTGCTGCGTACAAAATCACAGGTTCGATTACTGCTTTATAGATTGTCCTAATGATTTCAGGGTGCAGTCCCCATGAAGCCCTCGCTGCCCTACATACACCTTTATGAATGCCTATTGCCTTCTGGCAGACATACTGGATATGTTTGTTAAACAGCAACTTATCGTCAAAAATGACACCTAATATTTTAATATTGTCTACTATCTCAATATCCGTTCCTCCCATTACCAGACGGGGCGTGTCGAACTTTAGCTTTTTGGTAATGACCATCGCCTTGGTCTTTTGTGGCGCAAAGTTGAGCTTGTTCGACACACCCCATTTCTGGACACAGGAGAGAACGGTATTGGCTTTTATGGAGATTTCTCCGGCCGTGCTGCCCTCAATAATTAGTACGATGTCATCTGCGAAGGCTTGGCAATAGACGTTGGTGTCGGTGAGTTTGTTAAGCAGGGGGTCCAGTATCAAATTCCACAACAAGGGCCCGCCAATGGAACCTTGGACACAGCCCTTGTTGGTACTCTTGCTGTACTGTTCCCCCGCGTACTTCACCGTCACCTTCCTGTCTTCGAGATAACTGCCTACAAGCCTTCGCAGATTCACCGGACACATTTTTTCTTTTAGCTGGCATTTAATTTGGGGCCACCACGCATTATCGAAGGCCCCCTCTATATCCAGCGAGATCAGGACCATAATCTTTTTCTCTGTTAGATTATGTCTGAT
This sequence comes from Eudonia lacustrata, assembly GCA_947562085.1. Taxonomy (NCBI): domain Eukaryota; kingdom Metazoa; phylum Arthropoda; class Insecta; order Lepidoptera; family Crambidae; genus Eudonia; species Eudonia lacustrata. Next base: position 10,267,767 of record OX387315.1, on the reverse strand, counting down.
CCGCTGGGTCATATCGTAGAGGGAGTCTTCGGTACTGCGCTGCGGCACAAAGCCATACTGACAGGGATTCAATTTGGGCAGCACATACCATCTTATTCTTTTAATTAAAAGTTTTTCTAATATTTTGCCTAAAATAGCCAGGAGCCCTATTGGCCTATAAGATTTGGGGTGCGTGTAGTTGTCTTTGTTCGGTTTCCTCAGCAGGATTATTGTTGCCACTTTCCAGGGCTTTGGGAAGTGGGAGAGCTCAAGGCATTTATTGTAGATGGCCAGGGATAATGGTGAGTCGGTTTTTATGGCTGCCGCGCAGATGTCGGCCGTAAAGCCATCGTTACCCGGGGCCTTTTTGGGGTTGAAAGAGTTGACCGCTTGGAGAAGTTCAGCCTCCACGAATGGAGGGTCGTAAAGGTCATCTTTATTTCCCTCATTCGCTTTGGCTGCCCTTCTTCTTACTTCTCTATGGTCCTCATTCTCCCCCAAATCGGTGTCCTCCGGGTAAAAGCTATCAGCCATCATGCGCACCGACTCCTTTGGGCTGGTGTTCTTGCCGTCCCTGGCCATTGGCAGATCTTCGTAAGCCTTCTTAGTTTTGCCTATTACTCTGTAGATTCCCTCCCACATCGTTTCTCTTTCTTGTTTTTCGCAGAACTCTTTCCAACTCTTGATCCTGGCCTTATTTATTTCTTCCTGATATTTTTCTTTCATTGAAGTGTACTGCTCGACCACATGAGCCAAACGGTTTGGCGCCGCCCATTTTATTTTTCTTTTCAACCTATTCTTATCTTTCTTCATTACTTCTAGTTCCTCAGACCACCACGCAATTTTTACTTTTTGTTTGATCTTTTTCTTTTTTAATATTTTTTCGCATGTTTCTTCTATGCTTTCTATGTACTTCCTTACTTTCTCTTCTAATTCAGTTACATCTTTTATTTTTACTATCTCTTCTTCGTTTATATTCCTTTTCTCATACTCTAGTTTACATGCTTCTTTAAATTTACTCCACTCTATCTTGTTAGTTTTATACTTTCTTGTTGTCCTCATATTCTCTATTTCCTTTATTTCTTCTAGGTTTATTTTAAAAGTAATCGCGTTGTGGTCCGAGGTCGTCATTCCCTCGTCAACCTTCCATTCTTGTACCAATTTGGCCATGCCGTCCGAGCAGCACGTCACATCCACAAAGCTCTTGAATCTCCTCCCTCCTCGCCAGGTATCAAAAGTCGGAGTGCTGCCTTCGTTCATTATCTCTAAACCCATTTCTACAAATAATCCCGCTAATTCTACACCCCTACTGTCACTTCTGTCGCTTCCCCACCACTCACTCCAGGCGTTCGCATCCCCTCCAGCGATGAGCAACTTGCAATCTATCTCCCTAATCATTGCCTTCAGGAGCCGCATATAGGATTCGATGTCTGTGTCCGGCTCAAAGTAATATGAAATTACTCCGATCGTCCACTCGGCAGTCTCCAACCTGGCCGCTACCAGGTTGGTGGTTGTGAGGTTGGGAAATTGTTGGATTTTTATATTGTTGTTGTTTATTAAAATAGCGGCCTTGTTACTTTTCCCAACCTCTTGTGCCGCCTGGACGATCCGAGTCCCAGACACATCGCTCATTACTCCTTTGTTCCCTATATACGGCTCCTGAATCAATGCGAAACAAGTCTCTCTATTGGCAATCTCAGCCAAGAGTTCTGAAGTTGCGTTATTGCTCTGCTGGAGGTTCGCCTGTACTACGTTGTGTATCTTGCTTCTACTTTTCTTCTGAGCCGACGCCATGCCCTTAGCACTGGTACGCTACCTTTGATCTGGCCAGCCTGTCCCACTTGGTCCTAATCGGGCACACCTCGTTGAAGGTGTTGTGGGTCTTTTCTTCCAGGCCGGCTCTCTCACAATTGAGGCAGCGGGGGGACTTAACTTCTCCTTACACGTGGCGTACAAGTGGTTACCCCCACAGTGGCTGCAACTGTCCAGCTGCTCCTGACAGACCCGCTTGATATGGCCGTAGCCCAAGCAGCGGGAGCACTGGATCAACGGGGACTGATCTTCCACTCTGGAGACTCCCCATTGTAGTTGAAGAGTCCCCGCGTCTGTCAGTTGCTGCCAGGTTGCGGGGGCCACCTTGACCACTATGTGTGCCACGTGCGGATTTCGAGTTTTCTTCTCATATACAACTTCTATTTCTTCTTTCCCATCTTTGGTTTTGGTTTTCCCTACCTTCCTCCTTATGGCTTCTTCTACTTGCTCTTTCTTTTTGTCCCCCCTTACATATTTAACTATTACTAGCGGATTTTTGTTCTTCGCTTTTTCTATTTTCAGAGTGCTCTCTTTTTCAAGTCTCTTGCTCAGCAACTCTGCGTCCTTCTCTGACCCACACCCTATAATTACCTTCTGGTCCTTGGCCTTCCTGACCCTCTGGACCTTTACCCATTCTCCATCGGGATCAGACTCCGCCGTCTTCCTGACCGCTTCCATCACCTGGTCGCTGGTCAGGTTCTGGTCGGTGGACGCCACGATGAGAGAATGGAGTGTCCTGGGTGTGGTCCTCAACCGTCCTTCTGCGGTTACCTTAGCGTACGATGCCTTCTGCGGCTTTTCATTGTTCCCTTCTTGTCCTTTGGCCAACTCTTCTATCTTTTCTGTGATTTTTTTGTTGGTTTCTTCCTGCAGTCCAGGTTAACTCTAACTCTGGCAAAGCTGTAGGTAGCAATTGTAGCCTTGTAGCTGGTTGGGCAGGCCCCATTTTACGATAAAATGAGGCTTAGAAAAAAAATGAAGGAAAGCTTTTCTATTGCAAAACAATTTGCTACAGGCCTTTACAGCGTACCTGGCCTGGTTTATGAGCGTCGAGAAACTTATAGTTCCTCAAGTAATCAGTGACCGCGAAATCTCATAGGTGGAATTGAAATCACGCAAGCGTCTGCCCATACCGTACTAGATTCTCCGAGGCTAAAATACAAATACAAATAAATGTATTTGATAAATGCTTACAAACTAACAATACACGAGAAACTAGTGATAAATAGCATAATTTTCAAAGAACTATGAGCGCTTCTAAAAGCTAAGACTCGTACTGGACGGACAATATTTTTTTTATAGTTATACTGTAATGTAACGCCTATATTATCATGACATAGATTGGCAAAGTTGTAATGAAAACCCTCCTATTGTTTTTCTCAAGTAGGTGCCTAATTTCTATTCGACACCTATGCTAACAACTTTCAATAAAATTAATAAATCGAGTACTACTTAATTAAAAATTGTATTGTTGATAGTAACAACTTGGATTTTATTTGGCGATAATTATCTAAATGGGAAATATGCAGTAAGGCAAATTTCGATCTTGAACCGTTATCGTGTGTTAATTTTATAAAACTAAGCAAAATTAATGTTACACTCCCTTTATATTTTCAAGCAGTTTACTGCCGACCAGTGAATTGGTGATAAAGTTTTAATGGTCCGAAAAGGGCCCACCACATATTCCGAAACTTACCCCAAAAGCTTAATGACCCCTTACTAACCCCTTCAAACTAAGTATGAACGCCGTTAACCAAAGTTATTTACTTGATATTTTTTATCAAAAAGTTGTTTTTGATGGATATACTATATTTTACGAAAACAAAGCTGCATATAAGTTTGTGAAGTACTTGATCATTAGTGTACTTGATCTTATAGATACATATATTGATTTCTAGGGCAAGCATCACCCCGCAGAAGGTGTCCCCATATCGTATTGAGACGAGCGGGGAGCTTGATGGCGACTCTCAATCCTACAAAAGGAGGAACACAGAGGTGTGCTATTTGATCATCTCTCTTATTTTCACGATCGTTACCGGAATCTCTGGCTATTGCACAAGATGTGACATAATTGCAAAAAAGAAAACATGGTATAGGCAGGTGAATTATATCAGATCCGAAAGGTTTGAATAGTCTTTAGCCTAAAATTCATTCATTTCCGTCCCAATATCAGTGACTACGATTTAAAGAAGGATATGAGCGTAATAAAAAATCAAATCTCGTAGGCACACTGCGCACTGGACAACACATTCAGATACATTCAGCAAATTCAAAACCTGCCTTATTTGGTTAAGAACACGTCACAATCTTGTTTACAGTGAGTCTTCGGTGTCAACGTTGCTGATTGTACGAGAGGGCTGATGAAGGGCCAGCGCCCGATGTGGACCGGAGATCGAAGGCAAATTGGCAATTAGCCAGACGTTGGTGCACAAACGGGCCGCCATTAACACGTCCATCGGCCCCCAATTAGCACTGATTTCTTACCACTAAACATTCGCAGTCACAGCAGCAACAGTCAACAGGTTCCAAAAGAAATACGACTCCTCCTATACCTACTTTATCCTAAAACGCCTTCTCTAATTCATCAACCATAATGATGATACGGCAAATCGTGGCTGTCTAGCAAAACCGTAGCAATGAGTGTTTAATCCTTAATAGGTACTTACAGGTACTACGTTTTAAGCCTGAGCCTTGGTTTTTTAATTAAATTTTCTGATAATGAGACGTTAATTGGACAAAACTGCAGTTTTCACCTACAAGGTAAAATAAGTGAGCTTTAAACACGTAGTGCTTGTAACAATTATTATCCTCCTACCTAATTAATAACTCGCTAGATATTATATTAAAATTTCAAAATTCGACTTAGTTATGCGTTTTATGCACACATAAAACTTTTATGATGTCCATGATAGTTTTATTAAACTTTAATACCATAACGCGACGAATGGAGAGGAACGGCAGGAAGTCCGTGTTATTGGCGGTATTAGTACTATGAGTATTAGTTATTCTATGTTAAAAAAAAGCATTTTAGCCATTAAGAGCGTTTACGCCGCTCACTAGCGCCGCCAATGAAAAAAAAATCATATCTAGTAATTAGAGATAGAAAATCAAATTATGCTCAACAAACTATCTGAATGAAGTAATTTAGCATTTTTACGTCACCTAATGAACACCTGACATGTTATGGTTTAGTTAAATATGGCATTATAGTTAAAAATGGCCGTAACGTCTTATTTAACTAAACCATAACATGTGAGGTGTTCATTAGGTGCCGTAAAATTGCTTAATTACTTCATTCAAATAGTTTGTTGAACATAATTTGATTTTCTATCTCTAATTACTAGATATGTTTTTTTTTTTCATTAGTGGCGCTAGTATGCGGCGTAAACGCTCTTAAGGTAACATTTTTCTTGCAAAGTCTGTCAGTTAAAGCACTAGCACTCACTGACTAAATTATATAAATTATTTGGTGGGCAACATTAAAAATGATATTTAGCAGAAAAAAATTGTAACAGAGTTAGAAAATAAATAAATGCTTGTAAAAAAACCACAAACGGGATTTAAACATGGGCGCACCACCAAAACATTCATAATATTGGTAAATTAGCGCACGGGATTTAGTAAAGCCATTCTTGTCGCTTTATATTTCAATTTATTTCAAAGTAACTATCGTGAGCAGAAATACATAAAATGTAATAATGTAATAAATTACTTGTAATATTCAAACTAATGACTATTATCCAAGAGTTTATTGTCGGGATTTATTCAAGGCTGTATGGCTTACTTAATTAAACGAACAAATGACGACGCGCCATTAAGCTCAATGTAGGGCTGCATTAAATCTTAGATACAGTTTCAAATTTAACTCTCAAAGCTTAATTAACGGTGAAAGAAAAGAAAAGACTTCCTTTAAGAGTCGGGATCGTCTGGTTGCCGTTAATTGACTGCGAGTCGCTCAAAAGGCGTTACGTACTCGTTCGCCTTCTCAAGGGACACGTGTTTCTAAGAATAAAGTCTGCTACAGTCAGTCCTATAGGTACTCCCCTTTGACAATTTACATGTGATCCAAAATTAACAATAATTAGGAACACAGATAAAGTAAGATAAGTTACGTATAAACCTTCCAATTTACAAGAGTAAGTACGCTAATATGTATTAAACATATTCTGCATTCTTGCCCTCCATTATAAGTAGTATTTTGCTCTACGACTTATCTTAACAAAAATTATTGGTAAAATCATCATCAAACTGGGTGCCGAGTTTTGTTTACTATCCGTGTTCATTCGATTACGTTTACGAAAACGAAAATTAGTATGGCATTGAAACAGTGCCTCCTGGCGGCATACGAGGAGAGTTAACATGTTGCCATATAAATTCTCGTTTTCGTTAACGTGATCGAATGGCGGATGAAACTCGCACTAGACTAGACACCCTGACCAATGCAATCGAATTACGTGGCATTTAAGAAAAACGAACCCCCATAATGCTTTTGACTAACATTTAAAATACCTACCTACTTACTTCAATACAATTAATTTTTTTTTTAGAGGGATTGCTGATTGCCTCAAACGGCATTTTCAGCGTCACCCAGCTTTTTTTGGTGGCGGCGAGGTACGTAAAGGGTACCTCAAGCCGTGTGAAACGAATCACTTTCGGAGGTTTTCTAGAGGGAACGGCATCGCACACTTAAAAGTGCGCGTCCCAGTGCCAAACTAGATTCTTCGAAGAGTTCGGATCGGATCGGGGAGCGGAACAACCCGAGGGCGCCTCTAAAGGCTCGGACCTTGGCTCGGGTTGACCGGGCCGTGGAGGAGGAGAGAAGCGCCCAGGTACATGTCTGTACCTGGTATAGCGCGTGTGAACCGGTTCTTTGTACCCTTGTTCTACGAGTACGGTGTCTTGGGCCTAAACTTGTGTGCATGTTTAGTGTATTCTGTAAATGTGTAGTGGCATTTAGAGGATCGGGCGGGAATAAAATGCTGGATGCTGTCTACCGCCCGTTCCCTATATTCTATCTGTCTGTTGTTTTGCTTACTGGAGTTAGAAATTTGACATAATTTGTATGGAGCTTATGTCAAATTTGTATCTATAGTAGACAAAACAACAGATAGATAGGTTATTGGGAACGGGCGTAAGTGTGCAGTCTAAGAATAATTGCAATTTTCTATTTAATGTGGTGGATATAGACGATGCTCGTAGCGCGGCCGCGGCCTAAACTTTAGAAGCAGGTAAAATACAAAAATATCTTACCTAAGTTTATAAATATATCTAGAGATAAGTAGCTAAGTAGATTATGTACTTAATGGTGGAAGCATAACAGTCAATAAATCTAACTAGGTAAGTTATTTCTGTGAAGGTGTATTTATTTTACCAGCTTGAAGCTGTGGGAAACGCGGTTAGTGTTCGTGGGAATAGAATATTTATGGTAATTTTATGAATTTATTTATTACTCCGCCGTCTGTAAGCCATGTAGGGTAACAGATTTGTTTTATACGCCGGCGCCGATGTAAGTATGTGCAATTACAACATGTTGGTAGGTATGTAGCGTTTTAAACCTTCAACAGACAAAACATGTTTGAATTAATAATTCGTTTTAAATCTTATCTCAATCACATAAAGTTCAAAATGTGGTGGGAACTGGGAATACACATCCTTCTGACTGAAAGCGATTGCCTTATGTGACAGACAATCACTATGTTATGGTGGTTATGTAGGTATGTGTTTGATGTTGAGGTTGTTGTGAGGATATAACTATCCCTCAAGGACATAACTATTCATGTGTAGGTACTTACATTTATGCCTACTCGCCATTGCCATACATAAATTTTGCACCCTTATCAAATACAAGTTTTAAATTGAACTTGCAACGTTCGTATATAACTATATGTTGTCCTTCCACTCCAAACTTCACAATTCATAAAGGTTGCCCCTCAAGTTTGACGGATCGTTCCTTTGATCACGGTCCAAACGAAAGTCGGATGATGGAAGGAACTGGAAGGGCGGTCTATAAGGAAATCTTAAAATGTTTTAAATTCGTCATTTAGTTATCAAGAGACAAATTTTAATAAGTAGGAATCTACTAAAAATCTATACTTACTAATATTATAAAGGTGAAGAGATTGTTTGTTTGTTTAGTTGAACGCGCTAATCTCAGGAACTACTGGTTCGAATTAAAAAAATATTGTGTTGAATATTCCATTTATTGAGGAAGGCTATAGGCTATATTATGTAAAATAAATTATACTTAAGTGAAAAAAAGTTAAGCAGGGTAGTGGCACCAGTGTACGACAGGAATCAGTGGTCGACAGGAACCAGTGGTCGACAGGAACCAGTGGTCGACAGGAACCAGTGGTCGACAGGAACCAGTGGTCGACAGGAATCAGTGGTCGACAGGAACCAGTGGTCGACAGGAACCAGTGGTCGACAGGAACCAGTGGTCGACAGGAACCAGTGGTCGACACTTTTTCCTTTAAACACTAACTTTGGCGCTAATTGAATATAGTAGACCACCTGCTACCAAACTGTCATGTCATCCAGCAAAATTGAATCAATGACATTCTTAGAGCCCTCGCCCACGTCCGATAATCGGTGACCGATTTTTCAGTCGGTGACAATGAAACGTTTGGAATTCTATGTTACAACGCACACGTCCTACATAAGTCGGTCACAAAATCGGTACCAAAACCTCGGCAAAAAAATCGGTTTTATCGGTCCTACAAAAAATAATTTTTAACAAAAACAAAACAGACTTCAAAAATCAGGAAACTAAAAAAGTAAAAACAGCTTTAAAAAGCAAGAAATAATAATGAAATCATTTTATTAATTAAGTACCTACCTAGATACGCATATCAGTTTTAAAGAAGGTCTATTGAAGTCGGGTGGTTGGTGGTCGGCTGGGGGACAATTTGTTTCATTTAAATTTTTATAGTTGTCACATTTTTATTGTAAAAAAAATTGTAGTGGCGGCTAGTGAATTGAAGTCGGGTGGCGACTTCAATTCACTAGCTGCCACTACAATTTTCGAAGGTTCCCCTCGATTTCTCTGGGATGCCATCATCAGATCCTAGTTTCCTTATCATGGTCCCGCCCTTGGGATATCTAATTTTTAATAAAAAAAGAATCATCAAAATCGGTTCATAAACGACGAAGTTATCCGCGAACACACATATAAAAAAAATATATAAGAGTCAAATTGAGAAACCTCTTCCTTTTTTGAAGTTGGTTATAAAGTTGGTCGTGGGCGGAGCCGTTATTTGTTGGCGATGACTGTTGTCTAACACTGGAGCCGATGGTAGGTACCTTATTACTTTTGTTTGGTTTCAACTTTTCAATAATATAGTTAACTAGTTAATAACTTACCTACTTACCTTCTATATTATAAAACTTGTAATTTTTTTAGAAAGAATCATAAAAAGAAAAAGAAAAATACCTACATCGATATCCTGTGGTTTTGAAATCCCATCGTGTTTCTAGAAATTGTTTTTTTTAGTAGGTACCTTTCCATTCCTTTAAAAACCTATGGGCTATATGGGGCTATATTTATAATTATTAAAATCAAAGTCACTGTATTTTTTTTTACCTATAGGTACCTATTTTCTACACCTCTCTCTATTACATTGAAATAAACAGCTTGTACAACAGCCGACGAAAATGGTATTAATTGCCGACAGTAAACACTAAACGAAATAAGTATAGTCGACCATGAAATTGCTTTATCACTTTTGACAAAACTTCCATGACAATAAAATTTCGCTAAGGCTCATTGTCAATGATGACAACGAATCTGTCACTTGGTATTTTAAACAAAACAGAACTTGTTGTTTTATTACATGCAAACACTTCTAAGGTGGTAAAGCAATTTCATTGTCAACTATTATACATATCTGAACGAGCTAACGATCCCATTCAGACACATACTAACGAGTAGCAATTAGGCCTTGTACGAACATAACTCATCTTCTCCGACGACAAAAGGAGACTGTACGCGACCCGCCGCATTCCCTTTACGAGCTCCCTTTGTACACAGAGAGTGTACCTACATTATTACGATAGTTCGCTGCCAAGAAAATGCGAAGTGTGAGCCGTCGAAATGAAAGTACCTAAATAGGTCAAAAGCTGTGGAAGCAAAGAAAGGTTAATTGAATGGGAGCCCTCAGTGGTGCTCAGGCCTGCTGCCGCGGTTACGCATATTATACAATTGGCCGACTGGCGCCCTCCTCCACTACCAACTACGATTGGGCACGAGGCAAATCGCTTTCAATCTACATAGAAGAGAAATGGAAATTTAATGCAGTGTAATAATGTGGCGCAGGTTTCGGAGGCAATCAAGCCTTGCCTGCCTTGATGGTCGCAGTAATTTATTCCAACCTGTAGCCTACCTATACCAACATTACCAACTTCTTACATTGAAGTGTTTTCTTTTTAATTTAAATGGTACTTTTCTGACTTAGTTTTCTTTATTAAAAATAAACAAACAGAATAATAAAAGCAATAAAATTAGCGACGTTGGAATATTGTTTATGGTCAGAACTGATTTAATTGAACGACCCGTAAAATAATAATGGAGTTCATTTCGAAACAAATAAACTTTTATTACTTACAAAAACCCAGTTTCTTAGTACAAGTGTTATGTTATGACTACTTATCGTGACAAAAGCGACAACAAACGTTTTTGCATAGATATAGACGAAAATTAAATATGTGAAAACTAAAAACATCACGTAAATGGACTGAACCATTATGTGTTAATGAGCAAAAGCCTTTAAAATATCAAGTAATGTTGTTGTAATCAGACTAATGGTCGCTGTGTACACGAGAAGAGCTCACCTCAGGCAGCTCGTCGGGGACCTTGCCCATCCATGACAGCGACAGTATCGTGCAATCGCACTTAGCATTCACGTTCCTCTCGAAGTGTAGATGCATTTTCGCGGATGCAATTAACACTTGGCCGTGAACGACGCTAAATCACTGGGGCACGCGAGCCCGTAAACGCGAGCTGTGAGTTTGGTGCGGACATTTTACGCGATGTAAACGGACATTTGGATATTCGCGTTTCGTTTGTGCAGACTTCTTGTCACACACAGCGAGGCGCGTCGGTGGCGCGGCTGACGTGACAGGCTGACAAGCGAGCCTTTTGGCACGTTTGGCGCAGGTATTGATTGAGTGGGGCTGCGCAGGCCCGCCCTCTGCCACCCGCCGAGGAAAGCCGGGAAACCCCTCGGAAAATACGCGGCTACCGCGAGCCGATACGAAAGTTACGTGACTGACACGAGATTAGTGTCTACAGTTTTACATGGTCGCTATAAAAATTTAATCCTACCTGTGCTGTTAACGATGAGAAATAATTATTTGAAGGCTTACAGAAATTTTAGTTAGTTGATTTATCAGAGTGCTCTTCTTATAAAGCTACCGAGACATTTTACTTTGTTACTTTTTTATTTTGTTTTTTTTTAAATTTGTCGTTTTACGTCGAATCAATATTATGAATTTGAATTTGAATAAATCGGTTTTTTTAAGTTTTGTTGTTACTCTATTTAACTTTGTTTCATGAATGTGTTAGGTAATTTTTTGTTTTTTTAGGAGTTTGCTGATTGCCTCGAACGGCATTTTCAGCTTCCCCGAGCTTGTTTGGGATCGGCGAGAAACTTAAAGGGTTCCTCAAGCCGTGTGAAACGAATCACCTTCGGAGATTTTCTAGAGGGAACGGCATCACGCACTAGTACGTGTTCCTGTGCATCTAGATTCTCCGAAGGGTTCGGATCGGATCGGGGAGTGGAACAACCCGAAGGCACCTCTAAAGGCTCGGACCTCGGCTCGGGTTGACCGGGCCGTGGTGGTGGAGAGAAGCGCCCAGGTCCATGTCTGTACCTGGTATAGAGCGCGTGTGAACCGGTTCGTTGTACACTTGATCTACGAGTACGGTGTCTTGGGCCTAAACTAGTGTGCATGTTTAGTGTATTCTGTAAATGTGTAAGTAGTGGCATTTAGAGGATCGGGCGGGATGTTAGGTAGTAGATACAATATAAACGTAAAAAAATAAAATTTGTCAATATTTATCGATCGGATAAGATTATATAGTTTAAAAAAAATTAAGTATTGTTGTTTTTGTTTTTACGATAGGTACTATTCTAAAAATATTTATAAATAACGAATAATAGAAAAAACACTAGCTTTCACAAGCTTAGCTTCAAAAGTTACAAGCTTAGGATAGATTTGTAGATAACCTCGTGCTATTTAAGTTGACACCAAGTTTAATATGATCGAACAATGTTTGATTTTACTAAGAACGATAAAAACAATATTCCAACATTATTGTTCTTATCTGAATTAAGGTCTAATGAAGGTCACCCAGTCATACCCTTTCATTACGTAATGTAATAACTCAATACCTAGTTTCAATTTAAGAACGATACTGTATCCACAAACACAACACTTGACGCGCGTGCCAACATTTACTCTTCTTATGAACGTTCACAATAAGCCGTGCTATTTTAATTTGCGTCGCAAGTCCAATTTTGGCAATGTCTACCACTGCAGTGCATCCAATCGTCAGTTCCGCGGTTAACTGGCAATTGTATTATTTGGCGACAATACTAAGTAACTGTGCTATTTTCCGACGGCCTAACAAGATTCAGCATTCTGCTTATGAGATTCGACACCTTATTTATAAATAGCAGCCGCAAAAAAACGTATCTAGCTCGCGCGTCGTACCTACGTTACACCTATCAGGCATGAACGAACAAAAATTGTGAGTTTATTGAAAGATACTTTTTCATAAATAACCATTTTTAAATGATATTTTTATACTTCTATTTTACCACTTTACTTGTAAAATTACTATCCTTTGAAAATAATACTTTCCTATTTGTATTTATTTACTAAGACGACACAATTTGTATCCTATAAACAGTGCTGGATTAGCTATGAAGCAGGAGGCAGCATTTGGATCCGATTGGGTCAGCGTAATGAAAGGTGAACGTCTAATACAGTTCGCAGCTGATAATGATCTTCTAGTAACCAACAGCTTCTACCAGAACCAGACTCGGCGACTTTATACGTGGACTTCACCTGATGGAAAGTATCGAAACCAGATTGATTACATTCTGATTAGATCAAGATGCAAAACGTCAGTCTGAAATACTCACACGCTACCAGGAGCTGACTGCGGATCAGACCACCAACTCCTGATATCCAAAGTGCGATTAAAATTGAGAGCAGCCAGGAAGATCGAAAAAGCCAGAATGCTAGAAGTTAAAGATAACTCGAAGTTTATAGCAGCACTGGAAGACAACTGGACTCGGTGGACAGAGGCAGACCTAGAAACAGAGACCCCGGATCAACTGTGGGACCGTGCAAAGGGTCGCCCATAGTTACACGTAAGCGGCAGCAATGGATGACTGACACCACATTAGCACTAGTTGAGAAAAGACGAAGAATGAAACCTCTAAGAGCTGACATTAGTTCTCTGAACCGCCTATCTGGTAAAATACAGGCAGCCTGCAGGCGGGATCGTAACACCCAACTACGGAATATTTGCGCAGAAGTTGAAGCCCATGCTGATAGGTCGGAGTCAAGAGATCTTTATCGAAAAATTTGCACCATTACGTCGCACTTGGCACCCTGGTGAGGTTAGCAGGTACTATTTGTTTATGTTTTAACAGCACATAATACTAATAAACAAGGCATCTGAAAAGAAATGCATCGCATTAAGTAACTTGATCTAATAGAAATTGTTAAAAATATTCCTTCGAACGGGATCGAACCCGTGCCAGATATTTGGCTATCGTTTATCCAATTCTGAGCCTTAGTGATAGCAACTAGGTAAGTTCGGAGAGCCATCGACGTCCGCCCTTACTTTTTTTTACAAAGAAAATCATTATGAGCAGGCAATCTTTTAAACAAATATAAAAACTCAAGAACTACTGATCGAATTAAAAAATTCTTTCACAATTAGAACGCTACATAATGATAAATAAATAGAAATATGATTTGTTTCTTTTGTTGTCATAGAAACTGTCAAAGCGGTACGAAGTCCGCCAGTTAGATAAATAAAAATAGAATATCGCGTAATAATATGATAACGCGTTTTTTTCGTTGAGTTACACATATAAATAAATGACATATAAATTTATATATTATATATAGCTTAATTGAATATTGGTGTATATTTTATGATTCGATTCATCTCGATGAGTTAAAAAATTTTCAAGTGCCACAAGGTTTTTATACAAATACAAGTAATATTATTTAGGAAATAACTTTTATTAATTCATGATAGTGACTAAGAAATCTTAGAATAATTACGAATAAATTGGTTAAAACAACTGACTACATTGTAAAAAATAGATAAATCACATGATATAATTTTTGACACAATAATAGGTAATATCAATATCACAGAACTTCTATCACATTAAACATCAACACTCTTTAGAGTGCCCCACGTGGGCCCAGCTTTGATTTTGACAGGCAAAGGCACTTTTAAACGGATAGTTTCTTCCATAACCTCCTTTAATATTGAAAAAAAGTTGTTTTTGTCAGGCTGGTAGACTTCGTAGATGAGCTCGTCGTGCATTTGAAGGTAGAGTCGCGGTTTATGGCGTTGGTGGTTCGTGCGCTTGTCTATGGCACACATGGCTGCTTTAGCGATGTCGGCGGCGGAGCCCTGAATGGTGGTGTTCACTGCTTGCCGCTCTGCTGCAGCTGAAAAGGTTGGTTGGTGTTAACATCAGCCGTATCTAAGTGTTCAGAGTGCCTAAACAAGTTTTATTCGCTATTCGATAACGTTTTTTTATGTAAAACTAAAAAGTTGGCAAGGGTCCGCGGAAGGAACGACAACAGGACTTTGTATGGCATTCAAGCTGCAGCGCCTCTTAGTTACCAAATAAGTGAGTTACAAAATTCCCAAAGGGGAAGTAAAAGCGCTAACTGCAAACATTGAATGTGTAAGTGTATAGCATATACCTATCCACCAGATAATCAACTGGTTTCGACACCAGATAATCAACCAGAAAACTTATCAGTATCATTAGTGGTCCAATAGCGTCTCTAATTTATAATTTACCTATTTACTATAAATTACCTTCTCGTAATAACATAAGGATTTATATTAATACAGTTGTTTTCTTTCTTTTTTTTTATTAGTTATAGGCAGGCACTTGATGTTAAGTGACGGTGCGGTCGAGGATGGAACATGCCTGCCTAGAAATAGCCTATTCACTCTGGCCTTGAAGAGGTCCAGATTATACCTTTCAGGGAACACACTCGCAGGCAGCGCGTTCCATTCCCTAGCTGTACGTACTAAGAAAGTTAAGACAAGGTGGCATATCTATAACATAGGGTTGGAACTCGCGCCTCGCACTTCGATAGCGGAAAGTGGATGGTGGGATTAGGTCGTGCAACTCCTTCGCGCACTCCCCGAAATGAATCCTGTAGAAGACCGACAGACGAGCCACCCTACGCCAATGTTCTAGACTTTGCAGCTTGGCGTCTATCAGGGCAGGGTCACCAATGAGTCTCTTAGCTCGTTTTTCAATCGAGTCCAAAGCAGCCAGATGGTATTTGGCTGATCCATCCCAAAGGTGGCAGCAGTACTCCATACATGATCGAACTTATGCTTGATAAAGTTGGAGCAGCTGTTCTGGCGTGAAGTACCACTTGACCTTAAAGAGAAGCCCAAGTTGTTTTGCTGCAGTCTTTGCTTTGGACTCGATGTACTGCCCGAAGTTGAGGTTGGACGAGAGCTCTACACCTAGGAGCTGTAGGCTGTCAGTCATAGTTACAGTCACATTCCGAAAAGTCGGAGCCAGGTGAAATGGGCTCCGCTTAGAACAAACAAGCCTGTGTTTGGCAGCGTTGAACGTGACCAAATTGGCATCGCCCCAATCGGAGACTGCTTGGAGGGCTTCGTTCAAGCGGCTAACCATGGCCTCTCGACAAGAGCCGACATCTTGACTGCCAGCTTTTGCATTCGACATGTATCTATCCGTAACGGTGCTGTCGTCTGCATACCCAAAGGTACCGGGCACAAGCAGGTCGTTAATATGAAGCAGGAATAGGGTTGCGGATAGAACCGATCCCTGAGGCACACCGGCATCGATAGCTTTTTGGTCAGATGAGTAGCTGTCGAGGACAACGCGTATTGATCTTATCCCTTCAGAAAATCAGATATCCAAGCGCAAAAGCTAGCAGGAACACCAAATGATGGGAGCTTGCTTATAAGGCTCGCGTGCCAAACCCTGTCAAAGGCCTTTAAGAGGCCTTTATCGAGGGACACTGCATGCAAGAGCCCCTACTCAATGGCCTCACTCCATAGGTGTGTGGCATATATTAGAAGGTCCCCAGTTGAGCGGCCTCGGCGGAATCCATATTGGCGGTCGCTGAGGAGATCGTTAGCTTCCAAATGAGCCAGGAATTTATTATTTAGTGCAGTTTTATGTCGATTACATTTTTGTTTATTATAGGCTTTACATGTATGGCAATTAAAATGACACACGTATTGCATACCCTTGTTTGCCGTCACCGCTTAATTACTAAATCTGCGGCTTCAACCAACAGCTATTAGGGTAATTAATCACAATAAGTGACAGAATTAATTGAGCAATTAATTAGCAGGGTGTACCTGTACAATTACCATAACGGCCTCCCTGCGCGTCTAGTTGCAGTATAACACAGGCAGTGGGCAATTCCCAACATATTTTGAACTTTTCCTGATACGATTGTAAACGAATGAAACAATTAACAATTTATGATATTTAACAATTAACTTTTGGTCAATTGAATTCATTTGTTAGAAAGTAGCTTTGATAGAAGAGTGATTTTTTTTAGGTAAATACTTTGAAGTTTGTATGTACAATATACACACGCCTGCCTGCTCATCAGACTACCACAATCTGTCAAATTTCCTCAATAGACATTGAACTTTATGTCTATGGCATATGGTTGAACATGCATTGAAGAAATTTGACAGCTTTGGATAGGTAAATGTGCTGGCAGACGCCTGCACATCACAAAAACGTATAAATGTATAAAGGCTCTAAAGAGCCCTATTACAAATCTCCACTCTGCGAGAATAGGTATCGTTCGGACGGCCGGTGCATCGCATTTTGTGGTAATTATGCAGTTGTATTTTTTTGTTCAATAATATTATCGTAGATAGGAGAAATTCACAGTTAACTTAAAGCGATTTACGAAGTTTTTTGGTTTAGATTAAGATTTTTTTTTCTATATAAAATCAATGATATCCGAAAATTCCGAGGCCGCTACGAACTATAAGACTAAGAGATAACATTCTAATTTTTTTATTTATTTCTTTTAGAACAGTAGTTCAATCTAGGAGCTCAAAAATGTGCCTTTGCGTTTTTTATGAAAAATTTTCTCTGCAAATTTGGGTTTAATTAAGTTAAGCAAAATTTACAAAAAGCGAGGTAGCTAATAGCTATTCTACACTATTCAATAAGTCAAAATTGTTTATGTATTTTTGTTTCTGAGATCAAGAACGCCAAAATTGGCCATTTCACGCAAAAATCACAGTCGAAATGTAATATGGCTCTTAACACTTTAACAACACTCACATCTCTTAGAAGGTATTGAGCTGGTTATATCCGGTAAGTACCGCCGTCGCTTCGTCAGTGTCTCCACATAGCCTTTGGTCCTGCAGTCCTCAACTGTAACTTTCGTGAAGGACTTGATAGCTGGGAAAGTCTTGTAGAATGAGTCCATAAATACGGCTGCTTCCAGTTCAGTGACGTCGAGGTGCTGGGCTAGTGTCCTGTTCCCCATGCCGTATAGAATGCCGTAGCATAACTGCTTCGCCTTTTGACGCAGATCATCATCAACCTAAATTTAATTTAATTCACTTTTAGCTTTTGCATTCCATTCTAAACAAAAAAATAAAGGGATTAAGGTAATAAGGTAGGGATAAGGCATAGGCAAACCTTTTTATACCCGATGTTTTGATGAGTTGCACCGGCCATGGTATGATATGATATGATACCTTTGTTAATTAGTTTGCGTTAATTCCCGTTCAAATATTTGTTTATAAATTTAATTCGTTAATTTATTTGCATTAAACATTATAATGGAAAAGAAGATAACAATTTCACATCAGTCTTATAACAGATATGCAAAAATTCAAAACGTGTGTTATTACCTGTGTTGCTGATTAAAGTGCTGTTGTTATATGTAAGGTAATGGCATTACGATAATAAAGAGTATTACGATAATATACATTTTCTATAAATATCTATAATTTAGAATGGGAGTTTAAAAAATTGGCTTTATAACGACCACGATAGTCTCATTGGCGCCCCATCAAGTTGCCGAAGAATTTACCGCAATAATATATTGCAAAAGTTTTAAAACTTACTTCATCTTCACAAACACCGCTCCATGAGGCAGCAACGGACTTGAATACGTCCACATTGGAGCTCATAATCTTCGTGAGTACCGGATCCTCGCTATAGTGAGTGAGTATTCTCATTTCCAACTGGCAATAATCTGCTGACACCAGAACATAACCAGGGCTCGCCTTGAACACGTTCCGACAATTGAATTCGACAACATCATTTGTAACCTCATCGTTTGTCAATGAAAGGAACTTCACAGGGACGCTAAACGTGCGTGGTACATTTTGTAAGTTAGGTTCATGCATGCTAACCCGGCCCGTGCATGTATACATAGTGTAAGACGGATTTATTCTGAAAAAGAATACTATTGTTAACAGAAATCTCTAATACGTAGCATATAGTATAGCCATCTTTCTCAACGGAGCAGCGTTTGGCTTTCATGTATGTTTTTACCAGATGAATGGAGAAGATAGAAGCGCTCTTTAGAAGGAATTTTACCAACTTCTACTGACAGACACCCAATAACGATGTAGTTATGGCGACATAGTTTGATACAGTGGCAGTAACTAACCTAGCTAGAAATCGAACTGTGGTCTGAGACTAATGCAAAAGATAATGTAAATTGTATAGGAAAACGAAACTGACCTGTCGCCTTTACTGTATATGCAAGCTTTCTCAGTTAAAGGATAAAGCGTTTTTATTAAAATAGAATTAAGTTTACGCCAAAATATTATTATACTCGACATGGGCGTGTTGTGCGCAGTCAAAACGCTTTTTTTCGTGCTGACTTTACGCCCTTTGTATATTCCTAACACCTGGAAAACATAACTATTATAAAAACACAAACTTTTCTAACTGGAACTAGGTATTATTTTACTACACTAAGATCACAATTATTCTTAATTTTTTATATGAAGTGTATTCTGTGTATTGGCAGATAGATGTATATTTTTTAAGAAAGAGTTACATAAAAAACCTACGAATGATGGTAACTTTCTTTGAAGAAACAGTAAAAATCTGATTGTAATAGATAATATTTACAAAGAGAATTTTGAATACTTTGTTTACAAACATTCTACGTCGAACTGCCATCATCATCATCATCATTTAAAGAAAATGTGTACTACCTTAGCAACATCTTTAGAAGAGTTAAAGTTGAAATGATAACCGCACAGTTTAAATGCTTGTTTCTGAAGCGTTTCTTGGGATCTTCTTACATCCATCAACAACCGAGAAGCTAATTCTTTGTCAACAGTTACGCCATTATATTCACAGTTGGACAATATATTTAAAACATGGGCCTCTACACCTACGACAGATTAATAAAAATATAAACATGTTTAGCCACTCAGAAATTTTACATATAAAACAACATCATCATCAGCCTACACACAACAAAAAACAACATAGTCTGCAATAATAAGTACCTATGTAATTTAAAAAGTGATGAAAAAATTCGGCGGTCTGGACAGAGCCGCTATATCATAGTTTCTAGTGCACCTGCTTTGGTATGTCATGGGGTGCGGGTTGGAATCCCACTCGTGGAATTGTTCTCAACACTTTTACAAATTCTCTACAATGTAAATGAAAACAATCCGAGCTGGATTATCGGCAGTAATAATGGAGTATCCGCAGTAGATAATATATCGGTGTAATATATGTAAGCTATACATAGGTGTATATAATTATACAACATGCAACAGATTAAACGCACACCCTCTTAAGTGGTGACTCAGTCCATGAAATTGAACAACTTTTGTTGTACGACTTATGGAAAATCGCGAAATTTTTTTTTATCTTTCCATAGATAGATCAAAACTGAACGAGTGCATTCGCTTGAAAAGACGATTTTTTGTTCGCGAATTCGAAAAGTCGTAGTACAAAAGTTGTTCAGTTTCATGGACTGAGTCACCACTTAAGAGAGTGTGCGTTTAATCTGTTACACGTTGTATAGCTACTGCCATGTCTGGTACGGTACGGTCATCTCATTTATCTCAAAGGACCACACGTAATGCATTACTTTAAAAGACCCGTCCGATCCTCTAAATGCCACTAAACATTTACAGAATACACTAAACATGCACACTAGTTTAGGTCCAATACACCGTACTCGTGGAACCGGTTCACACGCGCTCTTTACCAGGTAAGACATGTACCTGGGCGCTTCTCTCCTCTACCACGCAACCCGAGCCGAGGTCCGAGCCTTTAGAGGCGCCCTCGGGTTGTTCCGCTCCCCGATCTGATCCGAACCCTTCGGAGAATCTAATAGGGCACGGGGACACGATCTTTTAAGTGTGTGATGCCGTTCCCTCTAGAAAACCTCCGAAGGTGATTCGTTTCACACGGCTTGAGGTACCCTTTACGTACCTCGCCGCCCCAAAAAAAGCCTGGTGAAGCTGAAAATGCCGTTTGAGGCAATCAGCAATCTCACTCGAAAAAAAAAACTTATAAAGAAATAGTACGCATATGTTGGAGAAGAATTTGTTGTATAAAAACGAAACAATATTTATTTTATTGATGATGAACTGATATGATGATATACTAACCTATAGTGCCTGAAATATTTTTATATTGTGTAAGCAAAGTAGCATTTAACCGCTCCGCTATATCCCATATAAAGTAACTTTTAAGGCATAACTCTTCACTTGGTGCTAAATCTTTAAATTTCTTCTCTTCATTATCTACCCATATCGACGTTGTGAACAAATCTATATCGCAGTATTTTTTAGCCTGACGATAAACAAAACAAATATACCTATTAAAATCATTTAATTATAGTGAGTGACCAATCTAAACACAAATTTTAATCGTATAACTTACTAGATACGAAAGATGTCGTGGTTTCTCATCACTGTGGATCAGCCATTCAACTAAAGACATGTCAACCCAAGGCAAGGGTAATTCGATATCAAAAAAACGTTTGAATTGTACGAACAATGATTGTATTGATAAATATTTCCATTTCACGTCTTTTCGTTGGAAGAAGTTACACAGTTTACTTTTGACTAAAGACATGTTCTTCATATCTAAAGAAGTTAAATCTAATAAAACACTTATGCTTGATCGAAAGCACATGGTGATACTTTTAATGGTAGACGAATTATTATGGCTAAGTGCTTTCGCGCCTGGTTCAACTTGCTTTGATGGTCTCAAGATGTTACTACCAATGCTTGTAGACGTCGATAGTGACATAAAGCTTTTAATATCCAAATAGACCGATATATTATCAACATCATTAAAAAGATGTATGTTATTAATGATATCACCTTCTTTCAATACGAAACAATGTATTTTGAGATTTTTAATATTGAAGACAAACTTTCTAGACAAAGCATTTCTTAGTATTGGTATGTTATTATTTAATGGAATAGTTCTGGTACTTAAACCTATATGATCTTCTTGTTTTACTTTTTTAGGTGGTATCTTTAAATCATCATCATGAGAAATGTGCAAAGTTCGTTTGAATGGGCTTACAAAACAATGTTTAATTAACACATTTTTCACATCTTGAGTGTTGATTTCATCAATATCAACTGTCGAGTTAAATTCAATGTCACAGCTACTTTCTAAAATATTGTTTTCTTCTTCATAGACCAGTTTGATATCTTCATCATCGTCTAATTCAATTAGTGTTGACTTAAATGCATTCAAAAATGATATTGAATTAGCGGTAGCGACTTCTGGTTTAAATGTTTGTGTACCTATGTCACCATTGTCTAGCAATTTGCTGGGTATTAAATCTAAAGGCAAACTATCTTCAAATAAACTTGAATTATCGCCATCGGATGAAAATAGACTGACATCTTTAGAAGACAATTTAAATGTTGAAACTTCTGTAGATATATCATTTAATCCTACTTTATTGTCATCGTGATCAAAACTTATATTCGGTGAAAACATCTGATTACTACTATTTGGTTTTGTAATATTATTAATGGGAATTTCGGTGAAATTTAAAGAATCCCATACAATATCTTCCTTGTCTGGTTTTAGATTTTTACTAACATTTGTAATATCTTTTATGGGCAATGTTATAGCGATTTCGTTAATTGTATCATTAATAGAATGATTTCTGTTTGTGTCAACTTGATTCATATTTTTGTTTTGTTTTTCATGATTATTTTTATGTTCTTCTAAAGAGCTATTGATATTTTGGATTTCATTTTGAACACTAACATTTTTATCAAACAAATGGGATAGGTCATTATGACTTATAGACTTAAGGTCATTATTCATTTCTATAGAAGCTAGAGCATGTGTATCTACTTTGATACTATTATTTTCTAATTCTGTTCCAATATTCTTTCTTGTATTTGAAACATCTTGGTTCTCGACTTTTGGTGATAGGGAAGACCTAGGCTCATTTTTGGAATTACTTTTATCCCACTTGATCTCACCTACACCAATTTCATATTCTAAATACTTTCTGGCCTCGATTATTAAATTCTCAGCTGCCTGTTTAGCTGTCATTGCACAGCATCCAGTTATCCAAACATTTTTAATTTTGTTTCGTTTTATAATGTCTTCATTGTCATTGTCTTTATTAACTTTCTCGCTTTGGAATGGCACTGCTTTATGAAGAGCAGTTTCAATTCTATGAACATCACCTGACGCAATGCTAGCAACTGTTTCAAATCCATTATCAAATAGACTGCGTGCTCTTACGCCATTCAAAGAGGATAATTTCATTAATTCCAATAAATCGGACTGTATTCCAAAATGAAGGCGGTCTTGAAATTGGGCCACCAACATTCCCATACTTTTCCATCCTAATTGAGTACAGAAAGCAGTCACCATTCCTACAAGGCAAAATTACAAATTTTATAAATAAGCAAGAAACCTATCTACTAAATTAGCCAACAAAAGCCATCACTCCATGATTATGTTACCTGCAAATGTAGCTGATGCCTGTTGTAAACTTTGGAGAAATCCTCGAGCACATTGAAACTTTGTTGCTACTTCTGATAAAGGTACTTCATTTACTAAATCCTGTAAAGCCAGTGCAGTGTAAAACCTTAAAACAAAGATTAATGAAAGTAAGTTTATTTGTTTTCATAGAATATTTACTTTAATTTGTTGCAAGAACAACTTACCTTTTATGAATATCTAGTTTTTGTTGTAAACTATCAGACTTTTTACCTCCCCTTAAACAACATATAATGAAACTTTCTTGAACTCCAACTAATTCTCCAACCTTTTTCATGGCTTTAGTTAAGGATTCCCATAAAGTGAGCAAGTGCAACCAATCCATTTCACCCCACTGATTGCTGACACTGTATGGTGTAACTAAATAAATTAGATGAAGATCAGTCTCCAACACCAAACATTGTCGAGCTCTCTGCAATTCACAGAATAATGACAACCCATCATTGGGAGCCATGGATGATGACAGACATGCCTTTCCAAGAGGAGTGGCTACATACTGTTCGTTTGCACCATCAATTTGCATTCTTACTAACTCATAATTCTGTAATTGTTGTAAAGTTTTGTTTAAAAGATCACAATTTGATCCAATTCTTTCTTGTTGAGTGAATAATAAAGTACATTTAGAGTACATATCCAACTCAGGCTTAGTACATACAATTTGACTAGCTATCATTTCAAGGACTGCTCGCATAAATTTATCTTCACTTTCTATGCAGCTTTTTACAGGAGCTAATGCACCCATCATTAAATCAAAGCCAATTTTCTTTTCTGCTTCAGTACACACCAGTATACTTTCTCCTTTTGTGTCTTTTCCCATTCTCCCAGCTCTGCCAATCATTTGTTTGTATGTAAGGATATTGATTGGTTGTCTTTGAAACACAGGTGTTCTTATAATTACTTTTCTAGCAGGTAAGTTTACTCCAGAGCTTAATGTAGATGTAGCTACTAAAACTCTTATAGCACCAGACTTGAATCCACCTTCTATAATATCTCGTTCATCAAATGTAAGCCCTGCATGGTGGTAAGCTACACCAAACGATATAGTGCTCTTCAGTACTGAATCCAAGCCTACAGGGCAATTTTTCAATTGTTCCAGTATTTCAGAAATATTGTCTGTTTTTAGTTGGTTTCTAAGGACAATGCCAATTTCGCTACCTGAACAACCAAGTTTGAAAAATGAAGAAGATATACTCTGTGCTAAATTTTCACATCTATTTTTTGTCATGCAAAATATTAAAACGGAACAATTTTGAGTTATAGTTTCCAAACATATTTTTAACACATTATCACTATCTCCTGTGGTAGAATTATCATCCAATGAACTTAAATATTCCCCATCCTTATTGTAATATTTATTACCCACTAAGCAATATTCATCTAGTGGTATTGGTCTAAACTGTGTTATGAACAATTCAGCTTCTAACCAACGGGCTAGCACTTCAAGATTAGGTAATGTTGCAGACATACCAACAATCTGAATTTGGGTGTTGTCACACTTCATGGAAACATATTTAATTTTGGTAAGTAGAAGTTCTAAGATATATCCACGATGAGGGTCGCCAAGCAAGTGGAGCTCATCAACAATAACAGCTCCTAGTTCTGAGATACTACCGTCATCAAGAAGCCTGTTTATCAAGCTATTTGCTTTTTCAATGGTACAAATAGCCACATGGACTGCATGTAGCCCACCTGGTGGGGACTGAGATCCCATAAATCCTTCTACACGAATCCCAGAACTAGATAATATGTCTTGCAAATAAAACATCTTTTCTCTTACAATAGAAACAAAAGGTAATATTATAATAACCTTCTTCTGACGCTCCAAAATCGTTTTTACAGTAATGATCTCAGCAACAAGGGTTTTTCCAGCTGATGTAGGAGCAGAGTATACCAAATTACAACAATCCATAAGGACCTTTGGATTACTTAGGCAGCTAACCTGCCAATCAAACATTTTAGTAACACCCCTAGACTCATACTTTTTCACTATATTCTGAGGCAAGCCCCAGTCTTTCAAATATTTATGCTTCACTATGGTATTTTGTAACAAAATACCTGTTTCACTTTGAGTTTTATTCCATTGTTCCTGGCTATCTATAATGATGGTTTTTATCGGAATAGACTCATTTATTTTCTTCCAGTTGGTTGCTTTGTTTGATGGGGGTTGTTCATGCTTTTCATCCGCTAAATACTTTTTCACGGTATTCAATGAAGTTTGTAGAACAGTAAATGAATTCTCAAAGTAACTTTCTAAAAATCCCACATTTTCTGATAAAAGTTGTGAGTCCATTAATTCTCCTACAGAGTTGGTCATTTTTAACAGATAGTTATATTTTAAATAACTAATGATTATATATGATTATATTACGTCCTTTTGCTAAAACTCACAGCACAAAACAAAATTCAAATCAAAACAAACAAACTTCTTTTTTTTTAATGTAGTTCGTTCCCTGAGGAACCCGTAGCGGCTAAGGTCATAGACAATGCTGCCATGTCATTAGTTTCTTAATTTCATTAATATTATCTGTAATAAACTCTTTATAGGATGATGATGATGATGAATGATAATAGAAATGATATACCCCCCAATCCCTCGAGTATCTCAGTAAAGATGTCCTCACGCGGACTTCTTGAGAATTTGAAAAGTGACGCTGCACTGTTTTGTTTCATTTGCCAACACTCATGAACACTTAACGGATATTAATCCACAATTATTTCACATTAATTGTCGACCTAACACTAGAAAATAAAACAAAACCGCAGACACGACTCTTCACTTTCCCGCCAAGAAGTCCAAACTTTTCAACGAAATCATCTTTGTCGATTTTCTAAGTTTTATTTTCTTGTTTATGGAAGGCAAAGGGATCTAGCTAATACAGCTGAGTCTTATATCATTTTCTTCTTTTTGACAGTGAAGACTAAATATACTAATCAAATCACCTTAATATAAATGATGAACCTCAAGATCATTTGCTCTGAATGATAAACGCAAACCAAAAGTAGATCAGTGATTATGAATAGTATTAATTTAACACAAATATACCTACTTTTCACTGATCCCCTCTCTCCCTTGTGTAAACTTTCTTTTTCAAAGATATCTTGTGGTCTAAAGAATTCGATTCCATGTTATGGATAGGTATTTAAATTCTTGAAAATATGAGTATTTACAGGTACGCTACGGAAAGATGGATATTATAGGGGCGGCGCGGCGCTTTGTTGGGACCAACAACTTAATCGACCAGAACGCCCCGGTTAGATAGGATTACTAAATAAAATTTAGGATATTTATTTACCTACGGTTATAATAAAATATACAATTTTATGTAACGACTTTTTAAACGAAAATACTACAAGAAACAGGTTTATGTAAGCAAGAATAATATAAAATATACTTTTTTGTTAAAAATGCTTATTGGACATATTTTTAACAACTAAATTAAGTAATAAATTGATGATATTATCATAATGAAATCTGCTTTGCACTGCTTTCTTTTCCTTCTGTGAGTGCCCGCGACTCGTGAATAAAAGCAGCGTAAGTCACACCCTGAAACAAAAAATCTGAGAATTCTAATTAACAGCTTACAGTACCTTTAATAATAGCGGCATTTGAAGTAAAAAAAGGGAACCTTTATTCATATTTCGCAGATTTCATTTTAGTATTGTTCTTGCAATGTGTGTGAATTCTATGGATACTTTAATAACTTAATAAGTACCTGCTGAAGAGCTGCCCTTACAAAACCTTCATTGGCAGAAACTGTAAGAGCTTTGATTCTATGACCAAAATTAAAAATTATTTTTGATCTCATGCGAACATGTCCTCTTACTTTTAGGTTATAACGAGGATAGTCATCTGGTCCTGAAAATACAAAGAATTTATTAAAAAGGTACATAAAAACTAGTAATTTAAATAATTGTGGTCTAAAAACATTACCTCCATGATCATCTGGGAAGACTGTAACTAACTCTTTCAGATCTGCAGTTCTCTTTTGTTCCATCGAACCACCTAAAGTTTCCACAATCTTCTCAAAATCATTCCAACCTGTATCACAGCATACAAGTGACTTTCCTATTAAAAAAATGGTAAAGTTTTACAAAATAAGTCATTAGCATCTGCTCCCTAATTTTCAAAGAATGTATCATTATTATTAGTTTTAATAATTAATTATTCGTAAATATGATGGATCTGTTTAGTCAAAACCAGTAGTATGATATTGTATGTTTAAAATAAACAAATCACCTTCAAATAATTTATCTAAAATTGGCTTTACTGGTCGCTCTGCTTCCCATGCCGCTTGCTGGGTCAATACATCTTGCTTGAAGACATAGTTGCAATTTCCATTTGTCATGTTACTTACATATGCCATCATTGCTGTGACATCTAAGTTGAGAGTATTAAGTTCCGCATGTTCCTGAATACACTGTGATGCTTCTTCTATAGTTTGTTTTGTGCTAAAATATAATAATTTATTTGTAAAATAGGATAAATAAAAGAAATATTGGCCCACTAGATAGATCAAGCACTTATACCTAATATTATATATTATAAAGTAAATACCTTGAAATGAAACAACTTTTACGGATCTACTCGCATTTATTTTACACATTACTAATTTAATGATTATCCTGATGTTTCGAACCCTTTGCGGGTCCGTGGTCACAGGGAGACTGAGGTGTTAGTCGTCTCATAATGTGTAGTGTTCGCGTAAACTATAGAAAACAATAAGTATATTACCTATTATTGCAAATCAACTCCTCATTACTTGACTCAGATTCCCAGGAGTCATCGCAATCATCTGCTAAATATGAATCAGGAAGTATGTCACCAATAACAACAATACCAACAAGTTTTAACTTATTAGCCAGACTTTCTTCAATTCCACTCATGAATTCAAATATTACCTATAAAATATAAAATTAAAGAGGTTAAATTACTAAATTTATTTGAAGATTCAGTTGTTTTCTAGATCATCAAATATTTTTATGAAATACTAAATATGTTGCTTACTTTTGGTGGTTTATACATGCACGGATATAGCTTAGCACATTCCAAGTAGTCTTCAGCTTGATCTAAAATGGAACGAGCACCATATGATGCCTTTCCAGTGCTTAAGGCAGTGAGAGACTTTGGATTTCGAGCTATTACTGAAAAAATCAAAACAATATCCATTAAAATAATATACAAAATACCAATATAACATTTAATTATTTGAAACTGATGCAATTATGTTAGTTGTACCTTTAGTCCATACTCTCCCACCATCACTAACTATGTCAATAAGTAACTTGCTTTCATCATTAATATGAAATATTTTGCACACAGCAAGCACTTCTGGTCTCAAGGCACATTCAACCATTGCACCTAAATGCCTGAGATTGGAACAGGATAATTGTTCAATTTTTACTTTCTGGTTCTTCTGTAACTATAGAAATTCACACATACTTCTGTTACATAGAAATACTCATACAAAGAATAAAGTAATTAAAAATAAAAATATTATGTACATACCCTTTTAAGGAATTGAATTTCTTGCCTTATTTTTCTTTGTAATTTTGTTACACCATCTATGTTTTCTATTGGTTTTAATTGCAACATTAGTTGTTCACCATATTTAATTTTATCTTCCAGCACGGATAACAATTCTTCTACCGACTTGTCCATTATAATTCAGAACAGTATTTATACTTCTTGGAATCATTTATTAGAAAATAATGTTTTGTGGACTTTTCCAAAATATTAATTAAACTAGGTATTTTAATAGCGCGTTAATCACTCGACATTGGCGGAATTATGTGCAAAGACTACTATATAATACTGATTATGTGTGTTGGAAAGACACTCCAGAAGCCATAACACAAGAAAAATAATAATAAAGGTATTGACAACGACAATGTTGACAATAATGACATGTCACGTCACTTTCTTTTTTTTTATTTTAAGTATAGTTTGTTCCCTGAGGAACCGGTTAAGGTCATAGACCATGCTGCCATGTCATTAGTTTCTTAATTCATTAGTACTATAATAATATGTAATAAACTATATATATCGCTGTCACTGTGGCGAAGTTGTCAACGGCCTCGGATACCACGGCCTGTCATGCAGCCGTAGTGCGGGCCGCTTAGCCCGGCACGCGAATATTAATGACATCATCCGACGTGCTCTTGTCCCCGTCGGCGTTCCAGCTGTATTAGAACCCAATGGCTTGGCACGTGACGATGGCAAGAGACCGGACGGCATGTCTTTATTTCCATGGAAGGTGGGTAGGCCTTTAGTGTGGGATGCAACCTTGTGTCGATACTCTTGCGCCATGCCATCTTCCTAGCACAGCGTGCTGTGCTGGTGCTGCTGCTGCGGCTGCAGAAAACCTCAAGCGGCGAAAGTATAATAACCTTATCGGCAATTATATTTTCGAGCCGTTTGGGGTTGAAACTCTCGGGCCGTGGGGTCCGAGTGCTCATGCTTTGTATAATGACATCTCCAAACGGCTGGTTGACTCTTCCCATGACCCAAAGGCTGGCTTTTACCTTGGCCAGAGGCTAAGCATTGCCATACAACGAGGCAATGCCGCCAGTCTCTTGGGTACATTACCAGTCGACAGCGACGCGGAGGAATTTTTTGACGCCATATTTTAGTTTAGTAATAGTTTTAGTTAAGTTTATTTTATTTATAAGACGATGATGAATGATAATAGAAATGAGAAGTGAGAATGATATACCCCCAACCCCTCGAGTATCTTAGTAAAGATGTAGGGCTTTACTAAGTCCTCACGCGGAATTCTTGATAGAATTTGAAAAGTGCCGTTGCACTATTTTGTTTCATTTGCCAACACTCATGCACACTCACGACCACTTAACGGTTAATAATCCACCATTATTTCACATTAATGTTTGACATAACACAAATTTTAGAAAATAATACAAAATTGCAGACATTACTCTTCACTTTCCCGCCAAGAACCTCCCATGTCACGTCTTCTTCTTTTAGTTGATGGCTTTGTGCGATTAGCACATTTAGCCAGTGTCAAAGTAATTTTTCGTACAAGTAATACATAAATAAACAATATTTCCATAAATGATGATGAATGATATTAGAAATGGGAAGTGAGAAATGATATACCCCCCAACCCCTCGAGTATCTCAGTAAAGATGTGGGGCTTTACTAAGTCCTCACGCGAGCTTCTTGAGAGAATTTGAAAAGTGACGTTGCACTGTTTTGTTTCATTTGCCAACACTTATGCACACTCACGAACACTTAACGGTTAATAATCCACCATTATTTCACATTAATATTCGATATAACACAAATTTTGGAAAATAAGACAAAACCGTAGACATGACGCTTCACTTTCCCGCCAAGAAGTCCCCTGAGTTTAGGAGATATTGTTCCCATGTCACGTCACGCGTATATTAGGTCTTTGCTTTTTTTTAAGTGTAGTTTGTTCCCTGAGGAACTGGCTAAGGTTATAGACCATGCTGCTATGTCATTAATTTCTTAAATTCATTAGTACTATATCTGTAATAAACATAGATCGGAATATGTAGAGTTTTTTCTGTGAATTGCGTCATAACGTTATCAATAGTATGGATAACCCGATAAAATAATAAGAGAAAATACACTTTTAACTCTTTTGCACGTCAGACTAGAGTCTGACCAACGAAACGTGACGCGATCTATTTTCAAAAGTTTTATTATGGCAACAATTTTAAGCTGTCAAACGATTGTCAAAAGTATATAGCGTCTGTGAGTTCTGGTATGGTTTTTTGTTGATTTTGCTTGCAATCATGGCGAAACCGGTTAAAAGCATTGTAAGGAGGCTGCAAAATGGAAGATAAACTTGCTGAAAAACAACGACAACTGAACGCAATCACGTCGCTTATTGGTTGGTTTTGTGTACTTGAATTTATCATTTAGATACTTTAGCATACCTTATTTTATTGTTCTCGTCTATTATTTTACATTTACTCTGAAAAACTACTACAATCGTAAACAATTGTAGGTTAATTCTGTATACTTACTTTTTCCTTTTATTCAAAATTAATTACCTACCTAAGTTGACGCTCCAACCAATTTTTGTTTATCTTACAGAAACTTCAAGTAATAGTGAGACAAAACTAAAAATTTAAAGAAAAGAAAAGATTGTCAAGAATATTACATCACTTGAACAAAAGGAAGTTTTATCTGGTGATCTGCAATATTTGGAAACAATATCGTCAATGACAGGTAAAAACCCATTTTCCAACAAATAACATCGTTCTATTCTACTTTGTAAGTTGGTTAATATTATTATATATTAATTACCCTGATGAAATATATGTGCATCAAAATTATAAAGTGAAAAAGTCTTGGCAAGGTCCTTCAACGAGTGGCGTAACAACAAAAATCTCATCTGGAAAGAGGTACATTATTGCTCATGCTGGCTCTGAAGAGGGGTTCGAGCCAGGTGTTTTGTTAATTTTCAGTAGGTACTAAGTCCAAATCAGCTGATTATCACGATGGCATGAACTCCACCAACTTCATGAAATGGGTAAATCAAAAGTTGATACCGAACTTAAATCGTTCATCTGTGATTGTTATGGACAATGCGAGTTACCATGTAACACAAGTAAACAAACCGCCTACAATGTCTAAAGTCTGACATAAAGAAGATTTATAATAAATGTTGGCGAAGACAGCAGCACCAGTGAAGAATTTCATGTTTCTGACTCAATATCAGGTGTAGAGTTTCTAGAATCAGATTTTGATTATGATTCATGAAATTATGAATATTATTTTCTTTGAGTAAATGTTAAATATACATTAATACCTACTTGATTGTTCCTGATTTTTCATTTTCACAAATGCTTCTTCAAATTATTCTTAAGATTTATTCATATTTATTGATACTACAAATTATGTGTTTGGTTGATCTAGAGTATAATAAAAAAAATACAAGTATCAACGTCGCTTATTCAGAGTATAATGAGTGTTGACACCCCAAGAATTTTTGAATTTGCCGCCATTCTTTTTAGTCATTTTTCGTTGGTCAGACTCTAACAAGGTGTGATTTAGGTGATCGTTACTGAAGATTATTTTCAAAAATCTTATACTTTGTTTTATCCAAATTTTGGAAAAAACTAAGTTTGCTTAAGATTATCCATGATATGCTAACATTGCAAAGGTATGTCAAAAAACTCTACCTAATCCGATCTATGGTAATAAACTATGTAGGATGATGATGATGATGATGATGAATGATAATAGAAATGAGAAGTGAGAAATTATATACCCCCCTCGAGTATCTCAGTAAAGATGTAGGGCTTTCCTGAGTCCTCACGCGGAATTCTTGAGAGAATTTGAAAAATGCCGTTGCACTGTTTTGTTTCATTTGCCAACAGTCATGCACACTCACGAACACTTAACGGTTAATAATCCACCATTATTTCACATTAATATTCGACACCACACAAACTCTAGAAAATAAAACAAAACCGCAGACATGACTTTTCACTTTCCCGCAAAGAAGTCAAGCAGCTGTGTATTTGTTTTACCTTTTTAGTTCTCAGTCTCGGAACGCAAAGGTGTTCATACAGCTAAGCTGTTATTGCCACATTCGGAGAGGTGGCACCATGGTACCAATATATATAACTATTTATAACTTGTCAGTCTACATATTTATTTAAATAAAACAAAAAGGGAAAAATTTAAAGTCATCTAAAACCATTTGTGTCCGTTTTGGTAGCGTACACGTGGTCTAATTCGCGTTTGTTATTATGCCCGATTTTAAAGCGTAATTACTGCTAACAGTGCCTCCTTAGTTTAAGAAATAAAGACCTTTTTTTAGTGTGTACGCTGGCATCACAAACGGTGATCACTGATCATACTGTACACGTGATCGTTCAAATACATTGTGTCCGTTAAGCTAGCGTACACGTGGTCGATTTCACGATTGTTGTTAAGCCCTATTTTAGTGCGTAATTACTACAAAAATAAAATAATTAGTGCCTCTTTAGTTTAAGAAATAAATACCTTTTTTTAGTGTGTACGCTAGCATCACGATCAAGCTGGTGTACCCATGACTGTTTTCGAAAACTACTTATATTATAGCAACGAAATTTACACACATAATTAGTGCCTAATTACAGCCCGCGCTATACAAAATTTCATAAGGATTGTTTTTAAATTATAAACAGAGATATCGAACAAGACTTGTGAATGACATTTCGAGCTGAACAAAATACAACGTACTTAACGACAATGAGAACGAAAAATAGGTTAAACAAATAAGCTTACTTTAAAAAAAGTTACGACATCGCTCTGGGTTATATAACTAATAATATTTTGTGTGCTACTGTATGAAAGCAACATATTTGTTCCTAGAACTTTCATATATTTTTTATATAATTACACTGCGTTTTCACTTAAACAATTTATACTGTCAGAGTCAGAATTTCACGTACTATTAATACATATAACGTTCGCTTTCTGTAAGCACTATTAAGAGTACTACGTTGTCTCTCTTTAGATGCCATGCGCCAACTCGAAGTGTCATTCACAAGCCTGGTTCAATATCTCCGTTCCTTTTGAGAGTAATCCTTTTGAAAGAGGTTCGAACATTTTTGTATGGAACCTGGCATACCTACATGTCCGCTATTTTGAAAAAAACGTGTTTTGGCGGCCAGTGATGAAATGCATGTCAATCGACAGAGTATGTGATTACAAACAAAAAGTGTACTGTGATGAAATCTCTAAGTGATACGGTTTCTGAGATATTTGACTCCAAAAACAGAAAAATAAAACATTTTTTTTTTGTTTTATAATGAACCGTCTAAACGTAAATGTTTTAATAAAATTCCTCCGTGCTACATGAAACCAGTTCCAGCCGGTTCGGTGCACCGCGAGACTCCCCGCGCCGCACCTGTGTCCGCCATTTTGTTTAACGTTTGTCATCACATAATTTCATTCGACTTCTAACCTCTGGTGTGAGTGCACGAATGGTTATTTTCCTCACGAGCAGTTTTTTTGTTACTGTTAAGTTTTTGTTACGTTGTGTTTATTGTTATTGTTATTTGCGTTATCATGTCCACCGGGATCACGGTGTTTATTTTGTGAACTCAGTAGAGCCACCCGTATGGGACGCTGTCCTAGGACGCAGCTAAGAAGCTATGAGCTGACTGATATGTATTTCATCATCATCATCATCAGCCTACACACGTCCACGGCTGGAAACCCTTATTTTTAGTTTATACGAAAACCGAAATACGGGTCAAATATTTTCATTTAAAGAATCAGTACAAAAAAATTTACAACAAGAATTTTCACGAAGTTACAAGCTTTTTGTGCTGTCCCGTTGTGTGTTTTTAGTAGGGTATACTATAATTGAGATTTTGTAAATATTATTTGGTCAAAATGTAACATGGTATAAAAAATATTGAAATCGATTCTATTACTGATTCTGAACAAACAGTTTTTAGGTGTATAAACTAAAACTAACATTGTATATATATATATATATATATATATATATGTATAGACGTAGGCAGGGAATAACGAGACCGTCTTAAACACAAACTCCTTTCTTTCCTATTTTTAGAGCGCACCGTACAACAATTCCGTTTTCGTCCTAGCTCCGTAGTGCTTTTCCGTCTTCCATATTCCTCCATCCGTCCATCCCTCTTTCACACATTCATGTCGTGTCTGTCTGTCTGTCTGTCTCGCTCTTACAGAAAGGCAAAGGTGACTGGAGTTGTCAGCCTAGATATATATGTAAATGTATTATCTACATAAGTATGTATTATATACCTATTTTGACATTCAAGGAAAACAAATAAGTTAGAATAAAATATTTGTTTTTGGAGTCAAATATCTCAGAAACCGTATCACTTAGAAATTTCATCACAGCACACTTTTTGTTTTTAATCATTTACTCTGTCGATTGAAATGCGTTTCATTACTGGCCGCCGAAACACGTATTTTTCAAAATGGCGGATATGTAATGATATGGAATGATATGAAATGGCGGAATGAGATACCAAAATGTATAATCTACTGGCGAATATCTACTTACAATATAAACTTAACATGTTTATAATCATTATTATTAAATTACAGTACAATCACATTCTTTATGAGTCATAGTTTTAGATACTACTTTTCTATATTACTATTGTAGGAAATAGAAAATATTCGGTAATACAAACTTTTGAATTGAAGATTATTTGCAAAATTTTTACATGGCAACTATATACGTATACTAGAACCTGCGTTGCTATAATATAAGTAGTTTTCGAGAACGATCACGTGTACGCCAGCTTGATCGTGAT
This sequence comes from Eudonia lacustrata, assembly GCA_947562085.1. Classification (NCBI taxonomy): domain Eukaryota; kingdom Metazoa; phylum Arthropoda; class Insecta; order Lepidoptera; family Crambidae; genus Eudonia; species Eudonia lacustrata. The sequence continues at coordinate 10,232,407 of OX387315.1, read as the reverse complement.
GCCAGCGTACACACTAAAAAAGGTCTTTATTTCTTAACTAAGGAGGCACTAATTATTTTATGTTTGCAGTAATCACGCACTAATTACGCACTAAAAGAGAGCATAACAACAAACTCGAATTAGACCATGTGTACGCTAGCTTAGCGTACAAAATGTATTGACTGAAATATGTTGGATTGATAGTCTTCTTTGCTTATCACAATATGTTTTGAAAAATTTTGACATTATCTATGAGTAGAGTAGGTTTATAAAACGTTAAAATAGTGACATGTTTTGTACTATACTGTCACAATACACATACTGTGAATTTATGATACCGTTTTACTTTATTCGATAACTTTTAGGCGATTATTCTATTTTTTTTTAAATATTTGTTCTTTGACTATAAATTGATATAGAAAAGTGACAACAAAATTGTAAAGTATTAATTAAAAGTTGTTTTATGTTCCCGCCGTTTTTAGCAACTATTGTTCCGGTCACGTGACTGACAACTTATCAACCAATCCGTGAATAACCAACCATACCTACCTACCACAATTTTGAGAAATGGCTGACGATAAAGAAGTTGAAAAGACTATTGCAGAGGACTTGGTTGTTACCAAGTACAAACTTGCTGGACAAATTGTAAATCGTAAGTTTTATTGGTAGAGTAATCTTTGTGAAAATGATTCAACTAGGGGCATTCGAGGAGTTGCGACGTTAGACGCCTAGAAGGGGTTCGGACGCGTGTCATCGCCATGCGGTGCCGCTATCTCATCTCCAACGTTCCTTACTAGAGTTTATAGAATAACCTGGATTATTTGCGTAAATTATATTGTACATTATATTTTTACAGGTGTTTTGGAGCAAGTTCTCGCAAAATGTGTTCCTGACGCTTCAGCTCGAGAGCTTTGCGAGTTTGGCGACAAGTTGATTTTGGACGAGACTTCTAAGGTTTTCAAGAAAGAGAAGGACTCCAAAAAAGGCATAGCGTTCTCGACATGTGTGTCTGTAAACAACTGCATTTGCCACTTCTCACCTATTCCGAGTGAAAGTGACTACATCTTGAAACAAGGTGATTTGGCAAAGATGTAAGTAAAGTAAAAATAAGTCATTTTGTCGTGTTTTTCTTTTGACTATCAAGTTTCGTACTTACGTGAACTATGATTTGTATCTCAGAAAAGACTTTCTTTTCATTCTTCTAATGTACCAAGTGTGACTGGCGAGTCCATCACCACTTAGTAATGCTGATTGCATTTTCCGACGACATGGTGAACTTAAGCCGAAGTCCCAGCCTTTAGAAGCGTCTCAGGGCGTTCCACTCTCGTTGACTGATGAGTATAGGCTTTGAAGATTCTAGTAGACAATGTGGACATGCTTGTGTGATGCTGTCCCCACAAGAATTCCTCTGAGGATTGTTGGGAACACTACAGCTTGAGGGACCTTAAGTTTTTAATTCAAAAAACTGTTCTGTAGATACTTGGACGCCCAATGTAACCACAGTGCCATAGAACAATTGATTTTCTATTGTGTCTGGCTTAAGAACAACTAAGTCGTTAAGTTCATGACCAAAGTTCATTAGTGTTTTAAACAGAGTATTTATAAAATACAGTGGAAAAATTAAATGCCTACCTGACCAGCTTTAATTCAGCTTCAGTGCAGCAATTAGCGCTTAACACATTGACTGCTGCAAAACCCGACACAATAGAAAATTTATTGTTTGTCGGTCACCAGTGACCACCTAAAAATAAATAAGTAAAATAGAACTTTTAAGGTTACAATTATGTCCTCTTAATCCTTCTTCTCTTATCCGAACTGCAATAGTAAATTCATATTAGTAATCTCTCTTTAGAAATGTAAAGTAAATTTTTATTTTGTAGTGACTTAGGTGCACACATAGATGGCTTCATTGCAGTGGTGGCTCACACAGTGGCAGTTGGAGGTGGGGAGGTGACCGGGCGAGCAGCTGATGTACTTCTAGCAGCCCACAATGCTAGCGAAGCTGCATTGAGGCTTTTGAGACCTGGTAATGAGGTAAGTCTTATATTTTTTAGTTGTATTCACATTATAAGTTGTATGTTATTACTACTTATAATCTTCTTCTCGATGGAGAAAAAGATCATAAGTAGATAGACAACTTGGGGTTTGTATAGAATCCAAGCGCAGGCTTTGAGAGAGGGGGGGAAAGCACTACCTATCCCCCCTACTCCCCCCTACCGGAGGTGCATAGTTACTGAGAAATTTTAATTAAAAATTGGTAAAATGTAAACTAAAATCCCACGATTTTAGGGGGTTTTTTGGGGGAAGGGGGGCCCCCATCGCCCGAACCCGCTCACCACCAAACCAAACGCATACTTTCAGAGATATTCAAGATTAAAATTTGAGGTTAGGAATGAACAAAAATTAAGTATATTTATGTACTTTTAGGGTGAAATTAGGTTATTTGGATCAAAATCTCTAATGCACCTAGATGAATAGCAAACTAAAGACTTCCGAACGTCTCCGGCGCTGCGGGAAGTGCAGCCCCTCCGCCCTTGCGTACCAACCCGCAGGCACCCCATGCTCGCCTACACAGCTTCGGCTTTTTGGTCCAGTGGTTTGCTACAGCGGGCGGGGGCTGCTCTCCCTCCGCGCCTCCGGGCCTTTATAAACACTCTAGAGGTAGGGCAGACTAGTACCACGTGGAGTCTGGGTTGACTAATTCGATTCTGTCACTAATTTTGACCTAAGATGCATCAGAAATAATACACAGAGCACAGCAAAACACAAACGGAGGGCATTCACGTACGAAACGGAATGACATAGCGTTCCTTTTCACGTATTTTTAAAATGAAACTTTTAAAAAACATGCATCTCCTGTGGAAAAAAAATGCGTTTTTGGACAATTTACACCAACCCCTACATAATCCAACCCTCATACATATGAAAAGCCTGCGCTTGGATTCTATACCCGACCCTTACAACCCGACAACTTATGAATATGAGCTTCATCATCATCATCATCATCAGCCTATACCAGTCCACTGCTGGACATAGGCCTCATATATGAGCTTAATTATATGAAATCCTTTTTTTTTTTTTATTAAATTAAGGATTATATGTCTAATATTTTTCTTAAAAATTTACAGAGACATTTAAAACATAACAGATAAATGCCCTGTATCTTTCCTGTATCATTTTGTAATGATATTGGTACAAGCCCAGGGAACAGTAAATGTTTTTCACCTTTAGACATTTGTTGGTTTCTTCTGCAAATGATGATGTTGAATTACCACACTTGCTTTATTGAAAAGTAATTTGACTGGAATTTTTACTTATTTAGTTATTTTTTATTTATTTATTTTTTCGTTTTAGAACACTGCTGTAACAGAAGTTGTGCAGAAAATTAGTGCAGAATATGGATGTAAACCCATTGAGGGTATGCTCTCCCATCAGCTTAAACAATTCCGCATTGATGGAGAGAAGAGCATTATTCAGAATCCATCAGAGGCGCAACGCAAGGAGCATGAAAAAGCCACTTTGGAAACATATGAAGTATATGCAATGGATGTTCTTATATCTACTGGAGAGGGTGTTGTAAGTCGATATTATTATTATTTTCGTATTGTTTAGGGTGTATTTTAAATTTAACTTTGCTTTGAATGAAAATATTATTGATTCCCTGAATTCTTTCCAGATGTGTTTAATCTAACTTATTTGGCAGTACTCAGGAGAAATTAACTAGTAAAGCTCTTTAACTGGAATGGTTTAAACTCTCATTTTGGTTATTTTAACTACTGACATAGTTTTAGTTACAAATATTTTGTTTAAGTATCTTTTTTACAATATTTTAATTATAAAAATTGTTTATTCTCAGGGGCGTGAAATGGATACAAGGTGTACAATTTATAAGAAAACTGATGAAATATATCAATTAAAATTGAAAGCATCCAGAATGTTCTACAGTGAGGTGAGATTATCTCTGAATTTAAAAAGATTAATTAGTAAAAACGGTTTCAAATGTTTTGCATTACATATATTTTGTAAAGGTTGTTAAAAATCATCTCTTATTGAAGCAAGAGTGTAATGTTTACTTACTAGCATTTTAGTATAGAAATTCGTAAAATAACTAGATACAACCATTTATTGTAAATGTGACCTCATGTCCCTCTACATCTGCGCCTATGCGTTACTGTTCTTAAAAATAATTATGTTGTACAAGTCAATCTAAAATGTTTTTAACTATGCTTGTAAGATTAATGGTTTTCGTTGATTTTTTGTTAGGTCCGCAATAAGCATGGGAACATGCCATTCAACCTGCGCAGCTTCGACAAGGAGACGAGCGCGCGACTCGGCGTCGTCGAGTGTGTCAACCACAAGCTCATAGAGCCCTTCCAGGTACACATGAACGTTATAAAAAATCGTGCTTAAATTTATTTTAACCTTCACCAGACATGTTTTAATCTTCCAATAACGTGATACGTCATAGCCCGACATGGAATTGTTTCTTGCATTAGGATAATAACAAGACTGCATTAAATTGAACAATAATAATTAAGCTGTTCTAAATTAGTCTCAATCAGAGAATACTTTAAATTCTTGTATTAGTCTTAGGTGAGCTATAATGTAGCTTAAAATGTGCTTTTAAAATAATTTTCACAAAAAAATTGTTAATAAAATTAACTGTGGCACTGCTGCTGAAGGCCTCGTCGTTGATATTAGTCATCTCTACAATCGATGGGCTTAATCACCACTCTTGCCAGTTAGTGATTGCGCTCACCCAGTCAATTCAATGGAAAATCCAAAACACACTGTCCGACATGGAAGTTTTCGCTTCTTTGCTTCGCAAGAGTATTAATTGTCTTGTGCTTCGCAAAAAGCTGCATTAGCAGACGTTAACAACTACGATGATGAGTTATGGTGGAAAAACTAAATTATGTTAACCATGTGGCAGGTGCTATACGAGCGGCCGGGTGAGTTGGTAGCGCAGTTCAAGTTCACGGCGCTGCTGCTGCCGAGCGGTACGCATCGCATCACCGGGCTGCCCTTCGACAAGGCCGCGTGCCGGAGCGATCGCTCCGTCAAGGACCCTGAACTCAATGTAACTACTTTCTTCATTTTCGTTGTTACACTTTATTCTTATTTTTATAATCCTTTCGGGTAAGCATTTCTTCATCCCATCCAGGGCTTGATATCGATATGTTAAATAATAATTAAAAATAATAACGATATTTCTAAAAAGGTACCCGTAATGCAGGTAACATTATCTAGAAAAGTTTCGCAATTTTTTCGTTACTTAATGCGCTTTAGCCAAACCGCGTAGAGCGGTTAGTTAAATAATCGGTAAAAATGCCACCCAGGTAAGGATACCAAGCATACCGGAATTTTCGTTTGACTGAAGTATCAGATACCAATTTTTCTGGTCCTGATTTGATCTGATGTTATGTGATGATAAAGCTGACGGTGAAAGCAGATTTCACCCGGAATTCTCAACTACTGAGGCACTGGCTATGTTATCTCTAGAAATATATTTAGGCAGGAACATAACAATGCTACAAACATTGATGTTATGACGACCTATTTAGATAAGAGTGATAGCTAGCGGACTAAAACAAGCCTTCCAACCTAACCGATTACACCCCCGCTGTGAATCGAACCTGGATCTGGGACCGGCGGTCTTAACCATTGGACCACAAAGCAGGGACTGAAAAACCCCTTTTTTTCATTAAGCCGATTGTTAGGGAAACCCTATCAATACGGTGAGCATTTCGTTACTTACTGCATGGAAAGGCCAACCAAATTGATACAGATAATCAGGGTAAGCATTAACCGCATCCAAAAACCCTGTTGAGGCTAACCCTATAAAATTGTTTTTAATGCGCATTATATTACAAGCAATTCAAGCTTCTACGTGCTATGCATTAGTGTAGGAACATACTATGCCGAAATTACGCGACCGAAGTTCGGCGTTTACGCTATAACGCAACGTAATTTCGGTATTATGTGTCGTCAGTAATTCAAATAGCATTGCAGGCGTAATCATGCCGAACTTCGGTCGCGTAATTTCGGCATAGTATGTTCCTACACTTAGACTTATTATTGCATTACCGTTTACGTCTCCTATCGACGCCGCCACAGTCGAATCATTGCCCCGATCCGAACTTAGTATGCTAGTAAAATTCACCAAAATGCGCGAAAACGATATAGGACACGTAAACGGTAATGCAATAATAAGTCTAATTGCATGTAGAAGCTTGAATTGCTTGTGCGCGTTAAAACCCTATTTATAGGGTTAGCCTCAACATGGTTTTTGGATGCGGTTAGCGCTTACCCTAATTAACTGTATCAATTTGGTTAGCCTTTCGATGCACGTCGACGAAATGCATACCGTATTGATAGGGTTAGTGAAAACGAGTCTATGAATTACCCAATCAAAAACTCCTTATATGGAAAGCGGTTCCGGTCCCAGCCACAAAGACGTTAGAACACTTGAGACAGTGGTTGTGGTCGTCACTTTAGTCACGTCACGTCAGTCGCAGTAATCAGCTTGTCCAGCCGTGGCCATTCCCGTCTGTCCGTTGCCATACCTGTGCATGCGTACCACTCCGCCGCCGAGCGATTAAGAACAATACTTATCCCTGTTATTTTTCAAGTTACGCTCTGTAGCGTACTTTGGACAAGCGCAGGGTAGACGAAAAGCAATTCTTTTGAGCCAACTTGTTAATATTACTTTTTGGTTTGAATAATTTCGACAGTTTTCATTTGTGTAATTAACGATTTATGATCGTAAAGATTAGTACGAGCAATATAATTATGATTTTTTGTTTCTTTACAGTCCCTCCTCAACTCTTCTGCCAAGTCCAACAAGAAGAAGAAAAAGAAAACTGGCGCTGAAGAGCCCATGGAAACAGAAACGGTTGCCTAGCAACTGGAATCCAACTGAAACAATTCAACTAAATGAAATCGCCTTTTCTCAACCTCCCCTTAGTAGATAGTAATTGAAACCAGCAATACTAGCAATTCCGAAAATTCAAGAAGACAAAATACAACTTGTTTTGTACAGCAGTCTGATACTCTGTTCATATGTAATGTATTGATTCGATTTCCAAAAGGTTCCATTCCTATTGGCACATTTTAGTAATAAATTAATTGTTTACAATTTCAGATATTTATGTATAGTCGACTATGAAATTGCTTTACCACCTTAGAAGTGAATTTTGTTTGCATATTATAAAACAACAAGTTCTATTTTTGTTTAAAAGACCAAGTGACAGATACGTTGTCATTATTGCGATGAGCCTTAGCGAAATTTTATTGTAATGGAAGTTTTTGTCAAAAGTGCTAGAGCAATTTCATGGTCGACTTTACAAATTTACCTTCTCATATTTGCGATTTGACAAACAAGTTTGATTGTAACTGCAAAGTGTGTGCTGACTAGTTTTATAGTTGATATTATAAATATCCCTTGTTTCATAATAAATTGCACTTTTGTGCAAACAGTGTTATTTACTTGTTCTTCAAGAGGATTTCAAAACATAATGTACATAACAATACATAGCTTAAACTCTAATGAGCATAACTGAATTTCACTATATCATTGTTAAGAGCATAATTTTTTTACATAATTGGAAAAGCCGTTCCCTTGTGTCGTGTAATTTTGAATGTTTGTGTCGTGCACAAATTCGTTTACATCTTGTTTTGTCTGAGCTATCTTAATAGAATGGGTTAACAGTTTTAGGAACCTGATAACTGCAAGTTATTACTAGACAATTTTAAAGACTACTTAAATATCAGGTTCTCTAAAAGCTATTTTGTATAGTCTGTCAACTGCACAAATATCTGCTTGATTTCTGTTTTAAAACTGACTTTGATTCTGCGGCCGCCGCTCAAAATTATTTATGATCAATTTGACATGTGATTTAAAATGTTTGTATTTGTGGAGCTGACTATACTAGATTGTGTACCTATCTACTAGGAAAAGTTGTAAAAAATGTGACACTGAGGAATAAATCAAATTGTGCCACAACCTGTGGGCTGTTTTGTAATTTCTCTTTCTTTTTAGATAGACCTTATATTTGGTCCTTCACAAAGCGAACATATTATTAAGATAAAAGATACTTTTCAAAAAGTGTGCAGGATGTCCGTGACCTCAGCGGGATAACCCCTTCACGCCATGATTTATTTGATATTATGTTTAAATTTGTTAGCAAATATCAAAATTTGTTGACCAATAGTTATCGAGATATCCCATGTTAATGGGTATCCCGCTGGGGTCACGCTCGTCAAAATTATTTGACCTAAAACGAGCAAGAACGAGACACGCTACTGATATAGTTTTTGTGCTAAGATTTTGTTGATTCAATTATGAATCCATTAGTGAAAATTCCAGGATTCTACCTTCTAAAGTTACCGAGTAATCAAATACCTACTTTTCGTCAAAATTCCTCCGAAAAGTAAGTTCTAGTTGAGGTGTAAGACAACAGGCTACATTCATGAAATCCAGGGAAGATTTTGTTGACTGAGAGAAAATTTGTTAGATAAAACCGAGAGTCCGAGAACTCTAGCTACAGTACATCCTGAGATATAACGCTCAAATTCAAATTCAAAAATCATTTATTCAGTTTAGGCTACAAGTAGCTCTTATGAATGTCGCTATGCCATCGGTTCGTAAGTCTACTCTGGGCGGGAGATCTTGCACTGAGAAGAACCGGCAAGAAACTTAGCAAGTGTCCAGCTCTTTTCTCCCTTACAGCGTCAAAAAAAATAAAAATTGAAAAATGTCCTATCATAGCAGGACACTTTCCATTACAAATAAACACAAAAAATATAGAAGACAACCACAACATGTAAAAAAAAACAAATTAATATATCAAATTTACATCTGGTATAAGTTTCAATTTCCACAATGTCATACAGTACCACTACAGTACTCTAATAAAAGTCAAAAATTGTTTAAGAAAAAACAAAGTCAAACTATAGTAATTAATACTAACAATAAGATAAGTATGCAAGAGCAGACCAGCCTCCACAGGCGGCACCCGTTCACGAGTATGACATATGAATCGGCCATCGCTTCGCTCAACCATATTTTAGGGAACGTAACGACCCGACGCACACGCCACCACCGCAGAGACAAAGAGAGCATGACACACTCAAGATACTTTAAATAAAAACTTAATGATCTATTTAACGCAACGCTGTTTGTTATCTGTAGGACACTGTTCAAAACTATCATATCAGTATAAAAATTATATAAATTAATTTTATTATGTATATTGATACAAATAGAGTATAATGTGTTTTTTATTACAACCAGGCTGTTTTATCATCTAATTATTCTTTGACTTTAATAATAACCTTTTATAAAAAGTGTAACTACTTACAATGTGAAATAACATGTGCAGGCGAGCAGACTAAGATGACCACACATTCTTATCATTAAAATAATCATCAATTTTATAGTAACCTTTTTTCATTAGACCTTGTTTTATTTCTGTCTTAAACTTGTGTAGTGGCAATTCTGTTAGAGTGAAAGGCACTTTATTGTATATTTTTATACATTTCCCAACAAATGAATTTCCAACTTTATTGAGTCTAAGTTTTGGAACAGCAAGTTTAATTTTATTTCTTGTGTTAAAATTATGGGTATTACTTTTTTTTTCGAATTTATCTAAGTTTTTATAAACATAAATGATATTTTCATAAATATACTGTGAAGCTACAGTTAAAATATTAATCTGCTTAAATAACTCTGTAGCTACCTACACAGCTGCACTGCAAGTCATGAATACGACGCGCGCTCACGCTCACATGTTACGTGTCCCGTCCGACGGCCGCCGCGCAAATGGCGAGCCTACAGCCGCCGCGAATATTTAAATAATATAACTAAATATTCTGTGAATATATGCGGCGCGCCTCCGCAAGCCGCTGCGTCACGCCGATCGCAGAGCGCCCTAGCGTTAATATTGTGTAAACTTATTAAACTACTTGTTAGATACGCCGCTAGTTGTAAGCTGTAAAAACTGTATAATACTAGGCTAAGGTTTTTCAATGATTCATTCATTCATTCCATTCTACTCTCAACATTAGCTGGTATTATTTCTCTCCAAACACCCATCAGCTAAAGTGGTGACCCCGAAACGAGAAGAACATCAAGCAACCTATTTTCAAGAAAGTCACTATGGCCGAAAAAGCAGAGGAATTAAGCAGCTCAAGCTCCAGACCAACAGCAACTACGGAAGTCTCAAGCATCGCTCTCTCAATGCGTGTACCACCATTTTGGCGTGACCGACCTAGACTATGGTTTATCACGTTCGAAGCCGCAACGCACGATCTGAAGAAATGCCAAACACAACTAGCCCAACTGGTGATAGCGCAGCTCGAGAAACAAGACATCGAGCAGATCAGCGACCTACTTTACAACCCGCCAGCTGAACAATACTACACTGAGCTAAAATCAAGATTAACTTCCGTTTATGAAGAGTCAGAAGGACGCCAGTTCCAAAAGTTGCTATCCGAAATGGAACTAAGAGAGCAGCGACCATCTCAGCTTCTACGCCGTATGCGTGACCTTGCCCGTGACAAAGTCCCCGATTCAACACTGCGACTCATGTGGATGAACCACCTTCCCGCCCACGTCAGATCCGTACTCGTCGTAAGCGACACCATCAGCAAAACCGCCGCACTCGATGAACTATCCCTACTCGTTGACAAAATGATGGAGCACACACAAGAAGTCAGCGTCGTATCGTCATCGTCAGCGAACCACCAACAACCTTCACCGACCCAACCGAAGTCTGAAACACAATACCTAATCGAAGAAATACGAAGATTGTCACTCGAAGTCGCATCGCTCCGCACCCGCCCGTCGCATTATCAAAAACTACCTACGAAGCCGTTCGCCGTACAATCGACAACATCGCACGCATCGCAATCGCTCTACAACACGTTCGCCGTCTCGCTCTCGCACTATGCAACGCACCGAGAATATACCTACATCTGATAGCGATTATTGCTACTACCACCGACGTTTTGGACAAAAAGCAAGAAGATGCCAATCGCCGTGCTCGTTCAACAAGTCGCAACAACAGCAACATAATAACGTCGACGAAGCTTCGTTAAACTATCAAGAACGTTAGACGAGGCGGGGTCGGACGTTCTAGGTAAATCTTACCGTCTCTTCGTTACCGACAAGAAAACAAAACTGAAGTTTCTCATCGATACTGGAGCAAACGTATCAGTTATTCCAAGGAAGAAAGGGACAACAATGAAAGTTTTACCATTCAATCTGTATGCTGCGAACAACACCACGATAAATACCTACGGCGAATTATCACTCGAACTCAACCTCAATTTACGAAGACCGTACAAATGGAAGTTCATCATCGCCGACGTCAGCAAGCCTATCATTGGAGCCGATTTTCTATGCTATCACGACCTGCTGGTAGACCTGAAGAACAGGAGACTAGTAGATAACGTCACTAAGTTATCAATCGCCACTCCAGGCTGCTACACCAATGTACCTACAGTTCGCAGTATCGACTTAGAACAACCATACCACGACATCCTCAACGAGTTACCGGTATCACAAGACTCACTGCAATGAAACTTACCCCGAAGCACCACGTGGAACATTATATCGAGACCACTGGCCCGCCACTACACAGCCGAGCCCGTCCGTTACCACCACACCGCTACGAGAAAGTGAAGAAGGAATTTGAGTCTATGATCGAACAAGGCCTATGCAGACCAAGCAAGAGCCCATGGTCAAGTCCACTACACGTTGTACCTAAGAAGAATGGAGATCTCAGAATGTGTGGAGATTATCGCCGACTAAATGCAATAACGAAACCAAACCGTTATCCGATTCCACGCATCAAGGACTTTACCTACCAACTCGCCGGAAAGAAGATATTCTCAACAATTGACCTCATACGAGCATACCAACAATTACCTAACAAAGAAACTGACATAGAGAAGACAGCCATCATCACACCATTCGGGTTATTCGAATTTCCGCGAATGTGCCCAGGTTTAAAGAACGCTGGACAGACTTTCCAACGCTTCATTCATGATGTGCTACGAGGTTTAGATTTCGTTTTTCCGTTCCTCGACGATGTACTCCTGGCTTCAGAGTCTGAACAGCAAGACCGCGATAACCTACGTATCGTATTACAACGCCTAGAAGACGCCGGTATCACCATCAACCCATCAAAATGCAATTTCGGCAAGAAGAAAGTCAAGTTCCTTGGTTACGAAGTATCCGCTAACGGTATCATACCACCCCAAGAAAAAGTCCAAGCCATCTCTGAATATCCAAGACCGAAGACAATCCAACAACTCCGAACATTCCTTGGCATGATTAACTACTACCGCGAACATATACCTAACGCCGCATCAGTTCAAGCTCCGCTTAACCAATACCTACACAACTCAAAAAAACACACCCGATTAACTCCGTCCCGCTCGCATTAATGTGCGACGCCTCCAATACGTGTGCAGGCGCCGTACTACAACAATATGTTAACAAAACATGGCAACCACTGGGATACTACTCGAAGAAATTCACCGCCACGCAACAAAAGTACAGTACCTACGACAGGGAATTACTTTCAATCTACATGGCAATGAAGCATTTTCGAAAAATTTTCGAAGGAAGAGAACTAATTATCTTTACCGACCACAAGCCAATTACCTACGCACTACATAAACAATCATCCGATAGCGAAACACCGCGCCGCTCAAGACAACTACTATTCATCAGCGAGTTTACAACCGACATTCGTCACATCAGTGGAAAAGACAACACAGTCGCCGATGCACTATCCCGCATCGAAACCATCACATGCCCATCAACAATAGACTACGAACAACTGGCAAGACAACAACAAAATGATCCCGAGTTACCCGCGCTACTACAACAAACCAACCTACAAGTAAAGAAAATCAAGATACCTAACACCGATTACGACATCTACTGCGAAACATCAACTTCAAACATTCGACCGTACCTACCACATGACTTTCGACGCACCGCATTCAACGCAGTGCACAGAGTCAGTCACCCCGGTACGCGAACAACAAGAAAACTTTTACAACAACGTTACTTCTGGCCCGCAATGAACTCCGACATTGGAACATGGACGAAGACGTGTGTATCTTGCCAACGCGCTAAAGTACAACGACACACGCACAGCAACATATCATCATTCCCCGTGTGCGACAGATTTCATCACCTACACATCGATATAGTTGGACCGCTAACAACAAGCGAAAACGGACATCGATACCTACTCACAATGATAGATCGCACTACGCGATGGCCCGAAGCTATACCTATTCAAGAGGTAACCAGTGAAAACGTCGCAAAATATGTTTACGAAGCGTGGATAACAAGATTCGGATGTCCCCAGACAATAACCACAGATCAAGAACGTCAGTTCGAGAGTCAGCTGTTTCGCGCGCTAACCCATCTACTTGGCGCCGAAAAGACACGAACAACCGCTTACCATCCACAAAGCAACGGAATCGTCTAACGCTGGCACCGATCACTGTAAGCCGCGTTAATGTCTAGACTACACTGCAACTCTAAATGGATCGACGAAATACCTACAGTGTTAATGGGACTCCGAGCAGCAATACGAACTGACACCAACACCAGCGCAGCGCAGCTAACATATGGTCAAGCAATCCGTCTACCTGGTGACTTCATCACACCATCTGCATCACCATCATCCGCCGCTGTCAACCAAGAGTTCGTGCAGAAGCTACACAAATCAATCACCGCGTGCACACCAACATACCTACCGCATAGCAACAAGCGTAGTATGTTCGTGCATAACGACCTATCGACGTGCGAAGCTGTATTTCTACGTATCGACGCAGTACGTAAACTCGCACTGCAATCACCATACGAAGGCCCGTATCAAGTACTGAAACGAAGCACCAAGTTCTTCGAAATACAACTTCCTGGAAGAATCGTCACCGTGTCGATAGACAGATTGAAGCCTGCCTACACCTTGAACACCGAAGAAACAACTACGCCGCAGCCGCCGTTACGAGACACACAAGCCGTCCAGTCACCAGTAACATCCGATCCAGCAGCAGCAGCACCAACGCTCAGAAGTACCCGTTCGGGCAGAAGTGTCAACATTCCCGTACGCTTCGCTTGAGGGGGAGTCCTGTAGCTACCTACACAGCTGCACTGCAAGTCATGAATACGACGCGCGCTCACACGCTCACATGTTACGTGTCCCGTCCGACGGCCGCCGCGCAAATGGCGAGCCTACAGCCGCCGCGAATATTTATATGCGGCGCGCCTCCGCAAGCCGCTGCGTCACGCCGATCGCAGAGCGCCCTAGCGTTAATATTGTGTAAACTTATTAAACTACTTGTTAGATACGCCGCTAGTTGTAAGCTGTAAAAACTGTATAATACTAGGCTAAGGTTTTTCAATGATTTATTCATTCATTCCATTCTACTCTCAACATTAGCTGGTATTATTTCTCTCCAAACACCCATTAGCTAAAACTCTCTCAGCGTATCACGGGACTTAAGGCTATAAATAGCTCGAATGGCTCTTTTCTGTAAAACAAAAATGGTTTCAATGTCAGCCGCTGAGCCCCACAATAAAATACCATACGACATGACGCTGTGAAAGTAACTAAAGTAAACCAATCTTGCCGTTTCTACATCAGTAAGTGACCTCATTTTTCTAACCGCATAGGCAGCTGAGCTAAGTCTTCCTGCCAGGGCAGCAATATGAGAACCCCATTGTAATTTATGATCTAAGGTAATACCCAGAAAAACTGTTGAGTTAACTATTTCAACTATTTCATCGTTCATAGTGATACTGGTATTAACCTGCTTCCATTGGGCATCGTGAATTTCACACATTTAGTTTTTTTTTGCATTAAGCAGCAGGTTATTAGTGGTAAACTAATGTAATATTTGAGAGAGAGTATTACTTACGTCGTCAAATATTGCTCTATGTCTATCAACTTTAAAAATCAATGAGGTGTCATCAGCAAATAATACTATCTCACAAAGATCTTCGGTGTAGTAAGGTAGATCATTTACATAAATGAGAAATAATAGAGGTCCTAATATTGAACCCTGGGGCACCCCCATAAGTAATGGGGCGCCAGAAGAATCAGTACCGTTAATATTAACTTTTTGAACTCTGCCAGTGAGGTATGATTTCAATAAGGTAAGTGAGTTGTCTGAGACACCATAATGTTCCATTTTTAATAATAAAGTATCGTGATCGACACAGTCGAAAGCTTTCGATAAATCACAAAAGATACCTATCGCATCCTGTTTCTGCTCCCATGCATCGAAAATATGCTTAATGAGTGCAACTCCCGCGTCGGTTGTATTTCTACTTTTAGTGAAACCGAATTGTTTGTTATGAAGTAACTGGTTATCTGTAAAATGTGACAGCAATTGATTAAAAATAACTTTTTCAAAAATTTTACTAAGAGCCGGTAGTATGGATATAGGCCGAAAATTAGATGGGTCACTTTTATCGCCTGTTTTAAATAACGGTATAATTTTACTGTACTTCATTAAATCTGGAAATACACATTCTTCAACGCATTTATTAAATATTATTGCTAAATTAGACGCGATAGAGATTATTATAGATTTTAAAATATCAGTGGAGATACCCCAAAGATCCTCAGTCTTTTTTATATTAAGTTCTCTAAAAGCTTTTATTATTATATCAGAATCAATATAGTGAAAATTGAATCGAATATTACATATTTTTACACTCGACACAAGAAGAGACTGGGCAAGATGTTTACAAGAATTTAATTTATTTGATGTAATGAGTGGAATTTTTGAGAAAAATGTTTCAAACGTGCCTGCCACTTCCGTATCACCATTGATGTAAGCATTATCGACTTTGAGTTCAAGTATACGATCACGAGACCTTACTTTACAAGTTTCTTTATTAATGACGTTCCAAGTGGCTTTTATTTTATTTTTTGAATTCACAATCTTTGCCCGAATGTAGTTGGCCTTTGCTATGGAGCAAACTTTTTTGAACATTTTTGAATAATTTTTAACATATTCAATTACACTTGGATCCTTAGAGTTTGCCTTTATATCATATAATTGATACAATCTATTTCTACTCCTGTAGATGCCAGCTGTGGCCCAATCACTGAATTTAGTTTTAGACTTATCTACTTTGATTAATTTTTGAGTAAAATTGTTATTAAACTCTTTTTTGATTATTTCGAATAGATTGTCGTATAAGATGTTCGCTTTGTCATTGTTACATGGTATTTGTAACACTTTATCATTAACATTCTTCTTAAATCTGTCTAATCGATTAGTGGTCACTGGCCTGTATAAAATATTCATTGAAGGACGTTCATATTGGTGCTCAAATCTAACTATCTGACCACTGTGATCAGAATTTATAAAATTTATTATTGATTTCCCAATATCATTACAATTAGAAAAAATATTATCTAAACAGGTAGCTGATGTGGCTGTAACTCTTGTCAACATCAAAAAGATTTTGCAAGTTAAACGATTTGAAAAGATTAAGAAACCTTACCGAGTTCTGTGAGTCATCTAAAATATTTATATTAAAGTCGCCACATACAACTATCCTCTTTTTACAATTGCATACCTTTTGCAAGGTTTCTTCCATAATGGACTCAAATAAGTGGTAATTACCAGAGGGAGGCCTATACACACAAACAATAACATACTGCTCCAGCTCCGCACATGATAGTTCAATATTTCGTTCAACTGAGAGAGATACTATGTCTTTACGCTCCTTTGATTGTAATGTATCGTTAATTAATATCAGTGACCCACCTCTTATAGCAGACTCTCTTGTGAACGAACTAATGACTTTATAATTATCAATGCTTACTAACAGTTCGCATTGTTTTAACCAGTGCTCGGTTAAGCATAATACATGTACATTTTTTTCATTTATATATAATTCTAATTCTTTTCCAGAAAAGCCCTGAATGTTTTGATGTATAATGTTTATAAAGGTGGACATTTCATTTGTCTTAATATTTAAGTCGCAAGAGTTTTCCTCTATTGCCTTAGAGATCAATTTAAATTATTGTAAACAGATTGATTTGGAACAGATTCCAAAGTACAATTTACAATGTCAATATTCTGCCCAATAGGAGCAGCTAGGCTAGCCAAATTTTTGGCTGAGTATTCAACATAATATGATAGCGATAATGCTATCTGTCTCTTAAGATATTTATTAAGATAAAATTTATCTTTTGTCAAATATAACTTATTATCTAAATACTTATTTAGGTCAATTAAATGGAATTTATTCTTATTATTAAAAGTCAGAGTATGGCTAATATGGTTATCCCGCTGGGGTCACGGTTTTGATACCTAAACATGGTTTTTCCACATAAATGGAGTAAGTAGCGAGTTTATGACTATAACCAAGATTTTGTGGGTGTAAAAATCTAACCAGTTCCTACATTTCAGTTTCCTAGGTACAGTATTTTAGTATTTTTTCATACTAAAAGTACGCGTATAAGCCGACAAAATTAAGTTGGTTCCTTAAAAAGACCAACATGGCGGCCAATTTTAGTTTCATCGGAATCGGCCCCTTAAACAAAAAAAATTGCAACCATCTTGGTCTTTTAAGGAACCAACTTAATTTGGTTGGCTTATACACATACTTTTAATATGAAAAGTTATAAACTTTAATTTATCCTAAAATACTGTACCTAGGAAACTGAAATGTAGGAACTGGTTAGATTTTTACACCCACAAAATCTTGGCAATAGTCTCGCTACTTGCTCCATTCCTGTGAAAAAACCATGTTTAGGTATCAACAACGTGACCCCAGCAGGATAACCGTATTAGCAGGCATCTTGCACTCCGTCATACCACAGTTTAGCAAGCATACAGTTGCGCATCGAAGGTACTTTCGCAGAGCAAGGGAGAGGAACCCGAGGGGAAGCGGGCGCTGCGGCGAGTGTACCACAAACAAGCGCAGTTTGTGGTAGCTACCGTGAAGTGCAGCCACGTGCGCGTACTGCGTATTTTAAACGTTTTTTGAATTTACGTTCAGTGATTCCTATTGAATATAATGGTGCATACACGTTGTTCTGTAAACGGTTGTAAGTCGACGTCGAAACACAACAAGAATTTATAATTTCATAGATTTAGATGACTAAATAGTTTCTTTTTTCTTTTTCTTTTATTTATTTTGCCAACTTCTCATTGATTAATAATGAACATTTTTACAACCATAACTATTAACTAATACAATTACAAATATCAAATTTTAATTCATCACAAACACTACAATTTTCACTTGTTTTTATTTCGTATATCTACAACAGCCTCCATATATTTTATTAGGCTATTTCTGTTTTTTATTCTCAATTATAAATTGAATCGAATTTTCGTTAACGAGACTATCTATCTTTTGCTCTAGTTTTTGTTTCGCCTTGGTGTTTATTGGGCATTCTGTTATTAGATGTAAGATGGTATCGATAGCATCTGTATCACAGTTGTACAACGGGCTCTCCTTACTAAATAGTTACTTCGTATCTCTAATTCCAACCTAGCGGGTTTTTCTAGTGTAGGTAAGTATATGTATTCTTTACGGCGCAAGCTCTTGCGCAAAGTGTAATCATTATGTTTACAACTTATTGGAGTAGTTGGGACGTCGGACACAGAAGGTATTTGTCTAATATCCAACTGTTATGATTTATTTAAACCAAGAGAAAAAGAGGAGGTTTTGTATTCACCTATTTTTTAGGGTTTATATTTAAGATTTAGCTTATTTTGGCTTGTTTCTTTTTTTTCATTTTTTAAGCAATCCGAATGCGAATTCAATATATTGTTTTGATAATATAAAATTGAAATCTAAAAATAAACCTTTACGTTAATTTAGCAGTGCAACATTTGAAAATATGTATATAGTTTATTCTTGATAATAAATTATTATGTTATAAAAATATTAACGATTATTTGATTTCGAATTTTGTGACAACCATTGCATATCGGCGAACGATTGCGTAGATACCTACGCGGGCGGCGGCATCGCCCCACGTCAAAGCCTACTGTATGAAATGGTAATACTGTGGTCATACCTACCGTGATAAGCACCTACAGCGCGCGACAACTTGAAGTTGTAAATCAGTCCGGGCCCCAGCGCGCTTCCAAGCACACGCACAGCCATAGTTTGAAGTGGATCGCAATTTCGATTTGTTTAAAAAAAACTACTTCTTTGATATCAGTAAATCTACAAGCTCCGTAATAATGGTGAAACGCAACAGTAATTATTGCGTGGAAGACTGTCTAATGAAACAGAAAGATTCGAAGTTATTTATTCTGTGCTTATAGGTAGGTATGTATTTAGTGGTCTGTTTATTCTTAGATACTTGTCTTATTTGCTAAACAATCTTCACCCAACTATTTACTTATTGAAATAATAATTTCGTAGGTACCTACTTACGAAACTGATTACTAAATAGGACAAGTAGGTACCTAAGGATAAACAACTAAGTAGGTACCTACCTATCTAGTATCTTTACTTTAGGATAGGTACCTTCCTGCTAGTTCCTACGTAACTACCAAAACCAAAAGTTGGCTTTTGTTTTAATGCCTCCCGCATATTTACGTACCTAGGGTACCTAGCTAGATAATTAAATATTATAGTACCTACTTATTATAGCTAGTTTGATATGTAGGTACCTACTTACTAACAAGTTCTGTTTACAAGATCAAGTTTAGCTTTGATAAGTTTATATATATTTGATATACTTATAGGCAGGTTGGTTGGTGTACCTATTTCTGTTTTGGTAGTTGTACATTTCAGTACAAAGATATTTTCGTAGGTAGTTCAACTGTTGTTGTCAAGGTAAATACATATTATGTTATCAGTTGAACTACCTACGAAAATATCTTTTTTAACGGCAACGCAACAGTAAGGCGGCGTAAAGACAGCCTCAATGTCAACATAAAGGAGTCTAATGTGGCGTTGACTGTACTTACATAGGTACCTAGCCTAGGTTTATTTGAAACGTAATTTGTTCACATTTAAATACAGTACACATTATAAACACAATAACTTGTAATAAATTAAGTATTCAGATTAATTATTACAAGAGCTACGCGATAGAAAGAGAGGCAACTTCTTGGTAAATATAACTGTAGGTAAGGGCGCAGTGTGCGACCTGAATTGCATTTTATTGTGTCTTAGCAAGAGTCGCTATTTATTTAAATGACTTTGCGGATTGCACCTTCTGGTACTATTATTTATTCTGTGGTATTAGCGTTATATCTCAGGATGTACTGTAGTTCTCGGTTTTGTCTAACAAATTTTCTCTCAGAGTCAACAAAATCTTCCCTAGATTTCATGAATGTAGCCTTTTTTCTTACACCTCAACTAGAACTTACTTTTCGGAGGAATTTTGACGAAAAGTAGGTATTTGATTACTCGGTAACTACAGAAGGTAGAATCCTGGAATTTTCACTGATGGATTCATAATTGAATCAACAAAATCTTAGCACAAAAACTATATCAGTAGCGTGTCTTGTTCCTGCTCGTTTTAGGATAATTAATTTTAACGAGCGTGACCCCAGCGGGATACCCTTTAACATGGGATATCTCGATAACTATTGGTCAACAAATTTTGATATTTGCTAACAAATTTAAACATAATATTAACTAAATCATGGTGAAATTTGAAGCCGATCTGAAGGGGTTATCCCGCTGGGGTCACGGACATGATAAAACTTGGTACAATAGGTTAGGACCTGGAATAGGACATAGGATACTTTCTGTCGGCATTCCCACGGGAACAGGAACCACGCGAGTGAAACCGCGGGCGGAAGCCAAATGTCACCCCGATCCATTAAGTGGTTGAAACGTGATTGAGTAACAAACATTCGCATATTTTATAATATTAATAGTTAGTTTGCTAGTCCATACAAAACTCATGTGATTGACAACCAAAAGAATGTCACGGTCACCTTTAAAGTGTCATACATAATTCATTAATGTCTTATAGGTTAATAAGATTTTAGTAGACGTATGAACCACCACTGTCTTTTATCTGTTTTTCGCGAATATCTCAAAAACTACTGGACGCACAAATTTAAGATTTCGGGCACAGTTATGCTTGATGAGGCACTAATTATTCTTAAAGAATTCAAGAAACACAACAACATTCCGCTGGTGTAACGCACACTCCTGCGCTGGAAATTAAACCAGGGCTTTCTGGTTCTTGGCACTGTTGGTCTTAACCAAAGACCACACTGGAGGTTAAAACCATCGGTGTTTTAATTCCCTGGACAACCAGTATGTCTCAATTGAATATAAGGTCTTCATGTGATCAGAGCATAAGCTTTAGAAGGTAGTAGATATTAGAAATAATTGCACAATAACTTTTCACAAATATTAATTTATTTTTATTCATAAAATTGCCACTTTGAAATAAATACTAGCTTCCTAAACATTACAGATGTGACTCATTTCGTTTTTTCATCAACTGATGTTGGGCTTGTTTCAACAGTAGCTAATGTTGAAGAAATTAGGTTAATAACACTGTCGGCGGCTTCAGATGTATGCGTCGGTAAATCCACAAGGAACCTGAATGTAGCTTTTATTCCGCTGTTCCAATAATATTTGAATAAATAAGATACCCTGTCATTTGATGGAAGAGGAGGCAACTGTAAATAAATTACATAAATATTTAGCTGGTAACAATGGATAATGACATTATACTGACTCCTTGACGATAAAGGAAAAACTGTAGGAAGGAAATCAATAACTTACCTCATATGGAATTTGCTTCTTCAGTTCACCAACATAAGGGGAGGCACCTTGTTCAAGATCTTCGTATATAGCACTTGTTGCTGAACTATCTTTCCATACTCCTTTATCTATTGTGTAGTAGACTGCGGCTCCAACAACTGCAGATTTCACACCAAATCTGCAAGAGGCAAGTAACACAAAAAATATCTACAATATCTAAATCCTATGTTTATATGCTCAAATGGAATATACTTACTTCAACATGTTTGTAAATTTTAATTGTGTTTGTTATAACTTTAAATCTACTTGCTAAATATTACAATAATAAACAAAAATTATGTAATTATATAACCTAAAATCTGTCTCTTTGCTTGACATTGACAGACAGTCATTGGCATTTGTATTTTGTATTGTAGTCAGGGTTGCCAGCACAATACCACAAATAGGTGCCAAATGACATCTAAAAAAGTGCTAAATAAATATGGATTTTCAAAAATAGTGCTAGTTTTTTTGGACTTGAAATAAAATAAAATAAAATAATATTTAATAATATAATTTATAATTAATAAAATGACATAATGTAAAAAAAAATAAATAAGCAAAATGTAGCTGTAATAATTATTTTAAATCTATATCCAGTCATCTTCACTGTCATTTGTATCTGCTGCCGTGTTTTCTTCTTCTTGTACTGCCGCCATTGAAGTGGATGGTTGTTCACAATGGCTTTTTTTACTTCTTAGTTTACTTATTAAAAATATGTACGTTTGATGTTGTTCTAACGCCTGTAGCGCCATATACATTTTGAGCATTGTCCCTAAATACGAACGACAAAGGCGCCACGGTGCTTTTTAGAATACTTTTTGGACACCCAAGCGTCTCCTGACATTTGAGTGGATGAGTACCTACTATTTAGAGCTTTATTAAGCACCGATTAGTCGGGAGACTAGTTAGGACGGCCAGTGGCGGCCCTAGACATTTTTTTAGGTGGTGCGACATCTCAAAGTGGCGCCCCTCTAATTACAAACAATACTCTAGTTGCTTGTCCATGATTATGTATATATAGTAGGTACTAGAGAGCGCGCGGTGCATTAAAGAAATATTGTCCGTCCCGGTTGTACTACTCTGTCGCACATTGGTCGCACTCGACAACGCCAGTGCTTGCCCTGCTGTGGTGAACCTGTGTTGTACAGATGACAAATGAAAAACCGTCAATAATTTTATTCGACAACTTTTATTTTTTACTATTATGCTGCAGACAGTCTTAAACAGATAACAATCAATTTATTGAATAACCTAGATGAGCAACTTTTCGCAAATACACAAGTTTGTACAGTTTCGCCATGCGCAAGAATAAATGACTCGATGACAAAACAGTGCATGAAGGAGCGAAACAACTGAATGACTGAGTAAGACTGAGTTGACTCAGTGTTGCCAACTGCTTTGGCTGAATGCCAATACGGTGTCAGAGAGGGGAGGTCGACGATCGACGCTATAAAGAGCGTCAAGAGACCCTCTCCAAGGAGACTGTTGAACGAGGGGGAGTGGTGTTAGCGGTATCTCTGGATATTGCAAATGCTTTCAACACCCTCCCCTTTACTGGCATAGACGAGGCGCTCAGCCACCACGGTATGTCGACGTACATGCTGCAGATCATCCGCAGCTACCTACGAGAGAGAATGGATAGTGGTTTTCGTTGACGGAAGGGGCCTAGTCCAACGAAGGTCCATTTCGTGCGGTGCCCACAAGGGTCGGTCCTCGGGCCCCTCCTGTGGAACATTGGGTACGATTGGATGCTGCGCGGTGCACTGTTGCGTGGCCTTAGTGTGGTGTGTTACGCCGATGACACTCTGGTACTGCCCGCGCAGACACCATCTGTGAAGCCGCTGTGCTCGGCACGGTTGGCGTCACTCAAGTGGTGCGCCGTATGAGAGCTTAGGGCTGAAAGTAGCGCTGCACAAGACGGAGGCCATTTACTTTCACGGGCCCCGTAAGAAACCTCCCGCACGCGCACCTCAACATCTCGGGCGTCAGAGTGGAAATCGGTGCTCACATGAAGCACCTGGGCTTGATATTGGACGGCAGATGGAGCTTCAAGGAGCATTTCAAGAAGCTCGGCCCAAGGCTCGTCGGAGCAGCGGGGGCATTAGGAAGCTTGCTACCCAACTTGGGTGGCCCGTCCGCAAGCGTGCGGAAGTTGTATGTCGGGGTGGTGAGATCCATGGCCTTGTACGGTGCTCCTGTGTGGGTCGATGCTCTGGACTCGCACAATAAGGCCCTGCTGCGAAAACCGCAACGAGTCATTGCAGTCCAAGCGGTGCGAGCATACCGCACGGTATCGTATGAGGCCGCGTGCATCTTAGCGGGGACCCCATCCTAGGATCTCGATGCCTTAGTTCTGGCCGAGATATATGATAGGTCCGTGTGCCGTCAGCACAATATTTATAGCACGTAACGTTCGTGGTAAATAATTAATAACGTGATGTAATAGAGAAACATGTTATGTAAATTAAGCAAAACACATTAGTTCCTGTTTCGTGATTTTTCTACTATCAACAAATCTCCCCCGCCAATTTCTTTGTTTATAGATCGTATTATATATACTTGTATTTTTGCATATTAAAACTAGTCAGAAATTATACTCCGATACATTAACCATTTGTGTTATTATTTAAATACGGAGCCCGCAACAATTACGCTCGCGGACAAGGAGGCCGGGCGATGCCCGAGGAGCTACGCCGATGATGGCGCGAACGGGCACAGAAGGTGACGTTACGCAGGTGGGGTAGTAGTCGGCTAGAACAGCCGCTGTACGGCCACTGAACCATCGGAGCGGTGCAGCCCGTCCTGGAGGGATGGGTTGGCCGCAAGGCGGGGCGCTTACCTTCCGGTTGGTGCAGATCCTCTCGGGGCATGGCTGCTTCGGGAGGTATCTTTGCCGAATAGCTAAAAGGGAGACGGAAGGGAAGGGACCACGGAGTGCCACCAGTGAGGGGCCGTAAATGACACGGCCCAGCATACGCTGGAGGAGTGCCCCGAATGGGCGGTGCAGCGCGCGGAGTTGGACGCAGTAGTGGGACCCGTTGTCTCATTGCCGGCACTGGTGGAGGCCATGCTGGACGACGTTGGGTCGTGGGACGCGGTTCTCTCCTTCAGTGAGCAGGTGATGTCGCTGAAGGAGACCGCGGAGCGCGAAAGGGAGGGTGACCCTCAATCGGAGGCAATTCGCAAGAGGTGAACAGGTCGGAGAAGGCGTGGTTTTGCCCAGCTTCTCCTCCCATAGGCATGCAAGAGTTCTGCTTCAAATAGAGCAAGATGAGACCTCCTCAGCAGGGCATCCGTTCCCTACTCACAACAACAACAATAAGGTATGAAACAATGTGGGAATTCACACAAATCTCGCGTCATTGTTTGATATATAAACATCATACAGATTCTTAAAAATGCACTAGTTTCGGCACTAGCCAGTGAACTTGAATTTTGAGCGTTAAAATTTCAAAAATTGCATTAGATTTAGTGCCGAAAGCACTAAGTTGGCAACACTGGGTGACTTGACGGCTGACGCGCACAAAATTCACCCCACTTCCCCGCCGTCGGGCAAGTAGGTACCGTCTGCCCGCGTTCGTCGCGAATGCCATGTCGTGTCGCCGCCCGCGCCGCCGCGCCCATACAATCGTTCGTTCGTTCATCGGTCAATAATTATTGGGACATGGGGGGAGGGGGGCGCAGAAATCAACCTAGTTATAATTATAATAAGTCGGTGACCGTTGCCCGAAAGCATAGCGAATACACTATGCCGAAAAACTTGGTACCTATCTACTACTAAGAAACAAACTATGTAACATAAATATTTTAGATCTTTTAGAGGCAGAAGATTTTTGAAATTATTATTATAGCTATATTTTAATAATGGTGTCACGATTTTTTCAAGTTTACGTAGGTAGTACATAGGTACAGAGTCAAAAATAAAAATAAAAAATTTTTTGACGACCTCAGTAGCCGAGCGGCTTGCACGCCGGACTTTGGGCGGCGCTAAGTCTGAGGTCCCGGGTTCGATTCCCGGTCGGGTCAAAGTCGAAAACGTACTTTTCGATATTGTGTCGGGTCTGGGTGGTTGTGGTACCGTCGTCCCTTCTGATTTCCATAAATATTATATGTATATATTTAAAAAACATGTGTTTATTGTTGCGTTTGGGTCAAAATTTTTGGATATTACTAATAACACCCTTATGTCACAGCGATTTGTCTTTATAATCGGTATGATTTTTGTTCAATAAATGTGACATGTCCTTATAAAGGTCTAACATAACACAACGTAACAAAAAACTGCTCGTGAGGAAAATAACCAATAATTCGTGCACTCACACCAGAGGTTAGAAGCCGAATGAAATAAATGAATGACAAACGTTAAACAAAATGGCGGATGGCAGGGTGCGGTGTGGGGAGTCACGCGGTGCACTGAACCGGTTTCGTATAGCACAGAAGAATTTTGTTAACTTATTTACGTTAGACGATTCACTAAATAAAAAATGGTTTTTTTTGCTTAACTTTTCTGTTTTTGGAGTCAAATATCTCAGAAACCGTATCACTTAGAGGTTTCATCACAGAACAATTTTTGTTTGTAATCACATACTCTGTCGATTGAGATGCATTGCATCACTGGCCGCCAAAACACGTTTTTTTCAAAATGGCGGACATGTTGGTATGCCAGGTTCCATACAAAAATGTTCGAACCTCTTTCTACCGATTTTTGGGCACTTATTTTACAAATTTTCTAAAATTAGGATTGGCAGCACTGTACCTATGGCAGATGTCAAATTGTCATGCCTAGGGTTGCGACAATACTGAGGTAATTCATAATCAAATCAGATCTTTCAGAATCAGAATCAGAATCAAATGATAATTGAAGTTATCAATTGAATATCATTATCCTAATTAAGTACTGTTCTTATCGAATGTGCCAATTGCTTTTATTTTCTAATTATTAGAAGTTCTGAAAACACGTCATAATTATACTCAAGAAAAATAAATAAAGGCAAACAAATTAATGTATATAGCTAGGATTAAAATTATGAAGTTAAATTTAATCGATTAGCTATTGAACATTAATTGAACTTCACTTGGTGTACTATTTCAACACTAGTATTTATTTATTTGTAATGAAATGACCTTATATAGGAGTATGTACGTTTATTTTATTGTAATGATCTAAAATTACGATAAATGTATGTTATGCGAGAGTTTATTGGGATAAATCTAATCTAACTTAAAAAATAGAATCACAAAAGTAATTGTATATTAAGTGATGGATAATAATGTTATTATAATAGCTTATTCAAATAATTTGATACGCTTTTACTAAGTCACGTCTTTAATTTTGATGACTTCTGTGTTCTGTCACTCATAGTGGTATAATATCTCAGAACAATATCTAAAGCTATATTATTCTGAGTTATTTAAATATACTTTTATTCATTGTATCAAGCTATATTGATGTGATGGGTATCAAGCTTTATTGGACAGACTTATAGTAGCATACTACAATAATAACGATAACAAATACCTTTTTTACTTAGCTGACTGAAATCTTAACAAACATTATAAAATTTCTATATGAATCAATCTTTTTATTACAGAGGTTTAATTAATTATTTATTATTGCTATAGGTATAATTTTAATCACACTTGTTTCTCATCCAATGATTATCATTCACGAAAAACTAAAGATTTAGTGGTATGGGCTCAATTGCTTTGCATGTCCTACGATAATAGGAAGAAAAATAAAATAATTGTGTGACATCCTCAGTGTCATCTTATCACATCAGTCACTCAGTCAGCAGTCGGACTTCTTGGCGGGAAAGTAAAGAATCATGCTTGTCTGCGGTTTTGTTTTATTTTCTAAAATTTGTGTTATGTCATTCGACATAATGTGAAATAATAGTGGATTAACCGTTAAGTTTTCATGAGTGTTGGCAAATAAAACAAAACAGTGCAACGTCACTTTTCAAATTCTCTCAAGAAGTCAGCCCGAGGACTTAGTAAACCCCCACATCTTTACTGAGATATATACTCGAGGGGTTGGGGGTCTATCATTTCTCATTTCTCATTCATTATCATCATCATCATACATGAAGGGAAGAATACTATTGAAATTAAGAAACTAGACAGACAAGAAATGTCTCGAACGAACGAATAGGCTTGATTGATTTCATCCGGAGCCGTAAAACAATACACAAAAAAAAAGTCAGTCAGTCAATGATGGATGAGGACTTCTTGGCAGGAAAGTGAAGAGCCATGTCTGCGGTTTTGTTTTGTTTTCTAAAATTTGTGTTATGTCGAATATCAATGTGAAATATTGGTGGATTATTAACTGTTAAGTGTTCGTTAGTGTGCATGATTGTTGGCAAATGAAACAAAACAGTACAACGTCACTTTTCAAATTCTCTCAAGAAGTCGGCTCGAGGACTTAGTAAAGCACATCTTTACTGAGATACTCGAGGGGCGGGGGGATAGACCCCCCGCCCCTCGAGTATCTCATTTCTCACTTCTCATTCATCATCATCATCATCATACATAAAGGGAAAAATACTAATGAAATTAAGAAACTAGACAGACAAGTGTCTAAAACGAACGAATAGGCTTGATTGATTTCATCCGAAGCCGTAAAACAATACACAAAAAAAAAGTCAATGATGACAGCAAACTAAACGGATAAAATTTAATTAGGTACCTAGTTATTTATTATTCTATTTATGGTTAAATTTGGAGTTGTTTGCGAAAGGAAAAAAATAGTGCTATTTTCAGCGGGCGTGGAATTAATTACCAATACCAATATTTATGATACTCTTCATACTACCTACCCCTCAGAACTTTCAACTACTAAAGTTCTTAAGTTTAGATCTTACTGAAGTACTAGCAGCTAGCAGGCTCGCGTTAGCTTTCTGCCCTGGCTAAATCATTGTACTGGTTCTACTCTACTGAGTGAGTTCCCTTCCTTGCCATTTGTCAAGCGTACGTACATTCAAAGACTAGTAGATAATACTGGAAACATATCAAATCAAATCAAGTCAAAATATCAAAATTATTGTATAATTATTAGCACGCAATCAAATAGTTCAGTTAATTTGAGAAAAGTTTAATTACAAAATGGATCCAGTTGAAGAAATTTTAGTAAATATTGATAAATGCTGCCTTCCGAAACTTTCTCGTAATTTAGAAGAACTTGAAATTCATCCTGAATTTAGTGTATGGGAAAACAACTTAACGAAATACTTTCCAAATCTCATAGAATTATGGAACAATTTCAATCTTCAAAAATCCAATTCTAAGTCAACAGTGTTGTCATCTTTATTAATTTTGCACTATGAATTATTATGTGATCGTCAGTGGAATTCTGTCAAGAGTAAGGAGTGCCTGCACAAGCTTAATTATCAGTTTGAACTTTTATATAAGATATCAATAAATAATTTGTTAAACAATAACTCACTTTGCGATGTTCAAGAAGTATTTGATAAAAGCATGGAATTATTGCATAAGAAGTTAACTGCTGAAGATTTCAAAAAATATCCAGTACTCTCTGACGTATATGTTTTAATTACTAAAAATGTAAAGGTAAGGACTGTAATTCACCACCCAATATTAAACTTTGGTCACAAGTCTTTTAGCAAGTAGCAATAGTCATGTACAAATGATCCAAGACCCTTTAGGCTACATTAAATAAACTACAAAAATATCCTTTCATAAACCTTTATTTAATATAATATACCTTAACTTGATTTCAATGATGGAGGCCTTTGCCCAGCAGTGGGTCAGTTATAGGCTGTTTACTTACTTACTTTTATTTACCTTTATTTTTTTATATATTTAATATAAACCTTTCTTTGTGGAAAGAAGGCATGTCTCTTCACTTAATACCAGGCAAGTGCTAGACAATAGTTTTGTGGCTTGGATTATTTTGGCACAACTCTTGTCAAATTGTAAAACTCGATTATTAACTATACCTGTTATGATATCAACAGGTTGAACGCCTCGAGTCCCAGACAATAGAAATTCAATTGTTTGTGGGACATATGGCATTTAAGGTGTTAAATACATTAAATATGATTACAGGAATACAAAGTAAATCTGAAGCCAACCTCATTGTTACCAATAGCATTATTGCTCATTGATGATTATTTAAATGAAAATAAAATAAAAGGTCTGCAATGCTGTTCCTCAATACTTGGAAATTTGGTATGTACTATGATCATGTATACCTAATAAAATGATGATTAGTAAGTATTATTTGAAATCATTGTTATTTGTTTCATTCTTCATTCTCAGACACCAGAGAATTTTCAAGATGGAAATTATTACGAAGTTATTTATGGTGTGCTCAAGAAATTGATCACTGAAAAGGATTTGCAAGTGACAGACTTGGCGTTGGAATGTTTGTTGCAGCTCTTTAAAATAATTCCGTCTGATGCTAAGGTATATTAATAATATTGATGATTACAAACTAATTAATCAAAAAGTAAAAAAGTTCCTAAACTACTTTTGGAATCTTTTAATTAATTAGTCTTAAAAAAATTAAAGATTTATCTTAATAGATAATAAAGTTTTGATAAAGAGACCCAATGGCCTCTTTATCAAAACCTAAGCCCTAATGACTCAGTCACAGGGAAGAAGCAATCTTCTTCCCTGTGACTGAGTCATTAGGGCCAATTTATGTATGAATCTAGTACTAATATTGAATAAATTTTGTCATTACAGGTTTCGACAATTGATGATACATTGCACATTGTTTTAGAACAAATATACACAGAAACCAATTTATATAAAAAGAAATCTTTTTTTGTGTTTGTCAACAAATTAATACACATGCATGGTATCCACTGCGTAAAAAGAACAATGTTTTTAACAGTTGTTTGTGATAATTTAGATATTTGTTGCAATGATGCTGTTGCAGATATATTACTGGCTGATGTAATAGAGGTAAACAAATTTTACTTCATTTTTTATAGTTCCCCATGCAAAAATAATTCTTAGCTAAATTCTATTTCTATCTTTTGTTTCAGTGTCTCGAAAACTGGACTAGATATTGTTGGTGTGTTTGGAGGCTACAACCGAATAAGAAATTACTGTCAGTGTTATTAAAGATCCTTTATATTTATGATGAAAATGAAAAGTGGTCTCAGAGAATACAAAACATTCTAATAACATTTTTTAAGCTTTGCTCTGTGGAAGAACAAAAACTAATATTTTGCCATTTAGAAAAATCATTACAGGACATGAAAGATTTTAAAGAAAGTTTTACTAAAAAACTAGATGCAATAAAGAATGAATTAAAAGTTGCCTCCGCTTGATTATAAGACCGAAGGTACTTACATTAATTATAATTCAAATACACAAATTGAACTATTGAACAACTGTGTATTCATTGCATTATTCAACGATATATAATAATATTAATATACCTTATACCCACAGGCAGAAAAAAAATCATGGCATGTCCATTATTTTGCTCCAAGAAAATGTAAATATGAAAGAAGTCATTGATGTTGTAGGTATAATAAAAAAAATGTCTTGGTGGAATAGTAACAAATCGTGTTTGTAGTTTTTCTTAAGTTTTCTGAGCAATTGTTCATTATTACAGAATATGAAATAATATAAAAATTAGAAATTAGAAACAGCTACCCCTCGATGGCACCTCTGTATCAACCCTTAGGTAGGCGACTACACCAAAACTAAGACAACCCCGCCACAGCAACTAGTGGAAAAGGACCCCAACCAGTAACGTCCACCATATATATTTCTCTATGCGTCCACCCCCCATGGGGCTGCGTGCGTTACCCCAGCGGAATGTTGACGAATTTCTTGGATTATTGATATAGAATAATTAGTGCTCCATCTCGTGTAATTGTGCGCGAAATCTTAAATTTGTGCGTCCAGTAGTTTTTGAGATATTCGCGAAAAACAGATGCCGCTAGGGTAACGTTACCCCGTTACGCTTATGGCCCCATGAGGGAGAGCTGCAGCTTCTACCTTCGAGTTCCGACTCCGAAGGATATAATATGGATATAACTGCGTAGTGGTGTAGCGTGGGGGCAATAATGGGACTGGCACGTTCATAATTTTGCTCCAAGAAAATGTAAATATGAAAGAAGTCATTGATGTATAATACGCACAATAGGATGGTATTCCCATTTATTTACGATAAAAATGTCTTGGTGGAAAAGTAATAAATCGTGTTTGTAGTTTTTCTTAAGTTTTCTGAGCAATTGTTCATTATTACCAAATATGAAATCTAAATGAAGACCTGGCTGAATAGTCCAGTTCTCGTTGCCTTCCTGACGCAGAAGAAGCGTACAGTGAAAGAGAGAGATCGACTAAAAAAAGTAATCTGTCAAATGTCAAACAAGTAATGTCAACCGGGCAGGCAGGCTGTATTTTACTGATAATTTGATAGTGTGATTTGATAACAAGTCTCGTCGACGTCGTCCGTCGTATCGAGATTCAAAGTACTTTTCTAGTTCACTTGCGATATCCGGTTCAGACTCAGTCAGACTACCGTTTGTACTGTTGCGTTTTAATTTAATTTAGTTTCACTTGTGCTACGATGGCAGAGAAACAATTAAAGAACAGAGTCTGTATCATCGGCTCAGGAAATTGGTAAGTTTATTAAAAATCTCTCCAATTTAGACTTGCATAATTAATTATCACTTGTAAACTTTGTCTCTTGTCTGTTGACTATACATGTGCCGATGACATAACAAGTAGGTACCTATAAATTCCATAGTATTGACACTAGTTACATGTATCGGTGATAAAATTTTGAATGAAATATATTTTTATACATGATACAATTTTATTTTATCAATTTCATCGTATTTTAATCTACACACTGTACAGGGGATCTGCTATAGCGAAAATTGTTGGTAAAAATGCTGCCAGGCTGCCTAATTTTGAGGACCGTGTTACTATGTGGGTGTATGAAGAGATGATTGAAGGCAAAAAGTTAACGGAAATTATAAATGAAACCCATGAAAATGTCAAATATTTACCTGGACACAAGCTACCAGAGAATGTTGTAAGTAACCTTTATATTTAAATAATAGAATATGTAGGATGAGTATGGAAAGCTATGGAAAGCAACAGAATTATATGACTGTTTTAAGCAGGCAGGCTCAGTTTTAGTTTATTGTTTAAATTAATACTTATAAAAAATATATTAATGAAACACAATTGGAAAAAAGTTAGTAATATTCCAAAAATTTTAGTAAGCGTTTGGACTTTTAAATTTCATTTAGAGTTCTTTTCATTTCGTGAATAAGGTGTTACATTATTAAAGTTTTTGTAGAGAAACTGAGTGCTAAAATATTATGATTATTTTAGGATAAATAACAGGATCTTAATAAGATTTTTGGGTCGAAAATGTAAAATAGTAGCCTTTATTGTGTGCCTTCATAATTTTTAGGCTAGTGCCATCTTCTTTCTTCTTTTTTAGTTAAATCATTACTTGCTTAATATCTTTGTAATGTCAACTTATTATTATTACAAATAACAAAAAAAAATTAGCATACAATGTTCACAAACATGTTAATGGCATGCTAAAAAGTCCATAAGTAACTAGGTATGTAATATGTAAAAACATAACATGTTAGCTGGTTAGATTTAACAAGTGTTAACTTCTAGTGAGAACAATGGCATGATAAATAAAAATAGTCTTTATTCCTTGATATTTGCACTAATTGGTTTTAATTTGAATGACTTGACCAAGCAATCTTAGCTAAGATGGCTGTCCTTGGAATCAGACCTCCTTTAGGAGCTCTAATTTCTGATTATCCTAAGGCATTTATTTCTACCCCAAAAGCAGATCAATAATAATTATATGAATAACTAGAACTTCAACTACAACTTCGGCCACATGGATTTTGTATTTTTTATTTATTTTATTTATTAATTTTTGGACATCCAACAATACACGTATACACGCATACACGAAGACATACATTACATTTAAAGCCCTATAACTATTACACAGGCGCTGCTTTAATTAAAGGCTGCCATGGCATGCTTAATTTCAAACTAGTATACAAAAGTAACTTAAAAGTAGAGATAACATAGTAAAGTTATTCCGCTTAGCTTATTGTAAGTGTTATCTAATATATTTTTATTTAAACTTATTTAGAAACTAGACATGCATTAACAATGATCTGAGAAAAAAGTATACAAACAAGACTTGAATTTTGATACCATATTCCCACCAGGCAATCCTAAATAAAACAAAATATTTTTTAATCAAATTAAAATGTAGCCCATGTTCCTTGCAAAGAATGTAGCATTCTATCAGTGAAAGAAGTTTGGAATTGGACCAGGAGTTCCAGACACTACCAAAAAACTACTCTACTCAAACAAAAAACTCACACCCTTTACCTGTTTAGATTAATTTACTTATCTTAAAGCATTTTAAATTAGTATCTGCTGATTTGATAAACACATTGCAGTAAAATTAGTAAATGCATAGTATGTGAACATTCCTAGTCTTCCTAATATAATCTACATCATTGAATGGCTATTACCCTTATATCTATTTCTGTCACTGTGAAGCCACAGTGTTTTGCATTATTGCATTCCACTTTGAAGGATTTAATATCCAGTTAAATGTTTTTTATAGATGCATAACAATAGATCAGCAACATGCAATATAATATATGCTGTCACAGGTACCAAAGGCTGTAGTGACTGATTTCCTATTGTTTTTTATAAATTTATTGTGTTTTATTTTGTATACTTGTAGATCAGTTTAGTAGTTTGTTCAGAAACTACTGAACTGATGAATTAGATGATGTAACACATTGTCTGGCCAAGCCATTGGCACTACTAACATGAGTGGAACAAGAGTAGTTTCTATTTTTATCCTTACTTCCATAACCGAGCTGTTTCACTGCCAATGCTAGAAGCGTTCAATGTTAAGTTACATAATTGAATAGAGAAGGTTAAAAAATTGTTGTTGTAAAGCTTGTGGTTTTTCAAGTTAACTTCTTATAAGAAAAGCTTTTATATTGGCACTAATATATAATGCCCAAATAAAAGCAGTATGCTCTACTTGAGACAACAAAATACATTAAAAAAATGAAATGAAATGAAATGAATGAAAACCCATACTCATACCAAGTTCCAAACAGAAATTTCTAATACAAGAAAAACCACAAAATAAAACTTTATTCGGAAATTTTGGATAGAACATTGCTGAATATGAGTATCTAAAAATAAAACGCTGTCACCTCCACGTCGTCGCATCTTTAACAGGTCGCAATTCCTGAAGTGGTTGATGCTGCTAAGGATGCCGATCTTCTCATCTTCGTTGTACCACATCAGTTCGTCAGGACACTTTGCTCCACACTCCTCGGAAAGATAAAGCCGACATCAGCAGCACTCTCCTTGATAAAGGTAATAAGCAGCGATTATATTTACCTGTGTTTACTTACAATTTACGAAGGAAGGGACATAGCAATGAGCTGTAATACCATCGAACTTGATACTAGAATTTCCCGAAATGCTGAAAATTTTGTATAATATATATAATAATAATAGTAATGTGTTTAGATATTTCATTTCGAAAATTATACCATAACCATACTATTACGAAATACCATAATATTATGAAATTATTACCGGTACACTGTGTCTGGATAAAACTAAATCGAAATACCGGCAATTTGAGGATTCTTTAGAAACTCATATACATTTATCATCATCACATTATTATCACCAGCTCATTTATATCCCCACTGCTGGGGCGCGAGTTTTTCCTATTAATGGAAGCACCACAGGGAGCCATAAACCACCATGCGCGCGGCCCTAGTGCGGACAACTTTTAAATATCTATATGTCACATTTGTTTCCCCGACTTAACAAAGTATTGCTTTATGTAAAATTATGGATTTTAGGTAATAGATATTAAAACTATGATATATATAGATGTAGGCCGTTCGCAAGTACCTACGTAAAAAAATACCCAACGTCCGGCGCGCGGTGGTGAACTTTGTCCCATCCATTGTTTTATTTTATTTGAACATAGTTTCATTTGTTTTAACATATTAAAACAAATGAAACTATGTTCAAATAAAATAAAACAATGGATGCAAGCCATAGCTTGCTGTTTAATTTAGCTATGCTTTCTTTATTTCATAATGCCTTAAGCTTCGGCCACACTATCACGGTATCGCGAACATTCCGTTTTCACGACAAGCAATAATTACATTTTTGACCGTGTTCTGAAATGTGCCTATTGCTTGGCCCGACTTGTCAAAATGTTCGCGATACCGCGATAGTGTGGCCGTAGCATTAGAACATAACAATGTTCATTGTATGGTCAGCAATAAAAGTTTCTATATATTTATTAAATTATTCCCTAGTATTGTCAAGGACTTTCACTAGTCAGTCTTCTATGCTCAAGAGCGCGCTGCAGCTAGCGCGTTATGATAACGATTAGCTTTAGACTAAGCAACTCGTTATGTAATAGCTCAGAAGCCGTTTATTGCCTGCTGGTTTAAGATAGATGGCAAAAGTTTAAAGCCACTCATTGGGCCAACGCGTGATGTAATGGGTGGGTATCGCACATGAGGATTTTTCTTTTGGTAAAAAAGCTTGTACCTAATCTGCCGGCCTTAGCTAAAATGTTTCATTCCAAAAAGTGCTGAACTATTACCTCATTGTTAAAGACTTTTCAATGAAATATCATAAGTGCTATGATTTATTCGTTGTAGGTTACTGACGTGTGTTAGTGCGACAAGTAGACAGTTTTTAATGATTAACTTAGAATGCAATCTTTGTGTAATGTAATAGAATTAATGACAAGTATGAAAACGATTTTTAAGCCAGGCGCTATGCCACGTAAAGGTACTAAAATATCCAGTGACTTTTGTCGTTGATTGTTCGTGTGTAATCTAGCACTACAATGACTTGCTATTAATAGATAAATGGTATGTTACCGCTCGAGATTTTTCAATGTTACGAGTATGTATGGCCGAGTACGCCCGCATGCGTAGTTACGCAGGGCACTACATGTATTGCATTTTTGGCAGGGTTTCGACATCGCCGAAGGTGGCGGTATTGACCTAATATCGCATATAATCACAAGGTGCCTCAAGATCCCATGTGCCGTTCTCATGGGCGCCAACATTGCTTCCGAGGTGAGTGAGTGTAAATATTGACATTCTAAAGAGGTAAGTACAGTATAATAAAGAGGAATTTTACAATGAGTTGTAAGTATAGGCCAAAAATTTTTTTTGGCTAAACATTGTATTTTGATTAAGAAAAGGTAATGTCACCTCGATTTGTGATTCAAAAAGGCTGATCCTTACTGGCGTTTTCATAAGGTCGAAAATAAAATATTTACAGAATCTAAAAAATAAAAAATAAAAAATAAAAATTGGTCTTAGTTATCAAACTACGCAGCTACTAATTTACGAATATTGATGTTATCAATGTATTTGTGTGGTTTCCAAGCAAATAAAATAAGTATTTTTGTTGTAATTTCAACAGTAGTGATTTTGTTGTGGTGTTTTCGAAAATAATACGATTGAGTCAAAATTATACAAACGTGTTTTTGAGCTAGCAAATTCAAGTTATATACATGAATTTACCTTCAACATTTAAGATTAGTTTCAGTTAATCATATCGTCTTAAACTATTTGATGAAAATTAGTGCACTTTTTAGTGTGTTCGTTCAGTGAAAAAATGTTTCAGCTCGATCGCTTATTTCTTTATTGTGTTACTGTAAAATATCATGATTAAGTATATTCTTATTTTTCGTTTATAACGTAGGTAATCTTGAAATGCTTAGAGAAACTGTTTATGATTTATGACGAATTACAAAAGCGCGACGCAATTCCATACCATTTATTTGTCAAGGTTAATATGAAATACTCTGCGAATACAGCCAAAGCAACCTTATTATATTTGCAATAGTAATTGAAAGTACATTTTTTTGAATAAAAACCAGGCCTATGAGCTCTAGCTCGATCAATGTTACCTATATAGATCAGGGATTTTCACATTAAAATCATTTCTATTGTAAGTATGTCACGATAGAAATAATTAAAAAAAATGCCCTCAGTGTCACGTCACGGGATATGCGTGACCACGCGGGTTAAGTCGCATGCGGAAAGCAGTCGGATAAAAGAGGATTTAACAAGTGGACATAGAGATATGTGCTAAATAAAACTAACAAACAACGGTCATGAAACAAGTTTGTGCGTAAAAAGGCACTAAGCAAAAAGAACTGCAACGCCCACTTAGTAAATGGAATCGTAAATGCAGTATTTATTAACCTTGGCCGTTCGTTGTTAACAGCGCCCCTCTACACAGCACGGAGACACTGCAGGAGGTAAGCTCCATACAAACGCGCCCGAGCGACGCACACATAGGCAATCTCTCACGGACACGAAATCTCGCAACAAATGCGCGCTCGGACTGTTCGACGGGCTTATTACCAAAAAAGCAAGCAGTTGTTAAGACGACACCACGATTTGTGAACATTCAAAAAGGCTGATCCTTACTGACGCTGGCATAAGGTCGATAAGGACGAGGCCCCATTAGTGCGTTGCGTCTTATCATAAAAAAAATCTATGTAAAATGCGTTGATCCGTTGCGACGACGCGACGCGACGCACTAATGGGGCCTCGCCCTATACGTTGCGCCTGCGACAATATAGCCCGCAAATTACCAGTTAACCTAAAAAATATAAAAAAAAATTATATTGGTTTTAGTTATCAAAATAGGTATGCAGCAACTAAATTACGAATATTGATGTTATCAATATTGATGTTATCAGTATATTTGAGTGGTTTCCAAGCATAAAAATTAAGTAATTTTGTTGTAATTTCAACAATAGTGATTTTTAGTGGTGTTTTCGAAAATAATTATGATCGAGTCAAAATTATACAATCGTGTATTTGAGCAAGCAAATTCAATATAAAGACATAATTTATATTTCAGATTCGTAAGTCATATTATAGTCTTAAACTATTCGACGAAAGTTGGTGTATATTTCAGTGCGACGCCTTAATTGTACAATTGCAAACGCAGCTGCTCTAGTTGCGGATGACATAATTGATATAACGGACGCAAATCGCTCAAAGGTCGCTCACTTGGCGCATTTGCGATTAAAATGTATGTAATAGTTTACCCGCCCGATCCTCTAAATGCCACTACACATTTATACAGAATACACTAAACATGCACACTAGTTTAGGTCCAAGACACCGTATTCGTAGAACAAGTGTACGATGAACCGGTTCACACGCGCTCTATACCAGGTACAGACATTTACCTGGGTGCTTCTCTCCTCCTCCACGGCCCGGTCTACCCGAGCCGAGGTCCGTGCCTTTAGAGGCGCCCTCGGGTGGTTCCGCTCCCCGATCCGATCCGAACCCTTCGGAGACTTGTATGGCACGGGGACGCGCACTTTTAAGTGTGCGATGCCCTCTAGAAGTCCTCCGAAGGTGATTCATTTCAACACGGCTTGAGGTACCCTTTACGTACCTCGCCACCCCCAAAAAACCCCGGTGACGCTGAAAATGCCGTTTAAGGCAATCAGCAATTTCTCTCAAAAAAAAAGTAATAGTTTACATAAATTGAGCGATTTGTATTCGTAGATAATACCAATTTATCAACCCCAACTAGAGCAGTCGTGTTGCGTTTGTACAATTTAACAAGTGGTTGCTTTTTTAGGGTTCCGTACCCAAAGAGTAAAACGGGAACCCTATTACTAAGACTCCGCCGTCCGTCCGTCTGTCTGTCGGCCTGTCTGTCCGCCTGTCACCAGGCTGTACTTATCTCATGTACCGTAATAGTTAGACAGTTGAAATTTTCACAGATTATGTATTTCTGTTGCCGCTATAACAACAAATACCAAAAAATAGAATACAATAAGTATTTAAGGAGGCTCCAATACAACAGAAATGATTTTTTTGCCGTTTTTAGAGATTATTTCACCCGTGTTCTATTAGTCATAGCGTGATGTAAATTATAGCCTATAGCCTTCCTCAATAAATGGACTGTTCGACACAAAAATATTTTTTCAATTCGAACCAGGTAGTTCCTGAGATTAGCGCGTTCAACCAAACAAACGAATTCTTCAGCTTTATAATATTAGTATAGATGATACGGAACTCTTCGTGCGCAAATCCGACTGGCACTTGGCCGGTTTTTCGGTGATAAGCTTGCTGAGCTGTGGCGGTAGCCAAAGTAACATTAAGAAAACAATAGCGATAAGATTGACCATGTGATTTAGCGCGGCTTATGTCAATCCCATACATTTTATTCTTTTCGAACTTCGCTATCGTTTTCTTAATGTTACTTTGGCTAAGCCTACTGTTCCGATATCCGTTTCCGTGAGAGGGACTATGTGTGCGTTGGTCCAGCGCGATATGTATTAATCTTACCTTCTGCAGTCCTTATGTTGTAATGGAGACTAGATATCAAGCGAGCTAGCGACTAATGGTAATGAGAGTCTGACTAATCGCCGTACAAGCGTAGACTTTGACTCTGGCCTTATTACATGGACTATGGAACTGTATCTATCTATTGACTGTTTGCTATGATGCACGATCACTAGCGAAGTTTAAACAATACACCAATAATAATCATGGATAGATGTAAAATACATAACGGAGAGTAGATAAACAAGCTTGGAATTTGATTACGTACTATATGCCTTTTTAATATAATTATGAAATATTTTGTTAAACAGTAGAAATTGTTCTCCATAAAACATTCTTAAATTACACATTGGCCCACATCATTTATTTATATTATTGGTTTAGTTAAAGGCAATGAGAAATGATGCTTTGATTTCCTTGCAGTTTACCGCTGAAAGGTTTAACTGTTCACGTTGCTATTTTATAAATAACTAGTGACCCGTTCGCGACTTCGTCCGCATCAGTGAACACACCCGTATCCCGTCTGTATCAAAAAAATGTCTTGTATCAAAACTTTTTTGAAATTAAATTACAAAACAAAAAATAAATCAGCCAAATCTGTCGAGCCGTTCTCAAGTGATGCTATGACACACGTGGCAATTGATTTTTATTAAAATAGATTATTTTTATTTTCTTTGTCGTTCGTAATTCACAAAAAAATTGCATACCAGTAATA
Source organism: Eudonia lacustrata (assembly GCA_947562085.1). Taxonomy (NCBI): domain Eukaryota; kingdom Metazoa; phylum Arthropoda; class Insecta; order Lepidoptera; family Crambidae; genus Eudonia; species Eudonia lacustrata. The sequence goes on along the minus strand of OX387315.1, from coordinate 10,191,534 downwards.
AATAGGCACGTTTGTTAAGTGAATAAACGTTTTTTCCTTTTCTAAAATCGTTTTATGTAGGTACTTAATTCCTAAAATTCTCGCGCTAGGTGGCGGAAGAGAAGTTCTGTGAGACGACAATCGGCTGCCGTGACGTGATGCTGGCCCCAATGATGCGGGACATCATCCAGACCGATTACTTCAGGGTGGTCGTGGTAGACGACGAGGACGCCGTCGAAATCTGCGGAGCGCTTAAGGTAAAATTTGCAGGGTCTTACAAATCATCTTCATCAGCTCATTTTATGTCTCCACTACTGGGGCACGAGCCTTCCCTATGGATGGATAGGGAGAACGGGCCTTAAACCACCACGCGGGCCCAGTTCGGATTGGTGATTGTTAACGACTGCTAATGCAGCCAGGACCAACGGCTTTACGTGTCTTCCAAAGCACGGAGGAGCACGAGATGATAAATTTTTGGTCACCCATCCGATGACCGGCCTTTGCGAAAGTTGCTTAACCACAACACTTGCAGACCGGGCGCGTTAACCACTGTCGCCACCAGCACGCCAACCACGCGCCATCGAGCTCCTCATTTGTTCCCGTCATGTAAACTTTATTTCAAATTAGACTAAGAGACAGAACAGGGAATAACTATTTAAAGCTTACTCATTGTTTATTTGTAAGGCACTAACCCCCTTACTCATAAAAACTATTTAAGCATTATTTAGTTAAATATTGTTTTGTCTACGTCTCACAAACGTCACTTTAAATTTGAGTAAAAGAGACAAAACAATGATTAATTATATAATGCTTAAATAGTTTTTATGAACATGGGGGCTAATGTTTAAAAAAAAATAACTTTATTTGGTAACAATACTACTAATTCTGTATCACAGTGGCCTACACCTGGGCTAGTCCAGTATAATCTTTCTTCTATGGTCCAGCAAGGTACCGCTTCTGGTCTAGTGGTAACCAGTAATTAGGGAGCCAATTTGTCCCACAGACGCCCATTACCTTTTTTATTTTTAGTTTACGTTGTCAAGTGTTGACGTCAATAAGCTGTAAATGTTTAAATTTAATAAATAATATTTCGCTTTCACTTTTGAATTGCACTTCACTTCGGTGTTGATAAACATAAGGGTAACCCAAATTGTTTTTGTATAATAAATTACTTTCATCTATCTATCTATTAATCCCCGGTTGCACCTACTATTAGATAAACCTTATCGCACACACGCTAATCTATTTTTGGCACGTCTTACTTCGTTCAATTAATAACACAATTAAAATTTGACCTTGCTAAAAGTACTCTAGTACATAATTGATCGAGTTTAAATGGTTCACGTCAGCTAGTACGCCCAGTGGTTCGACCGTATTTTTTATAAAAAGCTGTTTACAAAACAATATTCTATTAAGGCTGCATGGATTGTATCCTAAGCAATGAAAAATTAAAAAAGATAGAATGTAAGTTTGAATTGGCATTGACAGATTTCGGCCGATCCTCTTCCATTTTTGAAAAAATGTATGAAACAATGTTTATTTAATTTAATGTATTTATTATGCATAATTTAAAAAAATATTAGCATTCTGCACTCCTCCTCTATATAAACTATAAGTGTGCAAAATTTTATACTCCTCCGTCCGCGCAATTTTCGTAAAAACGGGTACAAAGTTTTTGGTTCACGTATTAATAAATAATAGATTAATTTTATTGGCTTTCAGATATTTTTAAGTTTGTTTGATTTCGGTTAATCATTGATTCCGATTGTGCGATATAACAGTACATTGATGCAATATCTTTGTGTTTATCAGTCTTAAAGAGGATGATAAAGCAATTAATGAAGGAAAATTTTCATCATCATCATCAGCCTACACTAGTCCACTGCTGAACATAGGCCTCTCCAAGTGCACGCCACTGAGCACGATCCGCGGCTACTCTCATTCAGCTCTTGCCAGCCAAATTAAAAAGAAAAGGAAAATTTTACTAAAGATTAATCGTGAATCGTTTATTGAAAATATCCAAAACATACTTTACCCGTCCTGAATCCAGGATCTCCGTGCCGAGCGCTTTGCTACTCGGCCATTGAAGCGTTAATATAGTTAAAATTCGCCTTTGATTGGTTGTCTAGAACATAGTAGCGGTGGGCGCTGGCTTCGTGGACGGGCTCGGCTTCGGCGACAACACGAAGGCGGCGGTGATCCGGCTCGGCCTGATGGAGATGATCAAGTTCGTGGACGTGTTCTACCCGGGCAGCAAGCTCAGCACGTTCTTCGAGTCGTGTGGGGTCGCAGACCTCGTCACCACCTGCTATGGTGAGTTACTAATGTCGGGTATGTCACTAACGGTGTTACTTAGGTGGTTCTTCTCGACCTGATGGAGATGATCAAGTTTGTGGACGTGTTCTACCCGGGCAGCAAGCTCAGCACGTTATTCGAGTAATGCGGGGTCGCCGACCTCGTCACCACCTGCTATGGAGTTTCTAATGTTGGGAATATCACGAACGGTGTTACTAAGGTCGTTCAGCTTGGCGTGATGGAGATGATCAAGTTCGTGGACGTGTTCTACCCGGGCAGCAAGCTCAGCACGTTCTTCGAGTAATGCGGGATCGCCGACCTCGTCACCACCTGCTATGGAGAGTTTCTAATGTTGGGAATATCACGAACGGTGTTACTAAGGTTGTTCAGCTTGGCGTGATGGAGATGATCAAGTTCGTGGACGTGTTCTACCTGGGCAGCAAGCTCAGTAGCACGTTCTTCGAGTCGTGCGGAGTCGCCGACCTCGTCACCACCTGCTATGGCGAGTTACTAATGTTGGGAATATCACTAACAGTGTTATTTAGGTGGTTCGTCTCGACCTGATGGAGATAATCAAGTTCGTGGACGTGTTCTACCCGGGCAGCAAGCTCAGCACGTTCTTCGAATCGTGCGGAGTCGCCGACCTTGTCACCACGTGCGATGGAGAGTTTCTTATGTTGGGAATATCACGAACGGTGTTACTAAGGTCGTTCAGCTTGGCGTGATGGAGATGATCAAGTTCGTGGACGTGTTCTACCCGGGCAGCAAGCTTAGCCGACCTCGTCACCATTTGCTATGGTATAGTTTTAACTTCCTATTCTGACCCATTTGGATGGCTCGCGTGCAATGTACTGTACAGTATTTATATAGTATGTTGTTAGTAAAAATCTATCCTCAACTAAAACTCCAGCAGTGTCTATGTAGCAGTTTAGAATAAATGTTCTAATGTAAATATTCCTATGAGATTTTGTGCTGTAGTATGCAGTATTGGTTTGTCGAAGCGAAGTCGAAATTTGAAATGGTGCGGTTTAACATAAAAAGTAAATCAAAGTCAATTTACTTTAAACTATCATCGAATAAATGCGTAAAAATATATTATAAAACATATTTCTTAAATGATGGATGGTATAATTAATAATATCCTGGTAGAAAGCAATTGCGGCGAACACTTGATAAAGAATGCAATATCTGTTGCTAGTTCACTTACCGACGTTTACGTACATAATCGTGGCAGATAAGATAGCGTCGAGAGCTACTTCATATTGAAAAAAATACATACAAAAATATTGGGCTCGTACATTTCCTTTTTCTAGCGAAGGACCAGTTTCTAGGATTTTTATAACCAAAAATATGCTGAGTGAAAACTTGGTAGGATTAGGCATGTCCGGAATTCGGTGGCGACTACCATATTTACTGTTTCTGCCGCAAGACAGTTATATAGCTGTGTTCTGATTTAAAAAGGGTACCTGGTCCTGTGAAATTACAGGTCAGTTCATGGCCTAGAAATAAAGAACTAGAAATGAAGCCTCAAGGTCGACAATGCGCGTTTGATACCCTTCGGGCCGTACTGATAAGCAGAGTGAGTATAGGCTTCGAATAGATATTCCGTGTTTTGTTACCGTCATATAGACTTCATTTAACATATCATGCTGTTAAATTAAGTTTACATTCATTCTTTATTTATGAGTAAAAGAGACAAAACAAAGAATAACTTTTCAAGTCTTATAACTATGTGCAAGGTTAGTGTTGTAATCGTCAATGAGATGCGGTTACCGCTGTTCACTCGTTTGCCGGCTCAGTATCTTAAAAAACAAAACTGCATCTATAATTAATTTTAAACGTTCCACTTGGGATAAGAGTATCAAACTGTAGGTAAATTGCAGGTGGTAGGAACAGGCGGGTGGCTGAAGCGTTCGTGAAGACGGGCCGCTCGATCAAGGAGCTGGAAGACGAGATGCTAAACGGGCAGAAGCTGCAGGGGCCCATCACAGCCGAGGAGGTCAACCATATGCTGGCCAACAAAAATATGGAGAGCAAGTTAGTGCAGTACTTACCTACTTTACATTTTTTTTTCGGAGAGTTAACTGATTGCCTCAAACGGCAGCTTTTCAGCTTCACTGGGCTTTTTTGAGGGCGGCGAGAAACTTAAAGGGTTCCTCTAGCCGTGTGAAACCAATCACCTTCGGACGCTTTCTAGAGGGAACGGCATCACGCACTAGTGCGAGTCCCCTTGCCCTACTAGATTCTCTAAACGGTTCGGATCGGATCGGACCTAACTTTACAGTACAGACGCCTGCGCACATCGACCTATCCAAAACTGTAAAATTTCTTCAATAAATGTTTAACCATCCTATTAATATTATAAACGCGAAAGTTTGTTTGGATGTTTGTTACTCTTTCACTTAAAAACTACCGAATGGATTTAGATGAAATTCGGCATAAAGGTAGTTTATAACCGGAAATAACACATAGGATACTTTTTATCCCGATATTCCCACGGGAACGGGAACCACGCGGGTGAAACCGGGAACCACGCGGGTGAAACCGGGAACCACGCGGGTGAAACCGCGAGCGGCCACTAGTATGCCATATACGTAAAGTTCGAAGTCTATTGAGGATATTTGACAGTGTGGTGGTGTGGTAGTCTGATGTGCAGGCGTGTGTCATCATCATTTTATGTCCCCACTGCTGGGGCACGAGCCTTCCCTTCGGATGGATTGGGAGTATGGGCCATAAACCACCACGCGGGCCCAATGCGGGTTGGTGGTTGTTAACGACTGCTAATACAGCCGGGACCAACGGCTTTACGTGCCTCCCGAAGCACGGAGGAGCTCGAGATGATACACTTTTGGTCACCCATCCGATGACCGGCCTTTGCGAATGTTGCTTAACCTCAGCACTCGCAGACCGGGCGCGTTAACTACTGCGCCATCGAGCTCCTCGAGACTAAGACTGGCGTGTGCACCTAACTGCAAACTTTGTGGTTATATAAATCACAATTTTTCAAGAAAAGTCTATGGTTTAAGAGTATATGTCAATCAGCTTAGATGTTTATTTTTATTGTCAGTCTTCAGATTTAAGAAAATATTTCGATAATAAATCTTCGAGAAAGCCTATTTTCAGCAGTGGATAGCTTATGGTGCACTGCTGCATTCGCACCCGGTTCAGTGATATGTCTGCCTGGCTAGCTCCCACTGTTTTATATAAATCTGTCGCCGTAACAACAATATTACTAGCATTCTTGTGCTCTTACAGTTATCATAAATATCATAGCCAGTATCAGTAGTAACAGTAGTGGAGGATTTCGGGTGAAGTGCGTTTGTGCCTTTCAAATATACAAAGAATAAGTTTTGTTTCTGTTATGTAAACGTCATTTCAAATTAGAGTAAAAGAGACAAAACACGGAATAATTATACGAAGCGTACTCTCTTGTTTATTTGTAAGACGCTCCCTTCGGCTTTAACGTCACTTAGCCTCAGGTGAGGTGAGGCATAGATGGTGAATGTTACTTGTCACCTGTTCTCGCACGCCACCGGCACCGATAGAATGACAAGTCATGTGTAATGTTTTTTATTTAATTCGCTATGTACTCCGATTTCCACCATTATTTGATTGTGAATGCACTAAAATAGACTGTCTTGGCTGCTATCCACGTATTTAAAGGTCAATGACTACATTAAATGAGCGCGATATGAGATTACGCTGGATTACGTTTACTTTGGCAAATTGGTGGGAAATTATAATAATACGTAACTTACATACGTACCTACGTATATAAATTCAAAATATAATAATATTTGTTCAGGCATAAATATGTTGATGTGATAATTAATATATTGTTTTCTAAATATACTGTTTACCACCAGCCTGGGATCCCATCATACAAAATATTAAATTCCAGCTCCAACACCATACAGCCAGACCAAAAGATGAAACGGAACGCACGTGATTAAATTAAAATGAGGGTATACAAGCTACCAAATAATTACGAGACGACCAACATCTGTCTCCCTGTGACCACGGACCCTGCAAAGGGTTCGAAACGACAGGATAAACATTAATATTATAAATAATGTATAAAATAAACGCGAGTAGATCCGTAAAAGTTGTTCAATTTTAATGATAATTAATAGTTTTCATACTATTAATCCAACTGTAAAGCACACACAGCTATATGCCGTAACATTGACATGCCATTTTGCTAGTAATATGCGGAACTACTTTAATTTATATATTACGTTCCGTTATGCATTCATGAATTTATTAAGGTAAAAATATCAACCGCACTGCGTTTTAATAACAGCACTCGGTATTTAAACCACTGATGATTTACTCTATCTTATCACTGACTGACGGAACACGGCAATGCTGTTAACATTGTTGTTATAGTCACAGCCTTATATTAAATGGTTGTAGCTACGACTAAAAACGGGCCGTACCAACCTAACTGAGTACATTAAGAACTTACACTATTCAAAGTTAAGTTAAGTTTTTTTTAATTCTAATAAACTTTAAAAAGTGCTTTTGAATTACACGTGTTTTGAAGTGCACTGGAAATCGAAACCGCGATCTCTGAGTTTAAGACCGGTAATCTTACTGTTAAGCTGCAGTAGCGGTGACACAGCAGCACTTTTTGAACAGATATCGAATACATTACCGAGAAGCTGCGGTCGCCGATGTTCGTGGTCAATCATTGTTTACTAGGGCGGCAATGATTAGAAAACATTATGTTGCAATGCATGGTGGATTCTGCTTAGAATCTGATAGGATTGCGAATTGGTGACCCTAATGCTTTTTTTACCACTTAGCAGAATTGTTTTGCATTGCCGTGTTTCAGTATGAAAGGTAACAGCTCTGTATAATTACAGAAGATAAAGGCATAAGAACTACTCTTACCTCTACGTGATACTCTTGGTGTTGTTGTGTTGATTTGCAGCATTCCAGTTTTCAAACGTTTTAAGGAATATCTTTTACGTATTCAAAAGTCAACCCTATAGGTAGCATTAATGACTTATATTGATGAATCGCTGTGAGTAAAATATTTTCATGGTTTCGCGTTTCCGATTTTCTATATACTGGAGCTACTAATTTTGGGATCAGAACAATACATCTGATTTGATGTGTTTTATGGCGCTGGCGTGCAGTGATGTTACCTACAGTGCATGATGTTGCGACGTGCAGTGATGTTTTATTTATTTATCAATATCAGCGTAGGGGTGCCAACCAGGTATCTCGACATTATGCTGAGTGGAGACCAATTCAACACCACTAGTTCGAAGTCTTTTGTCCATGTTGTTGTTAATAATAGCTAGGTTATGAATAAATATTCTCTATTTTCTTCTATTTTCTAATGTATAATTTATAATTTCTAATTCTATGGACTGTGGTGGACGTTTTTTATGAGGTAGGCGGCCCGTTTATTCGCGCATCAGCAACATAAAAGAAAAGAAAATCACGCGGTTTAGACTTGACGTTAAACAATATGTTCTAAAAGTTTTCATTTGTATTTGAACCAAATAATCAGGTTTGCATTTTCATTGTTAATGTCAATATTTGTCCGCACACAGATTCCCATTGTTCACGGCCGTGTTCCGCATCTGCCGCGGCGAGCTGAAGCCGAGCGACTTCATCGACTGCATCCGCAGCCACCCCGAGCACATGTAAGACCGACCGCTTGCATCCGCTTCCTTCTGTCTTAGCTAACATTAGACTTGTAGGCTCTGGCAACGGGCACGAGCGGAATGCGACGCGGCAAGCGAATTTCTTGTTCATTGCGCGTTTTACTACGAAAGTTATCAGCTCATTTTATGTCCCAGCTCGGCACAAGCCTTACATGGAAACATCATAAGGAGAACGGGACATAAAACACCACGCGTACGCATTGCGGATTGGTGGTTGTTAAAAACCGCTAGTGTAACCGGGACAAACTACTTAACGTGCCTTTCGGAGCTCGAGGTGATAAATATCTGGTCACCCATCCAATGACCGGCATTTGCGGTAGTTGCTTAATTTTACAAATCGCAGACCGAGGGCGTTGACCACTGCGCATAGAGCTCCTCAAAAAGTTAACCAAAGTAGTCTACGGCAGAGGGGTGAATCTTCCATACATTGAATAATTACAAAAATTTCATATAAAAAAAAATAATAATAATAAAAAAAAAACGGCATTCACTAATAATATTATTCTACGGTAATAGAAATAATACAATGAACAGTGAAATCGCGCGCCGCGTCGCATTTCGCTACGGGTCGTGGCCGAGCGGTTAGAACCCATTTACATACGTAGAATAGTGCAATAACATGTACATAACAATACTGTATGTATGTTTATTTTACAGGGTGCTAGTACTTAGATTATGATATCTTTATGTATCTCACGAGTATGAATACATGACTGCACTTGTATAGATAAGGTTAATATTAGATTGTCGGTTTATTGATTTCTAACTTCGCTTCCTACATGTTAACTCACTGCAGAATCGCTTCGACAACACTTAGCTGCCATTGATTGATCTATTAAGCATGTACCTCTCAGCTCTATTATCTCTATTAGTGATCAATAATCTGTTTTCTGAAATATTTAAAAGCTTTTTTTTATTAGACTTGGTTAAGTATAATTCTCTTATACAATACATTAATCTGAATTAGTAATTTAATATTGTAGATACGTAAAAAAATTTTGTCATTGCTATTCTGCATTGAATAAGTGCGGCTAAGCTTACTAAAAAATAAAGTTATTTCCTTCTATTTATTACTTAAGACTTGAATTAAAAAAATAATTAATAATTCATTAACTTTGTAAAAACGGCTGTGTATAAAGAGAAAAGACAAAAATTATGTTGAAAACATTAGATACTTAAGTAAATTTACATTTTTAACATATATTAAAACGTGACTGCAGTCATGCTATTCGTATACGTAAGTAAAGCATGTTGTATGAACAATGTTGTTTATGTTACTGACACCAGCAGCTGTTGAATTATTATCAGGATGCTTAGTGCGAATTTTATTTATCATATCGTCACGTTAACAAAACGTGAAATTCTATGGCAATAACTTACCTCTTTTGTCGACAGACAGCGCTAACGCCATAAAAAAAGGGAAGTTTACAACAACAATAAGTAATTCCAAAACATTTGACATATCACGTAACAGTTCTTCAAAACATTAATCTTTTTTTGACGTGTAACATGTTTCCGCTCGCTTTCTATATAAACAATTTGTGGGAGTGATTTCGTGAAATGGGACGGAAGTATGTGTAACAGGAAGTCGGGGAAGCGCGCAAGCGCGCGCTATATTGTAAATTTAGAATCGATATTATGAACATGACACACTATTATTATGTGTGACATATTGTGTCATTTGACTATCAAAGGTCATTTTGATTATGTCAAATGTCTTCTAATGAGAATATAACGTTAAAATTGCTTAAGACTAAGTGAGATGTCAAATCGTACACACATCATATGCGACTACTGTAAGGCTCGCCTCGTTTTTTTTTATTAACTTGAATTTCTGTAACCTATGAAAGTTTTTATAAACACTTAATTGACGGAACACAATAGTGACGTCATAGTTTCCATTTCCATACAAATATTATTAAAAAAAACGTTTTGCCAGTTAATAAAAAGTTTCTACATTGACTAACTAACCAATCAACTTCCCAATTATCGTTTCCGTTGACGTGATCGAAAGGAGAATAGGAATCGCACTAAGCATTCAGTTGTTGCTAATATTTAGGAGGCGTTAGTAGGTTTTTGTCTCTGTTGATGAATTAACTGTCATGTTGTAGGCTAACGAGTTTCGCCAATGCGAGTTGTTATCTCGGTTGGGCAAGTAGCTAGTAACTACTACGGTGTAAATTAACATATTCGAGTGGTTGTTGAGATAACTTTTATTGATGTTGTCAAGTCCAAACTAGCTGATAAGTACAAAAATATACCTATATATATACAGTTAGATATGTTTTAAGTACAGAGATACGTGTTATGTATATAGTTTTATCGTTTTATCTTGCCCTTTTAACATAATGTTTCACCTGTATCAGTAGTATATACTTACTGTACCTGTATCTATAGTAGCTTGAAAATAACTTTTAATAAAGTTGGTAGTAGAAATTGAACCTTTATTTACCCCCACTTTATATTCGTTCTTCCATACTTTGTAACTTGGTATCATACTCCTTAATTTATTTCATTACAATTTCCAGATTCGCTCCCAAGAATATAAGCATTTACTAACATCGAGAATGTACATAGTGTTATTTACATGCTTTTACATGTGTTTTATACTGTTTATTGTTGTTCGTTATTTGATACGCATGTTTACATGATCATTTTGATGGTTTGTTTTGTACTTTTTTTATTTAGTACTTATTTATATCAATAAAGCTTTTTTCACGGGAACGGCTGTCTTTGTTTTATCAAACTTGAGAACTTTAAAATTAACATGATAATTAACGTGAAGTAGTATCACACGCTCTCATTGTATAGTCGACCATGAAATTGCTTTATCACTTTTGACAAAAACTTCCATTACAATAAACGCTAAGGCTCATTGTCAATAATGACAACGTATCTGTCACTTGATCTTTTAAACCTCAGAACAATAACTAAAGCTATATTTTTTGTATTGTTATGTCAAACGGTCATCAGGTAATCGGTGATCAAAAAAAATCTTTGAGTCCTTTATAAAGTCACTCACTACATTACCTCAAATATGACGTCACAAATCTGGTGACACCTTGGAAATAACGAAAAAAAAGGGACAATCGATCTCTTTCCAATAAATCACTTAGGTTCATTAGTTAAAATAGTACGAACTGATAAATGAGTGTTGCTATTTTAGTCCGGTTTCTATAGCTTTAGTTATTTTTCTGAGTTTTAAACACAAATAGAACTTGTTGTTTAATTATATGCAAACAAAAGTCATTTCTAAGGTGGTAAAGCAATTTCAATGTCGACTATACATTGGCAAATCATCACATTAATACAATATAAACATGTGAGCGTCGTCGTACCACTAACAAAATGCCTATTCATCAGTAGTAATAATGTTCACTAATATTCTAGGAAACAGCCGGCGCCCAAATGTTCTCTGTGACCCGAGTGAAGCGCTTCACCACTGTACGATCTACTTGAGACTGTCGCATTCCTGTCTGCACTATTACATTTTTTCGCTACTTATTTATAGCTGCGTATCTATTCCTAAGAATATATAGTATCTCTTTTATCACAAGAACACTAAGAATGAAGTACTTATATAAGTTGAACAAAAGCTGTAGTTTTAAATCTACGATTCATATTATAAGTACATATTTTCTTTAAGTTTAAACCTTGTGAAACCTTGATTTTATGTAGTAAAAGTCCGTACCTTAATGAGTTTTACAACTTTTGGCTGAAGTAGATGTGGAATGAATACGTTGCTTAATTATGTTTAGATTTACGTTTTAGGTGGACATTTTCTAATAAAAACGTATCTCTACTCACTGCTATGTTATATTATAAGTAGGTATAAGTTATTTTCAAACATGTGCAATGTTATCTTAAATCGTAATTGGTATTGGTTATTTTTTTACAGTAATGTTATTATTAGCATTGTGCACAGTTGGAGATAATTGTAAACATCATAAGCACGATTCATTTTGTTTTATGTGTGTTTGATGATCGTAGCCTTGTAATAAAGTAGTGAAAATACATTTTACCCTTCTAGTCTAAATAGTCGAGTTTTAAAATAGGTATATTGATAAAAGAGGTTTGTAAGATTGAATCAAAAAGTTAATATTAACACTTATAGAAGTTTTTTGTAATGTTTATCTCAGGTTCCAAAGTGTCAGACTTAGAGAAACTAATCCGTTTATTGCCATTTATATAACACCGAGAAATACTTTGCTTGTTTGTAATTTAACGAAAATATCTTATTTTTAATTTGTCCATTTTTAAAGTGCCATTAATTAGTCATGATGTGCTTTAGTAAGACTATTTAAAAAAATATATTTATGAGGCACTAGTCAACTTAATTAACAAATACTTGGTCGTCATTGTTTGCAATGCTGAGATTGGTTTGATAATCAACAATCTTAATGCACTGTGTTTATTCAATCGCAGAAAACAACGCGACATCTATAAAAAAGTTTAATATACCACCATCCGTCACATTTGCATACATTTTAATTAAGACACTGAATCATGGATTGATTGCACTGATTCATTTTACCACATTCAAGAGAAAACAGAAGCCTTATTTTTATGAAATGAAATAGTAGATACAATATGTGTGTCGTTTGTATATCGGGTTTATTTGTTTTCAGGCTAAGGGTAGTTAGAAAATCGCATTGCTGTATAAGCTAAAAGTAGGAAGAGGTAAGATTTAAAGTGTAGGCTTCTGTTTTTACTGTACCTAATCATTGCAGACATTGCTTGTTATCATTGCGTACAACGTTAATCTATGTATTATGACGGATTAAGTACCTGAATATAAAAATATGGATTTTTGAATTTTGTTTGTTATTTTGATCACTTATTTTTGTGTTTGTTTATAATCCTCTAAATAAAAAAAACCTGTGTGGTATTTTAGATACAACGTGTTACTGAAATAACGCAAAGCCTGAAAAATATTTGTGTAGAACCGAAAGAGGATTGGATACATTAATTAATCATTAAGTTTCAAAAAATAAAACTGCACACACATACACCCTCACACGCACTCATCATTACATTACTCTTTTAATGAAGAGACAATGACACGAAGAAATGCAAATATCCTTCGTAATAGGTACTTCATGGATTTGAATAATCATTTTATACTTATGTTTTTTGGGATATCTGAGGTTTTGCGCTATTTTTAATAACTCGTAATTGTGCATAAATATTTGTTAGACCTGCGTACTCCTTATATTCGACCTTTTAAAGATTGTGGTGACTGGGCCACACAAGGCGCACACGCAAGTTTATATAATTATGTATATAACAATTATATAATTGTGTATGTACAGTCCATCGTGTCGTCTTAGTAACCAATTACTAATATTTTTATCTTAATCACAGGAACTTGGGCGAGATTGGATTTAGTTACAACAGCACAAAAAATATATCTCTTTGTGGTGGTATAAGATTTTAACTAAACAATACTGTATAAGTTGTGTTGAAATTGAGTCGTCGGAGTAAAGAGAATCTTTGTGGCATTGAAGCAGCGCCTCCTGGCGGCAAACGAGAAGAGTTAACATTTTGTCATACAAACTCGTTTTCGTTAACGTGATCGAATAGCGAATGAAACTCGCACTTGGCACCCTGCTCATCAGACTGCCAAAAACTGTAAAATATCCTCAATAGACTGAATTTTATTTATTTATTTTATTTTTTATTTAAAGCACAGTTACAGACGACACATAGAAAACATACAAATATACATATATGTACAGTTAACAAGGTATATCCGTGCCCAATTACAAAAGTGCGCAGCATTTTACTTACCAAATAACAAAAGCAAAAGCAATTTTTTTACATATAATTTGATAGGCTTGCAATTTACTACTATCTCACCTGATGGTAAGTGAGTGATGTAGCCTACGATGTAACATGCTTGCCTAGAAGGTACCGATTCACTCGTGATTTGAAGACCCCAATATTATATTTGATAGGAAACTGACTGAGGCAAGGAGTTCAAAGGCTTTGCGGTACGTAAGAAAAACGTGGACGCAAAACGCTTAGTACGCCAACTATGCCGTCGCGCAGTTTGTCTGGTTGTCCTGTGATAGAAAGGTGATGAAGGAATCAAATTGAACAATTCCATTGCACATTCTCTGAAGTGAATCCGATAAGAAAAATCGAAAGACTTGCGACCTGGCGCCGATGTTCTAAGCTCTGCAGTTTGACGTGAAACAGTTCGTCATCGTCAATGAGCCTTCTGAGTTCTGGCTCTCCTGTCAATCGATTCCAGTGCTCCAAGTTAGTATGCAGAACGGTCCCAAAGTTGAGAACAATACTCCATACACGACCGGACTTGTGCTTATTATAGAGTAAGCAGCTGTCCCGGTGTGAAGTAACTTCTCACCGAAGATACTCAGTTTTTTTAAATTTAATTAGGTTAAACAAAGTTTGGTAACATAAAATTAAGTTAATTAAAGTTAATTTAAGGTTAATAAAATTGCTAAGCTCAAAACAAATATGCAAACACAATACCAAAACAAGTTTTGATTGGTATGTAGCATTGCCATTAGTGATCCCTTGAAGGCAGGGATACCACAGCCAAAAAAGTCACAATCCGAACAGATTTAATTTAAAAAATCACACGTTCTATGCATAGGATTGTTTTGAGACATTATTTCTAGAGGGGGGTACACAGAATAACCGCGGAATATGCACAGACCGAGTCGCCGCACCCACCCTGAACAGCATCTCCAATAGGTCGCTATCCAATAATCCATTGGCAATTTTATGAAGTGTACGCAAATCGTTCGTCCACCTTCGCTTCTCAAGGCTAGTCAATGTTAAAGTGGCTGAGCTGGTCAGAGTATACATATACCTTCGTTCGATAGCCTCTATTCTATCACTATGGTTTTGATAAACAGGGGACCACACCGAAGAACAGTCCAAGATACTTCTGATCAGGGATCCATACAAAATTACCTATGCTGTAATTATAATTCAACGGATTTTTGTTTTTGGTGAAAGAGATCACTTACTTACTTGTCAATATTTAATGATGACATATGATTAGCATTACACCAGAAAGATTTCTGTAATGCCTCGCAATCACTCGTATTTATTACTCGATTAAAGTTTTTTTTGTCATCCGCGTAAGCGAGACATTGACTTTGAATGTTGTTCAAGAGATCGTTGATGAACATAAGAAACAATAATGGCCCCAAGTTTGATCCTTGTGGAACTCCTGAGCTCGATTCAAACGGAAAAGAACGTTACAAGTTGGGAACGATGGAGAAGGTAAGAAGCAAGCCAGCGCAATTTTCCATGTATACCGAGATGTTCCACTTTAGCCAAAATAATTATTAATTAATTAATTAAGTTGAATTATAATTATAGCATAGGTAGTCATACTCCTACTCGTGTTATGAGATGACCGTCCGCGATCTGTGAGTGTATTATAAGATATGATGACTCGGTTCTCTCATTTGGATAGACCCCATTATGATTACATTAGCAACAAAGCTAACCAAATGTTATTCTTTGTGCTACGCTTAGATTAAGGTGCTACGTGATGCCAAGCCGTTTAAGAATGTAAATTCATGGATAATTTTGTACGGATCCCTGGTCAGAAGTATCTTGGAGTACTGTTCTTCGGTGTGGCCTCCTGTTTATCAAAACCATACTGATAGAATAGAGGCTATCCAACGTAGGTTTTAACGCACTTTGTGCACTGAGTGTGGCTTGCGTCGAAGTATATGTAACTACTCTAACTGGCTCAGCCACTTTAACATGACTAGCCTTGAGAAACGAAGGTGGATGAACGATTTGCGTACACTTCATAAAATTGCCAATGGATTATTGGATAGCGACATATTGGAGATGCTGTTGTTCAGGGTACCAACTCGGTCTGTGCGCATTCCACGGTTATTCTATGTACCCCCCTCTAGAAATAATGTGTCTAAAAACAATCTTATGCACAGAATGTGTAATTTTTTTTAATGAAACTGTTCGGATTGTGACCTTTTTGGCTGTGGTATCCCTGCCTTCAAGGGAACACTAACGGCAATGCTCAATGCTACATACTAATTAAAACTTGATTTGTTATTGTGTAATTGCTTATCTGTCTTGAGCTTAGCAATTTTATTTTATTTAACTTAAATTTATGTTAGTTAACTTTGTTTGACCTAACATAAATTGCTTTTACTTTTGTTATTTGGTAAGTTAAATGCTGCGCACTTTTGTAATTGGGCACGGATATACCTTGTTAACTGTAGGTACCTACTTAGATGTTTTTTTGTATGTTTTCTATCTGTTGTCTGTAATTGTGATTAGACTTCAAAACTCTTTCACTGAAGGCGGAGACGATATCCTCATCATGGCCAGAGAGTGAACAATCCACATCGAATCGGTTTTGATTTTGATTAGATCTTCTAATATAGTGACGTTATCAAAATCTGTACCGGTACCATCGTCCATGTTTTAGGTGAATTCCCAGAACAAACAGTTTGAAGCGATCGAACAGGCGTGTTAGTATTGCAACCCTTCGGCATCCTGCTTTTACATTCATAGTAAATCCATTGATTCTTGCTGCTCTTTGTCATGGAATTTCGAAAACAATTAACAGTACTTAATACTCGCACATTCGAGGTTATAAATTTCATGCATTTGGCGAATTTTAAGTTATCATTTGCACTGAATTTATTATGTACGACACCCACCACAGGTAAATTGAACAGGCGCCATATCAGCAAAAAAATGTAAATCGGATGCTCTCTCAGAGAAGACTATAAACGTTCCAGCGGGCGCTATATCTGCGGTGCTTTATCAATGGCCGATGACGAGCCGGTTGGTCGGTGATGATGCGCGCAATGCAATGTAGCACTTACACCTCCTCAGACGTAACCGTCGAATTCGCTTGTATGCAGCTGTGGTTGTTGAATATTAACGTTAAGCAATTGTTAACGTACCGCCCGCCCGGTTAAAATGGTTCACAGGCCGAATTTGCTTGTTGCGATGCTCAAAAGATGCAAATAAAACATGCAGCACGATCGCGGCACTAAGGTTAATGATAATTAATGCACTGATTTAAAAAATACGAGAAATATCTATTTTTTAAACGAATATTTAGGAGGATAATTACGTAAACCTCTTTACTGTTTGGTGTCAAAGAGTAAGTTATGTGTATTTCATCATTTGAACATTTATTGAAGAAATTTGACTGTTTTGGATAGTCTGATGTGCAGGTGACTGTACAATCAAAACGACGCGACATCCTTTAAAATCATAGGATGAAACAATAATATTTGCTAACAAAGCATAATTCTTAAATTAGAAATTGTGAATAACAAGGAGGTAAGTACCTACTCATTCACCATTAATAATTTAACATTATTTTTTTTATAGAAAAATTAATACATGCTTTGTAAGTACAGTCTGTGCAATATAATTAATAATTATAACATATGTAGGATTCTAGCAAGAACAAATGTTGTTTAGGGAGATGCAACATTGAATCTGATTGTCTATTTCTTTAAAAACTTCTTAATATGAAATTTAAAATAATAATTGTTTTCTTTCTCTTATGAACTTTAAAATAAAAGAAGTCTAAGCGTAACCTCTGCCTCTTCCGGTCTTTCAGGTTAAATAACTTTTTTGTACTTTGCTTATTAATTGATCTCAAAAACTAACTTATCCTAAAGTTACTGATTTTTTAAATTACTGTATGAAAATGTCTGCCTTAAATATATTCTGAAATAAATTATTTTATCACGTTAATACTGCTAAACGGATTTGAATTTTGTATTCGACTGAACTTGTGTGGTTAATAATAATATGTCGTCTACTTAGATGAATGATCGGTCTCGCTGCGCTCGACCGCGAGACCAATCATTCATCTAAGGTCGTCTAGATAAAAAATACAAACTCCGGATTGTACGAAGGCGCAGAATAGGTCTACAGTTCCTGTGTTCAATTCCCGGGTTAGGTAAAGGTTTTCCGATTTTTCGATGCTTTGCTGGGTTGGGATCACAAACCCGCATTTGGCAAACTTGGTGATTTAGCCAACACCACGCATAAATTGTACCGATGACTTGATTGCAATGAAGGAAGCACATGATGGAGGTCTTTGCCCAGCAGTGGGACGGTAAACAAGCTATTACTTTAATTACATCTTTTATTTTGCTTCCAGGGTGAGAGTCTAAATGCCTGCGTCGCTCTTACACGAGTTGCTAGGACTTCAAATGTTTAAAATTAGGTGGTAAATTAATATGTTAACAGTATTAACAGCTAGCATCAAAATTATTTGTGTGGAATCTTTTGAGTAAGTTCATTTTAACTTATTTCGGCGAGTTAAAAAATACAGTTAGAATATCACGATGCGGACTTGAAATCCCGATGTTTACTAGATTCAGCTCAGCTACCGGCGGGCGCCTATATCTTTACAGAACCTATGTAAATGAAATTATGGACTACTGTTTTAGCCATCTCTTACTATCAGAATTTGGACAGCCATTTGTATGTGACTCTTGCTCAAATTGTTAGATTTATCTGTTTGTCTTTGAATGCTGTAATTGTGACTTTGAATGCCTTAGATTGAAAGTAGGTTCTATTGTATATTACCTTAATACTTTGTGATATTAATTTTCTCCATAGGTATACTATTAATATGTTTATTTATGTATTTTATGTATGATTCTGTAATTCTGTATTGTATTATTATCTATATTAAATATTTATTCAAATGAATATCAATATCTTATTTGTTGCATGCAGTTGATTTATTTTATAGAGGTATTAATTTATTGAATAAAACCAAAAGTATATTTCTAAATAATTTATTTAACAAACTACACTACATCTCTTTTCTAATGGTGTATTTTTAATGTAGCCATTATAAAAATCTAATGCTGATATTTCTCTTTTTCCTACTATTCTAAGTGATTTGAAATAAATATATTTCTTATCTTTACATAACACTTTCACTGCTTTTGTTGTATTACAGTATGAAAGAGTACCTATTGGTAAATTACTATTTTCAATATATTTAGTGTTATGCAAAAAAGCACCAAATAATTTTACCTGCTTATCTCTAAATTTTGTAGTTAGTGGATACAATCCATATATTGCTCTGTAAAGGTTGAAAACTTCTACTGCATTCATATTAGCCCATTTCACTTCACTTATGGATTTATTTATTTTTCTTGCTGAAAATTTAATATAGAACATTAAAAATTGCCATTTATAGAAATCATAATTAGGTTTAATCAAAGTTAGTATAGGTAAAATAACTATAATTATGATAAGGCGCAGATGGTGCAGCGGTTTGCGTTTATTTCGTTTACATTTGGATCTTCTAAATCAAGAAAAAGTCATGCTGGGTAAGTGAATAGGTGACCTAATCTTCTCTTGCTTTTTCGTGGTTAGGACGGAAGGTACGTTAAGCCTTTGGTCCAGTTGTTGTTGTAAGTAGGCAGTCCTTTAACCCACCTACCCGCATTGGTCAGAGGGGTGGGTTAAGCCCAATTTTCCCGTTTGCTATTTTATGTGAGTAGGCTTTAGCCCAACATTAGTACATTCATAAAGATGATGATGAACTTTCAATAATTAAAATAAAACAATTTATACAGATATCTAACTGTATAAACAATCTTTTTTAATTATGAAACTTATAACATTAATCTTTCTCACTTAAAATCATGTGAAAAAGCCTTAACACAGCAGATGGACATTTATAGAAATATATTATGTATAAACAGTTTTAATTCTGCATAAATCTTAATGTAATTACCTACATATTATATACAATGTTATTTTTAGTTTATACGAAACCTGAAAACGGTTTGTTCAGAATCAGTAATATTCGTTTTTAATATTTTTTATACCATGTAAAATTTTGACCAAAATATTAATATTAATAAATATTTAAATATTATTTACAAAATCTCAAATAAATAATAACCTACTAAAAACACACAACAGGGCAGCACAAAAAGCTTGTAACTTCGTGAATTTTTAAAGATATTTTTTTTTTTTTTTGTACTGATTCTTTAAATGAAAATATTGGATCCGTGTTTCGGTTTTCGTATAAACTAAAAATAAGGTTGTATATAATTTCGCTTATACAATGCATACCATATGTTACACCATGTTTGCTTTGAGGTTGTGCATTAGCCAGGCTTTGAGGCATTGTTCTCATGCATTCCACCAACATATCAGCTCCAATGTCCGATAACTGTTCCGTTAACTCGGGTAATCTAATATCAAGTGGTACTGGTACTTTTCTCTGGCTTATTATTTCACCTGCAAAAAAAAATAGTTCTAAATAAAAGTATTTTTAAACAGAGATAGTTGTTGAAATAAAGCACTTTCTCTCCTTTAGGTACTTGCATTTTATTTCACTTATTATCATATTATGAACTTTCACACCATTAATTTACTATTTAGAATTTGAATTATCTTAAATTTGGAAAATGTGTAGTGTTCCGGAAACTTAGGAAGAGAACAGAGATAGTGATAATTTTTTGATATTTTATATACTTACCTACATCAAACACATTTGCTTTAATTCGCATCAGGGTGACCCCTGTTTCTTGGTCACCGTGCAGCAGGGTGTGGATTATTGGAGCAGCACCACGCCACCGAGGCAGCAGACTAGGGTGTACATTTATCATTCCTCTGCAACCGGAAACATAAGTATACTATTTTATGATATAATATATTCTAGAACTTAATCTATACCAATAAAGTAAAACATCACAATTTTATGTAATCTGTGTAAGATACATTTTTTTGGTTTACTATTGTTAAAACCTACATTGTTTTCAAAAGTTTAATAATATAGCAAAGTTAAGAAGTTAACTTCTATACTATTTAGGAAAATAAAACATTGCATAAATACACTTAGAAGCATCATCATCATCAGATTTTATCATCGCCACTGTTGAGTGGGGACATAAAATCCTTATCCTGTTCCCCTGTTTTATATTATAGTTAGTTCTATACTATAATTTATGGCCCGTTTTCCCTATCGTGCCCGATGGGGCATTATTAGGAAAACGGGCTATAAACCACCAAGCGGGCCCAGTGCGCATTGGTGGTTGTTAACAACTGCTAATGTAGCAGGGATCAACGGTTTTACGTGCCTTCCGATGCACAGAGGAGCTCAAGATGATACCCATCTAATGACCAGCCTTTGCGAAAGTGGCTTAAACTCAGCACTCGCAGACCGGGCGCATTAACCACTGCGCCATCAAGCTCCTTAACCTTTTTACCACCAACAACTTCTATAGAAGTTCGAGATTTTCGTGCCATTCACGCCAGCACTTCTATAGAAGTTCTTCATTGTACCTACTTTATTAAAATACATTTATACGTTGGCGTACAGCGGGACATCGCGTGCAGGATAGTTGGGCGGTGAAAAGGTTAATTAACTTAAAGCATAGATTTTTTTAATACCATACCACAAAACTTTGCATTGAAAATTAAAATTAGAACAAATAGTTTTGATTTTGTGATCTTATCACTTTATAGAGATTTCTTTATAGACAACCAGTTGGATAAACTAAGACAAATGCTAAAATCAGTAGAGAAAGTTTATCTTGTAGTAACATTGAGCCATTTGATAAAAAAAAAACATTGTAACCATTGTAAACATGTAAACATTGGTGTAACTGCCAAAAATACATAATATGTTTTAGAGTCACTGCCTCATCAGGCTGTGAAAATTTATATTATCAAGAGGTACATAATATATTATGTTGTATGCTTTTATTCACTTTAAAACTTTTGTTTAAACAATATTAAAATGCAAAATGATGTTTATACTTGTATACCCTGAAAATCATCAACAAAAAAATGGGTTCGGAGAACTTTTCAGATTATAACATCAAATACACTATATATAAGAGTAAGTAAACTCTTAGGAGGGTGTGCAAGCCATTACCTACCAATACAAACACACAAGTATATGAAGTGGGGGAATACAAACAAGTATATGAAGAAATTACTTACAGAGGGAATTTATTTAGTACATCATCTTTGATCAAGTGGCCAAAGGCCACAATAAGTCCAATGTCGTATTCTGATGCGTGGATGTTTTGCAAGGGCCATTGAATGACTTTGATGCTTTCGCTGAATGCATATTTTTCTATTTCTGTCTTATTTTTCGTATTATTTGAGGTTACCAGTGCCAAGCAATTTATACGTTTTTCCAATTTTCTAAGGAAGTACACATAATAAATTTCACAAATAATTAAGTATAAGTAAATAATTTAACCACAAAATGAATGAGAACTGAACATTTCTAACAAAACTAGCTAGCTAGATAGAAGTGAAGATGAAATACAATAATTACCTAAATTCATTAATTTTCTTAAAACTTTTCAACGCTATTGAGTCAGATCCAAAGAACAGAACTTTATAAGAATTTTGACTGCTAAATCTTCTAATAAAACAGTTCCTCGCTATAAAAAAGTGTTTATTTAAACACGAAGTGAGGTTAGAAATTGTAGGTGACATTTCTTTGTGTTTTTAACTTTACTATTTTTTTAGTTTTCTTCTCCCTGAAGAAAGACATAGGATTTAACCCAAACAGCCTAATATCTAGATTTGTTCATTTGAATGAGAAAATTACATTATTGATAGTACAGAGAAGAGAGTATATTGATAAATAATATTAGATGGAAAATAAAATGATATTTCCCTGATTCCTATGAATATTAGTTAATATATTTCATCTTGAGAAAGGCAAAGGACAAAGGTGTTTTATTGGAAAGAAAGTATTCAACTTAATAATAATAGGTTATAAAAAATCTTTATTTCCTCTTCACAATAAGGATCTTAATCTAACACTATAGTGATGTTACACCAATTAACAAATTCTACCACAGTAATCCCAATGCGAGAGAAGCCGGCGCCTGCGATGGGTTTAGAGAAACCGGTCACAGGAGAATTATTATTTGTATATTATATATAACATTAAAATGGGTATGGGCATTTTATTTTTTATTTCGAAATACCCACGTAAAATGCTTTGCGCATACACCGAGGCTAGGGGCAACCCCGTGTTAAGTGGGACTGTCCTCTTCATGCCGAGTCCAGCCACCAAAGCTCGACAAACGGGGGGGAGGTATACCCACTAAAAACCCTTCTCTGCCACGAGCATGAGCTCGGGATCATTAAAAATGGCAAGCACCGAGTTCCCCACCGCAACGGCCCGCCATAGGAGAGACGCCCGGTATAGTTTGGGCGTCTTCAAGCCAGTGGCGGCCCTAGACATTTTTTTAGGTGGTGCGACATCTCAAAGTGGCGTCCTTTAAATACAAACAATACCCTAATGTTCCTATACTACCTATGCAGTTCTTGTCCGTGATTGTAGGTACTAGAGGGCGCGCGCGCGGTGCATTCGCGTCAAATAAATATTGTCCATCCCGGTTGTACTACTTTGTCGCACTTTGGTCGCACTCGATAACGCCAGTGCTTGCCCTGCTGTGGTGAGGTGTTGTCACCCCAACCAACCTGTGTTGTAGTTGAGAAATGAAAAACCGTCCATAATTTTATTCGACAACTTAAACAGATAACAATCAATTTAATGAATAACCTAGATAAGCAACTTTTCACAAATACACAATTTTGAACTGTTTTGACGTGCGCAAGAATAAATGACTCGATGAAAAAACAGTTCATGAAGGAGCGAAACAACTGACTGACTGAGTGCAGTCTCACTTGTCTCAGTCTCAGTTGAGTCAGTGTTGCCAACTGCTACCCTAAGAAATGCGCTGAACCGTCCCCGAAAATGCGCTAGATTTCGCTAATTTGGTTTAAAAAAACCGGCCAAGTGCCAATCGGACTCGCGCACGAAGGGTTCCGTACCATTATCTATAAATTCTAATTCTCAATCTGTCTTCTAATTCTAATTTCTGTCGACCGTCACTTCCACCACTGCAAAAGACCGATGATTGACTTGCCTATACTGCAAAAGAGAAAGCCGATCACTTGGGTACGCTTTTCGCATCAAACTCTACCTTGGACAATGGGGAAAACTCGCCACCAACCATACCGCATTGCGCTATGCCAAACGTTCGGTTCCTGCAAAGGTCAGTTCGTAAGGCTCTTTTTTCCCTTTACATCCATAAGTCGAGTGGGCCTGATGCAGTCCCTCCCATTGTGCTTTGGACGTGTGCTCCTCAGTTGGCGCCGGTTCTAACGCCCCTCTTCCGGCTCTGTTACACTACTGACGTTGTCCCGAGTTCTTGGAAGACCTTCTCCACCCAATTCCCAAAAAAGGCGATCGCTCGGATCCGTTCAACTACAGGCCTATAGCCATCACCTCTTTGCTCTCCAAAGTAATGGAGTCCATTACAAACTGCCAACTCTTGGAGTACCTAGAAGAGAATCAGCTACTAAGCAATTGCCAGTACAGTTTTCGCCACAGTCGTTCGGCAGGTGATCTTTTAGTGTACCTCACTCGCCGATGGGCGGAGGCAGTCGTGAGGAAAGGGAAGGCGCTGGCAGTTAGCTTGGACATAGCGAAAGCCTTCGACAGGGTATGGCACAGGGCTCTTCTCTCTAAACTTCCATCATACGGGCTCCGTGAGAAATTGTGTACGTGGGTCGCCAGCTTTCTTTCTGGGCGTAGCGTCAAAGTTGTAGTTGACGGATCATGCTCTGACCTGAAGCCCGTGAATGCTGGAGTCCCGCAGGGGTGTGTGCTGTCGCCTAATCTATTTCTTCTGCATATCAATGACATGTTGCATAACAACAGCATTCATTGCTGTGCAGACGACAGTACTGGGGTTTCGCTTTACATCGGACGTACTAATATATCTCTGGAAAACGTCATTGAGAACCAGAATAAACTTGTGCCTGACACTGAGAACATGTTAAGTCATGTCTCGAATTGGAGCCGACTTAATCTAGTCCAACTAACGCCTCGGTGGCCGAGTGGAACGCCTCGGTGGCCCAGTGGAACGCCTCGGTGGCCGAGTGGAAGAGCGCTCGGCCCAATACCCGAAGGTCCCGGGTTCAATTCCCAGGTCGGGCAAAAGAAATATGTTATATTGGATTGTTTACCATGCATAGCCCGGGTTTGTGATCACCAACCTGTATTTGCAAGCGTGATGATTTTTAAGCCATTACCCATTAATTGTAGCGATGACTTGATTTCAATGATGGAGGCATTTGCCCAGCAGTGGGACAATTATAGGCTGTTTACTAATCTAGTCCATTTTAACCCTTCCAAAACACAAGTTTGCGTGTTTACCGCTAAAAACATCCCTTCGTCGTATCTCTAAACTTTGAAGGAGCTCCTCTTGATACCAAACCGACCATTGGAATCCTTGGCATCGATATTTCGAGTGACGTTCAGTTTCGCGTTCATTTGGAAGGTAAAGCTAAATTAGCTTCGAAAAAGCTGGGTGTGCTCAATAGAGCGGGACAGTATTTCACGCCGACCCATCGTTTACAGCTTTACAAAGCACAGGTCAGGCCTCATATGGAATACTGTTCCCATCTTTGGGCTGGAGCGCCCCAGTACCAACTCCTCCCATTTGACCGCATTCAACGCAGAGCTGCTCGAATTGTCGACGACGTGGTAAGCTCTGGTCGGTTTGATCCACTGGCCCTTCGGAGAGACGTTGCGTCTCTCTGTATATTTTATCGCCTTTATCATGTGGAGTGCTCTGAGAAATTGTTCGGTTTGATCCTGCCGCTGATTTCCTTCACCGCACTACACGCAATCAATTGTCTTTCCATCCACACCATCTTGATGGCGATCTACTACTGTGATTTTCTCACGTAATTTTTTACCACGAACTACAGTGCTGTGAAACTAGCTCTCAGCGGCGGTATTTTAATTTTACTAAGTATGCCGAAAGGTTGATTTCGGCGCCCCCCATGTCGGCGCCCGGTGCGGTCGCACCGCTCGCACCGCCCTAGGGCCGCCACTGCTTCAAGCCTTCCATGAGTTTCTGTGCAAAGCTGGGGGACCCAGTGAGTAAGGGGTCCACGATATAAAAAACAAGGCTATAACAGCGATTACGAGAAACGCGAGTTTAAATTCCGCCTTGCGCTTGGCTCGTTCCTTGACGTGTCTCGTAGAGAGCCGTTGTTCCTGAATGGAGGTGGCGATATTTCTGTTGCAGACGACTACTCTGAAGATTCTGAGGTAACAGAACGATATGGTGCAGAAGGGTGCAACCCAAGCGGCGCAAAAGAAAACGAAGATTCAGAAACCCCGCCCAACGCTCTCCAAACTAGGACAAATCCGGGGAAACCCGGACGGATGGCAGCCCTAAGTATAACGTAAACATATGTATAACAACTCGGTGGCCGAGTGGCTAAGCGTTCGGCCGATACTTTCAGGTATCAGGTTCTATTCTCAGGTCAGGCAAAGTGTGTTTCGGATTTTTCGATGCATAGCTGGGTTTGTGATCACCAACCCGCATATGGCAAGTACTCATGACTTGATTTCAATGATGGAGGCCTTTGCCCAGCAGTGGGACAGTTATAGGCTACTTACTTTACTACTACGAGTACTACGTACCTAAGTACAACGCGTCTAATATCATATATAATAATTATAGAAGTTACCCTGACTGAGGATGCGTTGGTAGTAAGGTATAATTATATTATTTTCTAAAGTTTACGCGAACACTACACTACCTCTGTCACACTATCTCCCTGTGACCACGGACCCTTCGAGGTTCGAAACGAACATAAAATAAGTAATGTGTAAAATAAACGCGAGTAGATCCGTAAAAGTTGTTTCATTTCAAGGTATAATTACTTTTGCAGGTCCTATATATTTTAAATGTAGGTAAATAAGTATGTATATGGAAAAAAAGTGTACTTACGTAAGTTACTATAATTTGTGTACAAATATTATTAAAGGTGGCATTGAATAAAGTAAGGATGACAATAAAAATATGTTGAAATTATTGACTGTCGATTACGAGTTAGCAACCGAAAATGTATGAAGAAAAACACGTAGGTATCTTTCTGTGAGTTACTTGGACAACTAACGTAAAAACAAAATCACATTATAAAAGCATAGACAACGTATCAAAAGAGGTATATAAATGAAAAAAACTAATACAGAAGACATCATCATACTGTTTCAGGGTGCCTGTGTAAGTTTCATTCGCTATAATGTCATGCTCGTGAACGGGTGCCGCCTGTGGAGGCTGGTCTGCTCTTGCATACTTATCTTATTTTTAGTATTGTAGCCGCACGGTAAAGCTGAAAAGAACACGTGCAGTAAACAGAATCCAAGCAACGTTTCGAGGAAGAAACGAAACGTCCGAGCCAGATGTTTACCAACAAATTAACGTAGACTCCGGCCATTCAAAAGTAGTTACGCAATTTCTATTAGTTTAAGTAGTAAAGTAATTTGTTATTGTGTTAGCATAACTGTACAAGCATTATCCTCAAACTCAAAATAGTCAAACACCTCGTAAAAGGTATTGCCAATTGTCGTCCTTTGTATTCCAAGCTTTCCCATTGTAAACTATCCATTTAGCTCTACTATTGTTTATATTTTTGTACAACTTATTTGTCAACAATACTTTTTTGGTTAACGGTAGATTTTGTACCGTAAGACACGCGTCAGTTGTTTATAATATAAATAGTTCCGACTTGGCAGCACAGCCAGTCAACATTGTACCTTCGCCAAGAGCAGTAATAAACACTCTGAGATATAATCCTCGTCTCCTCAATCTACGACAGTAGCGGTACCCCAAGTCTCTCCAAAGTGGTGACCCCGACCCCGACAAGGAAAAAAGAAGATTTCTCCCCGACAAGGAAAAAAGAAGATTTCTCACCGACAAGGAAAAAAGAAGATTTCTCACCGATTACGAAAAAAAATCTCTGTTCGACGAGGAAAATGGCCGAGAACCAAATAGAAGCTACCACTACGCAGCAGCCAATCACATCTGAAGTCGCCAACATTTCGCTCTCTATCAGAATCCCGCCGTTCTGGAGACATCGACCAAGACTTTGGTTCTACAGTTTCGAAGCCGCAACTAGCGACACAAAGAAAGGACAGGCGCAACTAGCGCAAATGGTTATCGCAAGACTAGGAAAACAAGACATTGAGCAGATCACCGACCTACTTTACAATCCACCTGAGAAAAATCAATATCAAGCTATAAAGGAGAGATTAATCACCGCCTACGAAGAATCAGACAGCCGGCAGTTCCAGAAGCTGCTGTCTGAAATGGAGTTAGGAGATCAGAAACCGAGACAATTACTACGCCGAATGAGAGACCTCGCCAGAGAGAAGGTGCCAGACTCAACCCTACGTATCATGTGGACAAACCACCTGCCGCCACACATCCGTTCCGTGCTCGCCGTCAGCGAATCCTTCAGCTCGAAAACCGCTCTCGAAGAACTCGCACTAATGGCTGACAAGATGATGGAGCAGACCCGCGAAGTAGCAGCAGTCTGCCACACTACAGCACAACCGAATCCATCTCCAATAGCACCTGCGTTGGACACACAATTACTCCTAGTAAACGAAATAAGAAAACTATCGTTAGAGGTCGCTGAACTCAGATCCAGGCCGCCACAATTCAACAATAATTATAGAAGACAGCGTTATCGATCACCGCACCGCAACTCACATTCAAGATCCCGTTCACGAAGCGAATCAATATCACCATTCTGTTACTATCACCGTCGCTTCGGAGCTCAAGCAAATAAATGCACCACGCCCTGCTCATTCAAGAACGCTTCGGAAAACGATAGAACGTTGGCCACGGCGAACGCCGGCGTTCACGAAAATTCGTACCGCCTATTCGTAACAGACAAGACAACAAGGCTATCCTTCTTGGTAGACACGGGAGCAAATATATCCGTTTTACCTCGTAATAAGGGCCAAATTGCAACGCCACTACCGTTCAAACTGTATAGTTTGAACTGTATAGTTACTGTTGTTGGCGGCGTATGCCGCCAACAACACCGTCATATCAACGTATGGAGAGAAGACACTCTTGCTTGAACCTTCGCCGACCTTATAGGTGGAAGTTCATTGTAGCTGACGTATCAAAACCAATATTAGGAGCCGATTTTCTCAAGCACCACCAACTCATCGTAAATCTCAAAAACAAGAAGCTCATCGATAGTGTCACTAATCTCAAAGTCGACGCACCGATTCGAGTGACAAATATACCTACAATACGCAGCATTGACATAGAAAAAGCGTACCACAAGATTTTAGCTGAATTTCCGGGAACAACAAGAATCACTGCAATGAACCTTAGCAACAAGATCAATGTTCAACACTACATCGAAACTGAAGCTACACCCGTTCACTGCCGTGCCCGTCCCATACCGCCTCACAGATACGAAAAAGTGAAGAAAGAATTCGAGCACATGATAGAACAAGGATTATGCCGGCCAAGCAAAAGTCCATGGTCGTCTCCTCTACACATCATACCAAAGAAGAACGGTGATTTAAGAGTATGTGGTGACTACCGCCGTCTCAATGCCATCACGAAACCCGACCGATATCCAATACCTCGCATCAAAGATTTCACATACCAGTTATCCGGCAAGACCATATTCTCGACACTGGACCTAAACCGAGCTTACCAACAGGTAAGCGTCCGCGAAGAGGATATTGAAAAAACAGCCATTATAACACCGATGGGACTGTTCGAATTCCCGCGCATGTGCCCAGGTTTGAAAAACGCAGGCCAGACATTCCAAAGATTCATCCATGAAGTGTTCAGAGGCCTAGATTTCGTGTTTCCTTTCGTCGATGACGTACTTATAGCCTCAGAAACTGCTAGTGAACATGAAGAACATCTCAGAGAGGTCCTTAGAAGATTGGAAGAAAATGGTATTACAATAAACCCCGCCAAATGCAACCTCGGGCAGTCAGAAGTTCATTTCCTTGGTTACATCGTTTCAAAAGATGGTATCAAGCCTCCTGAAGCAAAGGTCAAGGTTATCACGGATTACCCGAAACCAAAAACAATAGAAGAACTCAGACGTTTTCTCGGAATGACAAATTTTTATCGTTACCACATTCCAAACGCCGCATCCATTCAAGCACCATTCAACTCATTTATACACAACGTAAAAAAACGAGATAAAACGATCATAGAATGGACAGAAGAGGCAACACAAGCATTCGAAGCGTGTAAAACGAGCATAATTAACGCCGTATTACTCGCTCACCCGTCTCATCAAGCTACCTACGCGCTATTCTGCGACGCCTCAGATAAGTCAGCCGGTGCCGTACTACAACAATACGTCGAAGACAAATGGCAACCACTTGGATATTTTTCAAAGAAATTTACAGACGCACAAACAAAGTACTCAACGTATGATCGCGAACTAGTAGCGATCTACATGTCTGTAAAACATTTCCGCAAGATGTTCGAAGGAAGACAACTTATTATCTGTTGCAAATAAACAGGCATTTATTTTTGTTAGAAATAAAACTTTGATTTATATTATGGACGAATCGATTATCGAGATTCAATTTGTTTGGTGGCATAATGGCCCCATCACTAGTTGTTCTTTTTTTATACTCTTGTCTCTGGAAAGCAAATATGGCTGGATGATAGTTATCGTGTGTTGATAATTAAATAGTTTTATGTAGTAATAAGGGCATTTGGAGCCGTATTATTCTACTTAAGTGGATTGTGCAAATTGTGTGTGCGTCGTAAACTAATTGTTTCGGGAAAACAATTAGCCGGGATGTCGGCCACACCGCGGCTGAAATAAAAGGTATTTTTCAGTGGGAAGTGCACTTTGGGGTAGTTTGGGTGTGTTTAGGGAACCCTAGAAGACCCGGAGCCGGATTCGGGCCCCATCGGACCATATGGATCCCGTTCAGGACGGCGGGAGCGGCATGGAACTGTAAGTGGACTTTGTTAATTTTAAGGTAATTTTAATGTGTAATTTTAATGTGTAATTTCTAAGCAATAGCATAGTGTGTGTTGTGGGTTTCCGCAACATTTTGGTAGCAGAGCGTGGTTAATACCGGACCTCTAGGTTAATCGGTGTAATTTTGTGTATTTTTTGTTAGTTCGTAATAGGTTAAGCTCATTTTGTGTAAAATCGCACTTCCGGGACAGGTGCGGTTAAATTGTAAGGTTGGTAGTACCGTTGTTTTGTTCGTTCATTCATTTGGGCTGGGACATTTCTCAGAACGTTAATTTAATTTAATTTCGTTCAATTGAAAGCATCGAGTCGATTCGGGATAATCGATTCCGTGTTTTCATTGACTCGTTTTAATTTTGTGTTTAGGTTTATTTAGTTTAAATTATTTATAATGACAGCGTCACGGCAGGAGTTGGCTCAGCAGCTCCGGTGGTTCACCGGGCTGCTTGCATTAGTAGATCGGCCTAACCGGGAGGACGCCTTGGAGACGCGTTCGAAAGAAATGCAGGCTCGTTTCTTGTTGGCCGAGCGGTCGGTAACCGCTCTATTGTCAACCGACCCGGTCGGGGAGAAGGAGCTGGCCCTCCACGCCCAATATGTCAAGGATCTGGAGCACATCCAAGACATCTACGACGAGGTCCTTCAGCGGGTGAAGGACATCGAGCGACTGCGGGAGGGGAAGCCTGTTGCGCGCCCCGCTTCGCTCCACACCCCTGGACCCAGCGCCATGGGAAGATTGGGTGCCCTGGAGGTCCCGCATTTCACCGGATGTATGCGGGACTGGGCTGGATTCCGGAACATGTTTTTGGCCTTGGTGGATACTCGGAAGGATTTCACCAAGGCCGAAAAGCTGGCATATCTCCGTTCCTTCCTAGACGGAGAACCCAGACAGCTCGTACAGCATCTGGAGCTGCAGGATGCGAGCTACGACACCGCCATGCAGCTGCTGGAGAAGCGGTACGAAAAGCCGCGTCTTCAGGCGGACGCGCACGTGACCCATCTGCTGGGATTGCCGAGGGTCAACCATAGGGCTCAGCTGAGGACGCAGCTGATCACCCCGCTCACCGTGTCCTTAAACGGGTTAAGGACGCTCGGACTGCCCGTCGACCAGTGGTCCTTCCTTCTTCTGCACATAGTTCTGGCCAAGTTGTCGCAGGAGATGAGGGACAAGTTCGAGCGGAATCGACTGGTCCACAAGGATCTCGGCAGCGTTCTGCCCTCGATAGGGGAACTTCTGGAGTTCCTGGAAGAGGAGGCTGGCCTGCTGGAAAACCAGCTAGCCTCCCAGGAGGCTCCGACAAGTGCGCCGGCCCGCACTTCCGGAGTCTACGGCGCCCAGCCGCCACGCAACCCAGGGAAGGGTCGCGGCAGGCTGGTGGCTGCGGCCGCCATCAACCCCGGTTCTGGATGCCGGGTTTGCGGACAGCAGCACTTAGAACAGCTATGTCCAGCAATTCTCGGACTGCCCACACAAGAGCGCCGAAACCTCGTTCGGACACGAGGATTGTGTTATGCCTGCCTGGGAGGACATAGGTATAATGAGTGTCCCCAGGCGAGGCCTTGCGATGTGTGCGGCGGACCGCACCATCGCTTACTGTGCACCCGTCGTGCTGAGGGCTCAGCACCGGTTCGGGAGAGGGGATCTCCCACGGGTGGCGGTTTGGGGCCGGGGTCAACTCCGCCTCCGGAAAGACGGAGTCCGCCACGGCCGCCACACTACAACCCCTCGTACACCCCGGCTCAGGTGAGTTGGGGACCGCCGGAACGGAGTCAGGTTCTGGCTACAACCCGGCACCCGGCGCGACCAACACCAGGAGTTGGTGCCTCTAAGGGCCACTGGGTACAGGGAGCCCCACCTCCGGACCCAACACCCGGATACTCGTACGCGTATCCTCCGCCGCCGTTACCGGAACAACAACGACGTGAGAACCGTCAACAGTTCTCACCGGTACTGCACGAGTACCCGAGGTTGGAATACCACCCACCCTATCACCGGTATGGTAGGGCACCTGGATACGCACCACCCCGGATGGTGGCCTGCACGCGTCCGACTTACTGGCCGAGTCATCACGGTTCGACAGGGTCGGCTGCTGGCTCTGACGCGTGACTAGCCTGTGGTCGGGCTACGTCGGAACCGAGGACGGTTCTTTTGCCCATCGCGCAGGTACGCGTTTGGGGACCTAGGGGGGACTTCGTCCGGATACGAGCCCTCCTAGACACTGGGGCACAGGGCTGCTTAATTACTACGAGGGTAGCGAGGCGCCTACGTCTGGAGTGCGCGCCTCCCTCAGTTCCGATTCGGGGAGTCGGAGATACAGAAGTGGGGGGTCTGTCCGGTCAGACCCACATTTCCTTCTCTCCTGTGCATTCCGCTTCGATACGGATTGCGGCGGCCGCGATCGTACTCGACAATCTGCTGGGTTGGCATCCACCGACAGACATTCCGCGGGACGCAATGCCTGACACATCAGGTCTCATGCTGGCAGACCCTCATTTCGAGGAGCCGGCTCCGGTGGACCTCATATTGGGAGCGGATGTACTGGGCTGGATCCTTTTAGGGCCTCAGCGGAGTCTGGGCCGCTCTTCGTTGGTAGCTATACCTACCATCTTTGGACACGTTTTAATGGGACCGGTTTTCGACCAGGAGACGCGGGATGTCTCACCTGTCGTCGCTACTACCTCCATCGCTAGGACGATGCAAAAATTCTGGGAACTGGAAGAGCCTCCCATGGTCTCCCGTCTGGATCCGGAGCATGTGGAGTGCGAAACCTTTTATAAGGATCACACACGCCGGATGGCGTCGGGTAGGATCGAAACTCGACTGCCCTTTATCGACTGTCCCCCTCTCTTGGGAAAATCGAGGGCGTTGGCAGAGAAACGACTCTTGTCCATGGAGCGTCGTATGTCTCGCGATCCGGTACTTCGGGAAAAGTATATCGAGTTCATGCGAGAATACGAGGCCTTGGGGCATATG
Source organism: Eudonia lacustrata (assembly GCA_947562085.1). Lineage (NCBI taxonomy): Eukaryota > Metazoa > Arthropoda > Insecta > Lepidoptera > Crambidae > Eudonia > Eudonia lacustrata. The sequence continues at coordinate 10,157,754 of OX387315.1, read as the reverse complement.
TCGCGGGCGACTGTCGACTGGACAACGACAGATCATTTTTTCTTGCCTCACCACGCGGTGTTGAAGGCATCATCTGGAAAACTACGGACTGTTTTTGACGGATCGGCACCGTCGTCGACTGGAGTTTCATTGAACCAATGTCTCCATTCTGGTCCGAAGTTACATCGGGACATTGTCGACATCATTTTAAATTTCCGAAGACACCAGGTGGTGATCGGTGCGGACATCCGGATGATGTTCCGCCAAACAGTAATACATCCTGCGGACAGGAGGTTTCAGTTAATACTCTGGAGGGAACGTTCGGAGGATCCCATCACCGTCTACGAGCTCAACACCAACACGTACGGCCTGAAGTCGAGTCCCTTCATTGCCATCCGGTCACTGCTGGAACTGGCGGAGCAGGAACGGGCTCGCTTTCCCCGGGCAGCCGCTGTACTGACACGTGACGTGTTCGTAGATGATATCTGCACAGGGGCAGCCTCTCTGGAGGAGGCGCTCATCATCAGGAATGAACTTATCGGACTCCTCGCGGCTGGTGGTTATGAGTTGAGAAAATGGTTATCCAACGAGCCACAGCTTCTGGTTGGGATTCCGGAAGATCACCAACAGAATCCTCAGCTATTCGAGGACGCAGGAGACCCGAACTCTATCGCCGTTTTGGGAATTAAATATCAGCCGGTTCACGATATTTTCACATTCCGGGTAGAACTGGAAACTACAAGAGTTTGGTCGAAAAGGACGGTCCTTTCCACCATCGCTCGGATGTTTGATCCAAATGGATGGATCAGCCCGTGCATTTTTATGGCGAAGTGTTTATTGCAAACACTGTGGACACTCGGAGTCTCGTGGGATGAGCCACTGGTAGGGCTCTCACTTGACACTTGGCTCGCTCTGATCTCTACGATCGAGGCGATCAATCAGGTGGCGTTGCCGCGGCGGATCCTGCCGCGGGGCAAATACAGGGCAAGCCTACATGGCTTCTGCGATGCGTCAGAACGAGGGTATGCCGCAGTGGTGTATCTGCGAACGGTGGACTCGAAGGGTCGAGTCGCCGTCTCCTTGCTTCTGGCTAAAAGCAAGGTGGCTCCCCTCAAAACTAGGCTGACAATCCCGAAGCTGGAGCTTTGCGGGGCGCATCTATTGGCCAAACTGTTGTGCCACGTGCACAAGGAACTGACGTCTACGGTGGACATCCGGAATGTCTACGCCTGGTCTGACAGTCAGGTAGCTCTGGCATGGCTACACGGGGCACCCCACGTATTGGAAACGTTTGTGGCCAATCGGGTATCTCAGGTACAGAACTCGGGCATCGAAATTTGTTGGAGGCACGTTCCCGGCCCCTGGAATCCTGCCGATTGTGCCTCTCGGGGCTGCACCGCGCCGGAATTGGTGCAGCATGCCCTCTGGTGGGGTCCAGAGTGGTTAAAGGAGGGTGAGTCATCATGGCCGGTCACCATGATCGATGGCTCTCTAGGAATGCTCCCTGGAATAAAGGTTTTGGTGACAACAAACGAGTCAAGGCCAGATCCGAACTGGTTGACGGCTCGATACAGCAAACTGGACAAATTGCTAGGAGTAACTTGCTGGATCCGGAGATTTCTACATAACTGCCGCCATCCAGACAAGAGGCAGTTATCACCCGTGGCGGGTGCTGAGGAACGCAGGAGTTCACTGTTGGCCCTGATACGGCTGGTTCAAGCTGACCGGTTCGAGGACGAACTGAAGATTTTGCGCGTCGGTCGCGCCAAGCTCAAGGGAGCGATCTCTCGGCTCAACCCATTTCTGGATGCGGATGGACTGTTACGCGTTGGAGGTCGCCTCAAAAATGCCGACCTGCCCTTCGGTAGCCGTCATCCTCTGCTACTCCCCAAAGGAGGACCTTTGGTAGAACTGGTGGTCTCGGATAGACACCTGAAAAACGCTCACGCGGGGTGTAATGCGTTACTGGCGATATTACAGAGGGAGTTCTGGATTTTGTCCTCTCGGAGAGTGGTTCGCAGCGTGTTATTTAAGTGTGTGGCTTGTTATCGGGTGAAGGCTTCCACTATGCAGCCACAGATGGGGGATCTCCCTTCTGACCGGGTTTGTCAGACAACTAGGCCGTTCGACGGGGTCGGTACGGATTTTGCTGGACCGTTTCTGGTGAAAACCACAGCCTATCGTAACACTAGGGTCACGAAAGCATACCTGTGCGTTTTTGTCTGCCTGGCCACTAAGGCCGTCCACCTGGAAGTGGTTTCGGCTCTGTCTACGGAAGCCTTTGTCGCCACGCTGGATCGTTTTGTTTCGCGACGGGGTTTACCTTCTCTCATTCGGTCTGACAACGGTACCAACTACAGAGGCACTGCCAACTACTTAAAAGATGTGAACGATTTTCTGGATAAAAATTGTAATAGCATAAGTCAAGCTCTCGCACAGCGGGGAATCACATGGCGATTTAGTGTGCCAGCCTGTCCCCACTGGGGCGGGATATTTGAAGCCGCGGTAAAATCGGCAAAAACCCACTTGCGCCGGGTAGTCGGGGAAACTACCCTCACGTATGAGGAACTTACAACTGTGTTTTGTAAGGTTGAGGCGGTTCTCAACTCGCGTCCGCTTTGTCCACTCTCCTCTGACGCAAATGACATGGAAGTCCTGACCCCTGGTCATTTTTTGGTCGGTCAGCCACTCACTGCCCTGCCTGAGTATCCCTGGAAGGATGAACGCAGACACCGGATGTCTCGTTTTCAAATGATACAACAAATGAGTCAGGACTTGTGGCGTCGTTGGTCACTGGAGTATCTGCATTTATTGCAGCAACGTGTAAAGTGGACAGACCGGACGTCGCCCCCTTCGGAGGGGGATCTGGTTTTATTAAAAGAGGCTAATTTGCCATCGTTATTTTGGAGACGAGGTCGCATTTTAAAGTTAATCTGGGGCGCGGACGGGACTCCGCGTGTGGCGCAAGTGTTGGTTGATGGATCGGTGCTAAATCGCGCGGTCGCGACCTTAGCTCGATTACCGGTTGACTAGTTTAAGATTTCAGGCTAGAAAGCGGTACGTCCGCTTTGGGTGGCGGGATGTTGCAAATAAACAGGCATTTATTTTTGTTAGAAATAAAACTTTGATTTATATTATGGACGAATCGATTATCGAGATTCAATTTGTTTGGTGGCATAATGGCCCCATCACTAGTTGTTCTTTTTTTATACTCTTGTCTCTGGAAAGCAAATATGGCTGGATGATAGTTATCGTGTGTTGATAATTAAATAGTTTTATGTAGTAATAAGGGCATTTGGAGCCGTATTATTCTACTTAAGTGGATTGTGCAAATTGTGTGTGCGTCGTAAACTAATTGTTTCGGGAAAACAATTAGCCGGGATGTCGGCCACACCGCGGCTGAAATAAAAGGTATTTTTCAGTGGGAAGTGCACTTTGGGGTAGTTTGGGTGTGTTTAGGGAACCCTAGAAGACCCGGAGCCGGATTCGGGCCCCATCGGACCATATGGATCCCGTTCAGGACGGCGGGAGCGGCATGGAACTGTAAGTGGACTTTGTTAATTTTAAGGTAATTTTAATGTGTAATTTTAATGTGTAATTTCTAAGCAATAGCATAGTGTGTGTTGTGGGTTTCCGCAACATTATCTTTACTGATCACAAGCCGCTTACATTCGCCATGACTAAAGTACAATCAAACACAGAAACGCCGCGCCGCACAAGACAACTTTTGTTTATTAGCGAATTTACCACAGACATACGTCACGTGAGCGGTAAACAAAATATAGTCGCCGACGCACTAAGCCGCATCGAAACCATATCCTGCCCATCAACAATCAATTACGAAGAGATCGCCACTGCTCAAGAACAAGACAGTAACTTGCAACAGTTACTACAACAAGACAACCTATCATTCAAGAAAGTAGTTATCCCAAATACCGACATTGAACTGTACTGCGAAACATCGACGTCGCACTTACGACCGTACATACCAGATCAACATCGATATGAAGCTTTCAAGAGTGTACACAACGTCAGTCACCCCGGAATCCGTACTACGCGCAAGCTTATGTCACAGAAGTTTTTTTGGCCGTCAATGAACGCAGACATTGGAAAATGGACAAAGAACTGCATCGATTGCCAAAAAAGCAAGGTACAACGACATACCGTCTCAGGTATCGGAAACTATCCGCCAACCGACCGTTTCCAACACGTGCACATCGATATCGTCGGACCGCTACCTACAACGCGTCAAGGTCAACGCTACCTTATTACTATGATCGACCGACTAACTAAATGGCCCGAAGCCATACCAACCGACGACATAACAGCCGAGACAGTCGCAGAAGTTATCTACAAACACTGGATCACCCGATTTGGATGCCCCGCAACCCTAACAAGCGATCAAGGTCGTCAATTCGAAAGTCAGTTGTTTAACAATCTTATGAAAATAATGGGAATAAAAAGAAACAGAACAACACCCTATCACCCGCAGAGCAACGGTGTTATTGAAAGATGGCATCGATCTTTAAAAGCAGCACTACGCGCAAAATTATCCAACACCGAAACGTGGGTGGACGAAATACCTACTGTTTTATTGGGACTGCGAGCCGCACTACGCACAGACACCGGAATCAGCCCAGCCGAACTTACCTATGGCCAGAACCTCCGCTTACCGAGTGATTTTTTCGCCGCATCAGCCACAACTCCTACTATCGACTATTCCTACGTAGAGAAGCTACGCTCAACTATAGAAGATAACAAACCACGATCATCTACTGCTAATCACAGCAATAAACACATATTCGTGCACAGAGACCTTGTTAGTTGCAGTCATGTGTTTATCAGAGTAGACGCAGTAAAAAAACCACTTCAACAACCTTATGAAGGTCCCTACAAAGTCGTCAAAAGAACGGAGAAAGTTTACACCATACAGTTGCCTGACCGTCAGACCAACATATCAATCGACCGACTTAAACCTGCATACATATTAAAAGAAGAACCAGTACCACAAGGAAACGTAAACAACAGCATACCTCAAGATAAAACTCCATTATCTCAAACATACAACAAACCATCAGCAGAAACGAAGAAATCGCGTTCCGGCCGTGCCATCAAGCTGCCGGTACGTTTTCACTTGAGGGGGAGTACTGTAGCCGCACGGTAAAGCTGAAAAGAACACGTGCAGTAAACAGAATCCAAGCAACGTTTCGAGGAAGAAACGAAACGTCCGAGCCAGATGTTTACCAACAAATTAACGTAGACTCCGGCCATTCAAAAGTAGTTACGCAATTTCTATTAGTTTAAGTAGTAAAGTAATTTGTTATTGTGTTAGCATAACTGTACAAGCATTATCCTCAAACTCAAAATAGTCAAACACCTCGTAAAAGGTATTGCCAATTGTCGTCCTTTGTATTCCAAGCTTTCCCATTGTAAACTATCCATTTAACTTTACTATTGTTTATATTTTTGTACAACTTATTTGTCAACAATACTTTTTTGGTTAACGGTAGATTTTGTACCGTAAGACACGCGTCAGTTGTTTATAATATAAATAGTTCCGACTTGGCAGCACAGTCAGTCAACATTGTACCTTCGCCAAGAGCAGTAATAAACACTCTGAGATATAATCCTCGTCTCCTCAATCTACGACAGTAGCGGTACCCCAAGTCTCTCCAAAGTATTATTAACTATAGTTTGACTTTGTTTTACTTAAACAATTTTTGACTTTTACTAGAGTACTGTAGTGGTACTGTATGACATTGTGGAAATTGAAACTTTTACATAATTATCTGATGTAAATTTGTTAACTTAGATTTTTTATTTTGTTTTCTTTTACATGTTGTGGTTGTCTTCTATATATTTTTTGTGTTTATTTGTAATGGAAAGTGTCCTGCTATGATAGGGCATTTTCAATATTTTTGACGCTGTAAGGGAGAAAAGAGCTGGACACTTGCTGAGTTTCTTGCCGGTTCTTCTCAGTACAAGATCTCCCGCCCAGAGTAGACTTACGAACCGATGGCATAGTGACATTCACAAGAGCTACTTGTAGCCTAAACTGAATAAATTATTTTGAATTTTGAATTTTTTTGAATTCTATTCGATCACGTTAACGAAAACGAGAATTTGTATGGCAAAATGTTAACTCCTCTCGTATGCCGCTAGGAGGCACTGTTTCAATGCCATACATAATCGAATGAATACCGATAGTAAGTAAACAAAACTCACACTAGGCACCCAGCTGATCACACTGCTACTGCACTAAATAAGGAGAGCCCAGAATGTAAGTTTTTTTTTGGAGAGATATTGCTGATTGCCTCTGACGGCATTTTCAGCTTCACCGGGTTTGTTTAGGGCGGCGACAAGGGTTCCTCAAGCCGTGTGAAAGGAATCACCTTCGGCGGTTTTCTAGAGGGAACGGCATCACGCACTAGTGCGTGTCCCCGTGCCCTACTATATTCTCCGAAGGGTTCGGATCGGATCGGTTGGTAAGTGTTTTTACACTAAGTGTAAAAGCACACTATGCCGAAGGTACGCGACTGAAGTTCGGCATGATTACGCCTGCAATGCTATTTGAATTACTGACGACACATAATACAGAAATTACGTTGCGTTATAGCGTACAGCCTTGAACCTCTGAGGCCGAAAACGCCGAACTACGGTCGCGTAATTTCGGCGTAGTATGTTCCTACACTAAGTTTATACCTTAATACATACCGCGCTTGAGCAACGCACACATAGAGGGTGTGCGTTGCTCAAGCGCGGTCTCACGGACGCGGAACCTCGGAACAGCTCGAAAAAGTCAGAGCTATAATAGTGATGCAAGATACCTAGTAACAAGGCCTAGACTCATTTTTGAAACCTCGCGACTAGACTAGTCTTTGAACTAGGTATGATTCCGAACTCCGCTGCACGCAGCAGTGCTGCTCGCAGTACTACTGGTCCTGCATTGCTGCCGCGACATTGCGGCTTAGCTCGGAATGTAATCTCATATAAACTTATAGAGAATATATGGGGACCAGTAGTGCTGCGACAGCACTGCTGCGGCAGCACTTCGGAATCATACCGTAGTCTGTATAATTCTTACAGTCAGCCAACGGGCACGTCTAGACAGAGCAATCGTGAGGGGTGTGCGGGGCGAGCGAGGCGCGGCGCGACTCGGGCTTGCTATACACTTCACTCGGGACACACGCGTCAGGAGTGCCTTTCCACTTTGTATTAAAACTCGTGTAATCAATTTTAATTTATTTTTATAACATTAAAAATGGTTCATACCATGTGCTGTGAGAGACTGTATGTCATCTTTTCACGTTAATAAAAATTTGAAAAAAGGTATGTAAGTTTATTACATCAATATTTTATTTTGTTGTTTCTAGAATGTGCTTGTGTTTCTGATCTTTTCATTATAATATACGTAATGTACTTTTTCAATACGTTTTTTTTTATGGATTAACGCCATTTTAGAATTTGCTAATATGTAGGCAATTAGCTATCAAAATCGAGATCAAAAATACTGGACGCAACTTTTTGATATAAAATCAATATGGATATTATTTTTATGGTTTTCGGGGATGCCGATTTCGAATACAACATCTATTTCGGGATCCAAGATGGCGGACGTGACTTTTTTATGTAAAATCAATATGGGTATCGCTTCCATGGTTTTCGGGTGTGCCAATTTTGAATACAACATCTATTTCGAGATCCAAGATGGCGGACGTGACTTTTTAATGTAAAATCAATATAGGTATCATTTCCATGGTTTTCGGGGGTGTCGATTTCGAATACAACATCTATTTCAAGATCCAAGATGGCGGACGTGACTTTTTTTATGTAAAATCAATATGGGTATTATTTCCATGGTTTTCGGGGGTGCCAATTTCGAATACAACATCTATTTAGAGATCCAAGATGGCGGACGCGACTTTTAAATAAAATCATATTAATTTAATAGTAAAGACTAATTAGTTGTACAATATCTCTGTTTTAACTGTGAAGAAAACTGTATATTATATTTTTATTTGCCAATTTTATTTCAGATGCAAGGTTTAGGTTGAGGCATGTGGGAGACTCAATATAATAGGTAAAACTTCCCATAGCCTAATAGAAAAACTATATTTATAGCCTACACTTTTAAGAAAATATTTGGCATATATGGGAAGAAGAAATTCCTGTGCTACTTTTACCTGCGTTCAATTGAAATACAAACTAGCCCAAACGTTATTATTTTAAGTAATGTAGTTTTAGATTTAACACAAAAACGTAGAGGGAGAAAAGAGCTGGACACTTGCTGAATTTCTTGCCGGTTCTTCTCAGTACAAGATCTCCCGCCCAGAGTAGACTTACGAACCGATGGCATAATGACGTTCATAAGAGCTATTTGTAGCCTAAACTGAATAAATGATTTTGAATTTTGAATTTTGAATTTTGTATTCTTATTCTAAGTAACTACTAGTATTGTTTTTTATATTTTTTTTACCTTTTTTTTTACTTTTTTTATTTTTTAAGTGCTCATTGCTGCACTGAAGCTGAATCAAATACTTATAAAATACAATGAAAAAATTAAACTTCTTGTGTATGTACTTAAAAAAAAATATATTAAATTGTTTTTTTGTTAAAAATAAATCGTTTTGTAATCTTATATTTCTTTTACTTAAGGATCCTGATACACAAAAACGTACCCACCAATAAGCAAAATATGAAATAAGACTAAAAAAATTGTGTGACAACCCTGCCACAATGACGAAGGTCTAAACGAATGGCGGCATTTCGCGCAACTTCAAAGGCGTTGGACCACTTTAAGTTTTTAACACTGTGATCATACCTTTAGGGTGCGCCGTCCGTAAGCGACAAGTGTCATAAATTTTATTTGAAACTTCGTCCATATTTATTTGATGCCGCGCGGCCATATTAATTTTGTATGGGGAATTTAAGGTGCTTAATGAAAAGTAATAATTTAAATAACCGCTTGATAAATCGAAAATTCACATTTTCGATTTATCCGAATCCGAAAGACGATTTTAGACATTGGTGAAAAATCAGAGGTCTAAATGATTGTCATTTAGATAAACTATAAGAAATCAACTAAACGCCGCCACTAGTTTTCATGATTTTTGCCCAACTTTAAATGATATTGTAAGTAGAAAAAACTATTGTGTGTTTTGAATTTATGGATCAGACTAATTGTAAACTTTTTAGACTCGAGATGTGTAAAATAGCGCGAGGAGCTCGATGGCGTGGTGCTTAACGCGCCAGGACTTTCGCAAAGGCCGGTCGTTTGATGGGTGACCGAAAATGCATCATCTGGAGCTCCTCCGTGCTTCAAAGAGCACGATAAAGCCGTGGGTTCCAGCTGCACTAGCAGTCGTTAACAACCACCAATCTGCACTGGGCCCGCGTGGAGGTTTATGGAACGCTCTCCCTATTCATCCATTGGGATGGCTCGTGCCCCAGCAGTGGGGATATAAAATGAGCTGATGATGATTATGATGTGTTAAATGAATGAATGCTTACCTTCTGCCGTGTCCATAGTTTGTGGCTACTGTTTGTGCTCGCGTATCATCCTAGGGATGAATCGTTGTTCTCTAGCGACTATTTGTGGTTTATCAAATCTGATGTAAACTATTTCTTTATTTTCGCGATTTTCGCAATGAATACGCGTGTGTGGGTTAGTTATTGTATAAATTATAGGTAGTATGATGCTGCTGATATTTGAATTTAAATGATATTTTATAAAATATTATTCAATTATGTAGGTATATTATTTTACAATTTAAACCTAATGAGTCAGGACTCAGGATTGATAATATCAATCAATCAATCAATTTTATTTAATGACACCATACGTAGATTAAAAAATTGCTGTTTTACATAATTAAAAATCTTGTTGCCTATTATTGTAAAAGTTGCTTATTGGGTGGTTGGGTTGTGTGTCGTCCTATTTCCGGGTATGTAATATTCTTTTCAACAAACAACATATGTAGCATAGTAGGTAGTATTAATTTTAATGCAGACACTTACTTATGAATAAATTACAATAAAAAAAATATATTTGTCAATAATAAGTACGGATTCTTGTTATCACCTGTAAACTTCTTGGACATTTTTTTTATATTAGAAGGAGGCAAACGAACAGGCGGGTCACCTGATGGGAAGCAATCACCGCCGCCCATGGACCCGCAAAACCAGAGGAATCGCTGATGCGTTGCCGGCCTTTAAGGAAGGAATAGGCTCGTTTCTTGAAGATCCCTAAGTCGTAATCGTCCGGAAATACCGCAGCTGAGAGCTGGTTCCACAGCACTGTAGTTCGTGGTAAAAAAATACGTAAGAAACGCACAGTAGTAGCACCGCCATCCATCAAGATGGTGAGGATAGAAAGACAGTCGATTGCGTGTAGTGCGGTGAAGGAAATCAGCGGCAGGGATCAAACCGAACAATTCCTCAGAGCACGATAAAGGCGATAAAATATACAGAGACACACAATGTCTCTCCGAACGGCCAGTGGATCGAGCCAACCTGAGGTTACCACGTCGCCGACAACGCAGGTCAAATGGGAGGAGTTACTGGGGCGCTCCAGCCCAAAGATGGGAACAGTATTCCATGACCTGTGCTTTCTAAAGCTGTAAGCGATGGGTCGGAGTGAAATAAGTACTGTCCCCCTCTATTGAGCACACCCAGCTTTTTCGAAGCTAATTTAGCTTTACCTTCCAAATGACCGCGAAACTAAACAAAAGAAATTCAAACAAAGAGAAAATGTAAAATAAGCATGATTTTATGCTTTACTTACAAAGTATGTCGATTGGTACAACATTATTAAGGAAAAAAAATGCAGAAATCGTCCTATTGCACATATTTATTACAAAGTACATTGATAAAATATGATTGACGTATATAACGTGTTGAATAAAATAGAATTTAATTAACAATTAAAATTTTCATTTCATCTCAGCCAAAGACGTCCACTGCCGGACAAAGGCCTCCCCCAAGTATATGAGGGGTATTTGCCGTAATCGCCACGCTTGGCAGGCGGGTTGGCGATCGCAGTAGGTTGAGGGTAACCTCAGAGAGATGCTGCTGCCCATCCTCTGGAATGGTCCCTTAGTCGGCTTTTACGACACCCACGGGAAGAGATGGGGTGGTGCAATTCTTTATTCCCGGCACCACACGGAAAATTTTCATTGAAATATACTAAATTTAAATATTGTACTCTTTGTACAATATAATGTAAGTATTAACATTTTTTTAAAGTACATCATATTTGTACCTGTACGTAACAACTCATAAACATATAAATAACGCACCACAGTTACAATCTATACTAATATTATAAAGCTGAATAAGTTGTTTTTTTGTTTGTTTGGTTGAACGCGCTTATCTCAGGAACTACCGGTTCGAATTGAAACATTATTTTTGTGTTGAATAGTCCATTTATTGAGGAAGTCTATAGGCTATATTACATTACGCTATGACTAATAGAACGCGGGTGAAACCGCGGGGCACAGCATAAGCTGTGCCCCGCGCAAAAACATAATTATATTAATAATAATATAATTATGTTTTTGTTGCTCCTACAAGCAGTAAACAAAAATACTACTACAGTGTAACTAGTGTAACTAGTGACTGACTTAAACCCTATTTAAATAGTATTCGAGATCAAATAGTAATTTATTTAAAAAGGCGATAGAGTTATAGCTTATAAAAGTATATTACTATAATCTTAAAAAATATATAATTTACGAATTTTTGTAGACTAGGTAGGTATATTATCTAATACTGATAGCTAGTGCTTGTAACCTACGTACTAAGCCCTGATTATATTAGATGTTCGGGTCTAGCGACAAGGTGCTTTTCGTTGATCTCCTATGAAAACTTTTCTTCTTCATAAATTGTGGCTTAGCGTACCAGGACGGCGGGGCCACTACACTTTCATCGAAACTTTTCATGCTAATACTTTGCAGTGAATCCTCGCGATCGGACAGCTTCGACGATATGGTTTTAACTTTAATAATTTTCTGCGCGAGATCTTCGTTTTGATACGGGATATCTTTCATCTCCACTATTTCCACGTCAGTGTCACTCAAGTCTTTGCTAGGTCTGTGCATTTTCGTGGCTTCGGTACTGTATCCAATTGTTTTCATGGTTCCGCCCATGCGCCTAGATTTATCTCTATATAAAAGCTTTTTAAACTCAATGCGGAACTTTGGGTGCGTTATTATATAAATAAAAGGGTTTATGCAAGCGGCTGTTTTACAAAACAATGCTGGTATCATGGAAGTTATTGGAGTAATAAGTTCCTTTTTACCGGCTATCCCTATAAGAGCTACAACGGCGTAAGGGGTCCACGATATAAAAAACAAGGCTATAACAACGATTACGAGAAACGCGAGTTTAAATTCCGCCTTGCGTTTGGCTCGTTCCTTGACGTGTCTCGTAGAGAGCCGTTGTTCCTGATTGGAGGTGGCGATATTTCTGTTGCAGACGACTACTTTGAAGATTCTGAGGTAACAGAACGATATGGTGCAGAAGGGTGCGACCCAAGCGGCGCAAAAGAAAACGAAGATGAAGTAGCGCGGGGAAGCTTCTTCGGTGAGGTAGTCGAAGCTGCAGCTTGTGAGGTAGCCTTCAGGGACATAGTGGCCGTAGCCGAAGTCGAAGGCGGGGATGGAGGCGAACATTGCGGCGTAGAGCCAGGCGCCGACGGCGAGCAGGCGCGCGCGCACCGCGGTCAGCGCGCGCAGCGGCTCCAGCGGCCGCACCACCGCCCAGTAGCGGTCCAGCGCGATCGCCGAAAGCGTGGCGATCGACGTTGTGCCGGTAAGCCCGCCCACGAACCCGTATATGATGCAACCTGAAACAATATATTTTTTAGCATTTATTGACATGACGTACTCTTTCATCATGATATTTTAACCGCCCTTGTCGTATAGATGTTAAGATGACAAGGTACATGTTCGTATTTGCATTGGCTTGTTTTACGTCCGCCTGGCTAGGCGGACGAACTATCTAGATATTAACTCGATCTGAATATGTCGCCATAATATCAATGTTAGCTGCATTGTTGTGTTCTGACAGACATATAAGTACCTACAGATTTAATTTTTTATCACCGTCCAAACCTTCTGAGATGACTCCCGTGATACAAACGACCAACTTTTAATATTGAACCAACTCCCTAACTCGAAAATAAAATTCAGCAGTTCATTCAGCATACATTTTGGTTGAATGAATATTGATGTTTTTTATGGAACAGCTGAATTTTATTTTAATCTTTTTTTATTATTATTTAGGCCTGATTGTCAGCTGTTCACATTGGGTCAAAAGGCATATGAGCGGTTCCACAAAGTACATAAATTGATACCGCCTATGTATGAGTGCCTTGCCTCCCTGCCTATCATAGAAAATAGTTATAATTTATAATTTATAATTTCTAACATAGTTTTTAGGGATTATTGTTACTAACAAAAATGGACCTTGTCTGAATAAATAATTTAAATAAATAAATAAAAAGTGACCCTGTATGAAGTAGCTAGTTACCTACCTGAGTAACTACTGATAGTTGAGGTTCCCAGAATAGAATAGAATAGAATTTTTATTTGCTTAATACCATGTACATAGGTTGTGGATAATAAATCAATTAAATGGAATCAATAGTATTATACCTTATAAATGTAGGCATGCAAATAATAAATTTTATAAAGTGAAGTGAGCATCCATCTTTGGCCTTACCATCGCTTAACATCAGGTGAGATGAAGACCTAGTGCTTATTAGGCTAGTGAAGGTTAATAATGGTGCTTTACTAACCAGGCTTTCCCAATGCCGGCCCGAGGTTGAACGAGTTGAAAATGAAGACTGGGGTCTTAGCCAGCATCAGGAAGTCGCTGAGCGCCAGGTTCGCCACCAAGATATTCCCCGCGGTGCGCAGACTGCGGCATCTGTAAAAAAATTACTTTAGGCTTTAATTTTTTATGAAAATCATTACGCTATCGTTCGAAAGTACGAGGATACGACGTGAAACTTTAAACTGTGAAGAATCAGCAAGAAACAAAGGGAGGGCACTTCGTCTCTTCTTTTCTTTGACTGCGTCAAAATGTTATATTATATAGGAAAATAAAAAATATACATGGGTATATCTTTGATTTTCCAAATTTTTTGAAAATTTTGTGATAAAAACATTCTTCTATGATAGCATAGAAGAACGTTTTTCATCACAAAAATTCTTACATCTAGTATGTACCTAACTAAAACTTCAATTTGTGTATAAATTAATTAAATAACATTAATTAAATAACATCATAAGTCAGTCCTTTATCCCGCAACGAATAGTTTTGCCGGTGTTTAGATAATTAATTAAACTGGAGTGTCGTGCGAGCTTAATTATAAACTTGATTTATTTATATTTTAGCGTTTTCATTAGTAACACACCTTTTCTTAGAATTGAGTCTGTTCCTGACAGAGCTTGACACCGTTATCCAACTCCCACTTTAAGTATTCTATAAAGTTAAAGTGTAGCGGTAATGCAAGTTACTACGTTATCTGGAAAAATATATTGGGTCCTTACCTATGAAATTGACGTTTTTTTCTCACTTATTAATGGGTGTAATACTTCTAATAGTCAATACCGGTTGTTAATATTATTCATCATCATCGGCCTATCTTAGTCCACTGCTGGACATATGCCTCCCCTAATGAGCGCCATAGCGCCCTGTCCTAGCTTGACGCATCCAGCATCTGCCTGTAGTCTTTCGTTACAAAATGTCAATTTCATAGGTAAGGACCTAATAATTACTTTTTTCGTTACCTAATGCGTTTTAGCCAATCCGCGTCTCTACGCGAGAGGTTAGTCAATTTACCGTCAAGTTACCTTTGCGTTTATCGCTATTTTCGTTTGACAGAGGTATTGTTATCTATTTTTAACGGAATTCAAAGCTCTCGATTCCGATTTATCAAGGCTCTTATGACATAAACAAACCCGGGAACACGCAGATTTTCAGGGACTCTGGGAAAGTTTCGGTTTTTTATTTAATTTGGTTTGACCTTTCATTCGGGACAATTTCCAATTTCAATCCAGCGTGGAGTAAGAACCTGCCCCACACCACTTAGTATTTGTTGAGAGTATTTCTTATAGGTAACTAGGTTACCTATATAAAATCATTATTGTAGATGTGATTTATATATTGCTGATCTGATTTCTTCGTTGCGATAATATATTGCTGCTTCAATTTCTTTGAACCTGGAATACTTCGGTGAAAATATTCTACGACAGCCTTAACCCTATTCATGGTTTCAGATGTTTCGGCGATGCTTGCTTGATGATTGCCTTACAAATAAACAAAGAATAAGGTCCGAATAGTTATGCCGTGTTTTGTTCCTGTCATGTAAACGTCATTTCAAATTAGAGTAAAAGAGACAAAACACGGATTAACTATTCGGACTTTATTCTTTGTTTATTTGTAAGGGGGTTATTGTTTATACGATATAGAGACGGAGTGCAGAATATACATTGTTTCATACATTTTTAAAAAAATTCAAAAATGGAAGAGGAGCTGCCGAAATCTGTCAATGCCAATCCAAATTCACATTATTTTTAATTTTTCATTGCTTGAGATACAATCAGTGCAGCCTTAATAAAATATTGTAATAAACAGGTTTTTATAAAAATTACGGTCGAATTTCGACCACGGGGCGACCACTAGTATATATTACTAGCTGACCGGCGGACTTCGTATCGCTTTGAAAGTTTCCATGACAACAAACAAACAAATCATTTGTCCACATAAGAACACCCGTATTCCATGATGGACCCCTATAGCTGTAAATCTAAACCATTCTCGAATCCACTTGAACACACAGAAAATTTCATCCAACTCGGTCCAGCCGTTTAGAAGGAGTTCAATAACATACACACGCACAGAAGATTTATATATATAAAGATAAATAACTAAGGTACTATGACAAATTATAAACTAAATTTATTAAACTATAATGCTAAAACCATTTAATCGTAATCGTAATCGTGGGCGACAGCCCAACAATGCTATATATATTACTAGCCGTCACCCGCCCGCTTCGCTTCGCCCGCCGTGTAAAAATTTGTGAATATTTTTTTATAGCCCTATCATTTGCACAATCTCATGTTCTTACTACATACAAATTTTCATCAAGATCGGTCAAGCCGTTCTTGAGTTATAAGAGGACATACAGACAGACAGACAGACACAAATTTCAAAAATCGTAGAATTGGTGTCAGCGAGTCATAAAACGAATATTTGTCCCAAAATTTGTCAGAAAAATTGCATGTTCAGATAGAGCCTATAGATTTATATTGTGTTCTGACAGTTACTGTTATGACGGTTCCATAGTTGTTAAGAGATCCGGGTGAAGTGCGTTTTGATCTTCGGCTTTGTTGTCACTTAGAATCAGATGAGATGATGGACAAATCTTTGTCAGACAAGCACTTGTTTCCTCGTTGGGGAATACAGGATGTTTGGTAATAGGTGTATATTCCTGAAACATAACCATGCAGCAAAGTATAAAGAACATTGTAATAACATGGAAAATCATATTTACGTAAATTTACTTTTCCATAAAAAAAACCCAAATTTATTTTATTACAATTTTTTTGTTCTTTCCTGCAATGTTTTGACTTTTGTTTATGTTTGACCATGAGGTGGACGACCAAGAACAACGTATCAGCTTCACCTAGGGTTTGCCCAGTTTTACGTAGTAACAAAGAACCTCAGTATATCGGCCATGTGGTGCTTTTGTAATGTTGTGGTAATTATGAACATAATAGGTTCATAATTTTCTAAGGTTCTATGAACGGTACACTATTTGCCATATTCAGGATTATACAGGTATTACCGAACACCCTATATAAAACGGCTCCTATTATAGAGTACCAGCTGTGCCCCGCGATTTCACCCGCGTTTTCTATTAGTCATAGCGTGATGCAAAATAGCCTATAGCCTTCCTCAATAAATGGACTATTCAACACAAAATTAATTTTTCAATTCGAACCAGTAGTTCCTGAGATTAGCGCGTTCAACCAAACAAACAAATTCTTCAGCTTTATTATATTAAGTATAGTTAATTAAGTTAGTATTAGTAAGTTAGTGACAATCTTATATTAAAACTAGGTATAAAGTATGAGGATTTTATGGCAAAAACTTTTAAAGGAACGCTCTTGGGTACAAATGGCATTACAGGTAAATTTTTACTTCAATGATACGGTAAAGGATTCAATGTTTGTTTAGAGTGATAAGTAGGTAATAAAAATATGGTACGGAGTAGATCAATATGAAATAAATAGATGCTTATTCCAAAGGTACTCAATAAATAATAAGTTTTTTGTAATATTTTAATTAACTTTTAAGTAGATGTGTACAGCTGATCAAACTAAACTTCGTGGAGACGTAACCAAAGCAACAAATTTACCTACACTTTTGTTTTTTCTACAGTACAGTCATTTCTACAAATATGTTACCATTATGTTGACATGTTGCCCATACGTGTTCGCTTCAAGTTCTCAAATAATTCAAGTTCAAGTTCAAGTTCACAAGCCCTATGATTTATAATATAAATTAGTTGCAATCGTGTAAACCACAGGGCACAGAATATCTGTGGGTGGTGTAGACAGAAATGTTTAACAATTTCTGTCTACACCGCAAGTATGGTTTTGATTTTCGATTATTTCGTTAGAATAATAATAGAATTTTAATTGTTTTTCAATTAGTACAAAGACATAATATTTATGGTTGTGACTGTACGAGTTGATGACCAAGCCAGTATTTGGACAAGTGTTTCATAATTTAATACAAAAGATGTATTTGAAACAGGTTACACATCAACACCAGCAAGAGAGTCGGGTAGTGCCTCAATATGTCGTTCAAATTGATAATTATTTTTATCACAGTTTTGACCACAGTTAGCTGTGTTGAAGAAAACAGTACCTTATCGGATGTTGAGAATAACACAATCAGCGACCCAGTGGTGCCAAAAGAAAGAGATGAAAAAGAAGCTGACACAAAGAAAGATTTCTTTAAAGATTTTTTAAACAAAACGTTAACGGTAATGAAAGGTAAGTCCTTTTCATAACAAAAGTGGCGGAGTGACCTGTCAGCTTAAAACTAAATTTCTGTTATTCCAAAAAGTAAACAGTTTTTCACTAATGTTGTAAAAAGTTTTTCACTAATGATGATAATGATTAATGATAATCCCATAAGTTCATAGCCCGATTAACTATCGGTGCCTTGACAGGGCACTATGCCACAAAACAAATGCTTCACATAATGCATCTTTTAACAAACAGCTTGTGTAGGGCATGTGAAGAGGAAACAGAGTTAATGCAGCACCTACTGTGTGACTGCGACTCTGGCTAGGAAAAGAATGGGACTCCTGGGGTCGGCCTATCCAAAACCGGAGGACTTCAGGCTCTTCGCTCTTAAGGACGCATTCTATCTTCACAGAGGAAGAAGAGTGCAAGGATGAGGTTGCACAAAAGATCTCGATACATCGAAATGTTACTGGGAAAGGGAAACCTCAGCAGGCCCCACTAAGATAAGATAAGATAATTATAATCCCACACCAATCATCAACAGGTTTAACTGTAGTCTACGTTTTTTTACTGTACTACGCAGAAGCGCTTGGCCGTCACGCGGCTCTTGAGTGTGTAATTCTGCTAATTATCATGCATCGGTTTAGTTTGCACGTTCGCTTGCATCCATTGATTCTTCTGTTATGCATATTTTTTCGGGCGGGAAGGCGGTGCTTGCGTACTATTAACTGTATCCAATCTTGATGAACGACTGATTTAGCGGAACACAGCATCTTGTACTGTACATATGCAGTTTTTCCAAATAAATATGAAGTTCCACATTAATCATAATTTTATTATTATTATTATTATTTAGGGAGAAATAACTAGAAATATCTAGCAACTCAATGGGCTGATGCGTGTGCGTCATGTAATTTGGATAATTTATCCAGCCTGTTCTTAAATGAGTTTGTCGATGGAACGCTTCTGACTTCTTCGGGCAAATTCTGTTTCAGATGCTGGCGATAAATGGAAAGCCTGGTTTAACAGTTTGAGTTGTTCTAACGAAACATCAAATTTTGTGAGATGCAGGTGCAACCTTCTGCTGAATCTGGATAACCCTGATAAGTGGAGGGTGAATAAAGGCAACATAACGATTCCCGATGAACCAGCACAGGACGACGGGTCGGAGAAGATCGCAGGCAGTTTACAAGACTGGCTAGAAAAATCAAAAATGTTTAAAATAAAGACAGAGAATAAAACGCAAGAAGAGCCCAGTGATACGGTAACAACTTAATGCAGAACTAAGTGAATCTCATTGAAAGTTGCTAAAAACTGTTTTATTGATTTTGTTTCATTACTTCTGTATTTTTATTAATGTTTTATACCTTAGTTCTATTTAATTACCTTCAATGTACACGTTTTGTTAATAGCGTAATCAATATGATCGTTCATGAGAAATGTTCTGCGAATGTGATAAACAATATAACCTAAAGATTTGGTTCTTTTAATTAACCCTGTCGATTGATGCAATATAATTAACAAAAGCAGATTTTGTAGTTTTTGTTGGTTTGTTTTCCGACGAGTCATGCAATATTGATGCATATATTACTAGCGATGTATGATATAATACGAGATATATTAGCACGACTTCTTCCGCCCATACACACCCATATCCCGTGAGGCCGAAAGAATTTTGGAAAATCTCGTCTTGTTTCTCTTCTACATACATCACAAAGGTAACCTCCGTGCAAAATTTCAGCTATCTGGGCTGGGCGTTGAAGAATTGACCAGTGAGTGAATGAATCAGGACTTTTCTTATAAAGATTAAAATAAAGGATTTTTTGCTTGATGGACCAACATCAATACCATTTGCTAACAAACATTACTTACTTAACTTAATTTGAAAAAAACACAAAAATAATTAGAAAATTAAAAATTAATTAATTAAATAATTTATTATTTGCTAATAAGTTGTATGTTTAATTATAATTTTACCTTTTTTTTACCCACCTGGTAATGTTTTGTTTGTTTACAAATTGTACCTAATTACACATTTTAATTAATATACACTATATTAAATTTAGATTATTTATTCTCTGCCAAACGGAGTCCTTCCATCTGACTCCGACTTTGCGAGGTGTATCTGTGCCGATATCTACCTAACCATCTTAGCCTGCTAGGTATGACCAACTCTGCAAACCTAAACTTCGGACACTATAGAGTCCATGGCAAAAACCGCAGCAAAAAAACTTGGCATCCTTTCTAAGGTAAGGCGGTATTTCACACCGGGGCAGTTACTAAGCACAAGTCCGATCCTGTATGGAATACTGCTACCACCTTTGGGATGGCTCTGCCAAGTATCAGCTAGCCATCTTAGACTCAATAGAGTCTAAGATCCATCGCACACTGCCCGAAGTGTATCCGATAAAATTTATTTATTTATTTATTTATTTCATCAAACTTAGTACTAACATTACAGACAAGTCCAATGCGATAGTACAAGCACTTAACAAACTTACTAACCTAACCTATTTACATTTGTAACAAATGAACAAACAAATGAAAATGCCGAAAGGTTGGCAACCTTTCGGCATTTTATCGGATACACTTCGGGCAGTGTGCGATGGAATTACACGAACTGATACACCTTCTCCTTTTCATCTTCGGAAAACTAGACACGGACTGAGATCACACCCTTATGCTGTCAACATACCGCCTATACGCACTAAGCGCTTTGCGTCATCATTTTTGATGCGGACAGCTAAGGAGTGGAACTCACTTCCTGCGGATCTGATTCCTGACACGTACAACCTGGACATTTTTAAAGCAAGGGTGAACAGGCATTATATAGGCAAGTATGCTACATCCTAGGCCGCATCATCGCTTACCATCAGGCGAGATCGCGGTCAAACACTTGCCTATAGAGAATTTTAAAAAATAAAATAAAGATAAATATTTTTAATTGTGTCAACAGACAGAATTATTCTAGAAATCAAAACAAAAACATGCGATTACTATAATAATCAACCAGAAATTCAACAAAATTGATTTTTGTAGTCTTAAAATAAAAACAAAACCATCATATTTTTACACTTTTGGGCGATATGACAATAACAATGAAAGAGTTCGGGCAGCAAATAGTACAGCAATAGCTGTACTATTTGCAGACGTTAACGATTGCTATCGAAGACAACAGTTTAATTAAATTCCGTTGACAATTATTTATCAGGAACCCCTTCGAATTTTCCAATCTCGGTGACATTAGGCTGTGCTTCCTGGACCCTTATCAAGAATAATAATGAAATAATTCTGAATAACTGTGACAGGAAGATTAGGTAATTCATGTTTTTTTCCTTTTTGGTTAGAAGAACTTGCGTTGTCATCTGTTTCTTTATCAAAATAATAATATTTTATACGAGTATGTTGATCTAAGCTGACTTGTAATTTTCCTAATTAGGTAAAATTAAAAATCAATCAAGACTCCTGCTGAATTTTTATTAAATTGTTGTTGATTTTAGAGTCTTGTTTTGAATTTTAAAATCAAATTTTAAGTATTGTTGAAATGAAACAACTTTTTAACTTTTTAACAGACTTCAAAAAAGGTGGAGGTTTTTTAATTCACCCGTATATACTATATATATAGATAGATAGATAGATAGATAATACTTTTATTGCAACACTATAAAACATAATCATGAATAGAAAAAAAATAATTAAAAATTACAAAGTTACAATTTGGCGGTCTTATCGCTTTTAAGCGATTTCTTCCAGACAACCAGTCGGATGGAGAGAGCTAATAAACTGTAAGATCAGAGGTGAAACTATTAAAACATACTAGAATAATGTCTATTTTATAAATGAAGCAAAATAATAATAATAATCATGATGATAAATCTATAATCATAATGATGATAATAATAAATATGTATATAAATACCATAATAAATATAAAAATAAACCTACTTATACATAATAGTAGTCTCAGGTAGGAAAGTAGCGGATATGGCAGTATTGCAGCAGGACAGGGTTAATCGGAAAGGTAGAATTTTTTCACAAGCTCTTTAAATGTGTGAATGGATTTTGCACGCCTGATCGCAACTGGAAGCGAATTCCAGAGACGAACAGCTTGGACTGTAAAAGAACAATCATAAAAGGTGGTGCTGTGTGGGGGGGTTTTAAGGTTTAAGTTTTCTGATGACCGTAACGAGCGCGAATCTGAACAATAAAGAAAACTGAAACGTTCCTTAAGATAAGAAGGATAGGTGGGATTAAACAATATGTTATAAAGAAGGGAGAGTATATGAGTACTCCGGCGAAGACGAATAGGAAGCCACTTGAGTTTTAAGCGGTACTCAGAAACATGGTCATATTTGCGCAAGCCGAATATGAACCGAATACAAAAATTTTGAAGACGCTCAAGTTTATTTAGCTGGTCCTCTGTGAGATCAGATAACAGGCGTCAGCATAATCCAGAACTGGAAGCAGCAAAGATTGCGCTAGCGCAACTTTAGTGGCAGTGGGTAAAAAGTTGCGCAGCCTCCTCAAGGATGCTGACGATGCGTAAAGCCTGCGACTAACAGCTTGCAGTTGCGGCCCCCAACTTAAGCAACTATCAATGACCACACCTAAATTTGTTACAGATTGACTAAAAGGAATGTCCACGCCATCAAAGTTAACTTTGGGGAGGGTTTCCCAGTTGACCCTAGAGAGCAATCTGGAACTGCCAACTACTATAGTCTGCGTTTTTCCTGGATTGACTCTAAGTCCGAAGGCTCTACTCCAATCAACGATAAGTCCCAGATTTGCATTGGTGGTTAATATAGCTTCGGAAGTTAATATATATATTATACATACTATATATATATTATTTATTTAATGTGTTTTCGCTGATAACTTTGTCGTTTATGAACCGATTTTGATGATTATTTTTTTGTTGGAAAGGAGATATTCCAAGATAGTACCATGATAAGGAAACCAGGATCTGATGATGGCATCCCAGAGAAATCGAGAGGAACCTTCGAAAATCGTAGTGGCGACTAGTGCGTTTGTAAATTTTTTCATTAAGTATTTTAAAGCACTACTATTTAATGAAGGTCTGGAGTCGATCTGATGATGGAGCCGAAAGACAGTCGAGGGAACTCCTCAACGATTTACAGCAATTACCTGGTGTTTTGGCCTGAATAATTTGTATTGATGAGAACTTTACACTTAGATGGGTTGTGACTGACATTAGGAGTCTGATGATGAAGACGAAAAACTATCAAGCGAACTCCTCAACGTTTTACAGTAGCTACCTTGTGTTTGGACTTAATTCATTTCTATTGATGAGAACCTTACCTATATGGGTTATAAGTGCCATTACAGGTCTGATGATGAAGACTATAGACAGGCGAGGGAATTCCTCAACGATTTACAACAGTTACCTTTTGTTGGGCTTAATTCATACGTTTCAATTATGTCAAAATGTTCAGTTTGTACAAAAATAATACCTAATTAAGATTAAAGTTTAACATAGGAATACCTACAACTACCTACTAGGCCGTCGTTTCCTCATACGAGAAGCATCCTTGTTAGGTCTACCTATCACTAGAAGTCGTAAAATGAATTATTTTTTAATATAAAAAAACCGACTTTAAAAAACAGGAAACTAAAAAAAAAAAACCGACTTCAAAAAAACAGGAAACTTAAAAAAGTAAAAACAGCTCTAAAAAGCAATAAATAATATTTAAATCATATTATTAATTACCTAGATAAGCATGTCAGTTTAAAAAAATGTCTACTGAAGTCGGGTGGTTGGTGGTCGGCTGGGGGACAATTTTGTTTCATTTAAACTTTTATAGTTGTGCCATTATTTTCACTTTTTTATTGTAAAAGCCCCACCCGACTTCAGTAGACATTTTTTTAAAACTGACATGCGTATCTAGGTAATTAATAATAATATTTAAATATTATTTATTGCTTTTTAGAGCTGTTTTTACTTTTTTAAGTTTCCTGTTTTTTTGAAGTCGGTTTTTTTTTGTAAAAAAATATTTTATTTTACGCTTTTTAGTGATGGGTAGACGTAGACCTAACAAAGTTGCTTCTCGGATGAGGAAATGATGGCATAGTAGGTAGTGGTATTCCTATGTAAAACTTCAATCTTAATTAGGTATTATTTTTATACGAACTAAACATTTTGGCATATTGAACCGTATGAAGTAAGCCCAACAAAAGGTAACTGCTGTAAATCGTTGAGGAATCCCTTGACTGTCTATGGTCTCCATCATCAGACCTGAAATGGCACTTAGGTATAACCCATATGGGTGCAAAGTTCTTATCAATAGAAATGAATTAAGACTAAACACAAGGTAGCTACTGTAAAACGTTGAGGAGTTCCCTTGACTGTCCTTCGTCTTCATCATCAGACCTCTAATGGCAAGCACAACCCATCTAGGTGTAAAGTTCTCATCAATACAAATTAATCAAGCCCAAACACCATGTAATTGCTGTAAATCGTTGAGGACTTCCCTTGACTGTCTTTCGGCTCCATCATCAGATCGACTCCAGACCTTCATTAAGTAGTAGTGCTTTAAAATACTTAATGATAACATTAACAAACACACTAGTCGCCCCTACAATTTTCGAAAGTTCTCCTCGATTTCTCTGGGATTCCATCATCAGATCCTGGTTTCCTTATCATGGTACCACCCTTGGGATATCTCCTTTCCAACACAAAAAGATTCATCAAAATCGGTTCATAAACGACGAAGTTATCCGCGAACACACATAAAAAAAATAATATATATATATACGAGTCGAATTGAGTAACCTCCTCCTTTTTTGAAGTCGGTTAAAAAAGTAAAAACAGCTCTAAAAAGCAAGAAATAATATTGAAATCATATTATTAATTATACGCATAGCAGTTTTAAAGAAGGTCTATTGAAGATGATTTCTTGTTTTTTTGAGCTGTTTTTACTTTTTTTAGTTTCCTGTTTTTTGAAGTCGGTTTTTTTTTTTAAATATTTTTACGGATCTAGTCGCGTTTATTTTACACATTACTTTTAATGAATGTTTATCTTCGTTTCGATGTGTAGTGTTCGCGTAGTTGTTTCATTTCAATGTGTAGTGTTCGCGAAAACTTTAGAAAACAATTTTTAAGTATTGTTTTTCACATATTAGTCAAAAAAACTCAAAGAGAAATAACAATAAAAAAAGTTTTACCCTTTCGCGTGTATTCATCATCTTTCCCGCCTTACTAGCAAAATAGTATAATAAAGTACAGTATGTTAGATAAATAACTTGCATGTTTGGTTTATAAATGAATGTAAGTAAATCATAAACTAAGTAAATAAATAAATTCTTGATACGTGGCACTTTGTACAGAAGTCTAACTAGAGACTTCAATGCCATAGAA
The DNA here is from genome assembly GCA_947562085.1 of Eudonia lacustrata. Lineage (NCBI taxonomy): Eukaryota > Metazoa > Arthropoda > Insecta > Lepidoptera > Crambidae > Eudonia > Eudonia lacustrata. The sequence continues at coordinate 10,132,350 of OX387315.1, read as the reverse complement.
AATTAAAATATTTACTGGGCGCTAAATATTAAACCCATATTAAAAGGTAACGTTTTACCTTTGCTTGAAAGGACTTTCGGCGTTTATTTATAACTGCCTGTTAAATTCATAAATGTTCTGGACGGAATGGTTATACAAAACTAGTGAGGTATTTTAAAAGGATCGCAGGTCCTACGAGGTTAAAATGCGAACAGCTATGGAGAGGATCTCATTGCCTGTTGATGATGATGATGTATTACCTGAACGTTATCATTTGGACCCATATAAAGCTAGTAAGGAGTTCGGCGGCCCAGTGGGTAACGCACTCGATCTGCTTTTGCTAAAGTAAAGCGTTTTTCGCAAAGGCCGGTCATCGGATAGGTGTCTAAAAATGTATCATCTCGAGCTCCTTCGTGCTTTAGAAGGCACGTAAAGCCATTGGTCCCGGCTGCATTAGCAGTCGTTAACAACCACCTTTCTGCAATGGGCCCGCGTGGTGGTATGTGGCCCGTTCTTCCTGTGTTGTTTCCATCTATAGGCAAAGCTCGTCTCTTAACAGTTGTGACATACAATGAGCTGGTGATGATGATGATGATGAAGGCTAGGTTCAGAAATTTTCCACCGTAGTTCACATTTTCACTTAACATAGCTGAGATTGTGAACAAGTGCTTGCCTAATTAATCAAAGTAAACTTAAGTACTTATTTGATAAAGTAGATTGGTTTATCCGAATTGGTTGGGGAATCAAGATTTTATAAATCGTCGCTTGGCTCCTACTATCCTTCCTAAAGTTTGAAAATCATTTCTGCGCGCCTAGGGCTGTCACACGATAGAAATTTCCTTGATATGTTTTTAATTCCTTGTTTGGTGGCTCGCACTGTTTATGATGTAGCCAGTGTCTAGTATTTTAGTAGTAGGTAGTAGGTAGGTTATGTTCCGTGACTCTTGTCTCGTTTTAGCTATCTGGTGAGGGAAAATATTTTTGTCAAGAATGTTGAAATAATAAAAAATAAGGATGCGAATGTTCAGAGAAAAAATATATGATTATTGTATTTTAGAAAAGAATAAGTAAGTAATGTTTATAATTTGTTTTACATCTAATTTGTGATACCTCTTAAAAGAAGATTTTTTGAATAGCATAGTCTAATACTATTGCAATGCTGTGAATCAAAAGTAAAAGTTAGAGATAACATGTAAAGTTCGCTTCCACCTTCTGGTCTTATCGTCACTTGAAAGGCCCCGTTGTAGCATAAAACAACACACATCATATGGACTTATTAGGGGCAACGTCGAAAATTCCATTTATGTATCTTGTAACCACGTTAACGAAAACGAAAATTTGTATTAAAGCAGCGCCTCCAGGCGACACATACGAAAAGAATAAAAATTTTGCCATGTAAATTTTCGTTTTCGTAAACATAATCGCTTGTAACCCTATGCGCACCTCGCGTCCAACTCTCAAAGAAGGATTTACAGCTAGGCTAATGAGATAACTTGTCTGCTTTAATAACTTCTTGTTTGGCAATTTGTAATTAAGTGCTAATATCGAAATAGCTTTGCGGTTTGTATTACGGCAGCGTCCAGGGGGAATCAATTAATCACATAATTCTAGCTATTCTATTTGAAAAGAAATAGGTGTTCTGATAACCAATTTGGATGAGATAATAATATGAGTGAGTGACTAAACTAAATGTTCATTTACCATTTAATACCGTTGTGAATTGTAAATTCTACTACAGAATTCTACTAAATGTTAGTCTGAAAAATTATAGATACCTACCGGGTATAAGTCTCGCAATCCGTTCAACAAAAATGTTTTTCATCAAAAAAGCAAAGAGACAATAATGATTAAACATGGCTTAAGAATTGTTTAGTAAAGAAAAATGAATAAGTAGCTACGTGAACCAAAAATTTTCCGTTATGTAAATAATACGATCTTATAGATTACTATTTTTGTTTGTACCAGGAAAAGGTAGGTATAGGAAATGACAAAAACAATCAACGGAGAAAATGAATAACATAGGCGTAAAAAAGAGTAGTAATACGATAATAACAAAATAAAACAAGCTTTAAAATAGAGTACTACTCGCCTCAGGTGGATTCGAACCTTTCGGAATTTAGGTAACAGTAACTCCAATTGAGGTACAGTGGCATTAGTTTTTAACCCCCGACGCAAAAAGAGAGGGGTGTTATAAGTTTAACGTGTCTGTCTGTGTATCTGTCTGTGGTATCGTAGCTCCCAAACGGATGAACCGATTTTCTTTTAGTTTTTTTTTGTTACAATAAAGTTCCAAGTAATATCCAAAAACTTGATATTAATAAATTTGAAATCGCCATTAACAACAAAACAGCATGGGTTTAAATTGCTCCAATCACTCCAACAGGTATTTCTAATTTTAAATATTGATAAGGTTTTTTAAACTGTATTAACTTGGTAACGGCATATAATTTTTCAAATGTCTTAACATATTATATAAAGCTGTGGAGTTTCTTGCGCCCATTCTTTTCCACAGCTAAAAATAGACGTCCTGAATGGGTAGTAGGTAAAAAAATTTTTGGACGATTCAAAAGCACTTTTCTAAAGTTTATTTTAATAAAGAATATTCGACTTTGACTTTGATTGGCTCACCGATCCGATCCGAACCCCTCGGAGAATCCAGTAGGGAAAGAGGATACGATTGGGTACCATTCCCTCATAGAAACCCTCTGATGGTGTTAGCGACTGGCTGCGGGTCCAAACCTAACCTTTTTTATGTCCTTTTTTATATACTTTTTATGGTTTTGTTGACGTTGTCTGCTTTTTTGTTTGTCATTATTATTATACGAGTATTGTCACTAGGTCTTGTTGCTAAACTGGATTATACTCTTGTGCTTGAAAATACCGTGTTTTCATCATCCTCACGTCCTACAGTCCACACCGCTCCATAATAGATGGTGTTTCGATCACACGGCTTGAGGAACCCTTTACGTTTTTCGCCGCCAAAGAAGTCCGGTGACGATGAAAATGCCGTCTGAGGCAAGAAGCAAACTCTCCACACTCACATTATGTAGCCCCAAGAAAAGCTTCCTTAAGAAACTCGAGAAATGGTTAACTAGACAACGGATAAACATACTTAATATACTTAAATACATACTTATTTACATAGGAAACACCCAGACCCGAAACAATTTAAAAAAACAGGTATTTCTAAATTGATCCGACCGGGGATCGAACCCGGGACCTCAGAGATGGCGACACCATGAAAACCGGTGTGCAAGCCACTCGACCAAGGAGGTCGTCAAAGCAAATAAGCCACTCTCTCCAAAAATGTTTCTCCAAAAGGCATTGGTTCCATCGCTATTATGTCTAACCCGCGTGAGTCACGGGTTATTTAAGCATTGTGAATACAATATACCGTTTAGAAATAATCAAATAACTGTTTCATCTTAACCGAATGTTAAATTTTTGTAAACTCTTCCAGATGCTCAAAGTGTAATACCGGTAATACTTAAACAATGATAAAACAACATTGGCTAATAGCGTATTAAACAAACACTTGAAAGATTCGACAGAGAAACCAATGTCTCATAGCTCAGTTGGAATAGCGGTTGATTTTTTTTATTTATGAACCAACACCAACAGCAGTTGATGTGGAGGAGCTCGTTGGCGCAGTGGTTAACGCGCCCGGTCTGCGATTGCTGAAGATAAGCGACTTTCGCAAAGGCCGGTCATCGGAAGGGTGAGCAAATATTATTCATCTCAAAATCCTCCATGATTCTGAAGGCACGTAAAGCCTTTGGACTCGGCTGCATTGACAGTCGTTAATAACCACCAATCTCGTAGGCTCGTGCCCCTGCAGTCGGGACATAAAAGCAGCTAGTGATGATTGCTGCTGGCCGCCTCAAATGGCGCTGTAAAAAACAATTTTTTACAGTGTTCGTATTCAGGGGTCGCGAGAAACTGAAAGTGCCTCAAGCTGTAGTGATCGTATATCCATATTCTAGATAGTGGAGATAGTATCACGTGGTACCACGCAAGTCTGTCCCCGTCCACTACTCGATTCTCCGTTACTAGATTAACTCTGGCTTTGGCTTTGGTCATAGAGGAACAACCCAGGGGGGGGGGGGAGGGGCAGACAGGTGTCCTGTTTGTCTGTGCCCCCCCGGTCAGACAGAGTGTGAAAGAATCTAGTATCGGAGAATCTATTAGTGGACGGGGCAGACTTTCGTGATGCTGTCCCATAGACCGGCTATATGGTCTGTGTGCTATAGGTACCCTCTATCTAGATACCCTGTAAATAAATGATCACTTGCTTCGATCACGGCTTGAGAACAGCAATCATCACCAGCTAATTTTATGTCCCCACTGCTGGGCAAGTCCTCATATTCAAATTTTCATTTTTCATAATACTAATACAAAGTTATAATTGTAGAATAGAAAAAAATAAACAGTTGCATTTTAAATCCCTTCAAAAGAATATACTGTCGTTTTAATGCGTAGCACTACAGTTATTTAAAAAATAACAGCTACACACAATAAAAGAATCGCAACAAGAATGCATCATTACTATATTTAAAGTCGTTACGTACGTTTAAGTAAATGTTGTGGTTATTTTAGGTGAATATTTACCTAATTGTCATTAACAGTTTGCTCAGTAAACGATTATTGCTAATACTCCATATAGATAAATCATAAATAATTGTTGAATTATACATCCCCGTAGCAGAGAAGGGATCTTACTAGGTTTTATAGTGGGTATGCCTTCCCTCCTCTCGTCGAGCTTTAGTCTCTGGACGAAGGAAGAAGAGGAGAGTCCCAGATAACACGGGGTTGACTCTAGCCAGATCATCAGCTCATTTTATGCCCCCGCTGCTGGGGAACGAGCCTTCCTTATGGATGGATAAGGAGAATGGGCCATAAACCACCACGCGGGCCCAGTGCGGATTGGTGGTTGTTAACGACTGCTAATGCAGCCGGGACCAACGGATTTACGTGCCTTCTAAAGCACGGAGGACCTCGAGATGATACAATTTTGGTCACCCATCCGATGACCGGCTTTTGCGAAAGTTACTTAATTAAAGTAGTTGCGCCATCGAGCTCTTCAAATCATTTTACCTAGTATAAAAAAGGTACCTACTTAATTTGATTGGTATGGGTACGTTCTAAGCCCGCCTAGCTTGGTACCAATATCTAATCTAAGTCTCTTACCATAAAGGTATGATTCCAAACTCCGCTGCACGCAGCACTGCTGCGGCAACACTGCTGCGTGCAGCGGAGTTCGAAATCATACTTTAAAAATAATGTTGTCAGTATTATAGTTGTGTTCCAACAGTTAAAGATAAAATTGCCAGATCCTCAGTAGTCCAGGATTACGCGTGAAGGGTAGGTACTTATTGATATGCTGAAGTTTTCGGATAAATTTAGACATGATTGAAGTCTTAGCCGACGGCGTTAAAATTAAATATCTACGTAATTATATTAATAGTGAAGGAGGGAGATAATATAATAAGTTTTTGTTTCGTATCGTCCAAATTAAGATTATTAGTAATGATAAAATCAATAGGTACATTAGTAACACGAGTATAATAGTTATGGGTGTAATGAGATAAGCTAATTAGTAAATAATATACCTATTGGTAGTGAAACATAGGTCAATGAGTTTGTTTTGTAATTTATTTTGTTTCCAATTCTTTTAGAAAATAGATTATACTAAGTAGACCTAGTAATTATCTTATTACTAAATCAGTGAATTCAGTGTTTAACTTATTTATAGTTAGGTACGTTCTTCTGTCGTAGTCGCTATCTTGAATTGAATGTGTTTTTTTTGGAAGATATTTGTTTTAATTTACAATTAAAGCTGTCAACAGCAAAAAATTATATTGAGAGACATTTTCTGGGTGTAAAATTTTTAAATTGTGATATATTTGTTACTTCGTCCCCTTCTCGTATGAATTTATAAAGAGACAAATAATACTTTTCTTGTGTATCACTTATTTACGAGTTCCACTCAGGCATTGACTGAAAGATCGAAAACGCGCATTTTTTTGAACAATTTTTTTTTGTTGAGATCATATTATTATATCATGTTATATGTGATGTTATATCCGCTATGTCATATGTGTTGCAAAAGTTAAAATAAATAAATAATATTATTATCTTATCTGATGTGATGACGCTAAGCTATTTACCGTATCAGTATGACGTGTCACTTTTGAGACATCTGTAATACTTGGACGCCCAATGTAACCACAGTGCCATAGAACAATTGAATTTCTATTGTAACTGGTTTAAGAACAATTAAGTCGATAATCAGAAACGATCGAATCATCATCATCATCATCATCATCTCAGCCAAAAGACGTCCACTGCTGGACAAAGGCTTCCCCCAAGGATATGAGAGGGGGGGGGGGTATTTGCCGTAATTGCCACGCTTGGCAGGCGGGTTGGCGATCGCAGTAGGTTGATGGTAACCTCAGAGAGATGCTGCTGCCCATCCTCTGGAATGGTCCCTTAGTCGGCTTTTACGACACCCACGGGAAGAGATGGGGTGGTGCAATTCTTTATCCCCGGCACCACACGGGGTACGATCGAATAACAGATTTTAAATGATAAAGATTAAAATATTGACGACTTTAGTAAGTTTTTGCATAACTTATTCAAGACAAATTTTGGTTTCTGTTAGTTCCGCTAATGCCAATATCTAATACACGACAATGCTTCTTGGTCTCGTTATCATCCTCGCCAAATGTAGAACCTAAACTTGTCTCTTCGTAATGCAAAATTCAATTATAGACAAGACGAGGCTTGCACCGTGCAATTGTGGAGATACGAGTATTATCTTGAACTCCTCGGGAAGCCAGAGTCAATCCAATTACGTAACAAGCTATGTATAAATATTTATTACAATATTGTATTCTGGGTTTCGTTAAGCAATTTGTTTAATGTACCTAATTCGGTTTTATTTCAAATTGAATAACTCGTTTTTCAAAAAGATACTTTTTGTAGGTATATTAGGTTGGGGAAAAAGTCTTTTTGCATATAGTTGTATGAACTTAGTAATAACTTAGTAAAGTATCTCTTTGGCTATATTTCTATCTGGCTGGTTTTGGTATCATTAAAAGTTTAAATTTTAAAGAAGATAATTCCAAATTCTAATTAGGAAAATGTGTGATTTTCATTTGTTTTTCTTACTGTCAATATGAGTGAATCTATTAAAAAAAAATCGATACATTTTAAAATTTTACTACAAAAAAGGTAAAAAAAAATGCAACGCAAGTCGCGAAACAAATTTGCGATGTCAATGGACCTAGTGCAGTCTGTGAGAGTAGCACAAATTTGGTTTAAGTGTTTTCAGTCCGGAAATTTTGATGTCAAAGATGCACGTCGCTCTGGTCGCCCTATTACGGATAAAATGGATGTTTTTTTGAAAAAGTGGAGCAAGATCGGCATATTAGTAGTTACGACGTAGCTGAAGAACTGGGAATTGACCACAAAACAGTTTTGGCGCATTTGAAAAAAAACGGGGTACACAAAAAAGCTCGATATTTGGGTACCTCACGAGCTCACTGAAAGAAACCTAATGAACCGTGTACTCATTTGTGATTCTTTATTACGACATAATGAAACCAAACCATTTTTGAAGAAGCTGATAACTGGTGATGAAAAGTGGATCTCGTACGACAAGAACGTGCGAAAAAGGTCGTGGTGAAAGGCCGGTCAGGCTTCACAGACTGTGACAAAACCCGGGTTAAACAACAAGGTGATGCTGATGTGTGTGTGGTGGGATTCGATGGGCATTATTCATTATGAGCTGTTACCACCAAGCAAGACCATCGATTCTGAACTCTACTGCGAACATCTGATGAGATTAAAGCAAGAAGTTGAGAGAGAGCAGCCGGAATTAATCAACAGAAGGGGTGTGGTTTTTCATCATGATAATGCTAGACCTCATACATCTTTAGCCACTCAGCAAAAATTAAGAGAGTTTGGCTGGGAGGTGTTAATGCATTCGCCGTATACTCCTGACCTTTCACCTTCAGATATCCACCTGTTTCGTTCTTATCAGAATTCTTTAGGCAGTGTCAGATTAACATCACGAGAGGACTGCCAAAACCACTTGTCACGGTATTTTGATCAGCAGCCCCAAAATTTCTATAGCAATGGGATCATGTCCCTACCTACAAGATGGCAAAAAGTTATCGAACAAAATGGCACCTACATACTTTAGTTAAATGTAAATAAACTATATTAAAAATATTTGAATTTTCTTAAAAATGCGAAGAAACTTTTTCCCCAACCTATTATTAATAAGCCATTTTAAAAATTGCTTTAGTTCAAGATTTTTTAAATGTTGTTAAAAAAAAACTTATCAATGTAAGGAAAAAACGAAAAGAAAGGTAAAATACTTCAATTTCTAAAAAAAAAACCTAAAAATTTCTAAAAATACTTCATCAAGGGCATTTCTTTTCTGTATTATCTGTTACTGTTATATCTGTTACTGTTATATGTTATTGCGACAGAAATATTAGAAAATGTCCTCCTCATTAAGAAAGACACATTTCATCATAAGTTAACGTTGGTAAAAATAGGTATTTATACATATATTATAAAAGTATATTTGTTTTACAAATTAATGAAAAAATCATGAATGAATGAATGTCAAACAAATCACAATTACATAACGTACTAAATTAAAATTAGGTACAATGTCAACGATTCCGAGGGAAGCTATAGCTATTCATAAGAAGCAAAGTAAAATTATAAATGTCGAAATGAAACATTGTACGGATGTAGTCGCGTTTATTTTACATATTATTTTATCTTGACATCAAAGGGTTCAGATCAGACCCTTTGTAGGGTCAGTCAGAGAGAACCACCCTGATTGCTTCTCTGTCATGCATGTGTAGTGTTCCAGTTGTTGACATATGGGAGGTTGTGATGTTGGAAGGTTCCATGGCGATGGTAAATAACGACTGCGTCTCTTTATGTGATGTTGTATGTTTACAGTCACTAGGTTGTGACTAACTTATTATCTAAACCTTACAAGACTATTTATACAATTTAAACTATGTAGATGTTGGACGGAGGATGCCGTGTCTTATTTTTATCAGATCTATACGCGATTAGGAATGCGTTTACAAACTCTTTAACCATACGTGAGGATAAGAAATTATTTAAATTATTAAAACAAATTTGTGACGTCATTTTACAAATCATGTACCGTGAATCGTAACTGTGCAGTGACGTCATGCGTTAGCTCACGCCTTAGCTTCCTAAAGAAGTAAATCAATAATAAAATTAATAAAATGAATATCCAAGTAATATTCTAAAAATGCCTGAGTATCCTCCCTCGGAAGGTGCGTTCAGCTGTTGGTCCCGGTGTTAGTCGTAAGATGGCAGTACTGGGCTTGGAAGACCTAAACCCAGTTTTGGGACGTTTTTATGCTAATGGTGATTATATTATTATCTTCTATATAAAATAAATAAACTCTAATTCAAAATTTTATATCATTTATTTAAAGTTCTTTCGAATCTCGCTATGCTATCGGTTCGTAAGTCTACTCTGAGCCCACCTTGTACTGAGAAGAACCGACAAGAAACTCAGCAAGGACTAAACCTTTTTCCGGATAACAATTACGAGTTACAATATTTTTGATCCAAGACAATATTGCTTGCGACGATAAAGCTTTCCGTTCTATAGGTACACAATAAGCTGTATAAAGATTGCGACAGTCGACATTCTGCTCGAATAACCTACATTCACGTATACAAGTAACAGCCACTTGTCAGCAGGACGTGTGCTCTGCAGAGATGAGCACAAACAGACATTTCAAACGACATCATAATGAATCCCCACAGTTCTGGTAAAATGCGAATGAATATTTCATGAGCTTACCAGGCGATACCGTTATGCAGTGCAGCTTGGTACGACACGTTATTATTATTGAGAAACGTCGATTAATTAAATAATAATTGATTTATTTAAAAAAAAAAACAGTGACCCAATTCAGCGCTTACGTCAGCCTTCCCGGTAGCATAGCGGTCAGTGCAGCCGCCCGGATTCCGGAAGACCCAGGTTCGATTCCTAGTTGGGTCAGGTAGGCCGTTTAATATTTTCACTGTATTTTATAAATTTTATAAATATTTGATTTATTTAAAAACCATTCACTATGTCCACGTAGAGTGCGAATTTTGAACCGGTGACAATTTTACAATGTTTTTCATACCTAATGGTAAGTTAAAGGAGCTTGATGGCATAGTGGTTGACGCGCCCGGTCTGCTATTGCTAAGGTTAAGGAACTTTCGGAAAGGCCGGTCATCGGATGGCCAAAAATGTATCATCTCGAGTTCCTCTGTGCTTCGGAAGGCACGGAAAGCCGTTGGTCTCGGCTGCGTTGGAAGTCGTTAATAATTACCAATCCGCACTTGGCCCGCGTGGTGGTTTATGGCATCATCATCATCATCTCAGCCAAAAGACGTCCACTGCTGGACAAAGGCCTCCCCCAAGGATATGAGGGGTATTTGCCGTAATCGCCACGCTTGGCAGGCGGGTTGGCGATCGCAGTAGGTTGAGGGTAACCTCAGAGAGATGCTGCTGCCCATCCTCTGGAATGGTCCCTTAGTCGGCTTTTACGACACCCACGGGAAGAGATGGGGTGGTGCAATTCTTGATTCCCGGCACCACACAGGGTCTATGTCAGGTCAGGGTTTATGGAATGTTTTCCCTATATTCTTAGGGAAGACTCGTGCTCCAGCAGTGGGGACGTGAAATGAGCTGGTGATGACGAATGGTAAGTTATTATAAGAATGAAGGTGGAAGCATTTATCTTTTAACTGTCGGAACATAGGACAACAAAAATGTAAATAGAAATAAGTACAGATAGAATAAGGAAAGATTAGATAACCAAGCGTGCGAGAAAAATGGAAATTGTATTTTTTTTGGAAACCGAATGGTAACGGCATATATTTGATACAAAAAATCTCCGACACTGACCCACATCGAGACAAAAGTATTTAAAAAAAACTGTCGGAACACAACAATTACATCTTGACTGTGATTTTTGCGTAAAATGGCCAATTTTGGCGTTCTCGATCTCAGAAACGAAAATACATTAGCAATTTTGACTTATTGAATAGTGTAGAATAGCTATTGGCATAGTTCGTAGCGGCCTCGCTTTTTGTAAATTTTGCTTAACTTTTAAATGAAAACGAAAATAGCAGTGATAGATTTTCATAAAATGCGCGAAGGCACTTTTTTGAGCTCCTAGATTGAACTACATATACAAATGAAATAAAAAAAAAAATGTTATCTCTTATATAGTCGAATAGTTCGTAGCGGCCTCGGAATTTTTAGATATCATTGATTTATCATAGAAAAAAAATCTTATTCTAAGCCAAAAAACTTCGAAAATCGCTTTAAGATCGCTGTGAATTTCTCCTATCTACGACAATATTATTGAGCAAAATTTATACCAGAATAATTGTTACTTCATGAGGAATAAATATTTTATAATTAATTTATTATCCTATTTCGATAAAAACGATAAATACAACTGGAAAATTACTACAAAATGCGAAAATGGGCATTTTACGCAAAAATCACAGTCGAGATGTAATATGCCTCTTAATCTGCCGTTATAAAGACTAAGTATGCAAACTAAGGTTGCTGGCCAGTAGGACTTAAAATAAACCCTACAACTAACCAAAGAGTACAATAATATGCGGAATGGAACCCGGGCACTCAGCGACTGAGAGCGCTTTTCTAACTACTAGAACACCCCCTGTGTTCTAGTAGTTAGAAAAGCGCTCTCTGGTTAAAGTGTGAGTGAATATTTCATGAGCTTCATGAGGTTACCAGACGGTTCTGTAATGCAGTGCAGTGCGGTTTGGTGCGACACGCTGTTGTTATAGAGAAAACACTAGTTTTCGCTGTACAATTTGATAAACTTGTTTTGTTAAGGCGACGCACCGCTAAACAATAAATCTCATACGTTTTAATACGAGCGTTTGCGCCCCGTACAATAAGAAAAACTGTTTTTTCTTCTTCAAATTAAAACTACAAAATATTTAAAAAAAATGAACTACAATTTTGAAGTGTGTGTTAAGACTAAGAACATTTAAAAAATCGGTCTGGTTAGCCTGTAAAATGCCAGTCTATGTTTTAAAAGCGTTTACGCCGCACACTAGCGCCACTAATGAAAAAAAAAACATATCTAGTAATTAGAGATAGAAAATCAAATTATGCTCAACAAACTATTTGAATGAAGTAATTTAGCATTTTTACGTCACCTAATGAACACCTGACATGTTATGGTTTAGTTTAATATGGCGTTATAGTTAAAAGTGGCCGTTTGATAGTTTGTTGAGCCTAATTTGATTTTCTATCGCTAATTACTAGATATGTTTTTTTTTCATTGGCGGCGCTAGGCGTAAACGCTCTTAAAAGAGGTTGCTTTGATATTTTTTCTCTGTTATAAAAGTTGACAGATCGTGTTTCTGCAACTAGCAAAATGAAGTCAATTAAATGAAAAATCATGTCATCAAATATCACTTTCATATGTTTTGTAAGTTTTAGTGACGCTAGCCAAAAAAAAAATGCTACCTGTGTGCCGTTTCAAGAAGCGCCATGGGGTGTGCGAAAAACTTTACTTTTATGACTTTTAAGTAACAACTGGGGTTATATTCGTCTTTATGTTTCTATACTTAAATATACGTGTATAATAATATCGCATACAATATGTATTATTAGAATAATAATAATAATAAATCATTTATTTCAGACCATACAAGACCATACTGATGTGTTAGTTACAAAATAATATTAATCTATGTTAGTAAGCAATGTAATTCATCATTAAATTAAATCAATTAAATTATGATTTACATACAAATTTTACGCAAATATTGTTGCGAACAAGAACGCAGCACCCTTTTTGCAACAATTTTTTTTTATTATTTGCAATTAAATTATATTTCTTAACAGTAAGTATTTCAGTTTTTATATCATTATCATCATCATCATCATCAGCTCATTTTTATGTCCCCACTGCAGGGGCACGAGCCTTCCCTATGGATGGATAGGAAAAGCGGGCCATAAACCACCACGCGGGCCCAGTGCGGATTGGTGGTTGTTAACGACTGCTAATGCAATCGGGACCAACGGCTTTACGTGCCTTCCGAAGCACGGAGGAGCTCGAGATGATAAATTTTTGGTCACCCATCCGATGACCGGCCTTTGCGAAAGTTGCTTAACCTCAGCACTCGCAGACTGGGCGCGTTAACCGCTGCGCCATCGAGCTCCTGAGTTTTTATATATATAGAATAAAATAAAATAAAATCAACAAATTACAATTACCTATATTATATTATTTTACAATATGGAGAGACACCCAGTGCTGTAGTAGAGAAGATTCAAATCTGTCAGCCAACACTTTGATGAAGGTAGTGTACGAATAAAATTTTCTGGTTTCTGTTACACTATTTAGATTAAGTTAAACATGTATTTTTTGTTAAAATAAATAAATATAAAAAAACTATGAGTACTATTCGGCGTCCCATATACAAACATCAAAGTTATTAAAATATATAAAATATGTATTATTCTTTCAAACCAATAAGACGATTTTAATACAACTTTCTATGCTAAGGAGAAATACAAATGCAATTCGCAGTTTTCGAAATCGGGTAACATTAAAATATAAACTTTGTTACACCACCCAGCGCCCATACTAAATCAGATCTTCCGTCGCTTGTTTGTTTAGGTACGCGACTTTCTCGATTACTACGCACATACTGGCGAAATTGAGACATGCTGGGAGGGTGGCTATCTCAATTCACGTTCAACAGAGTATGAAATCTCACTTTTTAAAACAGAAATGCAGCATTTGAACATTATCCTTAGGTCTATAAATATTTCAAGATCCCAACCCTACCGTGAAGTGGGTACTCAACGGTATCCGAAGTCACATCTCTTCAGAAATGCTAAGTTGTTGAAAATAAACATTCTTCATAGCTTTGAAAGGGTAGAACCGGCGTTATACAAATCTACCTTTCCAAATTGATTCTTGAAAACAATTTTTCATTGTGTTTTTGGAAAACAATACATACTTTTAGCTTGACCTACATAACTCAATGCTAAAGAGGGTTAGTTGGCTTCGCTAACAATCAATCTGGAGTTGGAATTGTTTACCAATATTTAGATATGTAATGAGCTTGATAGAATTCTTTGTAAGCTTCCAGAGAAATGATTTTTATTTTCAAATTAATGATAAGCTTGTTACTGTGGAACTGTGTCAATTCAGCAAATTAAAGACTTAGGGCCTTACTAATAAACAAAGTATAAGTTTGGAATAGATATTTCGTGTTTTGTTCCCGTCAATTAAACTTAATTTCAGATTAGAGTAAAACTGACTAAACATGGAATAACTACTTAAAGCTTATAGGTACTTTGTTTATTACTACGGGGTCTAAAATATAAAGTTCATAACGTTGTAATGTTAGGTCGAATAAGCATTCAAAATATTTAAATGGGTAACTAAATGAATTAATAACTAAAAGCATAGTGGTGTTTCGCGATGAATGAAAATCTCTTAACGTGATTGCAAAAATAAAAATATTTCTATATCGTAGTAGGTATATACATTAATAATATTCAGGATAAACATATCGTACATGAAACAACACCATTAATCACTAATCTATACTTACGAACGACTCGCTAAGGAAATATCATCGAAACATTTGCACGACTAAATAAAGTCACAAATATGCTGAAATATTCAGGTAAATAACTAAATATACATACTATAGGTACAAATAAATCTTGCACATTTTATTGCATACAAAACTATTATTCAGAAAATCGTGACAAATTTTTTTACTAGAGTGATTTGGACCCGCTTCTATAATTCCGGGTCAGACGCTTTACCAAGTAGACTATCGTGGCTGTGTTCGACCCGTGCAAACTTAGTCAACACTATCTAATTATATTGTTAACCAAAGAGAGCCTAATTCACCCTCAACAATTATGTCATTAAGATCCTCCCGACCATCTTATAATTAAAAATAAAACCGTTTAAAAAAGAACCCTATCACCTTTTTCTAAAATGAGTAAGTAAGGATACATTACTAACTTGAGGTACATGAAGAGAACCAAGGCATTTCCTGCACATCCAACGGACATCATGACAATATACAGTCCGCCCAGCGCATAGTTGACGCCTGGCTCTGGAGGCGGGAAATGCAGCCAATGCGAGTTGATTAGCGCCAGGTAATCGTCGGTATATAAGCCGTACTCCAACCACAAGTCCACCGGCCACTGTTGCTTGAATCTTGCGACCAGAGACATAGGCACGGGCGACGTGTCCCCTCCCAAAATAGATTCTGTCCACTGTCCATTGTCGATTTGTTCTTCCATTCCATCAAACACACCTCGCTTATCCCTTAACACTCTTAATCTATCAGTCTTTTCCGGCAACTTTATCACATGAATGAACATTCTCCGGCGCCTTTTCCATTGGATCAAATTGTCGGTACGTCGCCACAGAAAACAATTATAGCATTTAAACGTTTTTATCATCACTAATTGAACACTTTGACCACTTTTATTCAAATTAAACAATTTGGAAAGCGGTTTGTTTTCTTTTATCGACACTGTATTTACGCTGAAACACTGTACTATTGCAGAAAAAAATATTAAAGTCATCTTAATTGTCTTCGTCATGTTTTGTTGTGTCAATATGTTGTTTACTATACAAGTGTGCTTGAACACAACCACTCGCGACGGATTCTGAAGCAAAATGTTGGTCCCGAACGTGACGTCGATGTTAAAAGCGCCCTGTTTTAGGATACGGCACTCACGCTCCTGGTCGCAATAGACAATAATTACTCAATTCGTAGTAGTTTAATAAAACTAAAAACGTTGTCATTCACTAATGATTCGATAACACTGTAAGCTGATTGAAGATAATAATTAATACTTAGATCGAATAATGGGTTTTGAACAAAATGTTATTAATAACTAGGTACACACGGCGGCAGATCAACCTACCCAAAACTATCCAATTTCTACAATCAATTTTGAACTTTATCGTTTGGTAATAAGGATATTCATTGGAGAAGTTTGACAAATTTGGGTAGGTTGATCTGCCGCCGACTGTACTTATTATTAACGACTAATGAGTCGTTAGATCTATTAATGAATTGAAATATGATTTAGATACACATTTTGCCATTCATACATACATCAGATTTCAGAATATCTTTATTTACTTCTAACTGACCTAGAAATACATGATCTTAAAATATCTTTAATTGATCGATGTGACAACTCATCGAACTGAACCGATTTTGTATAAACTGAATTTTAAAACACTTTGAAACATTATATGAATATATGAAATGAATGAATATATTATATGAAACCTTAAAATTAGTTTTACATAATAGTTTTATTTTATAAAGATACGACAAAAATGTAATTGTACATCCTTTTATATCATAATGAGTATGTAAAGAAATCTAAAAATATGTATGGAATAGAGCAAGTAAGTAAGCAATTTCAAATATCAAACGAACTTTGAAGCCACCGCACGTGTTTGTAACTTACGAAAAGATTAAATTACTTTAATACACTTTAGCACATAACCTACTCACACTTCCGCTAACGGGTTGGCAAAAGCTTTTATGATTTAAAATAAACAACCTTTGGATGAGGAAGACTTTTCTTGTTACTGAGCATCGTTCTGATACCGCAGGTTTTATTTCCTTTTCAATAAAGCTACAGTTACATGTTGAAATTAATAATTTTCAAAAGATCTTGTAAAAGTATTCACAAAATATAATGGGTATCACTATACACTGAAATGGAACATTTTAAACGGAGTTACTTTCGTTTATCTATATTTATGATTTTGCATGTTTAAGAACGGGAATCTCTGGAACTACTGGTCTAAATCCAAAAATTATTTCACCCGATATAATGGTACATTTCTTGCGGGTAACATAAGCTATATTTTATTTTAAAACGTCAAATCCATGCGGAGTCGCGAGTAAAGTGCTAGTAGGTAAATATTACTTACCTACGCGAATAGAACAGTAAATATTCTTATTTTTAAATTAATTTGACAGAGTCGATAAGCAATTTCGCTATCCGCCCTTTGATTATTGGAAACTGCAGCCTATTTTGCTAAACATGCCGAATAAAATAATAAAAAGTTAATCGTAAACATACATTGAAAATGTATCAAACTTTTTAGAACAAAATTTAATTTTTTATCTCAATCACTTTACCCATATAATTATTTTCTCAAACAGAACTTAGGTACAAACAGTTGCCCTATTTAGGTTTCACACTATATGGGCAGAGATACGTCTGTCAGCTCCCGTGAGCGTGTGACCACACCGATGATTGGTCACAAATTGAATTGCGGTGCGCCACGGCCCAAATGCAGTGAGTAGTGAAGTGATGGATGCCGTGAGCGCGTTGGACCGTACGGGCAGGCAGGATCGCTAACCGCCGCCGCTGGATCGAAGCGGCCGTCTATTATAATCCATTTACAATAATTGTAAATGGATTTTAATAGACGGTCGCTTTTATAAGTAGGATGCTATTTTAGTAGCTATTTAGCTACTGCTTTATCGCTTAATTTAACTAGTTCTATTTAGCTACTGAGAATACGGCACGTGGAGCGTGCCGATCGAAAAGCGATCATGACCACTGCAGCCCATAGACACTTTAAATACCAAGGGTATCACTCAAGATGCAGTGAGTAGTGCCGTGATTGTGTTGGACCGAATGGGCAGGCAAGATCGCTAACTGCCGATGGAACGATGCAACCGTCTTTAATCCATTTATAAATATTACTTAGTGGGATACTATTTTAGTAGCTACTGCTATTTAGTTACTGGAGCCCTATGCCCTGTTATTTTCTGGATATCGTACTGTTCTAACTGGCATCGGCACACAGCAATGCAAAACAAAGCTGCTTTGCTGAAAAATGACAACAAACAGCAATGAAGAAACGTGGTAGTGGTGTTTTCAAAGTGATAGTCAGATTTTGGACCAAAACCTACCACCAGACAAGCGAATATGCATATTTTATTTTATTTTTTTATTTTATTTACATATACCATATATCCAAAAATCAAAATCAAAATCTTTACTGCTAACTAAGCGTATAAAAGGTGTTACATTTGAAGGAACTTAAAACTTAGTTACCCTTTTCGGACACGGCAATTTATAGAGAGCTAAGTATTTTTATATTAATCTATGAATAATATACCTCGCTCATTGAACAGCTACAAATTTATTGGAAAATTTACAAGAACTTCCTATCTCCAAAAATAGTTTTAAAGTACTTACCTTAATATGTCTAACAATTAGAATAATCTTTCGCTCGAGTGTGACGTGTTGACGGTCCGGCTTTTTATAGCTCCCGGTAGCAATGTGATCACATGAATGAAACTGTCATTCGTCTGTCTGATTTGTTATTTCCATATTTTATTGCAATCTCGTCCTCCCACCGAAGAAACCACTTTAGGAATAAAATATTGAGTATGAAATTCAGTAAACATGCTCGACTTGTTTGGGGTTTTAGTAGTAGTATAGTTTCTCTTGTTATGAGGGCATTAGATTTTGCAAAATACTAGCTAAGTATAATATATATAATAATATGTATAATAATAATATATAACTATTATATAAATTATTTATATTATACAATTAAGAAAATAAAGTTCGTCTACAACTTCGACGCAGCGTTGATACTTTTCAATGTGGATGTGGAATGTCACTGCGACACCATTCGTTGAGACGCGAATGGCTTCTGGCCAAATTATTTTTGTTTTAGTTTCAATTTACGAGAAAAGGTAATTTGTATAGAGTACCCAACCCAGTTATGACAGTACTCTTTGAAATACTGACCCGACGATAATATTAGAGCATGAAACGCCAGCTGCTTGTGATCTGGTAACGCGATGATTTACGTTTCTGGGCTAAAGTAGTTATTTTATCATCATCAGCCTATAAACAGTAGCAATAGGTAGATAATATGTATGAGACGCCACGTTGCTGCCCAATGCGTGTTGATAGGTGCATTACTAAGTGTTTGTTACCAAAAGGAATTAGAATATTATTGCTCCTGAGTAGTATACATATACGAACCGCGAAACAGGATGCCTAGCATGATTTTCATTCGCCATTCGATCACGTTAACGAAAACAAGAATTTGTATGGATTTTTTTAACTCTTCTCTTATGTCGCCAGGAGGCGCTGCTTCAATAGAATAGAATAGGATAGAATAAAATATTTATTTAATAAAGTGACCAATGTTTCTGCAACTAACAAAATGAAGTCAATTAAATGAAAAATCATGTCATCAAATATCACTTTCATATGTTTTGTAATTGTTTGGAAAAATCAAGATCCCGCCACGTAAATTACCAATGCGTCGTCTTAAAAATTGATCATTACATCACCAGACCAATATATGTCCCCACTGCTGGGGCACGAGCCTTATCTATGGGTGGAAACACTACAGGTGAGAACGGGCCATAAACGGGTCCAGTGCGGATTGGTGGTTGTTTAACAACTGCTAATGCAGTCGGGACCAACGGCTGTTCGTGCCTTCCGAAGCACGGAAGCTCGAGCTCCTCGACGATTCATTTTTGGTCGACCATACAATGACCAGCCTTTACGAAAGTTGCATACCTTCAGCAATCGCAGATCGAGTGCTAAAAACACTGCGCCATCAAGCCACAATACACATAATATACAGTAGTTCGACTTCATACTAAACGCCCGAATTGACGCACGCACACACAGGCGTCGTTTACACGGCCGCTAAGCTATTTTGGAGATGGCAAAACCAGTGTTGCCAATTTAGCATATTTTATGCTAGATTTGGCATATTTTCATATTGCTTAGCATATTTTTTATCGCTTAGCATATAGCATATTTTTTAGCATTAAAAAATTATTAAAATAAAAGTTTGTCCATGAAACAAACGACTCCGGGTACGTTCCATATTAAGGATAAAATCGATGACAGACAGCATTAGTGCTAATAAAATAAATAAATAAAAATATTTAAAAACAAGCGCAACATTTTAAGATATCTAATACTAACTTTGAGTGTGCGCGACAAGCTATTTGATTTGATAAAAGCTTGTTTTTAATTTTTTAAAAAAAAAATTATTTTACTCTTTTTTAATTTTTAGGTAAGTACGGTCACGAGCATAAACATGTATACATCTTTATTCGAATATGTACTTTATTGCATCACCTTATGAGCTCAAGCGTATACATCTTATTGCAGGCGACCGTAGGTACTTGTTGCAGCACCAGAGTGCTTGCTAACACATATTTTAATTTACATTTTATTGTAAAATATGAACGATTAATTAAGGCAATAATAAATAATTTGGATGATTATTAAAAAAATTAAATTAAACTATTTTTTATATGACACTGAAATATTAGCATAATTTTTGGCATAAATACATTGCAATTAGCATAATTTTGGCAAAATTTCGACTATGGTCTAGCATATTTTATACTAGGCTTGTTGGCAACACTGGGCAAAACTCCGCAGTGCCACGCCGTGCGCCGGCGAGACTGGTCGAGTGAACTGTCGGTTATGTCGTGTCGTCGCGCCGCTCTGCTCGCGCCTTTTTTTAATAACGTGGTTATAATGGCGGTGTCACGATAATATTATACGAACTGCTGTGTTTACCAATGCCTAAACACAACAGTGACAAAACCAACAATGTAATTTTTTGAACTTCCTGCTGAAACACTTTTTGTTACAAACTTATAAATAATGTAATTAATAAATAAACAAATATGTTATTAAATGTTATTATACATTGTTTTATTCTTTAACCTAAAACTCCACGCATAGGTTACTTACAATACAAATCTACACACGCCTGCTTTATTTTTGTAGGCGCCAACCCTAGCGCTCTGCCTAGCCGTAGGCACAGAGTAGATATTATGTATTACTCATATGTCGTAGGTATTTAACTTAGGAATACGGCCCAGTTATACTACTGTATATTATGTGTATTGAGATCAAGCTCCTTAAAATTTACATATTGTTTTGATTGTTTTCTAAAGTTTATGCGAACTCTACACATTTAAATAAAACAACTTTTAAGGATCCATACTCGCGTTTTTTTTACACATTGATTTAGGGTGTCTCCCGGTGACCAAGGACCCTGCGAAGGGTTCGAAACGTCAGGATAAAATAATCTAAATCAATGTGTAAAGTAAACGCGAGTAGACTCGTAAAACTTGTTTATTTAATTGTATAATGTTAAGCAATATTCTATTAATATTTGTTTAAAGGGCATCGACATCTCTTAGCCCTAATTACACAACTGCCGATGTTTAATTTTCGCTGGATAATGAAGAGTTTAAGAAAGTTGGGGAAGTCATTGCAAGCTGTTAACTAAAGTTTAGTTCGAGTGACAATGGATCTGAATTAAATATACAGGGTGAGTCATTCGAAAATTTAAAGACGTCTATTGAAATGTAAATTGAGGTAAGCGGCGATAATATTCTTAAAAATTTTAACTGTTATTAAATTGAAGCTTATGTATTTGTTTGTTTTTTTCAGTCAATCCACGGCTGAATGGATTTTGAGGAAATTTAGAACACGGGCCAAACATATTCTGAATTATTATAAAAGGCTCTTATTCCGGAAAAATCTTTTTGTGACTGACGAAGCTATTTTATAAATAATAAACGACAAAATACGTCACACGTTGCAATCTAAAGAATTGTTAATAGAGAATAAAAAAGTTTTTATAGGTTTACTTCAGAAAAACTCACCTGAAGTACATGAACAGAACAGTGACGTTACCCCAACAGCCAACCGTCGCGAATATCAAATAGACCCCGCCAATAGATCGCTGCAAAGCCTCCGAGGGCGGAGGGAACTGCAGCCAGTGCTCGTTGATCAGATCCAAATAATCTTCCGAAAAGAAGCCTAGCTCCTGCCACCTCCCCACGGGCCACAGTCGCTTGAAATTCGCGACTAATAAAGCGTGTTTGTCAGTAATATTCGCGAACTCGGATATATTCTGCAATTCGCTTGATCTCGTTTCATTTGTTATTTCCAAGGTACTGGTGTTCGATATCGCGTCCCTCCTCACACGTCTGTAACTCGATTTGAAGTTCCACAAACATCTTATCGAATTGTTTCCTTCTAATTTCTCCTCAATGTTCAAAGTATTTCTACCGATGGCGTCGTCACCATTGCATAAATTATTCAAAACTATTGCGAAGTACAAGCAAATGAATAGAATTCTCTTCATATTTGAAATATCTATTTAAAGTTTATATTATACGGCAATACGTCCTGCCTGGCTGAATTCTTACGTTGTTTTATAAAGTGTATTTTGGCCGTCGGTGACTTCAAATCATCGGAATTACATCAACGATGCCCCGGGGACCTCTTTGGTTCTCATACTTAAGTAGATTAAAATTGGCTACCTTTGATAAGTCTTAAAAGACATATTAGTCTGACAAGAAGACCTTGATATTGTTAAATAGTAAATTACGAATGAAATACTTGCACTTTGCTCCAATAAAAATTCATGGCCGATGCCCGTAATGGATATTAAAAGAGTTCCCTATATAGTTCGTTCTATAAAATATGGTTATGCTTAGCGATAGCTGTTCATAATAATAATTATGGTGCTCATGAAGGGTTGCCGCCTGCGGAGATGGCTTGCCTCATGCCTACTTATTCAAAAGAAATCACTTTATTTTGTTACTTTATTAAAAATCAATGCTCAGAAATCAATAAGTGTTATTGTTTTTCGTCAGTTTTGTAGGACATTGCATGATGTTCAGTACGTGTTGATTTACAAAATTTATTCTTTTATGTGTATGTTTGTGTGGTAGGGGTGTTTCTATGACAGCTAGGACATTATCCATTACACTAATGCTTGTTTAAAGGGAATGAAAGAAAGTGTTAGAAAAAGGGAAATGTAACACAATTGCTTTGTAGTCCCTTGCTAATTTTTAAGGTCTCCCGCCGTATACTTAAAACGGCAAAGGTTAAGCCTCTCTAACTCTCCAAATGAAAATTATTTTCCTACGCTTGTAAACAGAGGAAAGGTATGTGATGATGTTTCTTAATTTTAGATGCTGACTACACCCCAGCGCTGTTTCATGTTATAGCTGTGTAACTAATGACAATATGTAAGACGTCCCTCAAAGTTAGGTATATGTAATTCACTCACAAATCATCAAAGTTTTCCCAACAAAAGGGATTTACTAATGGTTATCTTACTAAATATAAGTAACCGTTATAAGAACACCGTTGCTATAGTCGAGTTGTTTGTTTGCACATTTTACGATTTCACAATAGTACACATTGAAAATTTGATGCCGCTATTTAGGGTGATGGTTCAATAGCTTTATATTTGTGTCGTACAGCGAAAGTTGTTATAGTCTCGGAGCACGTTCGTTGGCGTACAAAATTGAGCACTACCGCAAGCTCAGTATTAATTTACTTATTGAAAATTTGTCCTTTGCTCAATCAGTCAGGTATGTGAACATAGCTTTGAATTACGTTTCCTAACACGCTAGTGTATGATGTCTTATACCTACGGGAACAAAGCATATTTCGTCATTTAGCTAAATTTATTTTCTATTTTTTTACCCAAAGGTCCCGGGTTCAATTCCCAGGTCGGACAAAGTGTGTTTCGATACATACCTGGGTTTGTGATAACCAACCCGCATTTGGCAAACGTGTGGTTCATCCATTGTAGTGATAACTTGATTGCAATGATTGAGGCCTTTGCCCAGCTGTGTGTGTGTGCTGCTATACATTTTTTTTACAACGCTAATGTGCGAAGCCTCTATATTTTAATTATTTATTTATTTGTTTAAACTTTTGCAACATAAATATTACATGGCTGACTTAAAGCCTGAGGCATTCTCTACTAGTCAACCATAGGGTAATGCTGAGATAACATTGGTAGGTGCAATCAAGATATATTATAAATAATTTAAATGTAAGTATATAATACATATGGCAGTGGGCAGGTCACATTGCTCGCAGGACTGATGGCCGCTGGGGCGGGATAGTCCTGGAGTGGCGACCGCGTACCGGAAAGCGCAGTGTGGGCAGGCCTCCAACAAGGTGGACCGACGATCTGGTGAAGGTCGCGGGAAGCCGCTGGATGCGAGCAGCACAAAACCGGTCGTTGTGGAGATCCTTGGGGGAGGCCTTTGTCCAGCAGTGGACGTCTTTTGGCTGAGATGATGATGATGATGATGATGATATAATACATGCATAAATATTATATATACATAAACATATATGTGTAAGTCAGCATTAAGATCATAATAACACACGTCACCATAGTCGATCAACGGAAATATTAAGGTTTGCACAAGCATTATCTTTGTCTTGAATGATAAAAAAATCCTTAAACTTTATAGCCTCATGGTAAGTGTTGATAAAACGCATTTAGATTTAGACACGACGTATGAGCATATATAACAAAACAGTCAGGATTTATTACTTCTTTGATTAAAAACACAAAGTTATTAATGTATAGACAACTAGGTAGGGATATCTAGTTGCCAATAACAATCATATCGCTTTCCGCCAGTATTGCAATAAACACAGAAAGATCTATAATCCCCATCCCTCTCGTGAGACACTGAAACTACTTATGATTCTTATTGCAGTGATATCTTCTATCTTGAATATTAATTTCTACTTCTATATCTAGTATAGGTTTATAGGAACCATTCCTTAGAAGGTCCCGTGGGAAGGGATGGTATATACTTAATTTTTTTTCTGCGGATGTCCTCTCTCCCTTTGAAGCTTTCGTGGCAGGGTGAGGATAGGACTCTCACACATCCACATATACATATATCTACTCATATGTCCACATGACCCGCGGTCACTGCTGATCCCGGCGTATACAAATGTCAGCATTTCGCGTACTTTATAAAAAAGGTTTCAGAGCTCTTTGTCTTTTTCTAGTTCACCATTAGCAGACAAAGTATCTATCAATAACAGAGGTGCCTTCGCAAAACATCCATAAAGACGTTGTGTTCTGTCCGGGTGTTTACAAACATTTTCCGGCTAGCTTTTTTCTGCACGCGAAAAATACGGTTAGTGGTGAGCCGCTCAATCGTGATACGGGAGAAAAGGAAGCAAATCTTGTCACTGGGATGACAGAAAAACATATTGGCAATAGAATCTTGTCTAATATGTCATTCTCACGTACTCTTTATGGTTTTCAGCCATGGTATTTTTTTTGCACACTAAATTTGGTTTCAGTTAAGAGTTGTGTATATCACCAACATTCTTTGTAAATTATTTTACCTGTATTTTATAACGCGTTGTAAGCAGGGCTTGGAATACCGGTATTTTCAGACACCGGTAATACAGACCTTGATATAGTACCGGTACTTTAGTTGGTACCGGTATTAATATACCGGTACTTTACTGATACCGGTTCCAATTAACTTGATACAGTACCGACCGATACTCGAGTTGGTGCCGGTATTGATTATACCGATTATACAGGTATTGACCATTTGATATCGGTATAATTTGGGTGTTCTAATACCGAGAGAAAATAGGTGTTTACATAGGTGCGAGCGAAAGAGCATAGTAATCGAGTTCGGGGTGGCGCCAGGGCTTGATACCGGTACCAAAAATACCGGTATTTACCGTTATTTACCGGTATTTATATTATTTATTTTCTCTTGGTATTAGAACACCCAAATTATACCGAAATAGTAAAAGCCTCCATCATTGAAATCAATTCGTCGCTACAATTGGAGGGTATTAGGGCGCGCCAACCAAAAAAAGCCAAAAGTGCAGTCACGGTTAAGTTGATATATGATGAAAAAACTATCGTATTACATAAAAAAAATATATATTTAGTATTAAAGGGAAAGTGTTTACAATTAGTCCGACCCATTAATTCATAACACACTATAGTTTTTTTCTACAATATAATTTAAAGTTGGGCAAAAATCATGAAAACGAGTGGCGGCGTTTAGTGATATCTTGTAGTTTATCTAAATTATTGTACCTCTTATTATATCTAAACAATCACCAATGTCTTAATTACAAATCTTCCGTCCCACATTTTCGATTTATCAAGCGGTAATTTAAATTATATTTTTTTATTAAGCACCTTAATTTCCCCATACAAAATTAATATGGCCGCGCGGCATCAAATAAATATCTTAGAGCATGGTTTAATGCTGGATAAATATGGACGAAAACATTTCAAATAAAATATATGACAATTGTCACTTACGGACGGCGCACCCCCACGCTAGCCAAATGCGGTGTGCATCGAAAAATCTGAAATACTTTGCCCAATCTGAATTGAGTCCAGGAGCTCTGGAAATCGGGAGGACCGCTGGATATAATTGAAATTTCTTATTTCTTCTAATCTTTAAATCATAATTTAGAACTCGTGCTATACAGCAATTGGTTCGGAACGGTTGGAACCGAAACTGTATCCGTCCCTTATTAACGCAAATGAATATAAATCTCATTTTAATCCTGCCTAATGTGTCACATTATTTCAAATTAACGAGCTCCTAGCCCCAGTAGAACCCGATTCTCGCTCGATCCTAAACACATTGGATTGTAGATTGTCCCCAGTCATATCTTAATTTATTGTTTTTTAAAGATAAAATCTACTTGTCCTGTTTAAGTTAATATTTTGTACGTATTGTATTGTATGTTGAAAATGCCGATTGAGGCGATCAGCAAACTCTTTCAAAAACAAGGATATTACTTATTTATATAAATAAAATAAAATAAATGTTTTCTACACTCACACCAATTATCTGGCCCTAAGAAAAGCTTCCTTAAGAAACTCGAGAAATGGTTAACTAGACAACGGATAAACATACTTAATATACTTAAACACATACTTATTATACATAGGATAACACCCAGACCCGAAACAATTTAGAGAAACAGGTATTTCTAAATTGATCCGACCGGGGATCGAACCCGGGACCTCAGAGATGGCGACACACCATGAAAACCGGTGTGCAAGCCACTCGACCAAGGAGGTCGTCAAAGTTTTATATATATATATTATAAAAAACATCAAAAATGTGCCTGTGTTAGATCGGACTCTTTAGTATAATTGTATGAATGGTAAAATTAGCTAGTTTAAGTTATCAAAGTGTAGGCAAATGACTTCGCTTCACCTGATGTTAAATAGAATAAGATTCTAGATGCGAACACAGCTACGGGGTACTAGCTAGCTATCTATCTAATTAACTATCTTATAGTCAACTTTGAGGACTTTAAAATTTAAAACTAAAGGTCGTTCTCAATTCATTATATCGACTGGTGACAGTTAAATTTGGATATCCATCGATAGTATAAAATAAGTTAGCCATAATTCGTTTAGTCGTCTGTTTAATATGTATGACTTCACGTTCCCGGAGGGATGATGCCCGTGACGGTTTCAGCCTCAGACTTCCCAAAGATAATCCCTTCAAATAAATTATTAAAAACCCCTTGGCAGTTGAGCTAACACTTGCTTTGAGCGTGCTTAGCACGAACCCAACTCATTAAAATGTCTAATGAGTGGGTTTGTGCGATTTGTAATGTGATACTTACCTGCATATAGAGCATATAAGTAAGCAGCCTGTAACTGTCCCACTGCTGGACAGTCCACCATCATGGATCATCGCTACAATTGATGGGTAATGGCTTAATCAACACGCTATAGAGCATATGCTCAGGGGTCAATTAACAAGTAACATGTTAATTAAGTAACAGTCAATTTTTTCCACGAAAAAGTTTAATGATGAGTTGACAGTTTCTTATTTATCATTAGCCTTTATAGGCCGTTTATAGCACGTTTATAATACGTCCCACTGCTAAGCTAAGGCTTCTTACATAAAAATATTACGGCCTTAACGAGGTACACAATTAAATACTTCTGTTTATTTTTTTATTTTTTATTTTAACGTGTCTGTATTTTTATTTTTTGTGTGCCAATTAAGTATACTATTCTATTCTATTCTATTCTATACGAATCTAGTCGCGTTTATAAAAATTTGTAGTTCTTTACCTTTTAGCCGTGAGAGACCATTTCACTAAATGTCTGTCTTGCCAGCGACCACGCATTTGTTTTACATCACGCACGTCAAGGTCGTCAAGTCAATTGTTTATTGTTTATCACGAATACGATGGCTTCGCGGACCACTTGGAATGCCTCCAGGGACCACCAGCGGTCCGCGGACCACCGGTTAAGAACCACTGATTTAAATCATACCAGTTCAATCCGTCGTGTTCGCTTTAACTTTAAAAATCAATCATATATCATCAATTGTCGAGTCCTTGTGAAAAAGGTCTGACAACCAAGACAGGTTGGTGAGTGCTCTGCCAAGAGTAGATATTGAGTCAGGGAAGCGAGGCGACGACACGGTAACTCGGTTACGTAGATACCTATTGCAGGATTAGTCAGGACAATTCAATATCCCACGGCAGAAGAGCTCGGCCGTTATATTTGAAAGCCATAAAACCGGCTCTCAATTCAACCTACAACTCTTAATTGAATCTGCACATGGTTCCGTCCGACTTTCCTTTGTACAGTCGAATGCAATAGTATCTATATGTACACTCTTATGATACTGAAGTTGTGTTGACTAGTTTTTATCTGGTGTTTAGTTGACGATTGGTATTTATTTCAATACAAATCAATACACATTATAAAATGTGTTTTTTTAGGTACGTAGCGTTAGATGGCTAATCCTCTTCAGTAGCAAATGGTGATTATGATTGCAATGCTCTCGTCAGTGAGACCGTGACCACGGTCGGTGCAACTCTGTCGAAACTTCAGTTCGAAGGTATGCCTAGGGTACATATGAACCTAGATGCCTGGAACATTGAATATTGTATAAATAATTATGTACGGTTCCCTACAGTTTGTAATTAACAATACGCACACGTAGCATCAACGAACTTGTTACACCAATTTGCACTAGATGGCGCTGCTTCGATCACATAATTTTTTTATAAACTACGACTCGATCGAATACTCAAAAACTGGCACCCAGTACTCTAGTGGATGCTAATAAGTGTAGACGAAGTATTTAATTAAATTTCAAGACAACTCCAACTTGAATAGCGAATCGGGTGCTTAGTGCGAGTTACGTTCGCCATTCGATCACTTTAACGAAAATTAGAATTTGTATCACGGAAGATGGCAACATTTTAATTCTCCCCGCTTTCACCAGGAGACGCTGCTTCTATGCCATGCAAATTGACGTTTTCGTGAATGTGATCAAATGGCGAATAAAACACGCACTAGGCACTCAGTTGCACGTGATTATTAACGGATAAACGGAGCGACATGATTAATAGTAATTCTCGTATGCGCTGCGGCTGACTCATCGGGCGGCGCTGCGCTCTACAGTAAATTATTCCCCAATTGATCACCACTTGAACCCATTAATGCGCTGCACTGCCAATTTGCGAGGCATTGTTCGTTTGGCTAATCTAATTCCTATCTCCATTGGCTAATGTGCTGTTGTGTGAATACACATAGAAGCAAATGATGCATCTTGTTTTATGTGTAGTAGGTATGACTGTGTGTACGAACATTTGCGAACGTACACGGATGTTTTAATCGACGTATTTTTTTAGGATGTTTTTCACATTTCACCACAGGACAAGCTTTAAGTAATTTGGAGCGAGATAATAATGGGTGTGAGCAATATTGTTATGAAAATTTACATTTATGTTTTTTCAAATATTAAAAAAAAAGGTTTAATTGTTTCCAACACACGACTAATACCTAAAACTCACTTCCCAAATCATATTTGTTTATTTATTTGAACTTGGATATCGAAAATAATGTAAAACAATGAAATATAATCTGAATCCCATCAAGTTCTTGTTCTTGTTTTCTTTCGAGAAAGTCTATGTTATCAAACGAGAAATCAAATCATTTAATGGTATTTCAGTCAAAGTTAAACATAATATACCTACAATTAAGTTTAAAGTTCTTGAATTAATAGTAATTCTTAAATGAGGATAAATTTAGTAGCTCAAGGGAACTTTCAGTTGAAAATTTTGTCGTGGGCGTAAATTATTCAGGAAGCTTAAACTAAAGTTTAAATTATATTAATCCCAGTGACAAGCCATAAAGACTTTTGGGATGGACGGAATTCCACGCGGCCGAAGTCACACGGGCGCGGAAGCTAAGTCTATCCTTACAAATAAACAAAGAATAAGGTCCGAATAGTTATTCCATGTTTTGTCTCTTTTACTCTAATTTGAAATGACGTTTACATGACAGGAACAAAACACGGAATAACTATTCGGACCTTATTCTTTGTTTATTGTAAGGGGCATAGACTTAGGATCCGGCATCCGCCCGTGTGTCTTCGGCCGCGTGGAGTTCCGTCCATCCCAAAAGTCTTTACCACTGTTTAACCTTCCTTCTGTAGGTACTATTACGAGCTCGTAATCATCATCATCATCATCGGCTCATTTTATGTCCCCACTGTTGAAGCACGAGCCTTCCTTATGGATGTATAGGGAGAAAGGGCCATAAACCACCACGCGGGCCCAGTGCGGTGCGGTGGTTATTAACGACTGCTGATGCAGCCGGGACCAACGGCTTTAAGTGCCTTCCGAAACACGGAGGAGCTCGAGATGATACACTTTTAGTCACCCATCCAATGACCGGCCTTTGCAAAGTTGCTTAACCTCAGCACTTGCAGACCGGGGCGTTAAAAATGTAGTATATGTTTTTAAAATAAATTAAACATAATAAGTAAACAGCAATATATGAATGATAATAATGGCCTGTGTATTAGCTAGACTCTGGTGGAAGTGGTCACAAACATCTGAAAATTTAATATGAAATATGAAAAACGGGATTTCGATTAAAAATGAAACAGCATTTCCCACGTACTTGTTCATGTTTGCGTCAATATTTAACTTTTAACGTCAACAATTAGGATGTTTTATTAGGATTGGCTTGTTTATTTGAATTCCGCTCAGATTTAATTAATTTTTTCTAATTACGAATATCTATTTGTCATCATTACATATTAAATTGTACTCGTCAATTTACGTCAGTCAGTCGATTTTTACTTGTTTTTTAAACAGTAATAGTAGATTGTACACCAAGGGAATAAAGCACTGTATTATGTCACGGGCGCGATATTTGAATCCTGAGCGTAAGGAAGGACTCCAGATTTAACTCCCGAGCGTAGCGAGGGGGTTTTGAGTTGATTGGAATTAAAATGGAGTCCTGAGAGCAGTGAAGGATTTAAGCGCGCCCAAGGCAAAATCAGTTTTATCCCCGAGGAGTATACTCTACTTTTCTCACCTTTTGCGAGACAATAAAAACCAAGGCTACAAGAAAAAGTATTTTATTTATTAAAATACTATTTTCATTACTAATTATATATAATTGGCACAGTAAGTAACAATAAAAAGTAAATTAAAAATTAAAATTGATGTTTGATACATTAGTCCAGTTATGTAAAGATATGGTTATATTTTTTGGTACGCTTATGTTAGTTGAGGTGGAATTTATTTGAGTAGCAGCACCCAATACATCAGAACCTTGCGTGTGAGGGTCGTTTGGCACAGTAAAGGTTGGGGAAGGTGGTGCTTGAGGCAGTGGGCTTGACGGGATATATTTTGAGCTAGATGGCTGTGGTGGCAAAGGTTTCCAAGGATCATCAATAATGGACGTAGTTTTCAGATGAATGTTGTCACCAATACGACAGCTTATCTTGTTTTTGTTTTGTATGGAATTCTCTATGTAGCCCTCCGCTACTGCATCGGATTTCCAGCCACCATGACGTTTTATCTGGGCCATATCTGCTTCTGAATCTGCCAACAGACTTGCCGATGTTCTCCTCAAACAATGACCCGTATAGAGCTCGGGATTTTGCAATTTGAGGTATTTTGCAATTTCTTTTGGCATGGCGCTGATTTTATTCTTGCCAATGACTTGCCTGGTGCATTTGCCATTACTGTAACCGATAAAAAATCTGTTGGTGTTTATATTAGAGGGGCGCAGAGCTTGGTACTTTTCAACAATTCTTGCATAATCTTCACGAACTATGAACGAACGTTCTCTATTTGTTTTGGTATCTGGTAAGTTAATCAGCAATAAATCTGCATGTTTTTTGATATCATTGACTTTTATGTTTACGAGTTCATTTCCACGACATGCGCCATTCACTCCAAAAATCAAGGCTACCTGTAACAAAAAATAGGATTGTGAGTAAATAGATAGATACACTACTACATTTTTTGACCTTTATATTATAAAAAAAGCTTGCGACAAAACCTTAGAATGTGTATTTTTTAAATGTGTGCCATTTAAATACCCTTTTATTCATTAACTATTTTATAGAGCTATTATAGGTAGGTACTAGAAACGTAACTAAAAAGTAGGCAGTACTCATACTTACTTTCATGGCCAGAAAGCTGTGATCAGGAGCCTCATTCAGAAAAATTTCCACATCTTGCGCTGTCAATACTTTTGACTTCTTTGCTCGATGACCATCTGATTTCCTCTTTAAAAATGCCAATAACTTGCTATATGTATTTATCTTAATGTCGTGTTTGATGCTTATTGTTAACCTGAGCATCGAATAGATACACCACAGGCTGCTGGACTTCTTTGTACACGATAAATACTCAAAATAAACAAGAAGCACTGACTCCGACACAGACTTTGCGCCTTTTGCAGTTTTCCATTTGTGGAAATCGTCGTAAGCTTTCAAGTATTTTTCCTTCGACTTCTCTGGTAGTAGGTTATTAACAATACCTAAGGCGTCTAATTTAATGGACTCCGGAGTTAAATCACTTTCGTCACTCGACATTTTCTTAATGTTTTATTCTATCTTCTTTTGCAGTTTTGTCTGATACTGATTGCACCGTATTGAAATACTCGCGGCTTTTGTTTTAAGTATTGATTTTTTTTCGTTCGGCTTGCCGTGGCGTGGCCAGCTCGATTTTCGAATAAGTTCGATTTTCAAATAAATGAGGCGCAGCGCGCGCCGCCGTCCACCTCCTCGCCGTCGGCCACCAGCAGCTGCAGTAGCCGCGCGCCGCGCGATTTTGACGAAATTAGACTTTAAATGCATAACAATAAGAACAACAATAAGAGAGAAGAAGTGAGAATCACATTACTGCCCGGCGGGTTATAATGAAATTCAGTACAACATTACACCCCGGTAAAAGACAAGGGCTATAATGATTTACTTTGAGTAAGGTTTGCATGATATATAATGAGGCATTGTCGAGCAGGTGGTGTGAAAATACTTTTTTACCTCTTTGAGAATGGGAGTATGTAAAACTCACCTGTCTCAAAGATCATAAAGGGTTGGTAAATGTAATTTTTTTTAAAAGATGGCAAGTCTGCCGAAACTTTGGCAAAAAAAAGTACTTAGGTAAGTACTATACCTCGGACATACTAAGTAGTTTGTAACCTAGAAATTACGGAATATACGTACCGATAACAATAATTAACGGTAGGTAAGCAACTTACAAATTAATTATAAGACGAGACAACAGTCACCTTTTTTTGCTTAAACAGGAGAAAATGCTTTACCTAACTCAGTATTCTCAGTCTCTCTGTGACCATGAACCCTGATCCTGTTAAGTGTCTGAAACGTCAGCAAAAAATATTGTGTAAAATTAATCTTGCGTTAAATTCCTTTTAAATTAATGTATTAAAGACAATGTGTAGTGTTCGCATAAACTTCAGAGAACAACATTAAAAAAATACTCTAAGTTTAGTCTTCTTAATTAAGGTATTCATTTAACAAAACTCATCTTATGTTTATTGTGGTAGTCGTTATTTATAAGCAGGTGCAATTCCCATGTGTCATAAGATAAAGGCATTCTGGAGCTTATCACCAGGTATAACGTATTTACTCCATTCGCCTCAGTAACATTAAAGTAATGTTTGCTTAGGGTATTTGTCTATGGAAAACTCTACAGAAAACAACCTAATATTGATGTATTTATTTGAGTTAACTGATGGAATTGGGCAGTTGTATGTTTGCTTAAGTTCTGAGCAAATAATGTCTACTATTAACATAGACCCAGCAAAATGTTTTTGTTTTGTTTATATAATTTTTAACGCAAATTTTGTTGCGAACAAATTACAAAAACACAAATGTTGAAAAAATTTCCACGAGCAGGATTTAAACCTGCACCCTTCTGACATACTGGGTCAGGTGCTCTCCTAATTGAGCTATCGTGGTTCTAACCAGCCCGCCGAAATTATTCAACACTATTTACTTTTTACTTTGAAAGCCAAAGGCGCCCATTTAATGTCAACAACTACCGTCATTAACATCCGATCTTTAGTATTTGTAAAAATTTTATGTATATTGTAATAGAGTAATAAACATACGTTCCATAAATTTAAAATTAAAAAATTAAAAAAAATTATTTTTATAATAACCGCCTCTGTGGTTTACCGGTAAGACCATTGATCTCAGAACCCGAGGCGTCGGTTTGATCTCCGGGAGGCTTTGGTGTTACAGCATTTTTTTTGAAAGAGATTGCTGATTTCCTCATACGGCATTATCAGCGTCACCGGTCGTTTTTGGGGGCGGCGAGGTCCGTAAAGGGTACCTTAAGCCGTGTGAAACGAATCACCTTCCGAGGTTTTCTAGAAGGAACGGCATCACACACTTAGAAGGGCGTGTCCCCGTGCCCTACTTAGATTCTCCGAAAGGTTCGGATCGGGTGTTACAGCTGGTCATAAGTTCGCCTGCCAAGTTATCTTCACCATCTTATCTAGATAGACAGACTTCTGTCGTTATAACAACGATGTTGTGTCTGCATAGGCGAGTTACCCAGCTCCTCATTGTAACTCCTCATTTTCTTCTTCAGCCTATTGTTACTTACCATCAGAAAAGGTGAAGGTTAAACATCTCTTCGTCTGTTACCGGTAAAAATTTATTAACTTTAGTTCTTCGATTTTGACGACCTCCGTAGCCGGCTTTGGGTGGCACTAACTCTGAGGTCCCGGGTTCGATTCCCAGTCAGGTCAATGTCGAAAACGAACTTTTCGATATTGTGTCGGGTCTGGGTGGTTGTGGTACCGTTGTTGTACCTGATTTCCATAAAACGAGTGCTTAAGCTACTTAACTTGGAATCAAGACAATGTATGAAATCTTGTCTAAATATATAAAAAAGTTCTTAATGTAAAGTATACTGTCCTTCGGTTAGGCAAAGGCCTCCATCAGTGAAATCAAGTCATCATCGTTACAATTGTTAGGGGTTGGCTTTAAACGCCGCACGCTTCCTATATACGGATTCGTCATACATCAAACATCCAAAACACGTTTTGCCTGACCTGAAAATTTAATTCAGGACCTTATGATAGCGGGCCGACCGCTTTGGCAACTGCGTCACCAAGGCAATTCGAGTTCTTAAATGAAACATAGATTAAAAAGAAAACCTTTTGGCGTATACGCCTACCTATATAATGTTGCGAAAAGACAAATTAACTCGTAGCCGTTGGGGCCGGAACAAAGCACCTAGCCTGTTTTTCTTCTCAGATATTTCGCCGTGACAGGTAATGAAGGCACTGGGAAGGTTCGCGTGGCTTGCATGACAATGGCCGAACCCTTGAAACACTTTTAAAGATTAATATTTAACCCCACCCGCCAAGCGATTTGGCTAATTCAGCGTTTGTGCGTGCCCCAGAGAAAATCATTACCATTAGCCGGTGCTCTCTGAATTTCTACACTATTATTTTAGACTTTGTTGTTTAGTTTGTCCAAGAAATTTACTATTTATAATTACTCACGGAATTTTAAGTGAATACAAACAACTCAATCGTTAACCCCCTTATTCATAAAGAATATTTAAGCATTGTTTAGTTAATATTGTTTTGTCAACGTCACACAAACGTCATTTTGAATTTGAGAAAAGAGACAAAACAATAATTAACTAAATAATGCTTAAATAGTTTTTATGAATAAGGGGGTTAGTTAGTTAAAAGGTAATCACTACACTTTTTTTTTTGGAAAAATAGAACTAATCAGAAATCATTCATCATCATTATCAGCTCATTTTATGTCCCCACTGCTGGGGCACGAGCCTTCCCTATGGATGGATAGGGAG
This sequence comes from Eudonia lacustrata, assembly GCA_947562085.1. Taxonomy (NCBI): domain Eukaryota; kingdom Metazoa; phylum Arthropoda; class Insecta; order Lepidoptera; family Crambidae; genus Eudonia; species Eudonia lacustrata. The sequence continues at coordinate 10,096,250 of OX387315.1, read as the reverse complement.
AACGGGCCATAAACCAACACGCGGGCCCAGTGCGGTGCAGTGGATATTAACGACTGCTAATGCAGTCGAGACCAACGGCTTTACGTGGCTTCCGAAGCACGGAGGAGCTCGAGATGACACATTTTTAGTCACCCATCCTATGACTGGCCTTTGCAAAGTTGCTTAACCTCATCACTTGCACATGGGCGCGTTAACCACTGCGCCATCGAGCTAAGCTGAGCAAATATATAAGACATATATATTATAAACACGCCTGTCCAATTTCATCAATATACTTGGAAGTATAGGTTGAAAAGTTATTCAAAAAACTAACTAACCACTATTCACCGGTCAATATTTTTTATTTAAAATAGTTTTTTAATAAAACTTCAAAACGTTTACCTTACTACTTACTTCTCTTCTTCTTACTTCATCGGTCATTTTGCCTTTGTTACACAACAATAATTGTTCATATATTTTTTAATACGATTAACTTAGCTAAGACGATAATAGCTAATCAGATAACCTTACATGTACAAACACCAACCAAATCTTAACTTCTTGCTAGGAATCAAAACCGGGATATCTAGTTCTGAGGAAGAAACCAACAGCAACCAAATCTAAACTTCTCGCTAGGAATTAAAATCGGTATATTTTAGCTGTGGGCAGATAGATAACTACTAGACTACAGAGGCGTATAAAAGATTTTTAGAAGAAAGAGGGATTAAGCGATCTACCGCATTTATTTGGCTTTGTGGCATTAGGCGGGGCTTAATTAACTCAATGCTCACCTCAAAGGCTAATAAGGCGATGTATTAGACCGCCGACCTCGCCCGCCTTCTCGGAATATTACCCGCACTTTTCACTGTATTATTAAACACCTGTTGCACCAGGAAATGTAACACAATCAGGTCTCCTCTAAAGCCCTTTAAATGCAAGGAAAGCTTTTTATGGTTACTACCATTCTACTGAGTAGAATTTTTTCATTCTATTGTGCTTTGCACAAAAGATCCCGATAGGTTTGAGTGCTGCTGTGAGACGGATAACGCGGCAAGCTTTACTAAGATAAAATGCGATTGTGTTAGTAAATAAGGATACGGGAGGGTGACCAGAGTCAATTAGGGTAGTGGTAACCGCTGTAATGTATTGTTATGAAGACGTTAGGTATAACGCCACGTAAGCAATTCTAAGATCAGACTAAAGCGAGGAGTATATTAATACATAGTATACCAAGACTAGAACCAAATGCCACAATCGGTTTGACGTAATTGTAGACGTTTTAAAAAAGCAGAATCAAAGCTCTGAATGACCACATTATTAAACTTTGACCACTTTGCACCAGCAAGTTATCTCGATTGAATCGAAAAAGATAAAATTATTACTTGATAAAAATATTTATTTATGAGACAAAATATGATTGAACATCTGCCAAAATGTCTATAACAGTTTATTTTGTGAAAAAAAACAACTAAAGTGGGTTCTTCATCATCATCTGACTGTAAACATCCCTGCTGGTTCACCCTAATGATTATTAGAACACGTTTCAAATAACATTAGATAAAAAAGCCGAGGTTTATCGCCCGCCCGACACGGATTCCTTGCCACCGCCCAAATTAATATTCCTGCTGCGTTCCTACTCAGCAGTCGGAATTTGTATGAATCTATTATAAAAAAATCTTCTCAGATAATACGGAAATACTGGAGACCTGTTTTTAAAAAGTATAATATTTTATTATAAAAATAACAAACATTTTATTTTTGGTAAATTAATGAACAAATCGACATAATTATGCTGTGATTTGGTTTTGCCAAAAATCCAGAGAGTAATAATCTTGTTATGTAAAGTTTTCGCGAACACTAGTTGAAACCACATTTCACGGACCACGGACTACTTGCGTTTATTTTACACATTGATTTTATTTTAATTAGGATAAACCTGACGTTTCGAACCCTTCGCAGGGTCCGTGGTCACAGGGAGGGCCCTTTTATTTCAGTATTATTATTTTTCAGGGGAGTTTAAGCGTTTAAAGTAATTAAGATGATATTATGTCAAATTCTTATTCCTGACAAAATTGTCTTTCATTGCTGTGTTACGATTTGAAGAGAAAGTCCAGAGAATAGAACTATCTAAGTGCAGGTGTTTAGTGTGCCGTTAACAAAATGAAAATTTTGTGAGAGAATTTGCATCAAGGTGAGTGAGTATACCGTGATGATACCACTTGCAACAACCAAAACGACCAAAGCACTTGATTGTTGTACGTGTCTATTCTATGGGCTGCGATGGCCGCTTTACATAAGGTGGACCATGTCGTATGCCTGTGTGCCAACTGAGTAAATTATATAGTACAGATTACAAACGTCACTGTTCAATATTAAAATACTTTATTCTTTGCAAATTCGCCGTTTACCTAAGACTGCCTTTAGACTAGGTACATTTCTGAATTGCTATAAAACTCTATGACGCCTGTTAGGGATTGGGGTTTTTTACTGAAAAAACCAAATCGTCAGCCACGGCTGAGTTAACGCCTTTTCTTTATAATATTTCTCGGTCCTTGCTTAAATCTTTCCGCACTCAAAGTTAGGCTACAACCTATTAAATATAATTGGATCGGCCTGTAAGACTTCCTGACTGTATTCAGCTTAAATTTTGTCGTAACCGTAGCTAGGAAACTTAACTCAAAACTCCAATATTATCCCAAGTAAGGGAAACGACGCGAAAGATTGTTTGAAGATATAATAAATTCCTCTCAAATTGGAACAGGGAGTCTGGAATCGCCTCACAAATACATACCGACGTTGTAAAGGTATATTTTGAATATAACCTGCAGTGGCGTTGGAGCTAAAACATGCAATTTCGGTTCGATTTCGACTAAATTAATGTTGGCGCCGAATCGCCGTTAATAGGGAATTTTAATAGCCATGCTAATGAGATTCCTATTGTCTGTTAATGGCTTGCATTTCAGTGGTTTGGTTATTAGATTAATATTGATGCGGATAATAGTTGCAATTGACAACATATATTTATAATATAAGAAATAATGAAAGCAGACGACCCGATATTTCTATACACGTATGTTCATCCGGAAAGGCGTCCAACATCCCACTCCTGGCTCAGCCCAGTAGTGGGACGGCTATAGGCTAATAATAACAATGATGATAAACATACAGTGATAAAATTGCATATACTTAAATTAAAATAGACGCATAATGCGGCCTCTTCAAAATAATTAAATAAAACCTTTTCTTTAAGGAGTATATGTATATTGAACATACGTCTATAATTTAAAATAGGTTTTGGTACAAAAATTTCGTATTTAATGCAAATCTATGTAATACTAAACTTCTATAGTGTTTTATAACGTCCGATCGGAAGGATAAACTCCCAGTGTGTGCATTCTCTTCATGAATAAAAACTTCGACGTTATTAAAAGTTTGCAACGTTTCAAAGCCTTTAGTGTCATCATAAACAATGCGGAAGCTCCCATTAAAGGAAAATAAAAAGTTAATGTGGGGTAATAAATTCGGGCAAATATCTGACTTGTAACGAAAAGTTGATGGGTAGAATTTAAAACCGGCATTAAAGAAATTGCGTAATTTGTGCTCGATTGCTGTAATATGTTTATCTAATTTTACTTGTTAATAGCGTGCGCTGCTTGGATTTTATCCAGAATCAGAATGGATGGCTACCACCCTGGTACCTATATCTGCTGCGAAGCAGCATCGTTTTGCATTGCTTTGTCCCGGTTTAAAGGGTACAGAAGAAGTGTACCAGATATAGAATTCGTTCCCAGTATAAAAGATGTCAGCTCATTTAATAGTTTTAAGTTAAAAATATCCAAATATGTTATTAAAAACTATGCAATATTTAAGACTTAAATTTATTTGTTAAAACGTACCCACTTATTACTAATTATTTACTAAGCTGTCAAATTAATGTTCTCGGTGATCATTATTAAGATTATTCCTTTTGTTTATGTTATTCTTTTTGTCATGTAAGTGGCATTTGTCTTTTTTGAGAGTAAACTCTTTAAACCTAAACCTAATACACACATTTATTTGAATCCAACATCTGACGTTCTTGTATGCAACGATGCTTCTCCCCTTTTTTGAGACAGCTTGCCGTGGGCTTCTTACGGCCTTTATAGCGTCACCGGACGTTTTTGGGGGCGGCGAGAAACTTAAGAAGCTCGATGTGCTCGACTTGAGAAGCTCGATGGCACAGCAATTAACGCGCCCGGTCTGCGAGTGCCGAGGTTAACCTTTTCACCGCCCAACTATCCTGCACGCGATGTCCCGCTGTACGCCAACGAATAAATGTATTTTAATAAAGTAGGTACAAAGAAGAACTTCTATAGAAGTGCTGGCGTGGACGGCACGAAAATCTCGAACTTCTATAGAAGTTGTTGGCGGTAAAAAGGTTAAGCAACTTTCGCAAAGGCCGGTCATCGGATGGGTGACCAAAAATTTATCATCTCGAGCTCCTCTGTGCTTCGGAAGGCACGTAAAGCCGTTAGTCACGGCTGCATTAGCAGTCGTTAACAACCACCAATCCGCACTGGGCCCGCGTGGTGGTTTATGGCCCGTTCTCCCTATCCATCCTCGCCTCTGCGGAAGGCTCGTGCCCCAGCAGTGGGGACATAAAAATGAGCTGATGATGATGAGAAACTTAAAGGGTTCCTTAAGCATTAGCATTGAAACCTTGTGAGAGGGTTTCTAGAGAGAATGGCGTCACGTAAGCGTGTCTCCGTTCTCTACTAGATTCTCTGAGGGGTTCAGATCGGATCGGTCCTTCTATATACCCGCGACATATTATTGACTATTGCATAGTGGACTTGATTGTCGGAGAATTTTGCGACTGTGGAAAGGTCTCTGCAGAATAATCAGCGCCTAACTGCTCTTTGGCAGAGAGGTCCTCGTATAATGCTGAGTCGAGTCCTATTTGCTGCTGTGGCGCACAACGGTTTGTATTTTTATTATTATTGTTGTTGTGCTCGTATGTACAGTTAATTGTTTTTATTGGTTAAGTTTTATTTTACTTAGTACATTAAAATGTGTAATATTGTTGTGTGTTATAGTAGTAAATAAAATGATTGTCTATGTCTATGTCTATGTCATGTCTACATAGAAGTGATTTCTTAGCACAGCAACGAAACATTCGTCTTTTATAGTATACTAATTGTCGCTCGCGACTTCGTTCGCGAAAACTACACTATCCCACAGGAACCTTTTACCGGGATAAAAAGTATCATATAGCCTAGTCCGGGTTATGGTCTGTCTATGTGCAAAGTTTCATCCAAATCCTTTCAGCCATTTTCACATGAAGCGCGGTCAAATAAACAGATAAACAGACAATCAGACCAAAAATCTAAAAACTGTGGGAACGTGTTCTGTTATCGATTCTAAGTATCCACAGCTAACTTTTTTTCAAATATCTTCCATGTACAGACTTTCGACCCTCTTTAGCTTAATTATATGTATAGATAAACAGGGAGTTAAGTCAGTATCTTCAAGCCGCAATGCAGGCACTCAATATTTCGATGCACGATGGCGCAGCGGTTTTTGAGTTACGATCTTGCGAGTAAAGAAACTGTCGCAATATGTAAATGTTATGACTAACCGCCTCTATCTAGTGGTTAAGACTACCGGTCTTAGAATGAGAGGTCGCGGGTTCAATTTCCAGCGGAGGTACAAGTTTGTGTACTCGGTTTGGTTGGTGGTAGGGGGCTCATTGGTCTGTCTGGCTAGCTACCTCCATCTTATCTAAATATGTCGCCATATTATCAATGTTTGTAGCATTGTTGTGTTCCGTCAAATATAGATAAGCCAGAGCCTCAATAGTTGAACGTTCTGGCCTTATCTTCGGCATTATCTTCGACATTATCATCACTTCACATCAGGTGAGACGAAGGCTTACCCGCAAGGTGTAATGAAACACAGCATTGCAATGAAAAAGCAATTTATACCTCGAGCAATGCCGTGCTTGAACTGTACGTTAAGCCGTTGTTCCCGGATGTCGTCGTAAGATGGCAGTCATTAAAACCTATTTAAAACCTATAAACCTATTTACCTAAGAGGAAATTTAGAATTTCCACTTTACTTACTTTACTTTACAGGTAGGTATTAAAGTATTTAAATTCTAACTATTATCAAAAGGAGAAAATAAAGCTATAAAAGTATAGTCACAACAAAGAGTTAAACATCGATCGCAACGAAACCTACAGAAAATACTACAAGCTACGCTCGCCGTCTGCTGAGCTAGATCTGTTATTAGCTAGTAATAGGTTTATCTATTTTTAGTTACTAAGAGATTACTTGAAGAATAATAAAATGTATTATACTCCTATTAGTAGCAGCTATACTCCTGAAAAATGTCATGGCAACGCTTTGCAAAGGAAATACTATCATTCAGTAGAGATTCTGATAAGATTGACAGACAAAACAAACAAAGTTTTAATTAATCTTACCTATCAAGTAACTAGCGAATACGAAGGATAAGAGAAAATTAATAATCTATGTCGAGTCATCGTTATCTTCGTTATACAACCTTATTTTTAGTTTATACGAAAGTCGAAACACGGGTCAAATATTTTCATTTAAAGAATCTGTACAAAAAAAATTAAAATAATATCTTGAAAACTCACGAAATTACAAGCTTTTTGTGCTGTCCCGTTGTGTTTTTTAGTAGGGTATACTTTATTTGAGATTTTGTAAATATTATTTGGTCAAAATGTAACATGGTATAAAAAAAATATTGAAACCGATTCTATTACTGATTCTGAACAGTTTTCAGGTTTTGTATAAACTAAAAATAACTTTGTATATCTACACTAATATTTTTGTGATTGTGTGTAGGGCATAGAGACTGGAACTACTGAATCGATTCTAAAAATACTTTCACTAACAGGATGCTACTCCATGAGTAATAAAAGTTACCTTTTATCCCGGTCAAATATAATGTTCCTGAGAGCCGGATCACGCGATAAAGAGTTTTATGACAGACCAAATGTCAAATGTTTTATGACGCGATATCGCGAGCGGGAGCTAGTGAGTAATGTCTTAACTCTCTACGTCTTTTGTCTGTTTATAATTGCCATTTCATACTTCACCTTCAAATAGAAGTCATCTAAGAGTATGATTGATTTACACAATGACTCCGCAAATGCGTACCGCAAATCCATTTGAAAGCATCTTTCTGGCCCTCTTTTAATAACTGAGTTCTGAGTTATGTTCTTCAATAAATAAGTGTATGTTTGCTTATGTTTCTGGCCTACATTTTCTTATGTATTAATCTAAACATGCTGTGTATACCTGTAATTAGTTGTTACATTTAGTTTAAGTAACTTATAAGAATCTTTATCTACACTAATGTTGTAACATTCTACTTATGTTTCCAATACTTGACTTATAATTACTACTGTTATAGCGCAGACAACAAAACACTCAATTTAAGCAATTTCACATGATGGTATAATATCCACATCGATATCGTAAAATCTCATTATAACATCAATAAAACGCGACCAATTAACCTGGCGAGCCTTATGTCAAAATCCTCATACAAGTTGTATAAAATTTTGATATTAGGCTGGCTTTTGAAAACAGTTGGGTTATACGTGAAAACTTCGTCGAAACTACTAAACTTACATACACAAAACTCTTTGGTAAGATCTTGTGCCAATTAAATAAAAAAAGAACAGCGCGCGCTCGCTCCTGATTGGCCCTGCGCGCGCAGCTGTGCTCTCATTGGTTAGATTTTAATGGCGGCAAGTTCACTGTGACAATACACGTACGCGTGAATTTAATGTTTCGCAATGTGTTTTGTTTTTAAAATACAAATTAAAAGTTAAAAATGGACAGCGACGATGATATTTGTACGCCTCCGGATATTCTAGAATTGGCAACAAAAGTAACTCACAATCTTTTGCCAGAAAAATCTAGAAAATTATATGAAAAAGAATATAATAACTTTTTGGCATGGAAGATCGAAAAGAAAACTACATCATTTTCTGAAAATGTCATTCTTGTGTATCTCAAAGACCTCTCCGACAAATTCAAGCCATCTTCTATGTGTGCTAAATATTTTATGCTCAAATCCACACTGAGTATCTACAACAATATTGATATCACGAAGTATTCAAGTCATAGCGTTCCTGAAACGCAGTTCAGAAGGACACAAGGAAAAAAAGTCCTTGACGTTTACATCAGGTCAAATAAAGATGTTCCTGAAAGATTCACCAGATATTTTGTATCTTTTTGAAAAGGTAAGTGTATTTTAGTTCTGTTATTTAATCTACCTAGTACTTACGTACTACACACGCAAGTTATCTAGACACTCCGTTTAAGCGCTTTGTGTATAAATTAGGTAGTAGGTACCTACACTTTACTACTTCATAAATCATAGTTTTTGCCTTGGCTATGTACTTCAAGCTTATTATATCGTTTATTGTTACAGGTTGCACTAATCTTCGGCATAATGGGGGCATGCCGAAAGCAAGAGCTATACAACATCCAGTTCGATGAAGTCTCTAACATAGACGACAGTACAATCATGGTGAAAGTTTCGAAAACAAAAACGAAAATAGATCGTTCTTTCGTTGTGACGGGCAACTGCTATGCCGTATGTAAAAAATACATGGAACTTCGACCCACCCCCTGTCGAAACCCTGCCTTTTTCTTGAGCTATAGATCGGCGAAGTGCGTCGATCAAAGAACTGGTATTAATAAATTTGGTGCTCTGGGAAAAACTATCGCAAGTTTTTGACTTCAGACGAATGAAGTAATTATAAATATTCCAACTCCGTCTACGAGCTCTACTGCTTGCCCCGCGACCGCTACAGCTGCTGTATCAATAATTAACATTAACTTTCAAAATTGTACCATCCAAAATTTGAACAATTATTATAAATAAACTATTGTCAGCTTTTACTCTTGTTGTATATTATAAATATATATATTGATAAAGTAGTGTATGCAACTGCATATAACACGGGTATTAAAACACTCGTTACTATTATGAAACTCGCTGCGCTCGTTTCATAAACTCACACTCGTGTTTTAATACCCTTCATTATATGACAGTTGCATAAACTACTATTATTGTATACTTCAATATAAACAACGTGATTATTATATTTATTATTTTTAAAAGTTTCCTATTAAGATAAATAAACAAATAAAAAGAATTAGATCATGACATTTAACATAATTAGCAGCTTGGTGTAATGCAATTACAGCTTGGTGTGGCAGGGATTTGCGCGTTCGGATAACGATTGTGAAAGTTTAGACTCTGCCACGGAAGGAGTTTTAAGCCGTTGGTCTTGTCTAGGTCTCGTTAGGAGGCAGTCGTTAATACCCACTGGCCTTCGTTGTATGCATGCTGTGTATACCTGTAATTAGTTGTTACATTTAGCTGATGAGGATATTATTTTATAATAATGTTCGTAGAGCTTAAAAATGACAGACCTCTATTTTATTTGGAAAAAAAATATTAATGAATAGAAAAAATCAATTATTTTTTTATTGCAAAAGTTGCAAAGGATTTTAATAAACCGTCCAGTTTCACTGGAATGCACCTAAAATTCCGACGGAAAACTAATATTGTCAGTTTTTATAAAAATCCGCACACGCTTTTTACAGGAAAAAGTAACACCGGTTTACGGACGTGTCGCCGCTGTGTAGCTAAACACTGTAAACAAAGGCTTCATTCTAAGCAATAACGTGCGACAAAGGCAAAAAATACCATGAATACACACCAAGTGGGCTGGGCACAACTCTTGATTTGACAAAAACGAGTGGAGTGCCCTCGAGATTTGCCGTACGAGATTGCGTTCAGTTTATTGTTGGTCCCTTATCATTTATTTTCGTTAGTGAATTGAAGTTTAATTTTCCATTTTTACAACATTTAATAATAATAATAATAATGTAGCGTCATTGTTACGAAGTAAATACTCCTTTGCAAATAACATTATTACTATAGTACTTTTCTATTTGTCATCCTTCTCTCTCTTTTTTTTTCGCAGTCTTCGTTGATGTTGCTCATATTGGTATGCTGCTCAGAACAATAACTAAATTAGTTATTTTTCTGAGGTTTCCTCTATATTATTTTATTAATTCGGCGGACTTCGAACCACTTTGACAGTTTCTATGACAACAAAACAAACAAATCGTGGAAATTTTGTATTAGAAAATTTAATTGTCGTTTTTGTATTTTCCGTTATTAATTATTTATGTTTAAACCTTTTAAACCTTTGCTGAACTACTACAAATATTTCAAAACCAAAATTAGCTAAATCGGTCCAGCCATTCTCGAGTTTTAGCGAGACAAACGAACAGCAATTGATTTTTATATTATAGATATGGTTTTACTTTATTTTCTCTTTTCTTCATACATTGCTCTTTTTCGCTCTTGCCTCCTTTTGTAACAAATACATTATATGTAGACAAATAGGTCTAACCTCGTTTGCTGCCTAGCTGCACCGCATCGCAGAGCATTCTTGTTTTTTTTTTAAATTCTAAAACACATACTATGTCAAATAAGCGGTTTAGGACACGAGCCCGACGACGCAATTACAGTTGCGAATGCCCCCCCGCCCGTTCCTCCAAATGACAGCACACATTTACAGAATACACTAAACATGCACACTGTTTTAGGCCCAAGACACCGTACTCGTAGAACAAGGGTACGAAGAACCGGTTCACACGCGCTCTATGCCAGGCACAGTCATGTGCCTGGGAGCTCCTCCTCTCCTCCTCCACGGCCCGGTCTACCCGAGCCGAGGTCCGTGCCTTTAGAGGCGCCCTCGGGTGGTTCCGCTCCCCGATCCGATCCGAACCCTTCGGAGACTCTGGAAGGGCACGGGGACGCGCACTTTTAAGTGTGCGATGCCGTACCCCTCTAGAAATCCTCTGAAGGTGTTTCGTTTCAACACGGCTTGAGGTACCCTTTACGTACCTCGCCGCCCCTAAAACAAGCCCGGTGAAGCTGGAAATGCCCCTCGGCAAACAGCAGTCTCTCTCCAAAAAAAAAAAAAAAGGTTTAGGAATGCAATAAATTATTCGTTGTGGCTTTGTTAAAGTTGTTTCCTAAAGTTTACGCAAACACTACACACTCAAATAAAACAGTTTATAAGGGTCAACTCGTTTATTTTACATTATCTGTCCGTCTCTCTCCCCGTGACCACATATCCCACAAAGTTTTCGCAACTCCAGGCTAAAATAATACGTAGAATGGTTTCACTTCACTTTGGTTTAGTAAATTCCAATAATAAAGTAACTTAATGCCGTGGTTCCACTTAATAAATGTAGTTATAACAGGCACAAATCGATATCAGATAGAGATAAAAGCGTAAGTATTGCAATTTTAATTTAATAGTTACTTAAGCTTAACTTGTATAAAATATACCTCGACAAATATGTCTTCATAGCATCGTTTAACTTCTTAATATAGTCCCCTTAAATATAAGACTTACTTTTTTATAACAAATAAATAAAAAAGGATATTTAGTACATATTGCCTAGCCTACCAAGACTATTAGGTAAGGGCGACCATACACAGGTAGCTTGAAGCAGTAGTGAACTAGTCTTCTATTTAAAAACATACATAGAACCGCTCGGGCGGTCAGCAGCTCGGTGAAATGGCAGCTTCGACTGCTTAAGTGGTTCGTGTATTTTGATCACTGGCTAACTGCTCGAGCAGTCAGTGTATGTACACCCTAATTTATAAGTCATTGCAACGCTCTTATTATTTAAATTAGTCCAAGTAGTTTGTGTGTACAGTATCCATAATAAAAGCTTTTATCTAGATATTTTTCCAAAATATCACATTCGCGATGCTCGTTCGTTCGCCCGGTTTACGTTCTTAAACATTTAGTTGTGGTTTTGCTTTATCGATGTTGCAAAATGTAGTTATTAAAACTTTTTCGTTAAAAACTTTGCTATTTTTATAACTACGAGTATAAGCTTTTATAGACGGTTACATACTACTACATATTTTTTTTGAAGAATAGACAATGCGGTATAAAGGCTGATGCGGATCAGATCTTACCGTTCGCCTGTGTGATGTATTGGCTTGGAAAGCACAATAAGGCAGGTTTGAGTCCTGCTTGTGGAAAATAAATTAACACTTCTTATTTTCGTAAATGTTTTCGTATCTCCCTTTTACGGAATATTTGATGTGTCCTCTAATATCAGTTCGATATTCAGAAAAAGTGTGATAATGTTATTGACGAACCTGAGAAGAGGTAGGTGGTAAGTAGCACTATAAAATATATAATTAGGAGGGTTGCTCAGCTAAACTGTTCCTATTACACTTTTAGATTGTTATTAATTAACACAACATTCCTTATTGTTTCTTAAAAGTACACGGCAACGGGAAATATAGGTACTATTAGTTTGTAACTTAAGAAAAACATGAGGAGGAAACTTGAACTTCTGTCAGTTAATCAGGGCGTCTCTTACGTGCACGTTGCGACACAGATTATTATTACTCTTAGCCATTTAGGGAAGTACGCGATCAATCTTAATTGCTGGGGCGCGCGAGCCTAGATGTTTAGCAAAAACTTTGTAAGCCAATAAGTACCGACTTAGATGGAGGTAGACATTTTATAAAAAATGTCCTTGAAGAGGCTAGTCGACCAATTGACTAACTTTGAAGCTGAAGCTATTGACGTTAGACGTTTTTTGAAATATTTATGTATATAAATCGGTTGATCTCACTTAATTAATATTAGTAAGTAATTAAAACTATTCTGGGCGTTCCCATTTTGACTTTTATTGCAAACTTTAAACATCAATAAAGTTGTACGAATAATACTTAAGTACTGTTGATATAATAAAAACAAGCAATAGAGAAAATCACCAGCGCTGGCTTCAACCGCTGTGTTATCGAGAAGATCTCAGAAATCTTGTAAAGCAATGGTAGGTATTTTATTTTGTGGTGTTAAATGAGTTTTTTCTCGAAATGTACAACAAATCATAACGGAGCAATGAAATCTGACTAAACATCATCAGTCAACACGCATGCTACGTCGTAGCAGCGATGAGTGCTACGATGCTTAGAGCATTAAACCAAATGTACTAAGCTACGATGCTACATTACTACGAATAAGAATTACGCTTGTAAATTTGACAAATACGCTTTTGCTCTGAAGTTACATAGCGGGGCTTTGATTATATTACAGGCAGGTAAAATTCCTTACTTAATTATTTAAGTTCCAACGATGAATGCAGAATTTGTTATAACAAAATAAATTATAATTTTGGAGAAATAAATACGCGATACATTTTATTTAATTATAATAATTATACTTGCGAAACAATGTTAAGAAAGCACTTTTCTCTCTTTTTTTTCTATCAAATGTCAGTAGTCGTTGTTAGTGTCTGAGGTTAGTGTCGTGGGTTAGTGCCAGAAGCCTTTTTAAGTTGCCAACAGAGAATACTAGATCTGTCGTTGCCAACCTGTTAGATAGCATGTCAAGAAAGATTTAACAAAAAAGTATTTCTAGCGTGTTTTGCTTAATTCTATTTCAATTTTTTTTAACGTTGTAGTTATTTTTTAGATGTAACGTATAAAGCCCATCGCTTGACATAATAACCGTATTTTTTGAGTGCTATTTCAGAGCAGTAGCCTTCTGTTATAATAGTGCTTACGCTGCGCAAACGTGTTCTCGATAGGTATCTTTAGTACCCTCTCGACATTTTGGGTTTGAAGAGGTCGGCAAGTTTGTATCTAGAGGAGTCTGCGGTCACTGTAATACAGTTAAAGATATAAATAGGTGTGTTTTAGGATGTCTATCGCTAAAAGCGCATATATACAGTAATATAAGGTACGAAATTTTCTAAAATGATTACAATGCTCAAAATGTAAAAAAAAATCGCTAGTATGCTTAAGTTTTATTATGTTTTTATTTATTAAGTTAAATAATTGGTAAAATAAATATTTGCTTCAATTAATTGTATAAATTTCTGTGTCCCATTAAATCGGCATATTGGTTTAAAGGAATTAGAGCTATGAATTTTGTATGGATACAAAAATATGAATGACTCTTAGAATTAGTCTTCTTTAAATATTACTAGTAACTTTACCACACAAATGTAAATAATAATTTACAGGTTCACGAGTCCAACTCCCATTTATCCGGTTTTTAATATTTAAGCATTCTTGAGAAATCCCTCGATTAATAATGATTATATAAGCCAAAAAATTCTCATTTTTCCTAAATTGTATGAAAACTAAGTAAAATATAATGAGCAAAAACGATTGCTGCTCAAAAGCTTTCGAGTTGAGCCTTAAAATTGTATTTGGATCTCATTATTAATTCAAAGCTCCAGCCTAAACTAACAAGCTTCATTTCTCCGTTATTACTTTAACATTCTTTCAGGATGTACAAAAACATTAGCAACCATTTTGCCGTGTCCGGTGTACTACCTACCTACACAATCCGTAGAGGATAAAATATAAGGTAAATGTTGGGAAATAACTCAGCACCTGAGTAAGGAGGTCGCTGCTCGCTGCCGGGCAAGCTGTGGGGGACATGATATTTTCATATACCCTTCCTAGGATCCACATGAATTTTCATATTCGTTCAACATGATTTAGGTGTTCTTATAACTCGCTCGTAAATAATACAAACTGTATATCTTATCCGTTTGGTTCCAAATATTATGCTTAAAGGTGTAAATTAAATATTTTTCTGTGGAGTATAGAATACCAGAGAGAGTTTAATAATATGGTATCTTTATTTTAAAATATTTTAGAAATAGCTCCAATATGGTCAGTTTCATTTTTTATTTTTAAGTGCTAATTGCTGCACTTAAGCTGAATAAAATATTTATAAATAAAAGATTGTGGAAGACCTATGTTCGATTCCTGGCTGGGTCGGGTAGGTATTTAATTAGTTTCAGTGTATTTTATAAAAATTGCTCCAATGGCTTTATTTAAATGATCTCTTTTTCAGTGTACTTACTAATAAATGTTTATTTTATAGCATTGGTATCTTCAAACTCCATAACAAAGTGTTTTTATCTCTGGTTGTGCAAATAAAAATTAATTATACTGGCGTTATCACGAAACTTCAACATTTATAATGGAAAGCTTCAGAAGCACTGCACTCAGTCCACCTTATTGTTCTATAGATTGAAGTAGATGGTACCTCTCAACTGAATAGAAAAGGAAAAGGACATTTAATTAGTTTTTAGTAGAAATGTTGTCGTTGTAATTATTTATATTGATAACCACCTCTGTAGTTTAGTGGTTAAATCACCGCTCTTAGACCCAGAGTAATTAGAATCCCAGCGGGGACACAATTCTACTGAGTTGTTGTGTTCCGACAGAGATAAGATAGCCACTTCCTCCGTAGTTTCTGGGTTCTGGGTGCAGTGCACACGAAGGTGTGAAAGACGCTTTTTGGTCAGTCCAAGACTCGGCCAAGCTTGCGTATTTTTAAATTTGGAGTCAAAAATGAACTAGAAAGAGTGTCAACGTTTTTTTTCTCTAATTTTTTTCTCGTATGTTTATTATAATTTGTCAGACTATAATCAGATTATTTTGTCAATCATGGTTCCATTAGTTATCGAAAGCATTCGTACTCTTCAGTCATTTTAGGTGCCACATGTGGCCATCATTTGTTTTCTGTTCAATCGCACACTTCACACGGCCCCTGTATAAATACATATAATAAAATAATTATAGTTTTTAATCCTATTAATATTATAAACGCGAAAGTTTGTTTGGATGGTTGTTACTCTTTCACGTAAAAGCTATTGAATGGATTTGGACGAAATTCGGCATAAGTACAGATAGTTTATAACCGGTAATAACATAGGATACTTTTTATCCCAATATTCCCACGGGAACGAGAACCACGCGGGTGAAACCGCGAGCGGCCACTAGTAATTATATAATGGAAAAATAATTTATTGAAATAATGATAATGCTAGGTATAATAAAGTCTTGTTTCGAACCAGCCAGTAACTGTGACTTTATACTTTTAATGGTTCCTGCGATTCAGACCTAGACTCTTGTGCTGTAAAATTCTATAACGGTTCCCTATGCACCTTAAGACGTAAAATTAGTTTTTTCTAATTAGCACTAACTAGTTTTAAGTATCCTATGTACTTGGGACGCTTGTATTTGTATGGTAATAATTAATAAAATTGATAATATTAATAATTAAAAATAACAAAATTAAAATAAATAAAAAGTGTAGATTTTTTTAATTCGGAAATTTTGCTCCGTCATTCACCAATATATTAAATAAATTAAATAAAATAATAAAATATAATATAATATAATTAATTAAATATAATTTCGCAGTAAATTTTGTATACTGATCTCCAAACTTCAGTATGAAGATGGCACTAAATGATGATGATGATTCACCAATATATCCTTATTTCTTTTTAATTGTTATTTTTATTTTTTATTTTTATTTAACCCTTTTTATAACCCTCTTTTTGGACTTGTTGTTTGTTAAAAATCTAAGTATTTATTATTTTCATCTGTTAACAACTTATTCTATGTGAACGCGGGGCGCAACAATCACCGGAATTCAATTTTAATGTGAGAATTAGTTTACTTGTTGTGAATGTATTGAATTGTATTCTGTAGTTGTGCCAATTAATTAAATAAATAAATAAATAAATAAATATTTTCGCGGTTGAGTTACTTGCATCGAACGCCCAGACACGTAGACCTGTTTCGGGTAGTCGTCAATTAGAACAGAATGAGCAAAGGTAGATTTTACTAAGCACTTGTTTACTTTGAGCGTAATGGAACACCTCAAAGGGCCGATCCAATTATTAACGTCGGATTACTTTTGTGAGGGTTTTGACTTTATCACTCAACCAATTTCCCTTTATTTCTCCGTTTCGCCATTAAATGGGTAGTTACAGAGACCATTCGGAATTCAAATAATAACCCTCGGGAGCGCCGGGGGTCCTACAGGCAGTGTGAAAAAAAACGTGCTACGAGGCAAATTGAATAATTTGTAGCAAAAGATATTCAGCAAGAGTGGCTGCCGAGTCGGGATGCTAACCCGTAATTCCGGGAAAATGATACTAACAATTTCCCAGGCACGTAACTTATTGGGCATGCATAAATTCTATACCTACCTATTAGTCCGGTCAATTTAGACACAAAAATGAGAGCGAAGGTACATAAATTCGCATCAAACTGAAAATTGGTAGAATTGTTAAAAATGTGATTATAAATAAAAGTTAAAAGTTCCCCATCATTCCCGTGTATGGAAAAAATTTTACTCGAGGTCAAAGGTCAAAAAAATGAGATTTTCGCGATTTTCAGCGAAACGGTAAGTCTTATCATAAAAATATATTAGACGAGATTGTAGATCATCATATTATCTATCAAAAATGTATCAGTGCTTTTTTTTCTACGAGCCACCCTTTCTGGGATATAACGATTCAAAAAGTTGTTCAAGTTGTTATGGGCATAATATGCACACGTTTTCACGCAACCTATGAAGTAGTGTACTTAGCGCGTTTTTTTTAACGTGGTTTCCCTAGTAGGCCTACTCCACGGGTCAGTTGTGATCCTGTTTAATTTAAAACTATTGCAAAATTACGGAAATTTGTAAATATTGTAAAAGATAAAAAGCGATGTAAATTAAAAAAGTGGTGAATTTTATTCGTCTGAAATGAATATATTTCCGATTGATGTTGAGCTCTTCCTGGTTTCAAGAAGAAAATAGTATTTTCAGTTGGAGTTCGAGCAGAGAGTAATACGAGTAAGTCTATATCTTCACCAACAACAATAGTTGTATTTGTCAATGTTCAATAATCAATACATCATTATTAGCTTGTTTTACCAATATATTTATAGCAGTAAATTTTTCTTTCAACATGGAAATGAACCGAGACTTGTTGTGAGTGTTGGTAAGAAATTTTTGTTTACTGGTTGGAACTGTCATATGTTCATCAAATAAAACTTATAATTATGTATATTTTATATTTTAAGTATAAGTTACAATCACCGATAGAAAAATATTTTAACATATATAACAACTCTAGATAAGAGATGTATATACGTGGCGCACTCATGCATATTATGCCCATAACAACTTGAACAACTTTTTGAATCGTTATATCCCAGAAAGGGTGGCTTGTAGAAAAAAAAGCACTGATACATTTTTGATAGATAATATGATGACCTACAATCTCGTCTAATATATTTTTATGATAAGACTTACCGTTTTGCTGAAAATCGCGAAAAACTCATTTTTTTGACCTTTGACCTCGAGTAAAATTTTTCTATACACGGGAATGATGGGGAACTTTTAAGTTTTATTTATAATCACATTTTTAACGATTCTACCAATTTTCAGCTTGATGCGAATTTATGTACCTTCGAATGTCTAAATTGACCGGACTATATTGTACATTTCCGAATAGTAATTTGTAAACATTTAGAAGACAGATGAATGAAGACAGATGTACTTTTCGTTCTTTGTTACAAACCGTAATCACTCTATTGTATCCTTTTGTTATTTCTACACCGAGCAAGATGAAACAATAGGGTACTCCCATCTAATCTGTTAAAATGTCTCTTTAATGACAGCACGGTGGTATTTAAAGAAAATTAATTATTATTTATATTTAGATCATAAACATTTACTTACCGACCCATAGATAGTGTTAATAACAAGGTAATGATAGCCGGTGGTGATCTGTTTACTCTAAGACAGGCTTATGCTTCTTTGCCAACATAATTTCCCTTGAATTATATAGCGTCACTCAGCGTCTTATACCACGGCGAGTGCTCTGAAGAACTCATTGACCTTATCCCACCTTTTCCCTTCCTCTGTAGGAGTCCGCGTGCTGCTCTCCGGAGTCAGCGCTGTACTATCTCGAACATTCCAACGCGCACAAAGAAATTTGATGACTCGTTTCTTTGTCGCACTTTCAAAAGATGAAATAGTCTACCAGCACACGTTTTCCCTCCTTCCTATGACATGGGGTCCTTCAAACGAGGCGTGAAGAAGCACCTTGTGGGACAGCAGGGTTAGGGGTCACCGCAACGCAGCATCAGTCATGATGCTGCGTTGTTTTCACGCTACACCAGTTTTCCTCACGTTTGGACTCCGTTTTCACTTAACATCAAGTGGAGTGGAGTCATTTGCCGAGCTAGGTATAAAAGAAAACAAGGATTGTACAAATAATCCATCGATATACTACAAATGTATCTCATAAGTTTATAACAAAGTAATAAACCCCTTAAATAAAAATAATATATCCCTGTGTGGTGCCGGGGATAAAGAATTGCACCACCCCATCTCTTCCCGTGGGTGTCGTAAAAGCCGACTAAGGGACCATTCCAGAGGATGGGCAGCAACATCTCTCTGAGGTTACCCTCAACCTACTGCGATCGCCAACCCGCCTGCCAAGCGTGGCGATTACGGCAAATACCCGTCATATCCTTGGGGGAGGCCTTTGTCTAGCAGTGGACGTCTTTTGGCTGAGATGATGATGATAAATAAACCTGGTAAAAAAATTCTTGTGTTTGGAAATGTGTTTGGATCAGGCTCACACGGTTTGTTTTTAAATTTAGCATCACAACCCACCTCTGTAGTCTAGTGGGTTCAATGGGTGGGATATAATATTTTAAGTTGGAGTTAGGGTTTGTTTTGTTAGTGATATTGTATGTCGACTGATAGCTAGTTACTCAGTAGTCGAAGGTTCCGAAGGGTGAAGTGCGTTTCCAGCTTCCAACTTATCGTCGTTTACCATCAGGTGCGATGAAAGTCAAGTGCCTCTTCGTAGTGGAATTAAAAACAAAATGAATCGTGGTAAAGTGAAACGTTAAGGTAGGTTCCGGGAGATACGGCGCGGCGGTACGGCGTGCCAAGTCGTTACCTATAAACCGGCAATATCGTTTAGGTGAACGAGTGCGTACTAACGTCGTATTAGTGAGTTTCGTTCCAACAGTTTTCTCTTACTACATACGAGTATGAGAGTGATTAGGGGTAAAGAAGTTCATAAATAAAATAATAAAAAAGATATTTAACAATACATAAAATGTAGTGAACCCCAGAGTGTTATGTAAATACTTGTGTTGGGGTCGAGAGAGCTCATAATTATGTTTATTGAATTGATTACCGGGTAGCCATTTCTATACTAATATTATAAAAGAGGAAAGCTTTGTATTTTTGTATGTTTGCAACGAATAAACTCAAAACTACTGGACCGATTTAAAAATGTTTTTCACCATTAGTATGCTACATTAGCGCTGAGTAACATAAGCTATATTAAAAAAGTAATGTCCACCCGTGCGAAGCCGGGACGGGCCGCTAGTAAATAATAAAATAAAGAGTTTTTATGTAAAATACAACACTTGTTTTTTTGTTAATTTAAAATTGCGGGGTTGTAGCAGAACAAATCTCAAGAATACCTACGGCCGTATTTTTTAAATAAAATAAATACGTTGTAGGTATATTTTTACTGCGCTAAACTTAGTATTTTTTTCGGTTTCCAGATTATAGATTTAACTGTCGCACATTGGTATCACCAACCCGCATTCTACAAGCGTGGTGCTTAAGCACCACACAAATTGTAATAATGGCTTAATTTCATCAATGATAGAGACCATTTCATAGCAGTGGGTCAGCATATAGATTATGCTTACAAGAAAAGAGTCATGAACAAAAAGTTGCACCATTCTTGATAGTTATGCGCATATAAACGTGGTTATACATACCCGTAATCAATCATGGGGGAAGAATCAGCGTTTCCTGCATTGAAGGAGACCGTGCCGATGTCCGCCATTGATAGATTGCCCGCCACATTGAACTGTGGATTCGTTGGCTTGCGTGCAGCTTGTGAATCACCATAAACTATACCGGTAACAAAACACAACAATCAATGATAATCAGACTTATTTTTGAGGTTAATCATTATCACATCACTAGCTTTTTATGACTCCACTGCTCGGGCTATCCTATGGATGGATACGGAGAGCGGCCCAAGCGTGATGTAATATAGCCTATAGCCTTCTTCAATAAACGGACTGTTCAACACAAAAATATTTTTTCAATTCGAACCAGTAGTTCCTGAGATTTTTTTTTATTGGTTATAGGCAGGCATTTGACTACACCTCACCTGATGTTAAGTGACGGTGCGGTCGAAACCACCAAGCAGGCCCAGTGCGGATTTGTGGTTGTTAACGACTGCTAATGCAACGGCTTTACGTGCCATCCGAAGCACGGAGTAGCTAGAGATGATACATTTTTGGTCACCCAACCGTTAACCGGCCTTTGCGAAAGTTGCTTAACTTTAGCTAGCTATTGCCACAGTTTTAAAATCATATAGTTGGGCATCGAAGGTACTCCCGCAAAGAAAAGGAGGGGAGGAGAACCCGCGGGGAAGCTTGCGCTGCGGCCAGTGGCCCACAAACATGCGCAGTTTGTGGGAGCTACTGTGAAGGGCAGCCACGTGCGCGTCTGCGTGTTTTAAACGTTTTTTCGAATTTACGTTCAGTGATACCTATTGAATATAATGGTGCCTTCACATTGTTCTGTATACGGTTGTAAGACGACGTCGAAACACAACAAGAATTTAAAATTTCATATATGATTTCCCCGTGACGCAAGGTAAGTTTTTCCTATAATTCGTAATAACTTGTACTTGTGTTTGTTGGAATGTAGATATACATGGATGGTAAAATTTATATTGTTGGTGAAGTGCAGGGCACTCCAACTACAAGAATAAATAACCGATTTCTTGTGCTCCAACAACAGATGACTAAATAGCATTTAGTTTCATTTTTTTTAAATTTATTTTGCCAACTTCTCATTAACTAATAATGAACGTTTTTACAATACATAACTAAAAGATACAGAGGGGGTTTTATATTCACCAATTTTTAAAGGGTTTATTATTTATTTTATTTTATATTTAAGATTTCTAGGCTTGTTTCTATTTTTTTCATTTTTTTAGCTTTATTTTGTTAAATTTAATAATATTGAAATCTAAAAATAAACCTTCACGTAAATATTTAGCAGTGCATCATTTGTAAATATGTGGGTATATAGGTAGTTTATTCTTGTTAATAAATGATTATTTTATAAAAATATTAACGATTATTTGATTTCGAATTTTGTGACAACCCTTGCATATCGGCGAACGATCACGTGGATACCCACGCGGGCGGCGGCATCGCCCCACATCAAAGGCGATGCCCTACTGAATGAAATAGTAATACTGTGTAATTGCCTTAGCTATTGGAGACTGGATGCGTTAACCACTGCGCTATCGAACTCCCCATTGTCATCATCAGTCTATTTACGTTCCATTGCGAGAGATCGGGCCATTACCATTATTAGGCTTGCCCAATGCGAGCTGTTTGATTTCAACGACAGTTATATTATGACTTCCGAAACATAAGAGTTCGAGATATTATAATTTGGTCACACCTCCGGTGACCTGGAATTTGGCAGTTGCATGCAACACGCAAGCCGCTCTGCCAAACAGTATTAAAAATATTTTATAAAGCTAAATGAATGAATTAAAAAGTAAGTAGGTATACTTTCAAGTTGATCAGATTTGACTATGAGCTTGTAATTACAAATTACAAACCATCTATTGATATACTCTTACTATTTAATGATCTACGATTTTTCACATGAACCCAACCACCGCACTGTGATATTTTAACGTTTGTTTTGTTCAAAAAAGAGAAAAAAATAAAATAAGTGTTGACTTTTGTCATCGATGCTATTCGTTTTTTATGTGATTTAACATTTTGCGTACCTTACGAATTTCTATTGGTCTCTTCAATTAAAATGATATAAAAAAAATATGAGGTGTTGAGGATATTAATGGAATGTTATTGGATGAGATGTTGAGTGAAACGTCATATTGTTCATTTCATGATTTTTGTAGGTGCCGGCAACATATGTATATATACATAATATGTATGTTTACGTTATTTTCTTCGTGATCGTGAACACTTGGTTTCAATTGGTTATCAAAAGATAATCACACTCGGCGAGATTACGAACAGATTTGTTAAACTAACTACATACTACAGACTTGCGTGTTACACACACATTAGTGCCGAATGTCTATTGAATAGGTAAGCATTTGTGTATATCTAGATAAGCTTTTCCAGACCACAAATACCAGAATTTTCTTTGGCTATTTTTGATTGAGAAAACAATTAATGTAATCCCCAACCACATCGTAAGGTTTGTAAATGTAATAAAGCAAGAAAAGAAGATTTCCTTTGTCTACCATTTGCCTCCCGCCTCCCGATTAATGCTCACAACTTCTTAACTCAATATTAGGAGATTGGCACATAGGTATGTACGAAACATTGCATAAGCTTATTTTTGGTTAAAAAAATTGAACAGATTGTTTGTTGAGCTAAAAAAGATTTACAAAAACAAATGTTGAAAAAATTTCCACGAGCAGGATTTGAACCTGCACCCTTCTGACAGGTCTTCCGGGTCACGAGCACCTGACCCGGTATGTCAGAAGCCCGCAGGTATTTTTAAAAATATTATGATCGGATGTTAGTGACGGTAGTTGTTGA
Organism: Eudonia lacustrata; assembly: GCA_947562085.1. Taxonomy (NCBI): domain Eukaryota; kingdom Metazoa; phylum Arthropoda; class Insecta; order Lepidoptera; family Crambidae; genus Eudonia; species Eudonia lacustrata. The sequence continues at coordinate 10,072,729 of OX387315.1, read as the reverse complement.
AATTGAATGGCCGCTATGGCTTTCAAAGTAAAAAAGTTAAATAGTGTTGAATAATTTCGGCGGGCGGTTAGAACCACGATAGCTCATTTTGGAGAGCACCTAACCCGGTATATCAGAAGGGTGCAGGTGGAAATTTTTTCAACATTTGTGTTTTTGTAATTGGTTCGCAACAAAATTTGCGTTAAAAATTATATAAAACAAAAACATTATATAAATAGCTTGCCTACTTCTTAACTGATCTTTAGTATTTGTAAAAATATTATGATCGGATGTTAATGACGGTAGTTGTTGACATTAAATTGTTTTTCTTTTGTAATCACGCTGTCTTTGTTTCTTTTTTTCTTTTACAGCGTTATTAGGAAAACCAATTTTACCAATTCTACTTAAGAGTAGAAATAAAATTAAAATTTCAATATAAATTGCCATGCTTCTTTTACTAAAACTAGTGTCGAATGATGCAAGAGAATTTAAGACCCTTAAGGCCTTTTAAAAAGACTCGACTATAACACACAGCTAAAATCTGAAAAGTCGACTAGAGTTTTCAGTCTTTAGTAATAAGACTCAGTCGTTACGCTAAAAGACAAAATGACAAACGGCTCTAGCTGTGTTTAAAAGGACTAGAGTGCACGATGCTCGATGTTATATCAATTAAATTGCGATGGATATATGTTTGGGTGTGGTTTGTGTCCCATAACTCCTGTATTAGTCTGAATTGTTCAAATATAAATAAATAAATAAATAAATAAAACAAGAAAGTACATAATCAGGCTTGTATTACAGATTTAATTGATGATTATGATTATAGGTATATAATTTTACGCAAATTTTGTTGCGAACAAATTACAATTTGAAAAAGACAAAGAGTTGAATAAATCCACGAGCAGGATTCGAACCCGCACCCCATGACATGCCGGGTCAGGTGCACTACCAACTATGCTATCGTGCATGCAAAGGGTGCGGGTTCGAATCCCGCTCGTAATTTTTTTTTCAAATTATAATTGTCATAACTAAATTACCTGTATAATAAACATACTACACAACGTACACGCTTTATGAGACTTAGGACTCCCGGCTTTAAGATGCGAGTCCTCCAAAGTTACGACACTGTTTTAAGACCTGAGGATAAAGGCCTTCGACTCAAATTAGTATTCAGTTTTAGTTTTTTGACTTGAGAGGGTCAAAAGCTAAATTTGTCGTGAGACATCAATAAAGAGCCTAGTCTTTATAAATCAGCCATTCTCATGACTCTCCCTCTTGACATTACATAATTGCAGAGACAGTCAACTTCCTACAACGAGTACATCCGGAGAATCAATATTCCGAATACTGACAAAGTTGTTACTGTTACAAATTCTGTTTAAACTATGTTACTCTAGTGAGTTAAACTCTCTCTTAGACAAGGAACACTGAATTAAATTCTCAAAGCGAACTAGTTTTCGTATGGTCACCAATAGGACCATACGAAAACTTTTAAGAGTTAGTAAGGTCAGTTTAATTTTTATTTTTAGTTTTAAAAATGCTTGGTCTATAAATATTTTTTCTTTCTTCATTCTTTTTTTCTTTTATAACTTGTTGAAAGGAAACACGTATTGAAAGGGTAAGAAAGAAGAATTTAGCAAAACAAACGAATACTTGAAATAAATGTAACTAGGACCAAATCACATTTACTGTTCTGATCCCAATCCGAATAGTTAAAGTGCTTAATTTGGGATTCTGTAACAACTACAATATACTTAAGTTTAATTGTTGTGGTAAACCAAATGTAAGATAGCCCAACAGAGAAGGCACAGCAAAAACGGCAAAGCACATCAAAACCTGATGATGATGATGACGATGAATGTAGAGCATACGGTTTTTTTTTCTATTACCGTTATATGATCGACTTGGGTAGAGATCTAACACTTCAAATGGCGTCACTATAACTTTTTTATTGTTTCGTAATAAAGTTCATGCGCTCTTTTTTCGCGAAGGCAACACCGTGACGTCATCTGCCTCCATTCGTGACCGGAATATATAGTGTACGTGTCACGGGTGTTAAATCATAATATCAAAATGTCTTTACAAAGTACTCAGATGCTTGTAAATGTCTACGCCTGTCTGTCACTATCAGGAAAGCTTTTTTGATAGTGTCAGATTGCCTATCCTGAATTGGTTTATTTATTCTTAACGTCGCACGTCCCTAGAGTGTAGATATACTTGTACCTAGTTAAGCTTGAGCCAGTGTACGATGTCGTTAAACACATTATACAATTAGCTATATAAGTACCTATGTAGAATTTTCTTTATAAATATTTTTATTTTATTTATTTATTTATTTATTAGAAAACAAACGTTCATACAGTTTTCATTATTCCTAGATTATCTAAAAAATGTTAAAAAACGGACCTATAGTTTCCGTGAACCGTTTCCGTTTCCGTAAGTGTTAACATGAACTGTTTCTATTCTATTCTATTCTATGAGCCTATTATCTAAGTTAGTGCTTGAAAATTAATGGGAGACAAAAATATAATATGTAAAAAGGTGTTACTAATAATACAAGGACAAATAAGTAATAACAATCAAAGTCTGGTCACTGATTACCAATTATTCAGCAAGGACATCTATGATTTTAACCATTTGAACCTTTTGAAATTACTGTTAGACAGATCAGTGATAAAAAGCTTTTTTTATCGAATTTACAGTACAGCAAAATATATCTACATCAGATAACTTGTCATTATCGCATCTTTCTAAATAGGAGCCCGATGGCGCAGTGGTTAACGCGCCCGGTCAGCGCGTGCTGAGGTTAAGCAAGGCCGGTCATCGGATGGGTGATCAAAAATTTATCATTTAGGCACGTAAAGCCGTTGGTCCCGGCTGCATTAGCAGTCGTTAACAACCACCAACCCGCACAGGGCCTGCGTGGTGGTTTATGGCCCGTTCTCCCTATTCATCCCTAAGGAAGGCTCGTGTCCCAGCAGTGGGGACACAAAATGAGCTGATGATGAATGATGATGATCGTTATAAAGTTTGCAGGCACGCTTTATGATCATGTTTTTACAGTTGGATGTTTTACAATTAGGGATATAAAACAAATCTTTTCTACACGCTAAAATAAAGTTAAAAGAATGCAACTATTAAAAACAATTCAAAAATATTAAAACGCTCATGAAATTTAAGAGGATATTTCACAAAATGAAACTCGCCATTTAATCCCCTTTTATATTATACAGATGCACAAATAGCTATGGATCGAGGCAAAATAACTTTGTAATCGTGATTAAGCGTTCGAGTATTATCGACTAGTAATCGGATTAACATCGGTTAGGTACATAATTTCTCCATAATAATATATGGGAACTCGTGTAATGATGAACCAATATTAATTAATCAAGGCTTACAGATGCGCGATACGCTTGTGTAATAAGCTAAACCCAGCACTAGTCTGGATAACTAGTAGAAGCGCCTGCTAGATGCAATGTCTCCGGTTCAGTCAGCCGCGTAGGATTGCAGAACTGACAAGGTGCCTGTATGGGTACTGAGAAGTGGGCTTACAACTCTGCCACCAAAGAGGACATTTGGTAGTCGACTTTAGAGTTGACGACCCGAGCAGTGGAAACTGCGAGTTGTAGTCTTAGTGCAACGAGAAGTGAGCGAGCTTACAGCTCCGGTAACCTATCTGGATATTAGGTAGTGGACTATACGTGTCCACGGGGCAACTAGCTCGAGACTCTAGTCTTAAAAGTACCGGATGAAGAATGCGCTTCGGCGCGTCCTGATCTGACGTTATGACCTGACGCAGATGGTCCCTTGTGCTTGCGCAAGGTTGTCTGACACCTACTTTGTAACCTAACGGTTGGTAGGGGGTGTCAGTATAAACTTTAAAGTCGTGTGTAGCGGGGATGTCCTTAGCTTTAATTGTATTTGATCAGAGGCCTAATTGATGCATTTTCTTCATAGTTTTCGTTTTCCCTCCTTCCGTGACATGGGATCATTCATTTGATATAAAATGTTTTAATGTGATGAATAAAATGAAATTAAATGTAATAATAAAATTCTAACAAATTTACAATATGCAATCCTCAAATTAAGAGGCACCTTGTAGGGCCAGCAGGGTGGGGGTGACGGATGCTGCGTTATTTCCACGCTGCACCAGTTGTCTTCGCGTCTGGACTCCATTTCCACTGAACATCAGATGTAAGGATTTTTTATAGTTAGCACGGCAGATGACTTCTCATTTGCCGTGCTAATCCAATACTCAAAATCAGGCCACATGCGACACACGATTGTAGACGTTTATATAGCATTATAGCAGATACGAGGCCCTGACTTCAGACATAATGGTCGGTCGCACTCTCCACCAAAAATATTGTTTTTTTAATACCAAATTATAGTTAAGAAAAATATATTATGAACGTGAAAATCTCAGCCGGAAATCGGAATTGGAAACCCAACGAGACGTTGTACCGAGAAGAAGCCATTCGGCAATGGCTTTTACTTTTCTCCGGCATTGTTACAAATTCAGTAAAATTCATAACAATCACTCATATTTTGTCATTAACTTATTATTTCATTGTAAAAGATTTTATTTTATTTTTTTACTTGTATTTCATATTGATGTAGAGGCATTTACACAACCTGTAGAAATTTGTTATAAAAGTACCTCCACATTTATTCTCTTCGTCGGTTATAGCAGCGTTGTCGTCAGCACCAGCCGTAGCAGATGGCTATAAGCTGACGATCATGACACGAAAGACACAGTAATTCATCCTTAATGGAAAACAGCGCGTTTGCACGAAACCGCCGCTTTGTTTTGATTAATAGGAATGTTTCGTGAAGGAAAACACAGACAATTTATTCAGCGATGCAAAATTTATTTACGAGGTGTATCCAAGACTAAGTCGAGTCGCCTCTTGAACAAGCAGCGTGAGCATAAAGAATTTACAGAGATCACAAGTCGGCGCGGTTGCTGCGAATTGCTCGCCTTGTGATCACGACCGCGCACAAAAAAAACGTTCAAATGACTATTATTACCTGGCGAGCCCCTAGAGAATGAAATTACAAATGGTTTCTCTTATTTCGCTCGACCAATCTTATTATTAAAAATGTATATTGCGATGTGTTTGGTTTATTTATGCATGACACTGATTATTTTGTCAGACTGCTCGACACGGTAGGTTTACTATATTGCAATAGAGCATCGGTGACTTTAAATACGTTTACACCTGCGCCACCTGCGCTCCGTATAATAACGTTATCACCAACTTATATACGTCCCCACTGTTGGGGCTCGAGGCTTCCCTATGGATGGATAGGGAAATGGGCCATAAACGACCACGCGGGCCCAGTGCGGGTTGGCGTATAACAACAATTATGCCTTATTATTTAATTTTTCAATCAGTTATTTTAATTTTATTTTTTATTTGATTACTTGGAAGCGTTTGGCCGTCATTTCACGTGATGGCAAGTCACGATAAGGTCGAAGTAGCACTACATCAAGAATCGTCCACAACTGAGAGACTGGCATTTTATCTCAAACTGTCGGAGCACAGCAATGCTACTAACATTTTTGGCATTTCAACACACTTAGAAAGATGGTGGTAGCTGATATGCTACTTAAAAACATAAAATACTTAACTTGATCTACTCGAACTTAGTGCACATGTTATTTTAGTTTGTCGTCGTAAGTAGATTGTAGTGTGTTTATTCGTCCAAGTTCGCGATTCGCAATGAGTTGATCGACGTCAACATAAAAACCATTTGTTACACGCTACGTTTTATTCCGTTTTTACGAAAAATGAGTTCAAGGTGTCTTTTGGTCTTGAAAGTTTGATTGTATTTGCACTAAGAAAATTAGTGAAATAAGGCTGTGAATGACGTGACAAATGTTACATTTTATCACATATCAATTGCTTGATAAAAAAAACTCAGAGGACGAGAAAACCTAGAAAATCATTGTTGTGAAAATATCTGAACAATGCTCCGTAAGACAGAATTAGAAGAATGTTTTATTTGGTAAATGTATTGTTATTCACGGAGATTCTTCATTGGATTTTGTTTTCTAAAGTTACGTGAAAGCGTAAACGTTAAATTAGAAATTGAAGGGATACACGTAATACATATAATAATACTTGCATTCATTTTATAGATTTTTAAAGTGATCAAATGCAATTAGATTGGATATCTATTTTTTATGTTGATCCAAGAGTCCGTTGTCACAGGAAAACCAGTGTAACCAATCGATCCGTATGAGTGAAACATTTTTTTATTAGATCTAGATTAAGATGGGTGGAATACACAGCTCGTGTGATACCTATCAATATTAATAAGCGGCTTCTATTCCAACCCTTTGCGGCCCATGAACAAATATGGGTTGATATGATTCCAATTGCAATATTGGATCCCTCGGCATCTCGCGGCTATAAAAATAATCTAGGCGGCGGGGCCGGGGGCACGTATCCACGGTCTGTCGCGGTGCGGCACCTGACTTGGATCCCAATAAAAGTTTACTTTCCACATTCTGTAGTTGACGACGCCGGCGTTTATTTGCTTTGAGCGAAAAGGAAGACAAAGTACAATCGGCGGGAGGATGTAACTCTTTGCGAAGTAACGGCGAAACGCGGAGCATTAGGTAGCAGACGATCGACTATAATCGGTTCGATTTAAGTTAGTATAAATAAAATACGACGTATAAATAAAATAGTTAGTATAAATAAATAATAATACGACATTTATTTTTTGAACGCAAACGTCTGACGACAAAGTCGGTAAAAAAAATCGGGGCAGGTGTGATGATGACAGATTCTCGCCTATCCGATTCGATTTTTGTTAGGTTATGCCTTATAGTATCTAAGGGTTATGCCTAAGGGTTATGCCGAATAGAAGGATTCATCCGATTAAAGTCAGTGGTCATCAGTGATAAAAGTAAGTATAAGCAACTTACAGAAGCTGTCAGATGAGTACGTCAATATAAATGACGATGCGCGCTTTAAACGAGTTATGTAGTGACAGCTGACAGCGTCATGTGCAAAGTATAACGAAAACAATCTTGATCGACTGTTCGGCTTATGGACTGTATAAAAAGAATTAGAGAAATGAATTTTTGTTCGAATGTTACCTAAAGTTTTCACTTTATTTTTATTTTTACATTTGTAATTTAAAGCTACTAAAAGCAGCTATGATACATCACGTGAGCTACGAGGCATGTAAGTATCCCGCAGCTTTATATAAGTTCACTTGGTAGTTGTGCTCACGACTCCGTTCACTTGGAAATCATTTGATAGATAACGCAATAAAGTAAAATTAAATTTTCCTGACATAAAAAGTGGCTTGTCGCCATGTTCTGTTATGCATACCGATATGATGATTTATGACAGGATGACTATCAATTTACACAAGAAAAAATTTGAAGCAGTAGGTAAAACATAACATTCCACTTTACTCGTAGTTTTGGTATGATATTCCTCAGAACAATTACTACTTAATAACTTTAGTTATTGTAGTGATATTCCTTCGTACCTAATAGCTACATGAACGTGGACTGCCAAACATTTTATATGCCCACTTAAGTTAGCTTGTTTATTTGTTTATGTTAGTTCTAGATTAATTTACATATTTGGTAAGATATCGGTATTAACTAACTTTATGTTATGCCAAAAATTTAAAAGCCTTTTATTCGTTTCCGTTAGCGATACTAGCTTAATTTTGTGCCATTTATCTAATACCTTTGAACAAGCAATTCTTATAAATACATAATCTGAATCTCGGAAACGGCTCCAACAATTTTTATGAAATTTAGTGTGCAGGGGGTTTCGGGGGCGATAAATCGATCTAGCTAGGTTTCATTTTTACAAAATTACAAGAAAAAAAAACCGAGCAAAGCTTCGGTCGTCCCGGTACTACTTACTTATTATCTAGAATATTAGATTTTAAACAACAACAAGCTTGCGAAGCTGTATCACTTTGGCGTTATAGATTCTTACTTAGAACACAAATAGAGCTCGATAGCGCAGCGGCGAATGCGCAAAACTGACAAAGGCGGGTCACTGGATGGTTGACCAAAGTAAAATGTTATGGATCTCCATTTTTTTATATCTTACGTGTAAGCACATCTCACCTGATGTTTTTTATAATATTTATTATCGCCATTTTCATCCTTTACAATGGTAAAACTAACTTAACTTATATATACCTTAATCTACCTAACTAACACACACTATACATTTTTATTTCTTTTGTTAGCTAGCTTTACAATTTTGATAATCTTTTACTTTCTAGTACTGCGCTTACATTGGTGGTGTCAATTTTCTTGTCCAATCTGTACTCTAGGTCATGCCTCAACCTGTCACTTAAAGGACAGTCAAATAAAAGATTAGGCACGTCTTCGTCTGTTGGTACCACAGACGCACAGTGGGCTGTTCTTGCACTTAAACCTGAGCAGGTAATGGAACCCGCCGTGCCCTGTTAGTGCCTGCGTGAGATGTTAGTTAACTCACCTGATGTTAAATGATGATAAGGCTGAAGGTGGAAGCGCATTTCAGCCGGAACCCTCAATCAGAGGGCACGATAGGAAACAGTGGTGGTCGTAAATTATGGTAGACATTCAAACGTACCAACACGCATTGGGACATATTTGTTTCATATTCCTTAATGCGGAATATAAATGATTATTTAAAGTCAAAGTCAAATATTCTTTATTTAAATAAACTTTAGAAAAGTGCTTTTGAATCGTCCAAACATTTTTTTACCTACTACCCATTCAGGACGTCTATTTTTTAGCTGTGGAGAAGAATCCTACTAATATTATAAACGCGAAAGTTTGTAAGTATGGATGGATGTTTGTTACTCTTTCACGTAAAAACTACTGAATGGATTTGGATGAAATTCGGCATACAGATAGTTTATAACCGGGAATAACACATAGGATACTTTTTATTCAGACATTCCCACGGGAACGGGAACCACGCGGGTGAAACCGCGAGCGGTCGCTAGTGAATAATAATTCCGCTAGATGGGAGCAGCACAAAACCGGTGGTTGTGGTGATCCTTGTGGGAAGCCTTTGTCCAGCAGTAGACGTTTTTTGGCTGAGATGATGATGATGACGATGATTCCTTAATGTGTCGCCGGGCGTGGGTTCCATTCTCAGCGGGGGTACATATTCTTCTCGGTTTGGTTGGTGGTAGGGCTTGTACTCAGTCCGCTAGCTGACCCATTTTGTTTAAATATGCCACCATAACAACAATTATAGTAGCATTGTTATGTTCCGTTCGATAGTTTGTAGTACTCGTATCAAATCCATATCCTCATTATAAGAGAATTCCGTGTAAAATACGCTGCCATCTACGGCCTTCGTCACTTATTAAAAAAGAAAACAATTGTAATTTTTTCTACGTGGAGTACATTCCTACTTTTCCATGTTTTGTTTTGTTGGTGTAAGAAAGTGAGCCTCTGCCCTTCCAACCGCGACCTCATCTATCTATATATGTATAAAAATCAATTGCTGTTCGTTTGAGTGGCTAAAACTCGAGAATGGCTGGACCGATTTAGCTAATCTAGATTTTTAAATATTTGTGGAAGTTCTGGGAAGGTTTAAACGGTGAGAAACATAAATAATAAGTAACAGAAAATACTAAAAACGACAATTTAATTTTTGAATACAAAATGATTTGTTTGTTTTGTTGTCATGGAAACTGTCAAAGCGGTACGAAGTCCGCCGGGTCAGCTAGTAGGTAGTGTAATAAAAAAGAGTAAGCCGAAAAAGGAAAAAGTTGTGTTTCTCCGGCAAGACCACAGTAAGTACACAACCACAGAGGTTTATCCAATTCCGAGTGTCAATAACGCATTCACGTCAAAGTGAAAAGAAAGTACTGCGGAATTCCTATAAAAGTTTATAACGATAAGTCTTCCGAGTTCGGTGCGCTCGTTGTAATCCCGAGCAGTGGGGTGAGCCGGGTCGCCGCTCAACGCAGACCCTTTCGATTTAGCGTCTCCCGGGCATAAATCAAAATTACATGAAAAACATCTTAGATGTCAGTTTTGTTCCGACGATGAAAATGTTATGATCGCAGTAAGAACCCATAAGGAGGCAATGTTCAGTAAAACAAAAATGGGAATAATAATCGTTTAATTTTAAAATGTAGGGTAATGGCGTGTTCTACAGTGTTTTCGTCGCCATAAAGTAACATAGCGTCGTTGTTACTGCAATATCGCCGAACCAACACTGGTTAATACCGCGGAACTTGGTAGTGACCAATTTTACAGGAGAGCGAAAAAATATGTTAGGATATTCTTTATTACTACGTCTTTGTATGTTAAACTATAAATATATTTAAAGATTTAAGTATTTTAGTACACGAGACGACGCCAATGGCTATTTAGAACCTATACGCGCGAATATATCGCTATAATATAGCGCTATAATCTCAATTTTGTTTTTTTCTGTAGTTCGCGTTATTAGCAACTGTTGGTTACGCAATATTGCAGTTTCAACGACGTAAGGTCATCATTTAAATGTTACGGGATGACAGCAAGGAAGCAGGTAGTTGTTATTCAATTGTCGCTAAAGACTTAAATCAGCTGCTGACCGCTATAACGTTTTAACGTTATTAACGTTTAAAGGACTATACCGACTTACCTAGGTACATTTATTATGTAGTGTTTAATGAATAGTCGTAAAAACCTGATGTTCCCTTTTATTAATATTTCATTGAGACATTACGTGTTTACAGATAGAACAATCGATGGCTAATTTTAGGCAGAGAGTGTAAAATGTTTTTATGAAACTTAGAAATATTTCTTTTGATAAAAAATCATGACTTACATGAAAGGTAGGCTTTACAATCCGTCTAGATGAAACCATAAAAAACAGAGACAGCCATGTAGGTATATACCTACATGGCTGTCTCTGTTTTTTATCATCGTCATCATCCCGTGACAATCCACTGTTGGACGTAGGCTTCACCCAAAGCAGACTGAGTCTGATCTTCGGCTCTCCTCATCCAATTACTGCCAGCCAATTTGCGTATATTTGCGTTTCTCTTTTTTTTATTTTATTTGTTATGGTTTGGACTGAAAAGGCAAACAGCCAAGATAGTGCAGCGTTAAGTTATTTTTATAAGTTATTTTTTTATTTTTTTATTATTCATTTATCTTTGTTGGTTTTCTGTTTTTTTGTTTTTTGTTGTGACGTCACCGATTAGGCCCCTCCAGAATACCAGCACTGCAGTGGCCTCATGTCGTTGTAGCATGTGCTGAGGTTGGGCCTAGTTGGCCACAATTTGTCTCCTGTTTTTGTTTTTTATTGTGAAAGTACCTTGTTTTTCAATATGTATATATATATATATAAACATCATCATCTCAGCCTAAAGACGTCCACTGCTGGACAAAGGCCTCCCCCAAGGATATGAGGGGTATTTGCCGTAATCGCCACGCTTGGCAGGCGGGTTGGCGATCGCAGTAGGTTAAGGGTAACCTCAGAGAGATGCTGCTGCCCATCCTCTGGAATGGTCCCTTAGTCGGCTTTTACGACACCCAAGGGAATAGATGGGGTGGTGCAATTCTTTATCCCCGGCACCACACAGGGGCAATATAAACATATATATATATTTTATTTTATTTTTGTGAATGTAATTAGTTTTTGTTGAGCAACAGTGTGCCAATAAATATATTTCTTTCTTTCTTTATATCATCGTAAAGGGATATAAAGACTAACGACTTACAGCTGATTGCGATCTACTCGTATATGCATCGTTCGATCATGTTAAAGAAAAAGAGAATTTGTATGGACAATGAAACTTACTTCGTTTGACACCAGGAAGCGCTGTTTCAATGCTCTATAATTTTCGTTTGCGTTAACGTGCTGATCGAATGATGAAAAATACATACTCAGCACGCCGATAGTGTTAGTTTGCACGTTACTAAAGAAATTAATAAATTTAAACAATATTTTAAAGCCATGATTCTAGTTGAACCTCATAAACCGGCACAGAATGCAGTCTTCTATGTTAATGACTCCAATCTGACATAAATGTAAGTCCACGAAAGGCAAGAAAATATTATACACATCAAAGTTTTCCCTAAATCAAATGCGATGTAAAAGAGTTAACTCGCACATGTGATTGACATAAGACCCCGGCGAGTACTTCAACTACTCTGGCGATGCACACGCCGGCTAACGAAGGCCGCTCGTGCATGATTAATTAAACGCTGGCTCCATGAAAGAGGCAAAGAGGTGCTTTGAGAAACTAAAAAAAGCGTTTTCACAATTCGAGGAGGTCGTATAGGTGCTTCGAGAAAGTAAAAAAAATAAAAAACTTTTCACAATCGAAATTGAAATCATGGAGCTTGATTGCGCTGCGATCGTGCATCTTTGCAGTTATCGCATGAGTAGGTACAGTACGTACGGTACAGTGAGTACAAGGATTGGTGAATATAGTTCTCGATTTTTAAATAAACTTCAAATTAACTTAGACCATTTATAAATAACATTATAATGTCTTAGGTTCAATAACTTTAGGTTTACAGTTAGAAGAAAGGTACGAAAACTAATAAACAGAGCGTAATAAATAAACCAACAAAATCAACGCAAACATACCTTAATAAGAAATAATTAATAAGGATTTCCTGCACAATACGGCTGCTGCTGCTCGTGTAAATATTTCTTATACTGTATCAATATTCTTCCGAAGGACGTCCTTGTAAATAAAAGGACTCATCTAATATGATACGGCGAACGACGCGATACACGAAAACAGGTAATCGTCTTTGTGGAGTAATTGTAATATCTTTACCACTGGGAATATGCTCCGTTGATCAGAAAAATTGTTATAAGTGTAATTTTATGGTTTACGTTTTTAGTGCCTGTCCGCGACGTTTTCCGCATACACAGGATTTAGAGATCCCGAGGACATTTCGGAAAATCCCGTCTTATCCCCGATCCAATATCCGAGACTTGCCAGCAAATCTGAGCGTTCTAGGTCCAGCAATTCGGCCTGTGCGACGTCGATCGTTTTTCAGTCAGTCAGGATTTTCTTAATATGTAAAAATTGTATGATAACATCAAATTCACTTTATGTGATTGTAAACTTTTTTTTTAACATGCAATATAAGATTTGTTACTGCTGTCATAGCTGTGGCGAATAAAGTCAAATTATTTAACTAAAAAATAATTATTATGGAATGCACTAAAATCTATGTTTAAAGAATTGTTGATTGTGTTACTTGAAATGCTAATGTAATCTTCTGATTTCCATTTGTTGTCACAACATTAATCCGATTCAGTTTTTCAAGTCGAATTTAATTATCAATTTAAATTAAGCTTTTTGATCGAATGTGAGCTTTATTCATTCATTAGTATGATACATTCGTAATTAATTAGGTTCTGAAAATAATTGGTGGCCATTGGCTTTAATGGACATCTCTTTTACCATTTATTGGCCTATCAAAGGTAAGCACGGCCGTAGCCTTAGGCACTTTATAGAAATTTGTGTGTTTCAACGAGATAAATTGAACGTTTAACACGTTGTTATGATTTTAATTACCCGTAAAAACCTGATGTTCCCTTTTATTAATATTTCATTGTGATATTACGTGTTTATAGATAGAACAATTGGTGGCTGATTTTAGGCAAAAAGGGTGTTAAATGTTTTTATGCTTATAAATACTTCTTTTGATAAAAAATCATGACTTACATGTAAGGTAGGCTTACAATCCATCTGCTGCATAGCTGTCTCTGTTTTTTATCGTCGTCATCATCCCGTGACAATTCACTGTTGGACGTAGGCTTCACCCAAAGCAGACTGAGTCTGATCTTCGGCTCTCCTCATCCAATTACTGCCAGCCAATTTGCGTATATCATCGCTCCATTTTTGTTTTATAGGAGTTACTGGTTTTTGGTTTATATTTTGTTAGAATGCCATTTGGCTTATGAAACGCGCTTTAAAGATTTTAACGAGGCAGGCAAAGTGGATTACGGCCCGGTCTCCCCACATGTTTTGTCCATGTGGGAAGGCCTTAGCCCAGCAGTGCGACGTTTATAGACTGACAATGATGATGATAATTATATACGACTATGCCGGGGGAGACGCTGTGGATGGGAAGGGCCATAAGCAACCACCGGAGTTCACCACAGCAGATTATCGCTCCACCTTCATTTCGTTTGCCAAGTCACACTTCTGAAAACGTTTAACCCAGCGGCTATCAGTCATGTTGCTTATTTACAGATATTCAGAATTATTTACCCTAACAATCAATCCATTTAAGTAAGAATAACAACCATTCGAAGTCGTGAATCGTGAATTGTAATTTCGCTCGACGCCACGTTCAGTGTTTCACTTCTAAAGTTTTTCCCCAAGAACATTGTGTTTGTGACACACCGAACAAGAAATATGGACTCTGCGAGAACTCTTGTCTGATTTACATTGAAACTGCGATAAGTATTTATTTCGAAAACACAAAGAAATTGAAAAACACGCGGGGTGTTTTACCCCTGCAAACGATGTTATCGTGTCTGACACCACTACACTAGTAGGAGACTAGACAATGCAGATACTTTTATTTTTTTTTTCAAATTAAAAAGTTGAACACAATTAACGAAATAGAGCGGGTATGGAGCATTTGTTTTTGTATTGAAGTACTTATTTTTTTTTACTAAAAAAAACTTACCAGTCTCAGGAAACTCGAGTGGGAATCGAACCCTCGGATTACAGGTCAAAAGCCCTGCCACTGAGCTACCGAGACCCCATAAGACTCGTTGAATTTTTCGAGTACTCATTGATTAAGCTAAATTTTTAATTTTTTTATTTTCTTTAAAAAAAATCTGTATTTGCCAGAAACAAAAGCTCGAATCTCACCAGAAGCCAGTCGTCCTTTTTAAATAAAGCATTGTCGCAAATAACAATTTGAAAGATAAGGAATAAAATACTTGATCTTTACAATTCGAAAGTAAAAGCATTTGTTACTTCAAATTGTTATGATTTATTATGTTCACGTTTCCAGTTGTGAACGATCGCTATGAGGAAGTTCTGAGCCCGTATTGGCGGACTGCTATCCTTTAGCTAAACCTGTGTCATAATATAGCAATATTTCGCGTGAGCGCTCTTTCACCTTGTCATTTATGCACGGGAATTACTCGTTTATCATAACGCTTTGTAATCTGCCATCGCCCAAGCTATCTCGCTGCGAATATTATGTTTCGGAGATAAAATTACTCGGTTAACAGATATTAAATTTTATCCACATCGTGATTCGCCTTCATTTGTTGTGCTGCAAAATTAATGCGGGATACATGACTTTCATCTGGATGTTTAAGAATGCTACATAAGTGTTTAATTATGTGTACCACTTATTAAAACACATTTGTACACATACAAGTAAGCGTTACAGACAGCGTGAGCTGTTTTACAGGCGTATATGAAATAAAAATCATTTACGTTGATTAATTTTTTTATGTTTGTATCATATAAGTATCACACTTATGTATTTATTATGATCGTACATAATTACACATACATACGTATATACGTTACATATTATATTATTAAAATGAAACAACTTTTACGGATCTACTCGCGTTTATTTTACACATTACTTATTTAATGTTTATCCTGACGTTTCGAACCCTTTAAAGGGAGACATATATTATTATATCTTTACATTTTCACTATACTCGTACTCGTATTAGATAGATAAAAAAACGCTAATGTAGTACAGAATCATTCTGTAGGGATTTTTACAAAAACAACATAACTTATTGCAATATATTTTTCAGGAAATAAAAAAACTTTCTCCAATCCATTCATGTATAATATTATTCATGATAGTGTATTGGATTGATAACGTAACATTTTCCTCAATTTATACCTACGATTATGGAGAAAAATGATAAATGTAGTATGCACTAGTGTTATTGTTGTATGTAAGATAAGATAAGATAAGATAAATTTATTGCTGTATAAAATCTTAGCCTAGATACAAAAGACTTATGTAAAGTAATTGGGGTTAGTGTATATAATATTATGTATTACGTAATACCTATGCTAAGCAATCAATATTGCCTGTGTATTAAGTATCTATCTAGAACAGAACGTTAGTGCTTATTCTACAATAAAACATTTACACAATAATAATGACTAACTATTTTAAATGCGGAACTGGAAAGTGCTTGAATAATATTATTAATTGCTCTACTTAATTAGAATTTTCTAGATGGTCTTAAAAATTATGTAATTAATAATAATAATGTGTATGTAGTTTTTGTAAAAATCCCTTCAATTGTGTGTTTTAAAGTTACTCATATTACATTTATTATCGTCTATTAACTGAGATTAGGGCTGTTTAATAAAACCTACAGCAACCACGTATAGTGTTTTCGATAGTATCGGCTATCAGCAAAGTTAAAGTACAATTTGGTGACAATTTCATATCGCCGAATGACCCGCTTCACCGAAAGATAACCCTTTATGAGTTTATGCCGGCGATTGCCGACGCAGCTTAGTTTAGGGTAGGCATAAGGCACGTCGATACCGGAATCTGCGCCGCTCTGACGAATTTAGCGCGTTTTAGCAGTTATAATAAAATATGACGCAACGCAACGTAACGAACTTTATTGAGATTGACGTAAAGATAGCTTAGCCAAATTTGGAGCGTGGGAAATGTATAGACTGTTTCAGCTGATTATTCAAGAATCATCAATTTCAATATCTCTGGTATTTAATAACCGACTTTTAAATATTGTATAGTTTTAAAGTAGAAGCTACTTAATGATTCAGCCGATAATACAAAATCATTTTATCAAGTTGAAATAGTTTCAGTTTATAAATCGCGGGTTAGCTGAAGTCGCCGAAATAGCCAGTGCACAGCAGTGTAACAAATATCCACTTCAGCCGAGAAATGTTTCCCTTCTTAGCAGGAGATTCACAACGGTGTCGGTATCAGTATTAATTGCATAATAGCGAAGCGTTTGGGCGTCGTGAGCAGTAATGGTGGTCAAAGGGTGCGCTATCCACTTGAGTACGTACTTATTTACGTTAACCGTGCAACGGAAGCTATTTTTTTAAAGTAATATTATAGTAATAAATATTAATTACGTAGTATTAATGACAAGTGGAAAGACTTGGGGGACGCCTTTGCCCAGCAATCAGACAGCCTAGGAAAAGCAAAAAATAATAATAGTAAGTAATTGTATACCTTATTTGTAGAACGACTACATCGAGCTTTAAATAAGCCGTTAAAAGGGACACCTAGTCATAAAATGGTTATAACGAGGCGTAATGTCTCACTCGTTCAAATTGATGACCCCTAACGGCTTAATTGATGAAATAAGCGATGCAGTTTGTAAACAATTGAATAAATCTGCATATCACGCACGTCGTGGCAGAGCTATGCATCGTGTTTAATTAAAGCGGGTAAGAACTAATACAAAAGAGTGGTGTTGCGTTGGGTCGTGATTGTTCGGGATGGCGCGGGGTCCGTGGGGCGCGGGACGGGGTTGGGCGGGGGCGCGGGGGCGCAGGGCGGCAGTCACCGCCGCGCCGCGCCCGGGCCGCCCGCCCGCACCGAGCTTACGTAACGATGGCCGAGCCCGCGAGCTGATGGCCGCGCTCGTCTGGTGGCTGGCGGCATGCTGCCTGCTCCGCGCCGCCACCGCCGGCAACCCCGACGCCAAGCGGCTCTACGACGACCTGCTGTCCAACTACAACAAGCTGGTGCGGCCCGTCGTCAACACCACCGACGTGCTGCGCGTCTGCATCAAGCTCAAGCTCAGCCAGCTCATCGATGTCGTAAGTGTCCCGCCGGCGGTCGCGCGCCACCCGACTGACCTACATCCGCCGCTGCACCGCGGACGCATACCTTCGTTGCACTTGCGCGCCGCATTTGGAATTTAAATAGACACGAATGGCATCAACGCCTCCGGCGGCCGAGGCGACCCAGATTTCGTGGGACTCTCCAGCTCTACACGAATCTCGTGAATGTGGGAGCCGCGATATTTGTAACTGTCGTTCCCGCGCGGTCCCAATATCGCAATACGCGCCAGGCGCCGCGCTGTCTCTTATTTATTTCAAATAAGATCACATAAATCACTCGTACAAAAAGAATCGCATTGTTTGATATTTATTCAAACAGGCTTTTCTTTGGAAACATCGAGTTATTTCACCGAAAATGACAATTCGGACCCTATTGCTTTTAGACGACCAACTTTTTTATCTCGTTTTATTATTATGCCTGTTTGAGGCGTGTTTCGACTCCGTCTTAAAAGTTTTTAACGGGTGGTTTACTAGAACCTTAAATAAATACTTTCGAGAATCGAAAAACTTTACAATGTGGTTCGAAGGTTGTTTGTTCTTCTTGAGATTATAGGAGTCTATATTTTGTTGAAGATGAACCAAAACTTCAGTATGAAGATGGCACTAAATGATGATGATGATGATGTTTTGTTAGAGTATTCTTAAAATAAAAACTATCGATGACTATGATTTTATTGATGGATTTATTTTCTAATTGGTTCACATGCTTATAGCAACTTCCAATGATGAAAGAGCTATAACCAGTAAAAAATATGATTTTCATAATTTCTAACGTTTTTATATCACGAAGGGAAAGCCTTTGGTCTTCTTCTTACCTGATGATAAGTGATAATAAGGCCAAAGGTTGAAGCACACTTTCGATAATTCATAATTTACTCAAGAACTGTTATGGCTAACTTATCTCTAAGGTCGGAATGCAACAATGCTACTAACAGTGAGGTTTTAGCGACAGATTTATATAAGAAAGCGGAATTAAACAAACCCTACCAACCAACGAATCCAACTAACACGAACCGCGCTGGGAATCGAACCCGGATACTCTGTATCTGAAACCCGTAGCTATTAAATCACAGATGCAGCAAATTAAACAATAAAAAAATCAGTACCTCTTTTAGATACGAATTAAAAATACTATTTGGAATAAAAACAACGAAATAGCAAGTCTTGATCGACTCAAACCTTTTTAAGCCATCAGAAATCGGAAATTACTGCGGAATGAAAGAGTCAAGCCGAATTCTAACCACGAGACAATGGCTTCGGTCCTCACAAATAATAAAAATGCAGCTGAACACACATTATGTCGCTGAAACCGAATTTCAACACCGAATTCACATTGGACAGCAACCCATTTCAATTTTAAATATCCGTTTCAGTTGTGGTTTTGCGAAATCCAAATTAATTAGTTCGAATGATGAAATATTTTATTTTTCCCGTAAAATTCAATTTCAGCTGAACCCATTTATTTAGTTATCACGAAAATATAATATTATGTAGAAGTGGTTATTGTTGTCTCGTTTTGTGGCATATTTTCGCGAATTGTTGAAATTCATAAGTTACGCTTGTAACTGAAATCTACTCGGTGTCTGATGTTTGGTTAAACAAACTGTAGAGTTAACTAGAATTATAACAACTGAAGTCTCATCTTTAAAAGTATAAAAACAATTGGCGCTATGCTAATTGTCAAAATACATAGTCACTAGCTACTCGTCTTAGATTATTTACAAAGCTAATAATAATCGTATAATTTTCTCTCGTGTGTTTTATCTTACAATTAAGTCTTTAACTCGTGGTCCCGGGAATATTGAACCGTTTGCTTTGATACATCTTTAACGTTTGATGTTAACCGCTTTAATCGCCACTGTGGTCTAGTGGTTACGACCGGTCTCAGACTTAGAGGTCCTAGGTTCGATTCCCAGTGGGGGGTACATGTACATGTTCGAGAACATGTTTGTGTACTCGATTTCGTAGGTAGTAGGGATTGATTGTTCGCCTGGTTGACTACCACCATCTTATCTTAATATGCCGCCATAACATCAATGTTTGTAGCATTGTTGTGTTCCGGCAGCTAGAGTTAAGATAGCCAGTGCAACATCAGGTGAGATCAAGGCACTGTGCTTACCCGTAAATATAAAAAAAAAACGTACAAATAATAGAGAACCAAATTCAATTTACCCTGGACAAGATGTTTTTTTTAAATACAAATGTTTGTAGTCTGTACAGAATACAAATAAGCGGCCATATTGCTAACAAGCAATCTCTACCAGGCATCCTTGTGTGACGAAAAAATCATAGAAAGAAGATAAAAATTCGTATAAGAATAAAAAAATATTTTTATTCATCTAAACTTCAAAGACACAAAAAAACTGCTAAAATGATATACACCTAACATGCGAGCACTCGTGATGCTCAATTCAAAGCATTCCATAACCGGACAGAATGCACAAAATGTAGCCTATGTTTTTTAAATGACTTTGTGCAAAAATCACGTCGACCCGTCGCTCCATCCAGTCGTGAAAAACAGAGAAACAGTTCGACATTTACAATGTTAGTTAGGATTTTAAATGAATATTGTAACAGTTTCATATCTACATTAATATCAGCGCACAAAGGGATTATGGAGCTGAATTTGAGCTCTCGTTAGTTCCAAGCATGCATGCAATGCGATAACAAATGAACGGAGAGTAATTCCAACAAAATGTTAAGTTATTCTAAAACCTATTCCTCTAACTTCCGTTTTCGTTTCAAAGTTTGCGCTATTCGGTTTAAGCTTTCAATATATTTGGTATTTTACTTCTAATAAAACGATCTCCATTACTAACATGCTCCCTTTGATTTAGACGATTACCGATTATAAGGTTACTATCCTCATCCTTGCTCATTTTGGGATCAATTGCTATTCCAAACATTCTTGCGAATTCGATACACGTGGCTCAGCCGCCCTCCGCGGACGCCTATAAGAATAATATAACAAACGAATAAACTACTGCGTCTCGTAAATTCCAAAACAGTACCTAACTACTTTTCTCTTGAAAAACAGTGAAGCCTTCGAAAAAGAAGAAAGGTAGGAAAGTCTCTTTTAACCTCCTCAGTGATCTAGTGATTGAATCATTAGTCTCTCAATACTTATGAAACCAAAAAATTTACTCTTTTGTTTAATTTCCAATGGTAATATTTGAGAAATTAATTAATTCTTAGCTTTAACATCAACTTTTGCTGTTGAATTAGTTTGCATGCTTAATTTGGTTGGTGACATAACACCAACAGCCCACAGGCTGTTTTAAGACCGCTGGGATGACCGGCATAATATTGAAGTCTGTCGCCTAAATATCAGTGTATTGTATGTATTGTATGATCCGTAACTAAGACATAAAAGCCAGCTCAGTTATTGAAGATTCCGGGTGAAGTACAAGAGCTTCCCCATTGTGGAATAAAAAAGACATTCATTGGAGTAATATAATTGACCAACGGTACTCATTCAAAAGAAGGGTCGTAAATTGACCCTAAAGTTTTATTTGTTGGACCATCTGTTGGACAGTAGGTATCGCTGTAACACTCGTTTCATGCACAGAATACTCGCAACATGCGTTGTTTAGCAAATGAGTTTCCAACTCAAAATGTGGCAATTAACCCTTTCATTTGTCAGACAGATTACAGCGGTTTGGGGAAGAAATGTGAGTCTTTGCAACATGTATGAAAGAGAACGCATTAAGATGAGAGCAGTATGAGTTATGGACCACCATGTAATGTTAATTAACGTTGCTATAATTTATCTTAAATGTACGTGATTCATGTATGTACAGTGAACAGCATAAGTCGATGATGAAAACCAGATAATCTTATTAATAAAACAAAAGAATAACGTTTATAGTCTTTAAGTAACCGGATCATCGTAACTCAGAATAATTCTAAAATCTTTGAAAGTTTTCAAATGTTTTAGAGTTACAATATCGTTTTACTAAATTATTAATTATATACGTCAATGACCATCTAAAATTTCAAGAAATTTTATAATTAAATATAATAATAATTAAATGTTAACGTTTTATTTTACGCTATTTACTGATTAATTGCTCATCAAAAAAACCTTCATAATATTCAGATATAGATGTTATATCCATCTAATTGTAACCCATTACCATAGCCGAGCATAAAAAGCCAGTAAAACGAGGGCCTCATGATTGGCTTTGGCCGCCCGACTTTAAAATACGTAATTTTATTGTAATTTCTTACTTTAAAGGTGGCGGTTAATTTTTTCCACTTTGTTTTCCTCTTATTTTTTATCCTTTTATCCTTCATAGTCTATTAAAAAATCATCTTGAAGGTAAACTCACCTTCAAACATCGAACAAATAAAAAAATTACAAGATCAGCGCATTAGCAGAGGTATTGATAGACTAGTTATCACCCTTCCGTGCTTCAGAAGGCACGTAAAGCCGTTGGTCCCGGCTGCATTAGCAGTCGTTAACAACCACCAATCCGCACTGGGCCCGCGTGGTGGTTTACGGCCCGTTCTCCCTATCCATCCATAGGGAAGGCTCGTGCCCCAGCAGTGGGGACATAAAATGGGCTGATGATCATGATGATGATGATGGTTATCACTCCTGTGACCGAAGTTCGACTGTATTTACACAGTTACATTATACAGTTTAATTCTGTTTAACTGTTTAATATTTTGTCTGCATGGATTGTATCCAGGGCCATCAAAAATTTAAGATATACCAGAATAAGTGATTGGCATTGACAGATTTCCTCTGCTTCCATTGTTGAAATAATGTATGAAACAATGAATATTTAATTTTGTAGCAAATAATTATCCATAAATTTTATCTTTTGGGACTCTTGGTCTATATTAACTTTGACTATACCAAATGCCACAGTCGTGCATGCAATGTGCTTACAAAGGAGCACAAAGTTTTACGTATATATAATTGTCTGTGCATTGTATAGATCAGGATTTTGTTTTATTAGTATCTTATGATATTCTAGCTTTTATCATTTTGGTTGAACTTTGTCGAATGAGTTTGTTATCACTTTTTGTGCAATTATTTCAAATAACTTTAAAACTTAAACTAAGTATTAGAACTTTAACATTAGACAAGTTAATAAACTTGCCATAAATCAATTTATAAGACTTATCGGTGACATCGCGTTGTTACAGTATCAATCTTGATAAAGTCGTCTGATGCAAGGAGCTCTTTGGCGCAGCGGCTAACTTGTTAGAACAAAGTTCGTGAAAGTTAAGCAACTTTTACATCGGCTTGTATCAGGGCGGGTGAGCGAATTAAATTATCTTTTATCTCACAATGGTGATAAGGAATCTAAATACTACATACCTAATTTGGCATTTCGCCAAGGAGGCGTTTTTTTAATCTCACCCTTTTTCTCTAATTAATAGTGACATGAGATTGAAACACTTTGTAATATTAAAATTATGAAATATATATTTTTTTGCATAATTTACAATTTAATTATTAAGATACATCATCGTCATTATCAGCCTATAGTCCACTGCTGGACATAGGCCTCTCCAAGTGCTCGCCTCTTAGCGCGGCTGCTCTCATCCAGCTCTTACCAAGATACATACCGGTCGAGAATTTTCGATGTCAATTATAAGTTACCAGTGACGTTGAATACGAGAAAAAGGAGCACTGTTAATTGATATTATTACGTTCTTACGTATATATGCACCAGTTCAAAATGCGCCCTCCAGTCCGTATAAGGACTGGTCGACGAAAGTAACTAGAAACTAGTGGTAGCACTGTTAACTTTTTTTTGACACCGAACATTCTCAAACGGTATGTAAGTATCTTAACAAAAAATTTGTTTTTTTTTTACTTATTATATTCCACAGTGTAGTGTCGCCTTAAATTTCAAGGTCACCAGTATGATTCAAAAACCAACTATCCTGCACGCGATGTCCCACTGTACGCCAACGTATAAATGTATTTTAATAAAGTAGGTACAAAGAAGAACTTCTATAGAAGTGCTGGCGTGGACGGCACGAAAATCTCGAACTTCTATAGAAGTTGTTGGCGGTAAAAAGGTTAATCAGGCATACAGCACTTTTGTCCAGACTTTCAAGTTGGCAGTTTTCTGGATGACATCGGCAATTTTTGTCTTGAATCTGTGAGTTTTATCTCCAAATTACTTGGCTCTATGGCTCTCTGGTAGACCCCGAGTATAGGCATTTGAAGAACAAATAATAAAGAAATAAAATATAAAGTTCTACCGTATCGGTAAAATTATAACATTTACTTAGTAAGCGACCTTTGCAGCTACGACATTGCAGCTAAACTTTACGAGATCCCTTTACGGCTATTTAATTTTATACGTTTCCGTTTAGATCTCTCGGCAGCTTCGCAAAGAAAGGAAATCCGACGTTTTGTCCCGTACTCTGTATTGTGGGAGGTTTTCCTGACACTCGGAGTTTAGTTGGCCTCGAGTTCACTGAGGGATGGTTCTGTTAATCACGCTTTCTCAGAACTTGGGAGTGTGTAATCATCCATGTATTTGCTAAGTTATTTACAGTAAACCTCTTCTCGGCAGGAAGGCTACATTTTCGTGTAATCTTAGACCCACTGATGGTTAATTATATCTAGGATAATGATGTGTGTTTACCACCTAAGATAAGTACTGACGTAAATTATTGTCTTGTTAATTTACTGACAGTAGGTTAGTGAGCGGATGCCGACACTCTGTTCTGGCTTCACACGGCAGGTAACCCCTAATTTGTGGTTGCCAGCGACAATTTGGGATCCTTAATGAATGTTCTATGTTCTTAGATCAGACTTCTGCTCTTACCACACACACTACGAGTATTACTATACTCGTGCCGGGTTACTACCCGGCATCAATTGATGTGTTCAGTACAAAAATTCTAATCCATTAATAAAAAAAATATTATGATTTGAGATTTTTTCTATTTTACAAATATTTCTGTGAATTTTTTTTTTATACAATTTGCAGGGCCTTGGTTACAATCATATTCTGTTCTGAAACATATTAAATGAAACATGCGATTAAAAACGGATTTCTTAAAAAATTACCTAGATCTACAATCTTTTGTTTGTTATTTATTTCAACAGTCAAATCTTAAAAAAAATATTTTCAAAATTCCACTGCTATCGAAAAAAGTTTTCAAAATGTTTATTCAATCGGTTCGTGTTAAAATTCGATCGAGTTTCATGCATACAAACGGGGCGTGACAAGCCGAAGTTGTAAAAATGTCATGCTTATGTTTTATATGGTGAAACTCTTGGGTGACTGTAAACACGGGCGGGGGCTGGTAATGCGGAGTGACACACCCGCCGCCTGGCTGTGGCGGCGTACTCCGAGCGCTCATAAATTATTTCGTACACTTTTGTTGGAATTACCATCTTTTATATGCATCCTCAAATTTTTGCTGGAAATCGAGTTATATACTTATTGGTAGAAGTTCTTTTTAAATAAGGTAATATGCTATAAAGTTTTTCATCACTATCATCGTAATCAGCCTGTATCACTGCTGGACATAGACCTCTCATAAAACATGCCACTAAGCCAGATCTTCGACGTTTCTCATCCACTATTGCTAGACCTTTTAGTGTACCTATTGACTCCTTTCTTCTAGGTAGAGCCTAGAAGTCCTACGCTACGTTTTCCACAACACAGTCTGCACTCCAGAACACTTCTACTTCTACGTATATTTCTTGATAGTTGACGAAGGTCAACACACTACTAATTCTATTACGAGAATACCTATTATCTGTTGGATGTATAACACATTCAAAAGCGTTGTCATGTAATTACATGCAATAACCAACACCAACCAATTGCGTTGCACCAATTGGTGCAACGTAGTTCTCTGAAAAATAATTATATAAAATAATTACAAGTTTATTAGTTGTAAAAGAATTCATTCTAAAGCCTTTGCATTATTAAGTTCTGTCAAACTCAACCAATGACATAAAATTTTTCCAAATTTATTCTCATGGGTCAAAAGTCGAACGGCGAATATTTATTTAGGGACAAAGATATGTTTTATGTCTATAACACTGTAATATACAGTCTCAGCAATTACAAAAAGGTCCCTTCTGAACGTTACGTCGCAGAGACTCAATGGTATACATATAGTAGCTATATAAGTAATCTTCAAGTACCTATTATAAATAAAAATTACATGCTGATCATTGGTAAGCGCATCACTTGAAAACGGCTGAACGGATTTGGATTGGATTGGACAAAGTCGAGGGCAACACCTAGTACTACATAAATGACAGTATTACTATTACTATTACATTATTTTTAGATCCTATTATTAATATTATTATTACTCTAATAAAATAATATTATTATTACTATTATTTTTTGAGGCCTATGTCCAGCAGTGGACTAATATAAGCTGATGATGATGACTATTAGATCAGTGTCAATTTGTATTTCCCTTTTTTTATTTTCTTAATTTTATAAGTTTTTGATTACAAGCTGATTACCCAAGTCCCAATGGAATAGAAAAGCTTATGTCTATTTACACAATTAAAAATAATATATTAACAAGCACAAAACAGATAGAGTTCTTACTAATTCGTTATATCTTAGTGTATTCACTCGGAGAACAATAACATGCGTCAACTGTCTGAGCTATTTTATTTAGTGTGTCCAGTGTGAGCGTGTCCTTATTTTCTGTATTTTTCTTTCTTTATGGCACAAAACAGTCGTTACAAAGAATAATACTAAAACTAAATAACAACAATATAATCGTAAGTATTACGAACGGGGTATTGCAAACAAGCATAATGAAAGCGTCAACAATAATAATTAGGTTTCTCACAAGAGATTACAGAATTAACAACAACTATCACTATTATTTTTTTAAAGTAAATGGATATGACAAAGTGACTAATTACTATTTGATATAATTAAATTCACAAACACATATACTGAATAAAAGTTAGATCCATCTAACAAAAATATAAAAGATAATAAAATATGTTCCTTTGCATGAACAGCACAGGAGGCCAGTTAGATTTGCTGAAACAATTGGAAACGGTCGAGATCTGCAAATACCGTTTCCCTACCTTAAATTCCGATGTTGGTTTGCCGTAGCTTCTTGGAACGAATACCAAATAACAAGCGTTATTAAAGTATCCGATTTGATAACGAATAAGAAGTGTTAGTGGAATTCTTGGTCATTTGACCGGAAGACATTTATTTTTCTCCCCTAATTTTTGCTGAGCCCAGGTCTCTTCTGTTCTTGATATTATTTTAGGTTCCTTATATTACATATGGGAAAGCAATAAAAATTCAACCTGAATTTGACTATTGCACATGCGCTACTTTGAATCTTGCGACCTCTGATTAATTTGTGTAATTTTTTAAAATTTAAATATGTATATTTAAAAAGCAAACCTTGTCGTCGTTTTGCCTTTAAACGAAATTTGAATATTGTTTCTGTAAGACAGTTATTATTTATGTTTGATGTCATGGTAAGCAATTAAGCTCATATAAACCTAAGCACTTAACACTTCTGCGGGAAATGTTTTATTTTAAAGTAACTAAGTTTGTAAGGGAGAGTTGAAGTCTTCCAAAGTTCCAAACTCTCTGCCTGAGGCATATTTTCGTCGAACTTACCAAGAATTTGTTTAATATTGCGATAAGTTACAGCTCCGCAGCATACATAATTCTGAAACCGAGCAGCGTCTAGTACTGATGTTTCGGGAATGGAATTAAACGAAATATTGGGTATTAAAGGTACAAAAACTGAGGTCTCAAACTCGGAAAGTAATACTTGAGGTGTTGAACTGTTATAATATTTGAAATCTCTTTCATTTGTATCAGTACCGGCGCGCGAAAGAGAGAAAAAGCAACCTTAGTTTTTATTTAATAAAGAGTATCTAAGGATATATTTTTATTTACCGTACAATGAATGGCTCAATTGTGTAATGTAAACTAAGAAAAGAAGATCAAACGCTTGAAAACTGACAAAGCTTATTGTTTCCCAAAGCAGCCTTCTTTTTTATAGTGAGCTAATGACATCTCCTTATTATCTATCGTAAGTTTTTAAGGAAACCTAATTGACCCGATATAAAATTGTATTTTACCGTTTATTAGATTTTAAATTTAAATATTATTGTAAAGTATATTTACAATACAGCTCCTGAAGCGGCAGCGGAGATTCTAAATAACGTTACAAAATGGTTTAATCATTAATAATTAGCAGAAATCTAAACCAAGTTAAGTAGATGACTGCCTCAATGTTCGCGTTTGACGGATGCCGACCTACTTCACATATTTTACTGGCATGGGAGTGTCGCACACAAAATCAATTATAATAACTAAATGGATTTCACTCCAAGGTGAATAGCGAATTACCTTAACATTTACCTCGGTGTATTCAAACCACGTTCACCAATATAGTTGAAGTCATTCGCTAACAAAACAATGGTCTATGAAACACTGAAATAATTTTGTAATGCCACGACTAGCTCTAAGATATATCAGTAAAACATTTGATATTTCTAACGTCAGCGAAACAATGAAATATCTCGCTTTCTAACACAGACTTATCAAACGCGTGAAATCGTAAAATTACTTTGTGTCACTACAATACGCCAAAATATATTTTCCAGTGGAAGTTTGCGTAGCACCCTAGAGAACACTTCGTATTAGACGGTAGGGGGCTGCATGATATATGTCTAGCGACGCTATGTAAACCAGTTTCGTATACAATTTTAACCAGAACAAAATAAATTGATAAGAACAATATTATTTTTACCTGGTTTCGTGAACATTGAGCAACATGAACAATATTGATTTTATTCATCAATAAATTATGTAAAAATTTGCACTATCGTTAGTTCGTAAATGTCTTCAAAAGAAAAGGGAGAGATACCTAGTGTGATATGATTAAATTTAGTTTGTGTATAGCAAAAAGTCATAGTCAAGTCATCAATAATCTTAGTAATCATTATCAATATCATCAGATCAGTATCAGGTACAGGATCCTATATTGCACAGCCTATACAATATATAGCAAGTGATAGAATTGCCATGCTGTATAATCAAAGTAGCGGTTTTGTCCCATAGACCTGTGTCACCGCGAACTTAATTTATGCAAATAGGGCTGCATTAGCGTCCAGCACCGCAGCTGTGAATATGACATAACTTCCTGACCTGTCTCTTCATCACCCATCATTTGTTTTACTGTGCAGGCGAACTCACATGCCCCGTATTATTTCATAAACGTTGTTTCACATACTGACATAAATCATCGTAATACATTAAACATCTGAATGTGTTGCGTTAAACTAATCGCTTATTAATTGAGAAACAATGTCCCAGGCACGATGTTTACAGAAACAATGTGTTTATTCAGAGATTTTGACATATCAATTACATCCAATGTTGTTAAATAAATACATATTAAATGAAAATACATGGTTTGCTTGACTGTAAGCGATCACTGTAGCTTATTTAAACCTATAACACTCTCGCGTTGCCGATTCTGAGACTTAGTTGCTTAGCCTCTAAAGCGCTGATTGCCGACCGTCGGCAGACCATAAAAAAGCCGTTGAGCGCCAAATGCCGAATAATCGGCAGATTGGATTACTGGGATAATTTTAACTGTCCTCGTATTCCACCAGGAAGTGCTGCTTCAATGCGATACAAATTCTCGTTTTCGTTAACGAATGAAACACATGCTGAATCCTAGCACGCTTGCGTTCGGTATTGGTTCACATCGTATTACGTATAACCACGATTGGAGCTTCTATCCGTTCGGCACCGACGATTCATTTGTTTGTCAGATGTTGCAAACATGTCATCCGAGTTCGTGGTGTTGGAATTAACAAAATACCTTTACTCGTATTTATTCGTAAATGATGACGTCACGTAAAGAAAAGGTAAAGATAGTGAGTTCGGAACCAAACTTTAGGAAGATAAAGTGTGATAGATTAGCGACCTTCGCATATTCAAAAGCTTCTTCACTAATATCCTTTAGGTACTGCTCGTAATAGGGAGTTTATATGGCGTGAGTATCGGTGAAGTTCGTGCCAGTTGATGTAACTATTCAAGCTCAAAATAAATGTAGTATTTAGTCCTTAAGACAACACTATTAAGTAGGTAGTATCTTATCTTATCTTATCTTATTTTTCTCATTTGAGGATCCTCAAGGCTCTCATTTACCATAAGATTCGGTGACGCTGTGCTAAGGGTAGCCAATAGCATAACCAAACATAAGCCTTTGTTCCCAAATTCTATGAGCTTGAACTAGGTGCCCAAACCGCTGACCTAAACAAAGGATTAATAATGCTCAGTGTGCTTAACGTAACTAACCCGATGTCACGTAGTCCTTCCACTCGTTACATGACGCGTGCAGTAAATTGCATTAAAATTCAGTTTACCATCAATGTTGAACTGTTGACGGTCAATATTTTAATACGGCAAAGCGTCTAAAAAGTAGATTTAAAACTATAATGCGTTTTAAAATTATGAATAGGGAAAACGACTGGAGGCCTAATGGGAGGCCATTCATAATCCGTTTGCTTAATAAAAACAACTTTTTAAAAATGTAAGATGTTTTTGTTTTTATTATTTCGTTGATTTTGTGTAGCTCATTACATTGCAATCTGCACGATCGCAAGTAAATATATTTACGCAATGTTGGGTCGCCGGATGTGCCAATGTAATTTATATCGAGTTCGTCCGTGCTTGGGAATGCGCGCCAATTTTATCCAGACATACAAATGTATATTTAATCTTCATAATATAAGTATCTTTGTAATTTACAAGTGAGGATTTGTAAATGGCTTTCAGTCATAGTGTAATATGGTTTAACACTAGTTATACCGCTGTAAATCTTCCCTATGCAAATAAATAATATCATCATCATCATCATCCTCAGCCTGCAGTGGTCCACTGCTGAACGTAAGCCGTCCCACACTCGGTCATAATAAATAATATAATACAAGATTATTCGGTTGTCTATTTAGAACGACCTGTGGGACGTTTATAGATTAAAAGTTATGCAATAACATTGCCCTATTTTTTTAACGTCTGGCATTTTTCTTTTGTTCAATGAGAAATCAATATTTCAAACCACGCCATGCTATCTTCGACTTGCCGCGCTGACGTAATGTTATTCAGCAATTAGCGCCTTACTTGAGAAAGCTTTCTGCTCCATGCGCCAAGCAACCGCGCCGCGCGGCGCCCGCCGCGCCGGCCGCCCCCGGCGAGACACCGAAGAGGTCGAACATAAGCGAGTTACATTGACTATATATTTTTTTTATTTTTATGGTTCAATGCATTCTTTCTTTTGGTTTATTTTATAATATTATCAGTTAATTTCAAAGAACGGGTATTAAACGAGTTACACATATTTATTTATGTGAAAACTGGAGATCCAAAAGACTACTTTGGACAATTTAAATTATTACCGTATGTCAATACTGATTGAATATAAGAATTTAATTACCTAAATAGGATTTATAATATTGTGTTTAATAGCCAATATAATGTCCGCATTGATTTTTTGAAAATTACAGGTATTAGTAAAAATATTAGAGCATAAATTTTTAATTTGTTGAAATGCTCAATGTCGCCTTTTAAAACCCACATAGACTAAACAGCCGTCGCTTAGACTTTCAAAAAGAAAAAAAATCTAAGCCAAGGATATTTTGATGAATTCTAAAAATACAACTTATTGTTGAATTGCTCAATGTCGCCTTTGAAACCCACAAGGAACCTTAAATCGATGCTTATACTTTCATTGAAAAAATAAAATAGAAAAAAATATTCACTATTTCAATAGAAATAAAATTGCTATAATAATTCTTAATTCTACAGGTACGATGTCTGCCTAATGAACCGAGCTAACTAATGAATTCTAACTATTACACAAAGTTACAGAGTGCGTCTTATGAATCAAATTTTCTAGCACAGACACTTTCTCGGAAATATACTGAAAAGACGTGACAGATCGCAACCATTAATATCTTTCATCTTGCAATAGTTAGTTAAATAATTGCTTTACAATGTCGTAAAATTTAAAATAACTATCCTAATAATATTGATTAGAGTAGATACCTACTCTAGATATTTGGTACGTGGTACCTACCTATTTTTATTTTTGCGGAACAATAATCAGGCATGTACGCGTTGGTATTTATAAGGGAACACAGATTTCAACATGCACATAGTTCATTAAAAAAATCTTGGAATAACTCTCTAATATATAAGTTTTTTAAATACGATGCAAAGGAAATATAATGTCCCATTAATAATTTGGTATTATTATTATCACAGCAAGAATAGCCTAAACGTACACATACAAAAGAGAGACATAGACATTTCTATAAACTAGTGGTCGCCCAATGGTCGAAATTCGACCGTAATTTTATTAAGGCTGCACGGATTTGTATCCTAAGCAATGAATAATTAAAAAAGATAAAAATGTGATTTTGGATTGGCATTGACAGATATCGACCGCTCCTCTTCCATTTTTGAAATTTTTGAAAAAAGTATCTAAGCGAGTGTTTCAAATGCATATACGTGTAAATCAAATACATGGTAGTGTGTGTAATGTTTGTTTTATTGATTTAATGTATTTTTATGCATAATAAAAAAAAATATTAATATTCGGATAACCTGTGAAGGTTGAGTATGAAATTTCGCACACTTATAGTTTATATAGTGATATATAAACTATAAGTGTGCGAAATTTCATACTCCTCCGTCCGCGCAATTTTCGTAAAAAGGTGTACAAAATTTTTGCTTCACATATTAATAGATAGATACTTTTCAATTAGAACTTCAAATCTATCGATTTGGATCTGCAATTGTCATGAAGTTCCCGTCATCCAACCTATTGATGGCAACATGAAAACAACACCTTCTATTGCTCACCAAAATACACAGTTTTACTATTTAAAGCCGATGTATTCGCTAACCAAGTGGTGCAAGTGCGAGTAGGGAGTTCGCTGATAGGACTGTGAACCATTGTCGCGCCCGGGCGAGCGCGCACTCAACTACGCTGCGCTCCCCCATGAAACGTCAACCTTTTTCAACGAATCGTTTCATCATTTTCATAAGAATTAATAGTTCTCGGCTAAAATAGAGTGACTAATAATTAACAGCACCCGTCACTACGAAACCATAGTTCTAATCGTATTAAAATAACCAGCCAAGATTAAGATTAATTAGTTTACATTGAATCTTACTTTTAGATCCAAATATATTTTTTTATCTCAATTCTTTCTATTTTAAAAATTTTGTTTTTAGGGCACCTCAATTAATTGCTTTGCAGTAAATTTTTGCCATAAGATCTCAACACTCTGAAATGTTCAAATGTTTTCATTTAATATTTAACTGTTTTTAAATTTAAGTACTTGTATTTGATTTTGATTGAGTTCACATACTTCGAGAAGAAAAAGTTATAATGAAATAACTGAAATAATGAATACATTTCTCGACCACCCCAAATTTTACCATGGTATTGTCAAATTGATCAGTTTATGGGGTCGTCAATAAATGTTTTCTTATTCCTATTTGCGATGGCATCTATTTTCGGTCGTAAACATCGGTGCTTTACATACCGAGTTCCGTTACGGTGACTGTCTCCTAGTGGGCTAATTCAGTCACTGGTGTAAACGATATAACGGGAAGACTACCAGGTACTACAAGACAAGGTGAGGACGGTTGGTGAGGCACAGTCCTGCTCGACGACCTGTCTTCGCGTCTGGACTCTGCTTATGCTTAACATCAGGCAGAGCAGAGTCATTTGCCAACCTTTCTATACAAAAAGGCCTCTCACACGGTGATACAAAAACTCATTCAAAAAACTTAAGATAACATCTATATATTAATACGTTAAGCAAAAACTTTGTACCCCGTTTTACGAAAATTGCGCGGACGGAGGAGTATGAAAATTCGCACACTTATAGTTTATATAGAGAAGGAGTACAGAATGTTATTTTTTTTTAAATTAGGCATAAAAAATACATTAAATCAATAAAACAAACATTACACACTCTACCATGTATTTGACACTCATGCATAAATACACTTTTCAAAAATTTCAAAAATGGAAGAGGAGCGGCCGATTACTGTCTATGCCAATCCAAACTCACATTCTATCTTTTTTATTTTTTTATTGCTTAGGATACAATCCTTGCAGCCTTAATAAAATTACGGTCGAATGTGGACCACTGGGTGACCACTAGTTTATTATAATTCATAAATATTTTAAAAGATAGCTTACCATAAAAAATGATGATACAATTTAGCCCCTCAGCAAAAATTAAGAGAGTTTGGCTGGGAGGTGTTAATGCATTCGCCGTATAGGCCTGACCTTGCACCTTCAGATTTCCACCTGTTTCGGTCTTTTCAGAATTCTTTAGGCAGTGCCAGGTTAACATCACGAGAGGACTGCCAAAACCACTTGTCGCGGCGCGGTATTTTGATCAGAAACCCCAAAATTTCTATAGCAATGGGATCATGTCCCTACCCACAAGATGGCAAAAAGTTATCGAACAAAATGGCACCTACATGCTTTAGTTAAATGTAAATAAACTATATTAAAAATGTTTTGAAATTTTCTTCTATCCGTCTTTCCTCTAATGAAGAAGACAGTATTATAGCGAAGAGTCTATCTAATTATAAGAAATAGGACTCCTCAGGAGATTTATTACTAGTTGCAACAAATTTAAATAAAACTGTTGCGAGAAATGCTGGAAATAATACCTTTCAAAGTTTCTTTTATGGAGTGTGCAAAGCGCATTACACGAAGCAAGAAATATATTTTAAAGTAGGAATATTTTCAATGTGTTCTGAAAACGAGAGACGAATGCGGAACAAATCGTTGTCCCATATACATTTACTTTCATGCATGATTCGTGATGATTTACGTTTGTACGCTTTTTTTAGCAAGTTAATTGATATTAATGAATCCCAATTGCTGAATTGGTATCCAATAATAATATCTAAAAAGTGGAATTTAAAAGTAGAACTTATCGAAAAATATTCCTAAATTGTTCTTGATTTTTTATCATACTAATACTATAAAGAGGAAAGCTTTGTATTTTTGTATGTATGTTTGTAACGAATAAACTCAAAAACTACTGGACCGGTTTAAAAAAAAATTTCACCATTAGAATGCTACATTAGCGTTGAGTAACATAGGCTATATTAAAAAAATGTCCACCCGTGCGAAGCCGGGACGGGCCACTAGTGTGTATTAAAACTAAATACAGTGAGGACTGTTTTAAAACTAAAAACCACAAAGTTGCATTCAATCAAATCAGGATCCTCCTCCTCGACGACCTCCTTGGTCGAGTGGCTTGCACACCGGTTTTCACGGTGTCGCCATCTCTGAGGTCCCGGGTTCGATCCCCGGTCGGATCAGTTTAGAAATACCTGTTTTTTCTAAATTGTTTTGGGGTCTGTGTGTTTCCTATGTAAAATAAGTATGTATGTATTTAAATATATTAAGTTTGTCTATGCGTTGTCTAGTTAACCATTTCTCGAGTTTCTTAAGGAAGCTTTTCTTGGGGCTATATAATTGGTGTGAGTGTGGGAAACATTTATTTTTTTATTTATTAGGATCGCATTGTAATAAAGACGAACCGAAACTGGCACTAGTGTCACTTGTATGATTGATCTATTGTTTGGCATGCGGCTCGACCACGTGTTTCATTTCAGGCCAAAAGTGTAGGCTCCACCGTCGCTCTCGTACCCACTTATGCCATTTCGAGATTTATATTCATAAAAGCGTATTTCGATGGCTGTTGGGGCAGCCGCGCCCGAACGTGCCCCCGGAGCATTGTACACCCTTCTCATTGTACACACCTCTTCGTAACTGCTCCGCAATATTTCGACGTTCTTGTTTTGGCGATACTGTTCTTAACTTTACTCGATATCTATATCTATAACTAGATATAACTTTAATCTCTCATAGCATCGGAATACCCACTGTTTTTTGTCGTTATAAAATGTATCCATAGTGCAAGTGGTGCAACAAATTAGCTTTGTTGTTACTATGTTTTGATTTAATTTATTCAGGAATTAACTAAAATGTTTTCATGACTAATAAACATAATAAGCTGAACAAGGTTCACTTTCGCTAGACATATGGTTAATGCTGTGGGTCGAACATATAGACATTTTTTTCTATTTTTTTAAATAGAAATAAACTCTATTTGGTACAATACATCACACATATCACTGCATTAATGTGAGTAGATGGTAGCAACCCATCGATATTACAAATGTACATTTATTTGTCTTGATTGCTATTGAAATCTGTAACAAAAACAGTGCTATTGTCGGAAATGTTATTTATTCAGTTTATCTAGCGGACAATTGCAGTTATTTTAGTTTAGTGTCCAATCCGCTCCGCTGCATACTAAATGCAGATAAGGCTTCGCTTTCATAGTTACATTTCGATTGGGAAACAACTTGGCGAGTCGAAACTAATGAAAATGTTGGATCGTATATTATAGGTAAATGGCAATAGTTAACTGTCTACATTTGTTATGAAGTCTCTCTCTCTCACACTGCTACCCTATCACCATAAAACAAAGCTCATTAAAAGCCATTACTATATTTGCGATATAGACAATGCAATTTCATCACTAGTCCGGCTTTTATGATATGTATTTATCAGTAAAAGTTATTGAGATAGGAATCTTTATAGCTCGTCTCCTATCTCAAGTTTCGATTTCTTTGACGCATTTGTATTTTGCTTTATAAATAAACAAACAATAATCTCCGAGTAGTTATTCCGTGTTTTGTTCCTGTCATGTAAACACCATTTCAAAACAATTGCAATCGTCTTATATGCAATCTAACGATTTAAAGTTTTTGTTTTGTTTTTTCAAAATCTATGTGTAGAACTGTTTTTGTTTTTCCAAGAACACTATTCCTTAGAATGTGCATAATAAAAATATATATAGGTATCTTTATGTAAGAAAATTATGACAGGCATACTGGCGTAGTGAAAGTCAGTAACTCAATTACCAGCACTCCGGCCGCAACTGGTCCGCGTGGAAAAGTACCCTGTGTCATTCTCCGGTTATCCAATTATCTCTGGGCGAAAAATCACGCAGATCCGATGCTTCGCTTTACCGTGAAAGAGGGACTAACAAATATACTTTCACATTTCTAGCAAACGCTCGCGACTTCGTCTGCGTAAATATGTCCCGTGATTCCGGAAGAATTTCCGAAAACCCGGCTTTATTCATTTATTGTTTTCCAAACTTAACGCAAACACTACACATTAAAATAAAACAACCTTTACGGATCTACTCGCCTTTAATTTACGCATTGATTTTATTGAATTTGGTTGCAGGGAGCCTACAAGGTGAAGGTGTTCATAATGTCGTCTCGTAATAACTTGCATACCGTCTTTTTATTTTAATCGGATGCGTTGCGTTTTACGCAATAAAAGCTGATCGTATCTTTTGGTCTGGTAGTGTAGTGTAGTGTGGTATTGTCTACATCATAAAGGGAACTCTGTGCATTTTTTTTTGCTTTTTAGGTCTAATGGTTTGGAGCCGGGCGTTGATAAGTCAGTCAGGACTTTTTTTAATAAATTATAAAAACTTGAGGAGTCACCGGATGAGTGACCGAATTAAAGTACCTGTATCGAGCTCCTCCCGTGCTTCGGAAGGTACGTTAAGCTGCTGACCCTGCTTGATGAGAAATAAATTAATATTCTGTTCTATTCTTTTTGACGTATAGATTGTAATCGTTAAAACATGGTAATCCGAATTGGGTTAATGTTATGAATTAAAACCCAATCTCTCCATGTTTAGTCGACAATGAAATTGCTTTACCATCTTAGAGGTGAATTTTGTTTGCATAATTATATTAAAACAACAAGTTCTATTTTTGTTTAAGAGACCAAGTGACATATACGTTGTCATTATTGACAATGAGCCGTAGCGAAATTTTATTGTAATGGAAGTTTTTGTCAAAAGTGATAAAGCAATTTCATGGTTGACTATACTATAATTTATTGGGAATGTCTGGAACACGTATATAGGCTGATGATGATGATGAATAAGGGTTTTCTCCACGGCGATCGAAGCACGATTTCTCGTATCCAACCTGAGCACCTATCCTTTTGGCTACATAACTAAAAAACATTTAAACCTTTTTTATATATATGTATTAATGTTAGTTACATGAGTACATAGAGATGTCAATGCTACGCAGAAAGTAATAAGAACTCTTTAGAGAAGTATCCGTCATTGCTCACCAGAGGGATATGAAAATGTCAAAGTAACCAAGTCACGAGTTGCTTCATTCCTAATGCATGACCCCACGTACTGCTTAGACAGCTCCGAGCCTGAGCAGATGTACTGGTAGGTACCTACATTTAATTCTGAATACTTTGAACGCGACTGCAGTGGAATGCACACGAACTATGTGCCGCTTCCCAAGTAAAACTGGTAGGAACTTCTACAAATTTTAAATGGAAAATTCGTTTTGGAAGTCAAAAGGATGGGATTAATGACGCCTCGGTGGCCGAGTGGCAGAGCGCTCGGCCCGATACCCGAAGGTCCCGGTGATTAAGCCATTACCCATCAATTGTAGCGATGACTTGATTTCAATGATGGAGGCCTTTGCCCAGCAGTGGGACAATTATAGGCTGTTTACTTACTTACTTAAGAGTATTTCAATGTAAAAATGTTATGAAATGGGTCCGTGGTCACAGAGAGTCAGTCTCCCTGTGACCACGGACCCTGCAAAGGGTTCGAAACGTCAGGATAAACATTTAATTGTAATGTGTAAAATAAACGCGAGTAGATCCGTAAAAGTTGTTTCATTTCAATGTGTAGTGTTCGCGTAAACTTTAGAAAACAATATGTAAAAATGTTTATCTATAGTTAGTTATTTAGTATAACTACTTTGATTTGTTGCATTTGTGTTTGTTATGGATTGTTAATGATAAAATCGATAAACTTTAGTGTACAAAAGTTTACGCGATCACTTCGTATTAAAACAAAATGCAACACTTTTACATTTCAGTTAGATACTAATCCAGGCATTTCGCACCGCAGCACGACCGTTAGCAACGTCCGCCAGATTAAAAAATATAAAAAATAAACGCGTGTCGAAATCCGTATAAAAAGTTCAATTTGAACATGAAACCTACACAAATTTTATTTTATTTTTACACGGCGAACTTTACAAAGACGTAAGATTATTACATAGCTAGGTATTTTTCATGTATATGTCCATGCACTCATTAGCAGCCACAGAAACAGTGTTGTTATTATTTTTATTTACTCCGGTCCAGAATGTTACAGCTGTGCTCGACAGCAGGTGTTAATGACCCTCTTAGTTCCCGAAACTAGCACACAGTCATCATATGGCAAACAAGGGACAAAGCAGACTTGCGACTTCAGCATTGGAGATTAAGTCGCTTTTCGGAAGCTCAATGCCGCGTTCTTACGCTTCAATCTGCAGATTTTGTGTCTGTGTCACAAAAGTGTGTTGTAGTACAAACTCATCAATATTTGCATCCCGCTTTCCCCCTCGCCATACCTCTCCACACCGGCTTACAACATCGATAAAATCGCTGAATCGTGCGACTTTCATACCGCAATCAAACGCAGCTGTCACTAAAACTCATGCAGCATCGATGCGATCACTAAAACGCACAGTGTCGATACCGTGATCAAACGCATTGTCAAAACACGATGCAGCATCGATGCAGTCGTAAAATCGTCGATCGCCCGTCCTAAAATGATCAAGTGTGCTATTAACCTATGCATGGGCTGGGACAACATTGACTTGTCAAAACGTGAATGTGTACGTGCAAAATTATATTATTGTGTTAGTGATTAACATAATTTAGGAGTCTGCTCTCTGTGGGAATGTTGCCTGTGAAAAATCAATTGCATCAAATACGGTGGATGGCACGGCATTAATACTCAATTATTGTGCTTCAACGCTGCAACTATGATTACTTATGGAATTGTGTGCTATTCATTTTTATTCATGACACATTTCAATGTTAAAGTTACTTGGCTTTATTTCTAAAAAAAATAAGTTTCTTGTTTTTGAAAGTCTTTATTTATACCATACATTTTTTTTTTCAAATTTATTCATATAAATAAATAAATGTTTCCCACACTCACACCAATTATCTAGGCCCAAGAAAACCTTCCTTAAGAAACTCGAGAAATGGTTAACTAGACAACGGATAAACATACTTAATATACTTAACATACACAACATAACATACATACTTATTATATATAGGAAATACCCAGACCCGAAACAATTTAGAAAAACAGGTATTTCTTAATTGATCCGACCGGGGATTGAACCCGGGACCTCAGAGATGGCGACACCATGAAAACCGGTGTGCAAGCCACTCGACCAAGGAGGTCGTCAAATCTCTACATTGTGTGCTTAGATGTGTGTGTGTGTGAGTGAGTGACGAGAAGCGATAGAAACTTTGTTTATTTCATTGTTTACTTTCAAGAGACAGACAAAGGCACTTTATTTGTTAAGATATCGTGGCAACTTGTTATAGAAACAGCACTACTGCACAGACTAAACTTAGTCTGTGCAGTAGTGCTGTTTACTAATAATGTCTTTTATGTACTTTTTGCACGTTGTCTAAATAAGTAAATAAACTTATCCACCAAATGGTTTCCAAACGATTTCATTTAACGTTTCGTGGACACTGTCTTTAGAATTTACAATTAAATGGAAGTGTAAATATTGTATCTTCCATGATATCAACGAATAACTAATCCTTCAATTGGAATAGGCCAATAGAAATGTTTGTTAAATATACTTTTTACACAATTAGAGCTTATTCAAATGAAAAACTCGAATACAACTTATCAACACCGTATAAACGTGGTTTACGCTGGGTTATCACTGGAGAAATCAAATATCCTCTGGGAAAGCTCACATGCGATGCCGCGCCCCTGTAGGAAATAAAATATTCACCGACAGAGATTCTCTTTAGATAAAAGCCTTCTTGCATATTGTCCAGAAGGATAACGGCAAATACGATCACTATTCGTCGCGACTATAAAAGCGTGATATATATTTTTTAAACAATCATACATATTTTTTGTTTGTTATGCGTGTGGTGACGGCGGCAGCGTGGCGTAATGAAGCTGATGTATGTGTATGGTTGACTGAAAAAAAAAGTTTATTTAACAACACTAACATACATACCTATGACATAAAATGTTTTCAAATTACAAATGAAGTTAATACATGCTAAGGTTGTATCGACTAACGCTTCCAATTTAATCCAGTTTAAAATAATCAAACTTTTTTGATATTCCGTTTATTTAGGCATTTACCTTTTATATATTTATCTTTATCTTATATGATGTATTATTAGATAAATGATTATAATTATGATCCTCATATCGATGACTACAAATGTTCTTTTAAAACTCAATAATTTGCTTCTTTTACAAAATCGAGTTTTTGTTAAATTACTTTATGTATAATGGTTGCTTGTATGTAGCTATATAAATGTTACGCTGCTTACATTGTAAAAGTTTTATGACTGCCTTTAAAGTCTTAAACACAATAGCGAGTTCGGTTTAAACTTAAAACATTAAATTAACTGGATAATTGGTGCTAGTTAAGCTTCGCGATGAAATTAATTGGCTTGCTTAATCGCGACGTTTTAAATAAGGGCTGGAGCAACTGTAACATCTTTTCAATTAAAAAACTTGCGTTAGGTAAACCAGCTTATTGCAGATTATCCGTGGCTGCGCTTAAGCATAGCAAGAAGTTTAGGTTATTTTCTATTTAGTTTATGCAATCAAAAGAGGGATTAGACGCCCTACAGTAAGAAAACAGAAGGTTTAACGTAAATTTCTCACATCAAGCAAGCATAAACTTCATAATAAATTATGAAGAAAATTTTATAGAAAATAAAGAAAGGAAACGAATTTGGTATATTATGTGTTACTTTTTTTTTGCCGACCATACATGGTTGTTACTTAGCATAATGCCATGACATGAGGATGCAAAGGCACTGGTTTTCTGTAAAAAGATCCATCTGTCTAGCAAAGGAATAATTTTATAGGTCCTCGGGCCTGTATGCTAAACGTCTAGTTTGACAGAAGATCCCATTATAAAGATTCATCCTTATAAAAAGGGCGTTTTTAAAAAACTTTAATTTTTGGTTAGACTCCTTTTTTAACCCAGGAAAATGAATCCTGAATCATCCTGCGAGTCTTTTATACTGCGGGGTACAGGTCGCGTCATGTAAAAAGAACGCTGGAAGAAAGTGGAGGGGGTGTGTCTGCGCATGTGTACACTCGCGCACGAAAGTACTAGGCCCATTGTTTTATTTTTGTACTAGCCTTTCGCTCGCGGCTTCGTATTATTAAATAAATAAATTAATAATCTTTAAAAAGTAAAAGTAAAAAATAATAACAATAAACAGACGTTTTTTCAGTGTATAATATAAAAAATTAAAGTAATGTTGAAACTCCTTCCATTAAGTCGTCGTGGATGACGTGGAAACCAGATGAGGATGCGGTGTTGGTGCTAGAGGTCGCCATTTCATCGTCGTCGTTGTCGTCACTAGAGATTTCATCATCATTTGAGTCAGAATCATCATCATCATCCTCTACGCGAATAATAAACGTTTCTGTCATCATGTCAACCACATGATCGCTTTTAGAATAATCAGCCTCTATTTCCTTCACCTTGGTACATAATTTCCCCCATACTGTGGCTCCCATTAAATTAACTTTTTCATTTATTAGTTCAGTTATTTGTGTGAGGTTCCAACTTACTTATTGCTGGCGACATATCCCTTTATTTGGGACCAGGCCATTTCGATAGGATTCAGGTCCGGATGATATGGCGGCAAACGTAATACAGAATGGCCTGCTTCGTTTAATATGGCATCAATATTAAATTTTTTGAACTGATCTTTGTATTTTTTTACTAGGGTGTACTAACTCCGGCTTTAGCATTGATTCTTCAAATTCAATGCCTTTTTGACAGAGCCAG
This sequence comes from Eudonia lacustrata, assembly GCA_947562085.1. Taxonomy (NCBI): domain Eukaryota; kingdom Metazoa; phylum Arthropoda; class Insecta; order Lepidoptera; family Crambidae; genus Eudonia; species Eudonia lacustrata. The sequence goes on along the minus strand of OX387315.1, from coordinate 10,029,959 downwards.
CTTTGCATGTCTGCTTTCTTTGTATTGGACGTTGGTGCAGCATCGAGTTGTTTGTTGTGGTACGATGCATTGTCGACTACCACGACTGAATTAGCCGGTAAATTCGGCACCAGTTTAGTAAGGAGCCACCGTTCGTAGTTCTCATAATTCATATTGTCGTGGTAGTCGCCGGTTTTTGTACCGGCTTTGAACGTCAGCAAAGCATTTGGTACAAATCCTGCTTCACCACCCGCGTGCACTATTACCAAGCGGCTACCTTTAGATAAAGGTTTTTTAATGCCTTCGGTGGGACCGTCTGTCCAAGAATGGTGAGACGCATGCGAATTATCGATGTATGATTCATCAGTGTAAATGATAGGTCTTCCTTCCTCTCTATATTTTTTTAACTTTCTCAGATAGTCAATTCTTTGAAATCGAATTTGTGACTGCTCAATTAAAAGTTGTTTTTTTTTTTATTTTTTTTATGTTAAAAGGAGGCAAACGAGCAGGCGGGTCACCTGATGGAAAGTAATCACCGCCGTCCATAGACACCCGCAAAACCAAAGTTATCGCAGATGCGTTGCCAACCTTGGAAAGGAGTTGGATCTTGAGGAGGGAGTAGGAATTGGGAAGGGGGAGGGGTGAGAGATGGGCCTCCGGTACTTTCACTCACCGGACGAAACACAACAGCAACGCCGTTGTTTCACGCCGATATTCTGTGAAAGGGTGGTGTTACGCCGGGCGAGCCGGCCCATTTCGTGCTGCAACGCAACGTGGCTCTACCACTCAGACAGTGTTACTCATTTAGCACCACCCAGGGGTCACGTGTAGGGTCTCAAGGGTAAACCTACGGACGCGAGTAACTTTAACCCCCAATACCAGTTGTCTATTGGTTTCAGTTTTTTTCCACTGAAAACCCAATTTTTTTATTATTCGCCTTAGACTTGTTGCAGATCCTTGGAATTGTAGGTCATCCTGTAACTTCCTCCGCAACTTGCCTATAGTAGGCAATTCTTTTTCAGTGACGTGGATATTGTGGATGATTCTTTTTATAACACCCTGGTCAAAGCTGTCAATGTCTGTTATTGGTTTTTCTTTTATTCTTTTATTTTTGCCGGGAGTTCGAAAGACAGTAAGAAATTCCGAATCTTTTGAACCTTTTACAATTCGTCTCACTGTAGACTCGGACCATTTTGTTGCCTCGGCGGTCAGTTTCATACATTGTTTTAAATTATCAACTGCATTATTATCAGCCTCTCTCTTCATAAAACAATATACGTCATAAATAATTTTTCTCACTTTTCTATGTAAAACCATTATTTTCGTGATTAGAAACTTTTGTGCGCGATGTTATTTTGAGAACGACAGTGACGTTAGCCACAGCGCGGAAACCAAAGGTCGACTGACGAACCAATAGCGCGCTAGCAAGCATGCGGTGCGTGACCCCCCCTCCCCCGCGCCGCACCTCATACCACCAAATAGACCGATAAATCGCATAATGCGCAGCTTGACCGCCAGCGTTTTTTTTACATGACGCGGACTATATGTGTGGTTAGCCTGATATCATCCAATCCGGCTAATCCACAATAAAAACCTTATTTTTAGGGTTCCCTACTTCAAAAGGAAAAACGGGACCCTAATAGGATCACTTTGTTGTCCGTCTGTCTGTCTGTCTATCTGTCTGTCAAGACCCTTATCTTGGGAACGCGTAGAGGTATCGAGTTGAAATTAAAACCGTATATTTAGGTCTACGGTCCCTTGAAGCTGTGAAAAAATCAAACTTCTAAGTTAACAAAAAAAAAGATACAGCCGTTTATGTCGCAAAAAAAGTATATTTCGACGCTCTCAAGGGAATCAAAATTGGTAGGGTACTTGCCGTTGACCTAGAACTATGAAGTTTGGCAAGTAATATCGTCTTATACTACAAGTACAGGGAAAAATCTGAAAACTATACATATTTCATTAAATCACAAAAAACAGGGTCTGCAAAGAGCGGAGGTCCAAATTTTGAAGTAAGTTAACCTTGTCATGTGGGGTATCGTATGAAAGGGCTTCATTTGCACAAGCTTAAACAGATTTTTAATTATTTTTATAATGTATATATAGTTTTTGATTTATGACGAAGAATGTAATTTTTTTTTTTTGTGATTAACCTTACTTTTAGGTGTGAACTGTCACTATAATCACAATTCCACTTATAAAACACAATAATATAAGTAATTGTAAGTATTGGAAACTGAAATTCGGGAAAAGTTCGAGACTCGATTCCTGAACTATATAATATGTACCCATAAATTTGTACGGAACGCTCGGTGGGCGAGTCCGACTCGCACTTGTTTTTAAGAGGCTTCCCAAGAACGCTGTGGAGTCATTCACCACCCGCCACGGTGGTCCCTTTGAACACGTCTAAGGCGCCTCACCCCCCGTTCCTAAGGGGTTGATTTAGACACTTAAGTATTTTAATTAGATTGCTTTAAATAACCAATATTTTTATACAATCTCTATTCCCCCATACAACGGAATCCTTTCATAAAGTTACCAAAATGTTGTTCTGATAAATAAATAATGCACACACCTAGCATTGTCACAAATGTTTGCAATATACTCGTAGGTACGAGTAGACAACACTGTGATATGTAACTATGTCAAATACTAATTCAATATAAGTTTTCGGTGTTATTAAAAAAAAAGAGCTTAAACTTTGAAGGTATTGTGTTTGTCTTTTTTAAAGAAATAAATGTTTAAAAGGTAATGATTATGTTAACCTTTAACAGTTTCGTTATAGTGTATCACAGTATACTCACGAACTTTTGGAATAGTATGTTTCCTTCGCACTAAAGCAGTTGTAATATAATATTGGGCTAATGCCTTAAACAAATGAATTCGTAACACAAATGGCGTTCGTAGAGAAAGTTCACAATAGAAACATAATGTTTAAAATTATTCGTAATTCTCAAGTATATTTAACTTGTGAAATGTTATTTGATGGTTATGTTGTTTGATACAGTTGAATAACCCACACAAATTATTAATTCACAATATGAGATCAAATCGTGAAGTTAGAAAAGCGCATTTGAAGAGGACACGGAAATTTATTAAAACCTATAATGTCCTGTGAAATAAGATGCAGTTAATATAACCAAACAAATCTCAGACCGAAATCTTTGCAAATAAACATTTGTCAACAGAAATGTTTTTATGTAAATCGAACTATTTGAGTAAATTTCATAAGAGTAACTAAATAAAGTTTAAATCAATACACTTCTATACGATATGTATAAACAGTGCCTATACATCTGTGTAATGTAACGCTCTTCCCCTTGGAGCATACTTTTCAATCAAAACTTTACTGAACAATAAAAGTTTTCTGCTACTAAAGTCAATTTTATGAAGCCGTAAATATTTTTCCTCCACGTCATAAGGTCGTAACATACCATCAGATAAAATGAAGAGGAGCCAAATGAAGATTAATAGTAAGAAAACTTAGAAAATAGTCAACTTACTTGACTTATGGAGAACAAACAACGTCTAGAAATGCCTTTCACAATTTAGTGTGTGATGATTTACTGAAATGGAGACAAAAAAAAGATGCTACGCATTTGTCTAACTAAAAACTAATATAACCTTTAGATAAAATCGAACTAGCATTTTAAATTACATTTTACATCTTTGATTACCACGAACCAACCACCACTTGCTGATAAATATACTTACCAATTTGCTGATATGTGCTTGCTACTTGAAATAAATTATTGTACTTTAACTATTCATCACTTTGATATTTCTAATAACAATATGAAATGAAAAATGGAATGAAAATTATTTATTTAGTGTCACACAGTAATACATGAAATAAAATAAAAATAAAATAGAATTAAAAAATGCAAAAAAGGTATCCACTCAGCATTTGTCAGAACACCAAAGGTGTCCCGACGCTCATCTTCCGAAAGCACATTAATAGAATATTAACGAAATACATTCTGTTAATTTTGGCATCAACTTTTGCTTATTATTTTGTTTGCTTTAAGAATGTACCATACGTGTGTGAATGAATATTTAAACCTGAACCAGCAAATAAAACTTGCCAGCCGTCGCGTCGCTCGCCAGAGAAACTTAAACGAGTGAAATTTGTAAAATAAACCGGCCAAGACGAAACTTTGCCAGAAGTTCGTAAGTTTTTGTTCAAAATATCAAATGTTTCGCAAAACTTCGCCAAAACATAAACTACTTCGTCGAAGTGAAAGAAACGAAATGGCGGAGAAAATGTTGTTACAATAAGTACTTTTCTTTATCGAAATGCTTTAGAAAAAATATATTTTTTTCTACAATAGCAAAGTTGTTTGGTCTTGAACACTTTCTGCTTTCTACTGACCCCTTGCTAAGATCAGGGATTACGCCGATCGACGTAGGATTGATTGATTAGAACGAACAATATATTAGTAATCAGCTTTTAAAGGTTTAGGCTTTCGCGTTAATCGCCGCCATCTCGAATGAAAGCCTGTTCCGCTTTTAGCGCTGCTTCCGATCAAAGTCCATGAATTTTCCTTTATGCTGCAAAATGCGGGTTACAGAACGTCCTAAGTAACCCAATTTATTTCTATCAAACCATTTTGTTACTTATAGCTGGGTTATTTTTTATTTCTTATACTAGCTGTTGACGTATTAAAAAAATATTTTAATTTCAATAGATTAAAGCGGTAACTAATTTAGTTAGTGTGATTTAATAATTCTTCTCTTATGTGGTTTATACCGGCACAAACAATATATAATAGTAGTTTATGCAACTGTCATATAATGAAGGGTATTAAAACACGAGTGTGAGTTTATGAAACGAGCGCAGCGAGTTTCATAATAGTAACGAGTGTTTTAATACCCGTGTTATATGCAGTTGCATACACTACTTTATCTTCACTAATGCAATTAGTCAAACAACAAGAGTAAAAGCTGACAATAGTTTATTTATAATAATTGTTCAAATTTTGGATGGTACAATTTTGAAAGTTAATGTTAATTATTGATCCAGCAGCTGTAGCGGTCGCGGGGCAAGCAGTAGAGCTCGTAGACGGAGTTGGAATATTTATAATTACTTCATTCGTCTTGTTTTCTATACTGTTCAAGATCGTATTTGAGACTTGAATTTTATTCATTAAAGACTCATCAATGTAGCTTTCAGCCACAGTAGAAGACTTCCACCCCCCGTGTCGTTTCAGTGCGGTCAAATCACCACCGCTATCTATGAGAAGGGTCGCCGAGGTGCGCCGGAAGCAATGCCCCGTGTACAACGCTGGGTTAGGCAGATTCAAAAAACTTGCGATAGTTTTTCCCAGAGCACCAAATTTATTAATACCAGTTCTTTGATCGACGCACTTCGCCGATCTATAGCTCAAGAAAAAGGCAGGGTTTCGACAGGGGGTGGGTCGAAGTTCCATGTATTTTTTACATACGGCATAGCAGTTGCCCGTCACAACGAAAGAACGATCTATTTTCGTTTTTGTTTTCGAAACTTTCACCATGATTGTACTGTCGTCTATGTTAGAGACTTCATCGAACTGGATGTTGTATAGCTCTTGCCTTCGGCATGCCCCCATTATGCCGAAGATTAGTGCAACCTGTAACAATAAACGATATAATAAGCTTGAGGTACATAGCCAAGGCAAAAACTATGATTTATGAAGTAGTAAAGTGTAGGTACCTACTACCTAATTTATACACAAAGCGCTTAAACGGAGTGTCTAGATAACTTGCGTGTGTAGTACGTAAGTACTAGGTAGATTAAATAACAGAACTAAAATACACTTACCTTTTCAAAAAGATACAAAATATCTGGTGAATCTTTCAGGAACATCTTTATTTGACCTGATGTAAACGTCAAGGACTTTTTTTCCTTGTGTCCTTCTGAACTGCGTTTCAGGAACGCTATGACTTTTGAATACTTCGTGATATCAATATTGTTGTAGATACTCAGTGTGGATTTGAGCATAGAATATTTAGCCCACATAGAAGATGGCTTGAATTTGTCGGAGAGGTCTTTGAGATACACAAGAATGACATTTTCAGAAAATGATGTAGTTTTCTTTTCGATCTTCCATGCCAAAAGTTATTATATTCTTTTTCATATAATTTTCTAGATTTTTCTGGCAAAAGGTTGTGAGTTACTTTTGTTGCCAATTCTAAAATATCCGGAGGCGTACAAATATCATCGTCGCTGTCCATTTTTAACTTTTAATTTGTATTTTAAAAACAAAACACATTGCGAAACATTAAATTCACGCGTACGTGTATTGTCACAGTGAACTTGCCGCCATTAAAATCTAACCAATGAGAGTGCAGCTGCGCGCGCAGGGCCAATCAGGAGCGAGCGCGCGCTGTTTTTTTTTTTAAATTTAATTGGCACAAGATCTTACCAAAGAGTTTTGTGTATGTAAGTTTAGTAGTTTCGACGAAGTTTTCACGTATAACCCAACTGTTTTCAAAAGCCAGCCTAATATCAAAATTTTATACAATTTGTATGAGGATTTTGACATAAGGCTCGCCAGGTTAATTGGTCGCGTTTTATTGATGTTATAATGAGATTTTACGATATCGATGTGGATATTATACCATCATGTGAAATTGCTTAAATTGAGTGTTTTGTTGTCTGCGCTATAACAGTAGTAATTATAAGTCAAGTATTGGAAACATAAGTAGAATGTTACAACATTAGTGTAGATAAATTAACTTATTCTTGTTAGTGTTTGATTTTAAAATGTTTGCTAATGTCTAAAATAATATAAATTAAAAACTATACTTTTCTATTTTAAGAAATTGCATTAAATATGTAATTTAGTTACTTAACTATTTATGTCATGAGCATTACTTCTTAAAATTATTAATTATTGTAAAGTATATTTACAATAAACTTAATGTAAAATTATTCATCTCATCATTATGTTTAATACGGAAACTAGACTTAAGTTGCTCATGGCCTATTTTATCTTTGATTCATAATTTATTAATTCTTATAAACATGCCTATGTCATAACAGAAGATATTCAAATTTAAAAAAAAAAAACAATTATATACTCGTAAAAACCATACTAACATAAAAAATAACTGCAAAAAGAGAAAAAACTGAAAAGAAAAAAACAAGCTCTACGATCCCAGAATTCAATTTGAGCAATGTTGAATGCATTTTGAAATATTTATAAATACATTGAATATTGATAGTTGTCGCAGGCGTGGACAATCTCCAACCAAAGAGAGTGCGGATTTAATTGAGTTAGCCACGGCCGCTTGGTTGATGATTGTCCCCGTCTGCGACAACTATCAATATTCAATGTATTTATAAATACTCATTTATTATCGATTTTATTATTTAAGTATAGGTATCGGACAAGGGAATATTTTACGTTGCATTCAACATTGCTTAAATTTAATTCTGGGATCCTAGAGCTTGTTTTTTTCTTTTCAGTTTTTTCTCTTTTTGCAGTTATTTTTTATGTTAGTCCAGTTTTTACAAGTATATAATTGTTTTTATATAGTTGTTTTAGCAGTCGGGTTTTTTGTTTTATTTTAATAATTTGGTTTATTACAAACTTTTTAGTTTTGCAAAGCAAATAAATTTCAGAACCTAAATAAAATAATTATATTAAAATGCCTTTCTCTTTTAAATAGCAAAGTCATAGCGCATACACCAATTGTCAATAATTTGATTAAGGCGTAAAAACAAAACTCTTGACGTCATGTACCTACTTTTGACTGACAAGTTCTTTGAGTTTTTTAAACATGGGAATAAAATCTGCTAATATTCCCGAAAACAAACATCATAAAACATTGATATAAATGAAAATTATTAACATCTACTTACGTCCATAGAATAATTGGCCATATCCATTAAATTCCGTAGACGTTGTAGTTCATTTAAAGAATTTTGATCGTGTGGTCGATCTAACAGTTTTTTGGGGTCAAGACTACTAATAGCTAACCCGGCCAATGTTTTTACTTTTTATTTTTTTATAGCCTATATACATACATACATACATACATACATACATACATACATACATACATACATACATACATACATACATACATACATACATACATACATACATACATACATACATACATACATACATACATACATACATACATACATATACTACTTTCAAATACTTTCAAAGTATGTCGATTAAATGCCAAAACTAATTAGCCGGATCTTGCAACAGAATCAACTCCATTATCAATGGAGAGGATGAACACAAAATACAAATATACATACATATAGCACAAACGACTAGTATTGAATTCGTCCCAAATCATCGCTACTAAGAATGATAACCAATGAATAATAATTTTAATCCTGCAAACGTAAAACTTTGCATTATTAATTGATTCAGTCGTTTCACAGCCTGGACCATAAGCTCTCGAGTAAGCTTTGGATAAAAAGTTTTTAAACAATATTTCCAAACTATCCCGATTGACTTTGTCAGGTTGAGATGATTTTTTTTGATTTGATTTTAATCTCTTCATGTAAACTTATGATATGATTCAAGAGGTAGTCACATTAGAGACACCTATAACACTTGGGATAGCCATTTAGTTTACTTTGGTTGAACAGATGAAGAATAGAAAAATCCCGGCTTTCTTGCCAGCTTTTCTCAGTCGAAGTCTCTACCGACATTTGAACAAGCGAAAAATTCAGCAGTTTTTTGAAACACAAAATTTAAGTATTTTAAAGGTTTTAATGGTTTTTGACGTCAATAACGACTTGTGAACGCCTAACATTATTATCGTTGTATAATATGTGGGTATTATGAATGACTTTGACTTTGATCAGTGTCACACTTGATTCAAAAGTTATCGTTCATTGTATATACATGGAATTAGTTATAACAAAACTCATTTGCCCTTTTCAATTGTCAACAGAACCTCAAGAACCAGATAATGACGACAAACTTGTGGGTGGAGCAGTCGTGGTATGATTACAAACTGCGCTGGGAGCCTAAGGAGTACGGGGGCGTGCATATGCTACACGTGCCCTCCGACCACATCTGGCGGCCCGACATCGTGCTCTACAACAAGTGAGACCCATCCACCTACCCACGCAGAACCTCGTCCACACACACATCCTTCAGGACTCAGCCACGAGCGCGAGCGTCTTGCGACGCGGCGAGCGTGTTGCTAGTTCATTGCGCGTTATACTACGGCAGTCATAGTCGACAGTCATAAAAATAACGTGATGAACTAGAAATCCGCTCGCCGCGTTGCAAGACGCTAGTGGTCGCGGCCTAGCAGTCAAAATTAACGGGCGAATTAGCGATTACCACCTTTTTTTATTCAGCCCAATAGGCCAATTCTATTTGGAGTACTTATGAAATCAATTTATGTGACTTCGCTGAAGTAATATAATGATGTTAATGCCATGTAACCATTTTTTGCGTGAAATTAAGTGATTTTTAAGTTTTATAAAAACGGAGGAATAGCGAATCGAATTTTAAATAAATCTACACTAAAATGGGATAAAAGGGATCTCAAAAGTTGATAAATAAAACTTAAGTGAATACTACACATTGAAATGGACCACTGTATCGCGTATATTTTTTATTTTAATTTATAACGTTTAGAAAGAGAGTTGTCGGAACTCGGGTAAAAATAAGTAGTCTCAAGCATATACGTGAAATTAAGTATGCAATGTGCGTGCATGCTCTCGAGGGACCGAACCATTACATAAGATCTGACAAACCCCAAATAGTTACTCGCTTTTTGGTTATTGGTAAGCCTACCTACTTCTGCCTGGTGGCAGCAATGTCTTTCGTTGCGTGATCAAGTTTGAACTGAAACGAAAGCAAAAACGAAAGCTTCAGGAACAGCAATACACGCGTTTATAATTTTACCCTTAGTGTTGTAAGCGTCTTTATGCGGTCATATTCCGGTCTATAAATAAAAAACATCAAAATTTCATTAGAGAAGATTCCCAAAAATTTCATCGGAGTTATTTGTATACGTAACCTTAACTGACAAAGTGTCTATACTAACAATCAAGGGTAATGTAAATAAGTGAATTCTGAGAAAATTATTCTAAAGGTTTCTATTTTGATGAACCCACCCTTTAGCGGACGCGAACAATCAATGTTAAGTCTGCGAAACAAGTTTAAACTTTGCTCAAAAGCGTCGTCATAATTTAGCCGCACTTCGTCAATCCAGCGACACTATTAATGGTGCAGTATTACAAATTAATACTTGATTTACGGGCTACAGGCCAAGACATACATACAGAAGTTTAATCCAACTCAGTTAATTAATACAGGACAGTAGTTTTAAAAATATTTCGAGAACTGTTTTTGCAAAGATGCTAAACACTAGTTTTTATAGTTTTTTGTCTAACATAATAACTATTTTGAACTTTCTATCAACCTAATGGATTTTTATATAAAAAATCCGGCACTGACAGTAACAATTGAGTTAGTTTTTGGGAGCATGTAGCGCTTGGGAGCAATTTAGCCCTGGGGTTTTGCATCAAAGGTTTTTCATGTAGGTAGGTTGATTGGCAGTTTATAAAAATTGCCAATCCTACGTTGCCTACATTATGTACGTTACAGTGCACCTATTTCCCGAATTACTAACTTGTACAATTGTACATAGGTACTTGAATGGACAAACTTTTACTTTATCCCTTTTCCCAATCCCACTAATGGAAAAGTGACGAGGAATTATAAGGGTCCACGGAATTTTATATCCGGCATAAACTTTAAATCACCTTGACCACAGTTCGAGAGAGAGATATTATTCCAGTACCTTTCCAAGTTCCGTGCTTGAAGTGAAAGCTTTATAAAAAAATATATTGAATGAAAAAAACAAATGAACTCCACAAGAAAAGGTCGAAAAATATCAAAGTTCCTTTACGATCACCATAATTCGATTTCTGGAATGAATAAGCTGCCCTTATTCGGTGCTTTCCGAGCGAAATGAGTGACGTCACCTTGATGAGATCTCGCAAGTAAATGGGGACTTTCGATTTCAATCAATCAGCCACCTTCGAAAAAATTTATTTTATGCCTTACCCGTATACGGGTTGGAGTAGACTTAGGGAAATATAGGGTGACTTTCGTGGGGCCAAACGATCCGGGGTGTCTCGGCTCGCGGGGTATTTGTTGGGTACTTGCGACGCTCTAGTCGACTCCACCTTTTCGTTGTTTCAAGTGGAAAGTAAATCCGGAGAAACCCTTGGCTGATTTGGACCACTTTTGGATTTGGATTGGAGTTTAACTTAACGGCATAATAGGCTCACTCGCTGGCAGACCAGACAGTCTCTTGTAAAGGCACTGGGTATCCGCCCTATTAAACCCTAAGATAATTGATATTTGACAAATGATATTTTTAAGATTAATTGAAAATAAATATATGTTAAGTTGTATATTAGGTTGGGAAAAAATTCTTTTCGCATATAGTATGTTTGAACTTGTAACAAAATCTCTTTGGCTATTACTATTTGTATCTGGCTGGTTTTGGTATCATTAACCCCCGTATTAATAAACAAAGTGTAAGCTTGGAGTAGTTACTCCGTGTTTTGTTCCCGTCATGTAAACTTCATTTCATATTAGAGTAAAAGAGACAAAAAACGGAGTAACTACTCCAAGCTTACACTTTGTTTATTAATAAGCCCCAATAAGTTTAAATTTTAAAGATAATTCCAAATTAATAATTAATTAGAAAAATGTGTGATTTTCATTTGTTATTCTTCCTGTCAAGATGAGTGAATCTAATGAAGAAATTCGATACATTTTAAAATTTTAATACAAAAAAAGTAAAAAGGTAACGCAAGCCGCGAAAAAAAATTTGCGATGTTTATGGACCTAGTGCAGTGTCTGTGAGAGTAGCACAAAAAGGAGATGTTCGTTTTTGGGCCCTTATTTTATTACAGTTTTGAAGTGATGTTTTTCTGATAGATCTGCCTTCTGAGATGATGTTTCCAAAAAGATAAAAAATATGAAAACCCCCAACATAATTTAAAAAATATTTAAAAGCTTGAAATTTTGTTTTCTTCATCAAGCTTTTCTTATTATTTTTGGGTTCTAATGAAAGTTTTAAGTTTTTATTATATATTGCTGAACTTATTTATACAGTCTAAAAGGTATTTTATGGTTTCAATGCAATTTTCTGAAAATGAAACCATGCGGTTGCTGGCTGTAAGACCGTTTACGCCGCACACTAGCGCCGCCAATAAAAAAAAACATATCTAGTAATTAGAGATAGAAAATGAAATTATGCTCAACATACTATTTGAATGAAGTAATTTAGCATTTTTACATCACCTAATGAACATCTGACATGTTATGGTTTAATTAAATACGGCGTTTTAGTTAAAACTGGCCGTTTTTAGCTGTAACGTCTTATTAAACCGTGTTTCTCAAACCACAAAGAGAAACAATCACGCAAGAGTTCCCATGCCTTCCTCAATTCTCCGACGTTTACAAGTACCAAGCTCTGACTTCGAGTATCGAGATCGGTATGCCCGAGAGCTGTCCAATAGTATCCTAGATCGAATTTAAAGAAAGCAGACTGAACATCAATGAAGCACAAGTGAGTACGTAAATAGGTATCATACTAATATTATAAATGCGAAAGTTTGTGTGTGACAGACATATCGATACATCAATATGTATGTCTGTATATTTGTTCGTTCTTCACGCTGCAACGGATGGATGGATTTGGATGAAATTTGGCATAAAGATAGTTTATAACCCGGATTAACACATAGGAGTTTTTATTCCGATATTCCCACGGGAATCACACTATAAATAAGTATACTAAAAACGACAATTTAATTTTCCAATACAAAATGATTTGTTTGTTTCGTTGTCATGGAAACCAAAGAGAATTTAATCACTTGATGGAAACTGTCAAAGCGGTACGAAGTCTGCCGGGTCCACTAGTGTTTAATAATAACAACAACAATTAAAATTCCATTCGCACCCGTCCGTTTTTATATAAGCTCTAAATAATGAATACCTAAAACCGACATCGCGTCGCAATTACACAGCTGAAAGCAAAGTTGGTCCCTTTAAAGCTGCTTATTTACATTTTCCTTATGCTCTAAATATTTTGCATTATCATCGTGCCTCGTCTTTTATAAGTAACTCCAGTTCTTTTTGTTCTGCCTTCAAGAAATATTATGTACATTCAGAGAGTTAGCGAAGGGGTTCCCACAAAGGGAGACCAGAGCTATTATCTGCTGAGCATCTTGACTGTAAGCATCGCTACTTGGTCCGCTGTTTAAAAACGCCTCAAACATTTTAAACTTGTCAACTAATCGTTATTTGAGTTTTCAAGCATTTGTCACATGCCCACCTGATTTGACACCCCACATCCTATCACACCCAGACATATCGATACATCAATATGTGTGTACCTACATCATGTATTTTTATTATTTGGTTATGATTAGTTCTATGTTGAAAGAAAATGTGGTTTCATTTTCAAGGTAAAATTTTGTACAAACATTACTATAATACAACATTTTAAATAGAAAATTTTATTACTATAATAATAATTTGTGTTTCTAATAACATAGTGTCTCAAAGTCTGGTCCACGTAAGTTCAGTTCGCTGTTACGATTTACAACAGCGATGTAGTTAAGACCGAAAATAAAGTGCGGAATAAAATAGATTTGTGTTTAAGCGGCGGCGGCGGCGCGGCGCAGCGGCAGAGCCTCGCAGCCGTGATATAGCTATTCTCGGCGCACAATGATGCCGATAAGAATGGCTCATCGATTCAGCCTTCTGCTGTAGGAATGTTGTTCGAATCAATTTTGGAATAAGGAAATCGTCAATGAAAACGTAAAAAACATAGGGTGGTTAACTTGATTGTAAGAGAAAATGTCATTAGAAGTGATATGTCGTAAAAAGCTAGAGATCACTAAATTCGTCTTGTTCGTCTAAAAAAGTTGTAGAAAAAGTTGTGAGTATCTGTCTAACATAACGTAACGGCCGTTACGATTTGAAGTGACTGTCGTCCTTCGTCCAAACCAATAAAGCACGAATTCCACTTGTGTACCTTTTATAATAGACGTTTAGAGGCTCTCTGTCTGAGCGCCCCGCTTAAACATTTGCGTGGCTTGAATACCGCCGGGACTACTCTAATGACCGCGCATTTACTTTATCGTTTTATATTTAGTCACTCTGACGACGGAAACCAAAATGGTAAGCCTAAAGTAAATTGAATTTTCAATTCTAAAAAAATACCTACCTAATTACTTTTGCTTTGTCCTATTGAAAACACAATACAAGAATCTTTTTTTCCGTTTGTTTACCGTCAGCACACTTAAGACTAGATTAGCTACATAATTAAGTTAACGTCACATATTTGAACGAAAAACCCTAAATAGGATAAAACATTTGATCAAAAAAATTTAAGTGTTTTGTAGGTAAGTGTATATTGTAGTAATAATACTTCTGTGTTTTCATTATTAATGGTTTGAAAAATATTGGAAAGTAGTAGTAGTAAGTAAGTAGTATAGTATACCGATATGTATGAAGGCTCTTAAGTAAAGCAGCTCATAAAATGGCCAATAATTCTACGTGATAAAACGACTTGACAAGTCTGTTTATCTTTTGGCAAATTCAATTGGAACAGACTATGAATACAGATAGGTACTCAGCGTTAGCGTTATCACGTCAATGTGAAAGTAGAGGAGACCATTCAGTTATTTTAGCATTTAAATACGAAAAGTGAGAATATTAGGCAGGGATAGCCAAATAGCCATCAACCATACGATGGACATTCGATGTACGTTCGTACATAAATTATATGGTATTTTTTAGTTGTCACAATAAATCGCAACCTGTTTTGACGCAGCCGTGAGACACTTAAATGTTTTTTCTTTTTTTCTTTCATATGTTTCTTTTGCAAATTATAGATATAGTTATGTAGACTATGTAATGATGACTATGTAGAACTATAGTTCAACTTTGTTTTTTCTTAGACAGTTTTTGACTTTTATTAGTAGGTACTGTATGGTATGGTAACTGGTAAATGATGTAAATTTGCAAACATATTTTTTTCTTTTTTGTGTTTTTTTAACATGTTGTTGTCCTTTATATTTTGTGTTTTTATTTGTGATGGAAAGTATCCTTTTATGATAGGGCATTTTCCAACAGTCGTCAAACTATTAACCCTTACAGCGTCAGCTGTAAGGGAGAAAAGAGCTGGACACTTGCTGAGTTTCTTGCCGGTTTTCTCAGTACAAGGTCTCCCGCCCAGAGTAAACTTACGAACCGATGGCATAATGACGTTCATAAGAGCTATTTGTAGCCTAACTGAATAAATGATTTTAAATTTTGAATTTTGAAGACCAGTTTAGTTTTTCATAATGTAGTTACAAATCTTAAGCAAAAAGTAAACTCATTTTATACAATACAAGATAACGCTATAAAATTTTATAAAATTTTATTTATTATTTACCATAATAAATAAAATATATACTTGTTATACAACAGCTAATATACATAATTGTTTTTTTAATAATGTCATTGGCTATAGCAGTCTTTTTAACCCAGTAAATAAACGTACCTTACTGCCTAATTCTTTCGTAGCACATGGAACAAGCACGCTCAAACAACGTGCGTAAAAGCAAACTTTCTTAACAAGGACGTAGCTAAATAGGTATAATTAGGAAGATAAAAGATCGTGCGCGGTGTAAATTGCTATGAAGATACAGTAGGCACTTGTCGCCCCTCCGAAGCGCCCGCTCCAAACATCTGAGTGGTTGTAGCCATAGTATCTACAAGGCGGTCGTTAAATTACGCGCCCACTTTTAATTATTAAAATATGTAAACACGTCATCGCCGTGTCAAAGACGATTTCTTTTGTGCTCAATATTTACCAAGTCCTTCTTATTTGAACAAATGTTGGTTCAACGGAAATGTTAAGGCTTCACCTGTGCGAGTGTTGTGCTACTTTCTGAACAGTTCTTATTGGGTACTACAAGTATTATGAAGTCAATAGCCATTCCAGTATTTCTATTGTTAGTTCATCTGGTAACGTATAAATATAGAAAGATTGATTTAAGATTTGTGTTGTTTTGTTAATATTTTTTTGTAACTAAATTGGTAATATTTTTAGGTGTCATGTCAAGCAAGCTTTTTGAGTAAAGTGAAAAAAGTTTTTGCGGACATAAAATTCAAAATGACAAAACTATTTAATGACGTCAAAACGGATCTTGTCGCAATTGTGCGGAGTACTGTAAACGCCGTGGCAAAATTAATACACTACTACAGTGAGCAGCGAAAGGTGTCGAGCTAACACAAGACCGAGTCGTTAATAAAGTATATATTTTATAATTTTCTCTATTGTTTAATTACATTAGTTGTTTTTGATGATTCTGTGCCGTTGTACCTACATGTAAATGTAATATGGTCAGAGCCCATCTGTTAGATATATCATTTATTTATTCATGGTAGTCTATGAATGGGTAAACTTGGTAAACTAGTATTTACCAACAAAATACACAACACGCCAAAATAATTAACGCTATACACATATTGTTTATCCAAGTGTTGCTTACTTTAACAAAAACTTGTAATAATTTTGCTTAAATTTAAAAGGTAACACATATATTTTTGTATAAAAAGATTAATTTATTAATGAATTTAGATGTTATCAGTAAACACTGATATCTTCGTGTCTAATAAAATTTTAAAAATCAAAAAGAAAAAAAATATATTTGTAAAACTGTAAATTCATTCGTTAATTAGTTTAGAAATTAGACCCAAAAATATTGAGTGTCTCATAATAAAAAAGTACACATAAATTTTATTTGTTCAAGACTAAGATTGAAAACGTATCATAAATCAAGAAGGCTTTCTAGGCTGACGCTAAAATTTTATTAAAACAGAACGTACTTACGCTTCCTCGACATATTAAAATGATCCGATGGACGTTATAGTTGATTTATACGTTGGCATTCATTTTGTCCCGGCCATCACCTAAGAGCGACACCGCCAGACTTTGATAAATGGCCCGGACAGCAATCGTTACTCATTTCCGATCCTTCCCAGCAACCTGCGCCGTCCCCTCCGAAACGGACCTTTTTGCTCCCAACCCGTCCCGAAGAAACTACTTCCCTTTGAATTACGATAAAATCCTGCTCTTTATTTTCCTTGCTACTGCTAATACGTTAAATTGTATCATCGTTCATCTGTTATTCCGTCACATTTTGTTTCTTGTTCGATTTTTAAAATGTGTTATAAAATAAAAATGCTCTAAAATTGATTGTTAAATGCATGATGAGTGTTTAAATGTTGTGTTTTGTTTTTGGTGGTAAATGAAATTGGCTGTAAAGCGGGCGCCCGGCGCGCCGGTGCTCTGCGGCGGCGGCGGTGATCGGCGTAAATAACTGATGTGACAGGTGCATTTATGGCTCCGCCAGCCCCTGTCATGGATTCATAACCCGAATGTGTTTCGTACGCCATTCAAATTTCACCTAATTGATTTTTCCGATATCTGGGGCGGGCGGAGATTACGAGTTGGGTTTGTTAAAGGTATCAAAGGTTCTGCGACTTAGAGTATTCAAAAGGATATGTTATAGAACAGTACCGGATATTAAAGGAGCATTAGGTATTTAAAGTGTTAGCAGTTGTGACGTAACCTATATAGTTTTATTTTTATCAAAAACCTTATAGTCGCAAAATTTTCCAAAAAAATATTTTGGACAAAATTGCATCGTATAGGTATTCTTTGTTCCCGATCCTTACCAAATAGGATAATAAATAAAAATAAACTAGTGTGGGTTCTGTTCAGCAGTTAAGTAACAATAATTTAAACATAAGACAGTATAAAGATTTTGATCTAATAATTACAGTATAATAAGTTATTCCATAGGATATCTGCGCATTACGAATTTGATTAGGTACGCACATAAAATTAAAATTTTACCTAAACCTCTACTATACAAGTATCAGTTTGGATTCACTGAACAAATTTACTATACATATAAATTTAATATGAAAAAGACCAATTGAAATGATATTCAAAGGCGTTTGGGTCGCAATGCCACTACACAAACACGACAGAGTCGTTGTCGCGACACACTAGCTGCATGCAGCGGCGGCGTGTAACTTGCGTTCCCATTGCAGTGCCGACGGCAACTTCGAGGTAACGTTGGCGACCAAGGCAACCATCTACCACCAGGGGCTGGTCGAATGGAAACCGCCCGCCATTTACAAGTCTTCCTGCGAAATAGACGTGGAATATTTTCCGTTCGACGAGCAAACATGCGTTCTTAAGTTCGGTAGCTGGACGTACGACGGATTCAAGGTAATTGCGCGGAGCTCCGTCACCGCTTTCGCTGATCATTCTGTTTGTCCGCAGCGCCGACGGCAACTACGAGGTGACGCTGATGACGAAGGCCACCGTCTACTACAACGGCATGGTGGTGTGGCAGCCGCCTGCCGTCTATAAGTCCTCGTGCTCGATCGACGTCGAGTTCTTTCCTTACGACGTGCAAACCTGTGTGCTTAAGTTAGGCAGCTGGACGTATGACGGCTTCAAGGTGACGCCCCGCTGAACGCTGCTTGCGCCGCGAGGGGGCCGTAGCCGTAGGGCCCCGCCCCGGCCAATGTCCATGCAATAGCTTGTTGGCTCGAACGTAAATCGTCGTGTAATTATTATATTACTTTTCTGTCCATGTGGTATGTTCTCACTCTTACATATTGACTGTACGACGGTGCTAGAGTAGAGGCGTAGAGCGCGCGTCTCGTGCCGCCGCCCGCTCCTCGCCCGCGGCTCGTAGCTCGGACATGTTGCAAGTTTACATTCTATTGGTGATGTTTTAATTATGTGGAGTAGCAGTATGTCGACGTGCGTGACCACGAATGCTCCAGAATGTCCTCGGTCGATTCCACTTAGCTCGATCGGCCTTCCTCGCTCGACAAGGAAAGGTATAAAATTTAACTGCCAGGTGATATGGGATGCAAAACTTCACTCGATCCGTTCCCACCCGACACTTCCCGCTCCGTTTGATTCTTTCCGCGCTTGGGAATCTAAATAAACTAATAATCAGTGTTGAGTTTATATTATAAGAAATAAACATTTACTGTATAATTAAATGTTCAGCGGCTACAAAGTACCTTGGCGGAACGGCGTCATACGGGGCTCCCACACTCTCCCCTAGCTGGCTCCGCTCGCGCCACACACACACTGACACTCCCACACAGAGCTTGTTGCATGTCTCCTCCTGTCGATGTACACTGACCTCACCGCATGACTCTGGCTTGTCTCCGAACCACTTGCATTCCCGATCACGGCGGCCGTCGCCGCGGACCGCGGTCGCGGCTTGACACAGCTTCACACGAAACCTTACACGCGAACAGTTAAGCACAGCACGTGAATTGATCAGAGGTCATTCACACTCGTGGCTCTGTACACTATCGAGCATAACAATCTTCATGATGCATATTTTATACCTTTCCCTTCCATAAGAATTCGGTGTCGCTGGTCTTTCATTGCATGATTGTCATTGAAAAAATTTCGCGACCCTACTCAAAATTAGACACGGAGTCCATAAATACAAAAAAAAACAAATATGCTGGATGTTAAATGTAGTGGTAGCGTTTCGTCGGTGGAAAGGCGACCGAAACAGTCGTTTCGACCGGCGAACCGCTCCTTGCATGCTGTGCAACACTCGAACGAATAGCGCCTGATTCCAAAGTAAATGCTTTGTCCTGCATCTGGTTGTTGCGAATGGTATCCGAGGCACTCGTGTTGGGATCAGGCGCCTGCCGCGACGTCGCGCGACACACACACGCGCAGCGGAGCCGGCGCCTCCGCCCTCCCTTTTCAGCTTTCTGACAACTCAGTGAGAATCCTGTGGCTTATAAAAATCCCAATACTAGAGGTACTACCTATAGTCCGCAGGATTTCACCTGAGATTATCAAATAACTGAACTCTGAGGCAGTCTCTACCCTCGATTCTCGTCAAAACCGTCCAACCTTTCATTATCTCTCGGTGTTTTCTGTGTTTACGCGCTGTGATTTTATGGCATGATCCGGAATATTGTTGTTATCTTTTGTCTTCTTTGATGAGCACTGCTGCGGTTTTTAAAGGACTTTGTCTCAAATTTTGAATTTTGTTAAACCAGGTACATCCTACTTGGCACACTCTGTGGTATGGTTTTAGAGGCATCCACTGCGAGGTCACCTTTAATGTATTATGAACTGCTCGAACGTTAGACATCTAGCTGCATTATTACTGAAAGTGAGTCTGCGTCTCGGAAGAATAAAATAAGGAATTTGTAGAAAAAATACTTCTTCCATTACTAATATTTAAACTCACATGGTGTGACAGGGTGCATGTATCGAATAATTTAATTGGTAAAAAGTTAAATAATGTTAACAATAAAAATAAATAAATGTCATAGTTCATACAATAATAAAACAAATCAACTATAATACGTTAAGCAAATGTGGTCAGCTTTTAGATATTTTTTTATACTTATTTATTATTAAAGTATCAGAGATACTCCAACATTTTGCTTTTCGTATTTAGCTGATACATAAAATTATGTAGAAATAAAATGCATCAACCATAACAGCCTATTTAAATAGATGTACGAGTATAACGTGTTTCTATGTTCGTAATTTTATGTTATTTTAGTGGTAAAGTAATTTTATTTAATGGTTTTAATATAAATCCCTAATGGTGTATTAACATTTCGTACAAGTACAAAAATCACAAAGAAAAAGTCATACTTTATAAAGTTGGGGCTAGAGATTTAAAAATAATATAAATGAATGACTGAAAATACCATTTTATGCCAGTATATTCTGACATTTATTTCAATTAAGTTTGAATTAAACAAAATTTAAGACAGATTCATTAATCTTCTTTCCGTAGTACTTGTCTCGGAGAGGGATTAAAATGTCATACTGAAATATGACAAAGATGGAACATCATGTGAGTTAAAACTTACCCATCTTCAGAGGAAAATGGGGAAGAAAAATAGTCAGAAATTGTAACCTGCTTAAATAATTCTTTTACCCCAAATAGACAAAAGAAGGTTGGTACTAATTTCAATAAAAAGTTTTGGGACTTCACATTTCTAAATCTCATATGACGATCCAATTTAGGTTGATAAAACTGAACCACTTCACTCATATCTGTTTTCTATGCTTAAACAAACCTAGAAAGTGAAACCAAAACAGTTAAACCACCTAACTTGGAACGTCACAACCATGGTAAGTCTGCTATAGGAAATAAAGTGAATAGTCCAAGACTTATATGTGATGAACACTTTGAAACTTTCGCGTTCCATTTTAAACAAAGTTTTATTATATGGATTAACGCAAACTACTTAGTATAGTTAGTAGTATACCTTTATACCCGACGTTTCATCCAGGCTGCACGGGCTGTGGTCACGGGCTGACTGCTGTCGCGATGTTGCCCCATCAACACGAGGTTCTTGTCTTTAGAGGTGCCCTCAGTTGTTCCGCTCTTGAATAATCTAGTAGGGGACTGGGACACGCTTGCGAGGTACCATCCCCTCTAACGAGATTTTAATCACACGGCTTGAGGACTTGAAGTTTCTCTCTACGCTGAGAAAGCCACAGACGGCCAAAATTAATCTCTTCAAAATTATGTCGCGATGTGGCGCTTTCGTTTGTTTTTGTAAAGGTATGCCTATGATACCCTGTACTAAGTAGTTTACGTAAATCCCCGTTATAAAGCCTTGTTCTTATTAGTGATGTTACCGTGCATGGCTGACAGTGTGTGGGTGTAGGTGGACCTGCGGCACATGGACGAGCAGGCCGGCAGCAACGTGGTGAACGTGGGCGTCGACCTTTCCGAGTTCTACATGTCCGTCGAGTGGGACATCCTAGAGGTACCAGCTGTGAGGTGAGCTTTCATTTTATTTATTTATTGTTTATTGAGGATCGCCAACAGATGATACACATAAATACGGTAACATACAAAAAAAGATCAACTACGCATTGTGCTCATCCAGTTAGAGGCAACCGCAGCTAACTAACACCGTATATCTAAATACACACGCCTGCAAATCAGATTACTACAAATTGTCACATTCCTCAATAGACTTTGAACTTTATGTCTCAAGCATATGATTGAAAATGTATTGAAGAAATTTGAAAGAAAAAAATAATAAGAAAAGCTTGATGAAGAAAACAACATTTCAAGTTTTTAAATATTTTTTAATTTATGTTGGGGCTTTTTTATATTTTTTTTCTTTTTGGAAACATCATCTCAGAAGGCAGATCTATCAGAAAAGCATCACTTCAAAACTGTAATAAAATAAGGGCCCAAAAACGAACATCTCCTTTATGAAACATTTAGAAAATATATAAAAGAACCTTCAAATTAAAAGTGTTTACACTTACCATTTAGATGAAGCAAAATATTAGTTTTGAACTTACTTAACCTCTCATTAAAAATATCCAAATCAAAACGTGTCATCTAACAATAACAATATTTAGATACACAGCAAACAAACAATAATATTATATATATATGTGGGAATTAGAAGAGATTGTATTGTGAACTGTTTCTTCAGACATTGTGTGGGTAGATCGTGCAAATGAGAAGACGTTTTACTTTAACACTGTTTTTATATTACAAGAAAACAAAGTTACAACTTAGTACGTGTTACTACTAGAAAACAAAGTATGGCACTATGCGAAACGTGGGACAGTTCCGTGACGACTCTTCACTCCGTGGCGACCCGATCGAAAGTGAGCTCGCTCGGGTCCACAGATAACATCACGACTCCGTCGAAGCGCGCCAA
Organism: Eudonia lacustrata; assembly: GCA_947562085.1. Classification (NCBI taxonomy): domain Eukaryota; kingdom Metazoa; phylum Arthropoda; class Insecta; order Lepidoptera; family Crambidae; genus Eudonia; species Eudonia lacustrata. The sequence continues at coordinate 10,007,205 of OX387315.1, read as the reverse complement.
AACGTAGTTCTGTTGAATCGCCGCTTGGGGCGCGCTTACGTTCCGTTTGGTGTCAATACTCATGACCGGCTACGACATATATATATATATAATATTATTGTTTATATATATATATATATATATATATATATATATATTATATATATATTAATAGCCAACCAAGCCCACAACTAGAAGATAAAAAAATATAAATCTAAAACATATCTAGTAATTAGAGATAGAAAATCAAATTATGCTCAACAAACTATCTGAATGAAGTAATTTAGCATTTTTACGATACCTAATGAACACCTGACATGTTATGGTTTAGTTAAATATGGCGTTATAGTTAAAAATGGCCGTAACGTCTTCGTCTCTTAATATTGATCATGTTGAGATGCTGTCCGCCTGGTGTGGCGTAAGTGGTAGACATGAACATTAAGTCCATATCTCTTTGCGCCTAAGTTTGAAGCTACAGTCCCGGTATATCATATTAACACCTGGTAATGTTTCTAAAACTGTTAATTTTAAAAAAAATATTAAGAATCTCAAAATAGCTCTTGAAAAGGGAGACGTCTTATCTGAGGCAAATCTTTTTTCAAATGCTATTCTCAATATTTGTATTGTAAATGAATTTTTTTTTAAGACAAGTATTAATTTTTTTTTTTAAATTACTAACTTTAAGCAGTTCAGGACATTCCATTAGAAATGTGGTCATTGGTCTGTCACCTGAATCAGTATCTGCGCACTACCACGGCAACGGTAGTGCGAATAATAAAAAAAATGTAAAGCGTTTCCCGGTGTTAATATTGACTTGATACTACATTAATAATCCAACGTTCGATAGTTCGATGGATGGAGGCTATTTTATCCTAATAAAGCTATATTATTGTCGTGTTTCTACATATATAAATTTTTATTACTACAAATATTTTAAGAGCAGGTACTTTGCAATAGACTTTATTACTTTGGAGATCAGAGAGGTGATGCAATTGGCTTGTAATTGATCGGATCTGGTACTGATTTTCTAGTACAGCGATGCTCTGATGCTACTAGCAACTAGATACAAAACAAACTTTTAACGAAAATGGTAATAACATCTCCAACCGGTTCCACGGCTGTCTCACTGCGACAATTATTTATTTCCTGGTGGCCCTACACCCGATTCTCTCGTTTCCGCAATTACAATGGCTCAAGGAGATAAAGAATGATAGAGCACGCCCTATTTAGTCGATACATTTGAGGCTTTGCCAAGCAAAGTAGGAAACGCTCGTTTTGTTCAAAATATATATTATACATATATATATATATATATATATATATATATATATGTATATATATATTGTTATGTCAAATAAATGGTATTAAATAGCCTATAAATGTCCCACTGCTGGGCAAAGGCCTCCATCATTGAAATCAAGTCATCATTATAATTGTTGGGTATTGGCTTCATCACCACGCTTGCCAAATGCGGGTTGGTGACAATCGTTGGTTGACAATCCCATTGTCAGAATGTGCCGTCTTTACAATGAACTGGTTGCACTTAATAACAACATCGACATATTTTCCATGAAAATACATGAATTTAAAAAAAATGTCCGGGAAATTCTCGGCTCGGCATCTCCCACTTATTAAGAAAACTTCATAAAGTTGTCAACATTAATCTAGAATAAGTTTTCAATTTGTTATATTTTTATATTTTTTATTTTTTTTACTATACTATGTATATAATTAGTTTTGAATTGGATATAGTTGTAGATTAGGTAAACTTTAACATGGACGCTTATTATTAATCGTGTTGTGTACACATGTTTTAGATAGGAATTTAGCTCTTATACAATTTATCATGCATTTTTGTTATTTTTTAATTTTTATATGTTTTGTGTACATAAACAAATTAATAAATATAATTTCCCTTGCCATTGTAATGTTAGATTTTATTTTTAACCTAACATATTAGAAAAATGGTAGTTTTCACTATTAACCTCTTAGTTTTAGGTAAGCTATGTTAGGTCACACTATTACTCCGGCAACCGTCACCAAAATTGCTTATCATCTTATCATAATGGGGTCATCTGAAAGTTAGAGTTTGTCCGTAATAACGGGCATAAGTTTCCTTTCTTCATATATTTGTCTGCTGCTTTACGCAAGTGCGAATTATATTTGCCAGTAATTTCTCTTATTTGCCATTCGATCAGGTTAATAAAACGAAAATTTTCCGAACCGATTTTTAGACTACAGACAGCTGATATCGTATTGTTCAGCCATTATGAAAATATATAAACGTCGGGTAAAAAAAGGTATGTTTAGTACATAGTTTCATGGGCTAATAATAGCACATAAAACTGTGTTAAAAACTTTGTCAAATTGTTTCTGTAATTTATAAAAGAAATCAAATACTTTTCTGTTTGAATTGACAAGAGGATTAAAAGTTCAACCTTTAGGCTAACAGTTAGGTGTTATAATTACTTTTAGTTAGCTTTCCATAAATCTTTTCCTGTTTGTGCGTAGCAGAAATAAATTTTCATGTTCCCTATAGCAAGGTATGATTACATATATAATTATTTGATTATTCGGTAGTTTTCTGTTTTCTCTTGCGACGTCTCGATATAATATAAGCTCTTCATTAAGCGTTTTGATTAATTATTTGTGCTTTTATTATGTGTTTAAGATTTTTAACTTGCAATTAGTTCCTTATGGACGCGAAATGCCTTTTCCAAAAGGATCAATCACCATACAAAGTGTTATCTGTTTGATCATGTTTGTTTGAACTGTAAAGAATGGGGAGATGTGAATCTTTTGCCTGAAATGAAACGAGTCTATACAAATTACCAAGTAATTAATTTGTAAAGAAAACATAGAAAAAGGCTATTAGGATTAAACTTTAAGGCGACCTATTAGATATTCGAGTTTATTGTTTGGAGACAGCATTATTTTTACCCGACTGCGTCAGAAGGAGGGTTATGTTTTTCGAGTGTATGTATGTATGTATATATGTATGTATGTATGTATGTATGTAACAAGCTCAACGTTCCTAAAATTCCATTTGAGCAATGTTGAATGCAACGTGAAATAATTCCTTGTCCGATACACATACCACAGAATAGATATATGTTATTCACCCCATACTTAAATAATAAAATCTAAAATTAATGAGTATTTATAAATACAATCATCAACTAAGCGGCTGCCGTGGCTAGCTCAATTAAATCCGCACTATCTTTGGTTTTTTAAATAATTGTTTTAGCAGTCGGATTTTTTATTTTATACCTGCTTACTATTTATTTAATTTACAATCAAATAATCAATTAATTTAAATCTTTTTTTTAGCATTTTTTTTTAACTTTCACACACAATACACAGTGCTCTTTGCGTTCGGTTTCCGATCCAATCAAGGTTGTTTCAAACGTTGCCTGCCACAAAACTTGACACAATAACAAATATAATTTTTTGTTAGTCACGGCAACATTTCATGCAACTGGGCCATGGAATTATTTTATTAAACCCTTTTCAATGTCAAAAAGTACATGTTTCAAATACTTCCTACCTACCTTCTGTCATTCAATGTGTTGGAATTCGACCCAACAAACATTCGATCTAATGAATCAATCCACTTCTACTTTGGACTAAAGCCGAAATATTTCACTTTAAAGGCCTCATTTAAGTAGCCCAGTTTATATATAAAGTTTACTTATGGCTAAGAAACAAAATTACGAGGCTCCTCGCTACCACGACATTGAAGAAAAATATTGTCGGTATTTACTTTCACTTAGGAGGGACGCGCGCGGAAAGTAAACAGCAATGGCTTCTGTTATAAGTGGCTAACATTTTTCACGTCTCCTCACCGCTAATGAAACGATTGCACTTCACCGCCTTTTAGGGTTTTCTAAGGGTGCTGTAGGTTAACCAGAAACCCACATAGTAGAGTAATGTATATCCATCTGTATGTTACAGTTTTTTATGCGTTGTGGACTTACATTTTAATTATTATGACAGAGTTACGTTTCGAACGAGTTGCACCAGCCGTGGTCACGGGCTAACTCTCATCAGCCATCCCGTTTCAGTCTGAGTCATTCAAATCTAACTGTGGCATGGACTAATAATAGTATAATTACTCCATGGCTGTGGGTTATTGAGACTTTTTATTCTGTTCCTCATACAGTAAGTAGCCAAGCCCAATCTCCGGCTCCCGAAGCCGTTATCAGGTCATCAAACAGCTAGTGACGTCATTAAACCAGCGCCACCGCATCACTTTTATGACGTGTATCCGCTTACGCTCTCGTTAGCCGGTAGGGTTGCCCTTGGGGATGCGATTTTTGAACCGATGACAATCATTATTCACTATGATATATATTGAGGTGCTCGATGGCGCAGTAGTTAACGCGCCCGGTCTGCGATAGCTTAGGTTAAGCAACTTTCGCAGAGGCCGGTCATCGGATAAATGACTAAAAATGTATCATCTCGACCTCCTCCGTGCTTCGCAAGGCACGTAAATCCGTTAGTCCTGGCTGTATTAGAAGTCAGTAACCAATCTGCAACCAATCCGCACGGGCCCGCGTGGTGGTTCATGGCCCGTTCTTCATATCCATCCATAGGGAAGGCTCGTGCCCCAGCAGTGAGAATATAAAATGAGCTGGTGATATGTTGAAGTGTCGGTAGCCGAACGGATATATGCTGGGGTTGTATACAAGAAATCGTAGTTCAATCCTTATGGATCCGTTAGTCTATTGTCGTGAACCTAGAAAGCTAATATTAGCTATTAGCTTTCAAGGGGCACTGACATGACTGTTATTAATGTTAATAGCGCATTAACAATAATCATGTTTTTTTAAACGCTTGTATTCAGACACCTATGATTATTTTGACACTCAAAATTCTCGAACATCAAATTAACAAATGTGATATATAGTGTTTTATACAATTCACTTAGTTATAAAATATGACGACCAAAATTTTTTTAATTTAAAACCTTCCTCTGTTAAGGAAACAAGTTTTATTAATTACGCTGCTTCTAAAGCTGTCTTGCCTTTGCAAGAATACTTTTAAGGATAGAAAAATGAAAGTTTACGCGACCACTATGCCACATTCCAACATTGTCTTACACTCGTTTATCCCTAACACTATGCTAAGTCATTATTAGCCTTTTCATTTAAACAAAATCTTATTTAAGGTGATGCTTAAGATGATGCGAAAAAGGCTTTGAAGTTTATATAATAAGTACTTAGATTTATATAATTTAAATCTGAGTGTGACCATTTACGAGGTCTCCGTAACCAATTGTTCGCAACGAATAGGGATTCAAATCCACAAAAGGAAACAGATAAAGATAGTAAAGATAATAAAAAAATAGTCTTAAGCTAAGATGAATAAATAAATATAATAAATAAATAAACTAAAATATAGGTACATAAGAGTATCTGTTGGATATATTACTTAAATATCTACATACATATGTAATTTATCTGTGCCTACTTAGTTGTTACTACACTGATCATGCCCAGACTAGTTTGGTAAAATTATGGAAATTATTGTCATTTTTTTAAGATACATTAAGATCACCGCGCACCAGTGCGTTTTAAAAATCACACCACTCTTATCACACTTTAACGATGAGTTGTATTCGCAGGGTAACTTCACGCCATTTTTGACAGCAGGATTAGCTTGACAATGACAAATTGAGCCGTTATTTTGGCAATGTTTACGTTTAACTTTTAAACAAAAATCTCAGTTGCAAAAAAAATACTTAAACGCTATTAGATATTTACTCATATGCTCTTAGTATTGTTTAGTTATTATTATAACATAAAAAAGGCTTTTGTATTGCAATAAAAGGCCATTAAACCATTATGCGCATTCCTCAATTTGAATCATGTAGAGAAAACTTTCGCAAGCTAAGCATATTAACAGTACCGAGCCTTTATATTTTAGTGTTGCTCTCCGACCTCATAAAGTGGCCTGAAAAGTATGAGAATGCTGAAGAACGAGATAAGAGGTTACTAACACGGTGGAAAGATATTCCTTTGACTATAGCTCCAAAATTTAGAGTAGTTACACACAGTGTCAGACATCAGTCAGTTAGGTTGTTGAATTGTCTTCCCACTCAACTAAATTTAATAGGTAATGTAAATTTATTTAAAAAGCAACTTAAGTGCTTCTTGTTAAAAAAATGCTTTTTTTGACATAAAAGAACTTATTAGACATAATAAATTTTGTATATAACTTTATTTAAATTTAGATTATGTTTATATTGCGTAAAATTTGTACTTTTTACTGACATGTTACATTTAATTTGGTTTGATTATTAATATTGGTCAAGTAAATTTGTTAATTAGTAACTGGTAATTAATAGTTTTGACATTTATTTTTGCTGAATTTAATTAGTTATAACTATTAATATTGTTATATTCTTATATTTTCTTACTTTGCATGCATGTATTTCCAACACAAATAATTTTGTTCAGGAATAAATGAATTGAATTGAATTGAATTTAAATAATTATTTTAAACAATAATAACAGCAATAATTAATTTAAATGAAATCTCGTAAGTTCTTCAAAACAATAACCTATTTTTATTGACCTAAGCATGAATTAAATATTAATAAAATACAGTGAAAAATTAAACGCCTAATCGACCCATAGCCGACTGCATAGCCATCGGTTACAATAACCGTTGGATAGATGGCGCACTGTGCCGCTATTAGCACTCAAAAAATCAAAAAGCAGCGACAAAATTCAGCGCTTACGTCAGCCTTTCCGGTAGCATAGCGGGAAGACCCAGGTTCGATTCCTGGCTGGGTCGGGTAAGCGTTTAATTTTTAATTTTTTGAAAAAATGGTCCGATTATGTTCTTACAAAAAGTCGGTCGTGGGCGGGGGGCATCGTTTAATAATCCACCATTACTTTACATTAACATTTGACATAAAACAAGTTTAAGAAAATAATACAAAACCGCAGACATAACACTTCACTTTCCCGCTAAGGAGATTTGGCATGCATTATTGATTTTATTTTTTGTTTTTTTTATAAATAAATGTTTCGCCTTGTTTTGTATCGCTTTCCTCTTTCCTTTCAGACGGAGCAGTTATACCCATGTTCACAAACATGGTAGGAATTCCATTAATAATTATTCTAATACCAGATTGGAAATAATATGATAGTGTAAAAAGGTAGAGTTTCCAACGTACCGCTGCCCGCTAGGAAAGGTTTCCTTCATATACCTATTATCGACATGATATCCTCTTCCTTATCAGGTATTACGTAGTTAAGTGTATCCTGTCCGTCGTTGGTATGTTTTCCTTTATACCATTAATGAGAATTTCTGTTGTTTCCTTTTTGCGTGGTAACTAATAATAATTCTAAACTATTTCAAAACATTTCCGTCAATTATTTGCAGAATAATTTGTTTTTTATTAGTGGGTTTTATCACCTAGCCAATAAGTAATACAAAATTTTCGAAAAAAAACTAACTATAATGTAATCATGACCTCTAGACTAGTCTGATAATTCAATAGCATCTCAATGGTGTGTCAGTAGCCTGATGTTGTCTAATGGACAAAGACGATACAAGACAAGTCTTCTATAGTCTAAAAATGCAAATAAAAGGCCACTGACAAAGTTTGTGGACGTCTTAATATCGGAGAATCAAGGCCCAGGGGCCCGACCGCCTAACCGATCGCTTTGACTTCGTGTGTGGTTTATGACGTCATCTTGTCGTTTCGTGCCGTCTATGAAAGCAATATCGAAAGCTATACCCTTTAGCTTTTGATATTGCTTTCATAGGCGATGCGAGGTGGCAAGATGACATCATAAACTATACGCGAAGTCAAAGCGATCTGTTAGGCGGTCGGGGGGCAGTATCTGCTTTTTCCCGCTAAAGTAGCTACATAGTGTGACAAGACGAGACGTGTGTGTGTGTATAACAAACCACTATGAATAGAAATGCATCTCAAAAACGTTTGTAGTCACTAAATTTGAATGATAACATTGTTACGAGTTTGTCGCCCCACAAGGAAATCAGTACCGGTGCGAAGCTTTGCGCCCAATGTCAGTATCTGCCAAAGTTGCCGTTTATTGCAGCACTCCCTTTACATGTAAGTGGTAGTTCCAGAGCGCTAGTCTAACACACCATGCACCTTTATTTTATGTCTAAAGGTTATTCGTGTTTACATTCCTTTAGCCTTTCTAGCTTTACGAGGCAGTAAAATAGTGTGAGGATAAGCCCCGTCTTATAGTTCTTTAGGAGATTAAATAAATATTACGTTTTTCTTTTTTTATCCTTTCTGATTAACTGTACAGTGTTGTAGTGAAAACTCAAGTGGTTAAGAAATATTATTTTGTATTAGTTGGTTATTATTGTAGGTACTTCAGCACTTTCACCGTTTTTAATTGTCTATGTATGATGTTTTGAGTATAAGTAAATAATAATGTAAAAGAAATTCCTTCATCAGCTCATGACTTTTTTTTATCATAAAATTAAACATAGTATTTAAGTTAAAGTGAAACAACTTTTACGGGTCTACTCGCGTTTATTTTACGCGACTAGATCCGTAAAAGTTGTTTCATTTCAAAAAATGAAAAAATAAATATGAAATAGGATATCGTTACCTAACCATGGATTTACGGCCAATAAAGTATTACTGTAGAATACCAATATTCTAGTAATAACACTATAGCTTTATCTTTTATTCATGAGGTTCGTTCTTACGCAATGTAAACGAGACTCCACAGGAAAAACGGAATACTCCTCCGAAAAACTAATTGGAAACACTCCTCGGTAAAATAGCTTTCTTAAAATACAGTTACAAATTTGATTACCACATTGCCATAGTGCCACAGCACGTGTAACATAAAAACATATATAAAAAGGTATTGTAATAGCCTATTTATTTAATATATTTATTACTAGCTGTAACGGTTAACAACAATTGCAATAAATAGTACAAAGGATAATAAAATAAATAACAAAGTAAAAATAACAATACCAAAAATAAACAAAAGTAAAAAAAAAATCACAAACCGGTCACTCGATCTTTTTCGCAAAACAATATAACCAAATTTGTGTTACTCTCACAGACACTGCACTAGGTCCATAAACATCGCAAATTTTTTTTGCGGCTTGCGTTGCATTTTTACCTTTTTCGTAGTAAAATTTTAAAATGTATCGAATTTCTACATTAGATTCACTCATCTTGACAGTAAGAAAAACAAATGAAATTCACACATTTTCCTAATTTGAATTTGGAATTAATATAACCATTCAAGACCTCCTTCCATCAATCCGCATATATACTCTTCACATTCAGGCTGATCAGCCAGGAGTCAATATACCAACTGAACCACTGCTGGGCCAAGACCTCCATCATTGTTATAAAGTAGGTAATCGGGTAGTAGGAAAATCCGAATTAATAATCACAAACACCGAAAAATCGAATCGCATCGAATAATACGAACCAAAAGCTTGAACTCTTTAAAGTGAAAAAGTTACTTAAAGTATTGCTATCTTTTTATCTTTTAACCGCCCTTGTGAAGTTACTGCATTTGTAGTCTAGTGGTTAAACCAACATCAGACCCAAAGCTCCCGGGTTCGTTTCACAGCGGGGAGTACATTATCATTGTATTCAGTTTTGTTGGCGGTAGGGCTTATTTTCCACTAGTCTGTCGCTATTACAACAATGTTAGTTACATTTTTGTGTTGTGGCAGTTAAAGATAAGTTAAGTTAAGGCAGCCGCAATTGTTGAGAAATTCGGGTAAAGCTTACTTTTATCTTCGGCCGTATCGCTACTTACTATCAGATGAGATAAAGGCCCTAGCGTTTCTCCGTAGTGAAATAAGAACATAAAAATATTTTTATATCTTCTTAACATTTGTGCCGTTATTTTGAACTAAAATGTTATGTGTACTATGTACCACATACTTCTACATCTTCTGGCTACTTTTAAGAGCGTTTACGCCGCACACTAGCGCCACTAATGAAAAAAAAAAACATATCTAGTAATTAGTAGATTAAGACGTTACGGCCACTTTTAACTATAACGCCGTATTTAACTAAACCATAACATGTCAGGTGTTCATTAGGTGACGTAAAAATGCTAAATTACTTCATTCAAATAGTTTGTTGAGCATAATTTGATTTTCTATCTCTAATTACTAGATATGTTTTTTTTTTCATTGGCGGCGCTAGTGTGCGGCGTAAACGCTCTTAAAACTACAAACAAACCAACAACAACCCGTTCTTCAAAAACTTTCGGTCGTAAAAGTTTATATCGTATCATTCACCCTGATACATTGCTCAGCTTGGCAGTATATAGAACTAAATAAATGAAATTACCGGTAAAAGCCAACATCGTAATTGGATATCTGTATTTCGAATCTTCAAATAAAATGTAGGTACACACTAACACTTCCACTAGTACACCCCAATGTTTCCAGGGCTATTTCGGGAACAGAAGAAACCCACACAATTGTAAAAAACTACTTGTACCTAGTTAATAATAAAAATATTTTGATTTTAGATTTTATTGATTTGAACGAATTCACTCCAGGGGGCTTTTTTTAACGAGTGGCAACTCTTTACGGAACCTTCTCGACTGGGCTGTTGCTAAAACCCAAGAGGTGTGTGGGATTGAGCGATGATCTGCTCGATCCACTAAAACCACTCGAAACCCGTCAACCTCTGGGCGGGACTCCAAGCCTACGAGTCTTTCACGGCCCGCCACGTTAGGCCAGGAGGCCTATCTAGAGCTTAACATAATGTTGTAGTAACAGTTGCCCTTGCTGGGTTTGTTGCCGGTTCTTCTCAGTGCAAGGTCTCCCGACCTGTGTAGACTTACGAACCGATGGCATAGTAACAATCATAAGAGCTACTTGTAGCCTATACTGAATAAATTATTTTGAATTTTAAATTAAATTTTGAATAAAAGTCCGTTGTCAAACTTTTTACCCATGGGGCCTTACCATGAACTCTTAGAGCGGTATCAATTCAATGTACTACGAGCACGAAACACGATCAGCGGCAACTATCAGTCAGCTGCATCCATCCCTGAGGGCGTCCTACACTACGTTTGCTAATACGCGATTTTCACTCGAGAACTAGTTACCCCAACGGTGGTCGGTTCTGCGACTAATATAACCGACCCACTGCCACTTCAGCTTGCTGATCTGATAGACTATGTCGGTTATTTTCGTTCTCCGTCAAATCACCTCATTCTGAAGTCAATCCTTCAGAGAACCTCCGAGCATAGGCCTTTCCATAACTCGCTGAGCGACTTTAAATTTGTGAACAAGCAGCCCTACCGTGAGTGTCCACGTTTCAGCTCCATATGTCATGACGGGTATAACGCACTAAATAAAGACTTTCGTCTTTAGACTTTGTGGAATAGCCAATAGGTGACGTAAAGACCCGATGTAAATTTCCCATATGCTGCCCAACACAGCTGTATCCTTCTGTTAGCTTGCAAATACATAATCTGCTACACCCTTCTCGTTCTCACAACTGCGACAAGCAACAATACTGCTATAAGACCTCAAGGTTATCTGATCACAATACCCAGCCACCCAGCCAAGAGTGGCTGATAGACCACTAAATAGACTGTCAATATAATTATTCCATTTAGCGTGAGACTACGCCGTAGCAGGTGGCTACGCCGTAGTGACTTTTTTGGATGAACATAAAAAGACAGCCAGTGATTTCAGTGCAAATACAATCTAAACACAAATACAGGTTATAGAGAATCTTAAAAATTAAAGAATTTTAGTTATTTCATATTTCGATAAAGACTAATTTAGTCATATTTATTCATAACATAACTTAAGCTATTCGTATTTCGAGAAATACTTTTTATCTGGCTTAAAAACAGACTTGACCTGTAATTGATCTTTCACGTTTGCGATATTTTAAAAAGAAAAGTTTGAAAAGGATTTAGTAGTAAGAGGGATGCACGTCGATCTTTTACCATAAAGCAAGGCGTTTAATGACTAAAGTAGGTATAAATATTTCTAATAAATCACACAAAAACAAAAAATTTTGTCGCATAACGATATTATTGTACGCCAAATGAAGTTACAATGAGCCAAATTGAGTAAAACAACGATGTAAACTATGAAATATTAGCTTAATAAACATGATTCATTCATTTCCCGTGATACCTACATAAATTTACATTGGCTTACTTGGTACAATCGGCTAATTTGACTTTCATGTGCCTATCACCGGGTCCCGGGACTGACAAATTAGTTTTATATCACATGGGTGCTTTCAACAAGTCATCTATTGTGTAAATTTGTAGATATAGCTCGTATTTTAGATTATAGCATATGTTTTTCTTTGTATCTGTTTACATATTCTATTCTGATTTTTCTTCTTATTATCTTAATCAGTACAATTTTTTTTAAATAATTAATTCGTCTTCTTAATAAGTATCTTCATCATCAAGACACCCATCCGACGATACGACATTGCGAAAAATCCTTAAATCGCAAAACCGCTACCCAAACGCGCAAGCCGCTGCCATAGAGCTTCCCTTTCTTTAATTATCTGTATTGTTAGCTAGCTTCTTCAAAGAGAGCAAAAGTCTTTCCAAGTGACTTCGGTCATTTCGCTAATTTCATATTCCAATCTTTTTTCTTTTGTCTTTTCTCCCCATTCCATCGCTCGTGACCAGTTGTTTTTCTCCTTTTAAGTACTCGTACATGACGATTGACGTGTGACCAATTAATTTCCAATTCAATACCTCACTGTAAAGGGAATCTTTTCCATTTATGTTCTTAAAATGTTTATATAATTTTTAACGCAAATTTTGTTGCGAACAATATACAAAAACACAAATGTTGGAAAAATTTCCACGAGCAGGATTTGAACCCGCACCCTTCTAACATACCGGGTCAGGTGCTCTCCCAATTGAGCTATCGTGGTTCTAACCAGCCCGCCGAAATTATTCAACACTATTTACTTTTTACTTTGAAAGCCAAAGGCGCCCATTCAATGTCAACAACTACCGTCATTAACATCTGATCATAATATTTAAAAATATATAAACAAAATTTTAAAATTATATAACCATTTTACAAATAGCTTGCCTACTCCTTAACTGATCTTTAGTATTTGTAAAAATATTATGATCAGATGTTAGTGACGGTAGTTGTTGACATCGAATGGGCGCCTTTGGCTTTCAAAGTAAAAAGTAAATAGTGTTGAATAATTTCGGCAGGCTGGTTAGAACCACGATAGCTCAATTGGGAGAGCACCTGACCCGGTATGTCAGAAGGGTGCGGGTTCAAATCCTGCTCGTGGAAATTTTTTCAACATTAGTGTTTTCGTAATTTATGTTCTTGTCCAAAAAAATATTAGCATATGAAAATTTTTACATCGTATTTCGTACACTTAAAACACTTTTCACGTATTTATCAATAGCTCAGATGCAAGACTTTATCATAGATTAGTATCGCTACGAATACGGTATTGGAATAATTATATTTTAAAACACTCATATAATTAGATAACAAGCGAAATCCTTTTAGCATCACGTTTTCTTCAATATTTTTAATACCAACAACGACATCAATTGTAAGCACTAAAAATAATGCAACGCTTGAATGGCGATGAATTGCCCAAATAAAACTAACGGCACGACACATTCGCCTAACCTTATTTTATTACTTGCGAGTTGGAGCGACCGTAGGTACGATCCACTTGAATGCCTCACAGATATTGTATAACTTGCAATAAAGTGTAACACTGTAACCTCACACATTTCTAGTACCAGCTTTTTAGACCATAAAGTTGAAATATGAACTGATGTGATGATGCGTAGCTTCTTAATTCCTAAATTTTATGGTAACGGTAGAAAAACAACATAATATTCTAGCAATGGCCAATGTCATTAGGTCAAAAATTTATTATGTCTCCCTCACACGTTACTCAAGTATTCTTTTCTTTTTGCCTCCTGCATACAATTGCGTGTAGTAAACGTTAATATGAATTTTTTTTTTCATAATATTATTATGTGCTATTGAGAAACACTAACGCAATCCCAACTCATAAACTAAAGAACAGTATACTCAAGCATAAATGTGCTATCATTCAAATATTGATTAAATAATAATAACGTGTTAATTATTTTCCTAGAACTTTCGTGAACAAATCAATAATTTAAAAGATGTTAACTTGTTTTTATGGTTTTGTTTGATTGACAAGGAAACCATAAATATTATTAAGGCGTTTTACAAAAAAAAAATATGGAAAATGTGAAGGTTCACTGAGTCGGAATCAGAGCAGACGGATTAATTGGTTTGAATTGATTTCTATAAGTGCATATTTTTTAAACATTACTGCTCAAAGACAGAGAACGTTTTATAAGTTCTGGGTGTCAGCGGCAATGTATGAACAGAGCAATCGAAGCTTAACCTATAAAGAGTTTTAAAATGCGGTCATGCTATTTTAATCTTTACGGGTAGCTCGATGCGATATGCTCGATATGCGAGCTATATCGAGCTCGAGCTATATCCGACTCAGACTATACTATAATGTCAGAAAAAGCTGCACAGAACGAGTCTCTATTAGTACCTTCCAGTAAAACTACAGCCCAGTACTATTACTTAATCTCGTGCAGGCGTAATAACTTAGACCACAGGGTCGGCGACGCGCGATTTATGCCCATAGTGCCATGAGCGTTAATAGCTGCGGCGGCGGCGCCTGCATACATTAGGTGGACTGTATGCCAGGTTTCTGACTTACAACCCGACAAATGTAAACATTGGAGGTGACTACATAATGCTACTCTGAACGTAACCATCTCCTCTTTGTTGCTAGTAGAATCCTTTTTTTACTAATGGGAAAATGCTGTTTTGCGCATACTTTATTTACACAACCGAAACCTCCTATCCTCGAAAAACTAAACTCAACATGGGGATGGGGAGGCTACCCTCTATACACGCTAGTACCATCCCTTCTATGCCACGGATGGCTTGGGAGTGGTCCCAAGCCATCCAAACTTGTCGTGGGACAAGCACCAAGTTTCACTTTGCAAGGGCCTGCCCCAGAAGGAGGATGCATGCCAGGATAGTTTGGACGCCCTCCAGAAGCTGCTAGTAGAATCCTAACCTACTCTTAAACTCGCACAGTTTCATTAATTTAGGTGGAAATTCGTCCCTTGTAAGTGAAAATTAAGAGAAAAATACAATCCCACAAAAAGAAGGTTTTAAGATAACGATTCCGGGGTCGCTTTCCCGTTTTCCGGCTGCCGTCGAGTAAAATTTTGTCGCGTATAATTGTGTTATACTGAGTCCAAGTTGCTGAGCCCACAATTGTGTTGCGGCACAATTATATCAGGCTGAGCCACGTGGGGTCGCCATTTGATTCAATATAAATGGGAATAATGGAAAATTAATTACGAAGACTCAAGAAGTATTGTGCGGAATAATGAAATCTTGTCCAATAAAAATCTTCGCAGGAAATTTAATTTTCTATGAGTCGTCGTTACTCGTCTTGTTATGTCGTATTTGTGATTAGGTTATTGTTTTTACAGATATCTATCTATCTATCTAATACCTTAAAACGAGCAATACTTGTATATATGTATATATATAATCTGAATCTCAGAAACGGCTCCAACGATTTTCATGAAATTTAGTATGCTGGGGGGTTTGGGGGCGATAAATCGATCTAGCTAGGATTAATTTTTAGAAAATTTTCAATAAAAATACCGAACCTGGCTTGGTCATCCAGATACTTATATATTATACCTACTAGCTGCCCGCATGCAACTTCGTCCGCTTAAAAATACCCGTATCCCATGATGGACTATTGCAGCGCCACCTAACGGGTCCGATTGTAAATCTAAACCATTCTAACCATTCTCGAATCCACTTGAACACACACAAAAAAAAATCATCAAAATCGGTCCAGCCATTTAGAAGAAGTTCAATTATAAACACACGCACAGAAGATTTATATATATAAATACCGGAGGACTTGTACCGCTTTGACAGTTTCCATGACAACAAAACAAACAAATCATTCGTCCGCTTAAGAACACCCGTATCCCATGATGGACCCCTATAGCAACGCCACCTACCGGGTCCAATTGTAAATCTAAACCATTCTCGAATCCACTTGAACACACACTGAAAATTTGATCCAAATCGGTTCGGCAGTTTAGAAGGAGTTCAGTCACATACACACGCACAGAAAATTTATATTTAAATATAAAGATTGTTACATAACTGTTGTTCTATTGTATGAATCATGAAAATCTTTATCATGTACCCGCACTACAAAATATACTACGCATAAAAACGGGTAGTTACCACTAAAACTTTACGTTTTAACTAGTTGTTACATATTACTAACAGTGGCAAACTATACAATATTTGTTCTAGCTACATACTACATACATACATACCCATAAAGTATGTCATTTAAAATTATGAGATACCGGCTTAGTTTTTTTTACGTGTAAACTAAATTAAGATTAATGCCAAATGTTTGTCATGAAGTTGTTGATGAATAAAGGTTAAAGACTTAAAGATTTTTTCTTATTTTAGGTTAGAATAATGGTTTATTTATTAGGGATTTCAAAAAGAGTGACAAGTTAATGTAGGAAGAATAATAATAAATGTAAAGTTATAAACATTTCATTCAATACATAAACTGGAAAAAAATACCACAGAACTAACGACAGAACCTTTGTAAGCGTCTTAAGACCTTGTTTTACCTATTATGAGAACCAACTATGGAAGGAAATCTATTACTTTTGAAGGAGTACAGATGTATAACAAGCTACCTTCAGACAAAAAATGCGGGGACCTTCGGAATGTTCAAGTCAAAGCTAGCCAAACATATAATATCTAGCCATTCACTACATCTATAAATGCTTGATTTGAGCACGCTAAATGTCCCCGTACAGTTTACACAGTATGCAGTGTGTGAAGTGACGACTATTATATTGTTTAAGAATAGTTATAAGTTCTCATGTAAGTGATAATTTGTCTTAATGAGAATAAAAATCTTTGAACTGAACTGAAATACGTTGAATTTCAAATTAACTTATTTGCAGTGGCGATAGGTTATGACGATAAGATGATGACATAGACTTTTATTCACAAAACTAAATCTCCCTACTCACTGCCTTATACATCTTCTTACACATAATAACACATAATGCTTTCAAGATGTGAATTCATATAAATGAGGTCTCGTATTATGACGAAGCGTTCAACGTATTTTTCCATTGAAATCACATAACAGGTGAGTACAATAGACGGCTACAAAAGTTTTCCAGTACGTAATGTGCTTTCGTATTCCGTTAGGTATGTTCTGTTGTTACCCGGATTATGTTTAGGGTTCTCACAAATATACAAATAGGGTTAGGTAAGAATTGGCTCAAGATAAGGTTAGTTAAAAAACTTGAAGGATAAGCTTGTTTCTAGTATTACGTAGCCTTACGTCATCATCAGCTCATTATATGTATGTCCCCACTGCTGGGGCACGAGCCTTCCTTATACAATGTTTTTTTTTAGTTTATACGAAACCTGAAAACTGTTTGTTCAGAATCAGTAATAGAATCGATTTCAATATTTTTTATACCATGTTACATTTTGACCAAATAATATTTACAAAATCTCAAATAAAATATACCCTACTAAAAACACAACGGGACAGCACAAAAAGCTTGTAACTTCGTGAGTTTTCAAGATATTATTTTTATTTTGTTTTTGTACTGATTCTTTAAATGAAAATATTTGACCCGTGTTTCAATTTCGTATAAACTAAAAATATATATTATATTGTAGATGGACGCACAGCTGAAACGAACAGCATAACGTGCCTTCCGAAGCACGAAGGAGCTCGAGATGATAAATTTATGGTCATCCATCCGATGACCGGCCTTTGCGTAAGTTGCATAGCTTCAGCAATCGAAAACCGTATGTTAATTAAATGTGTCCTTCAATCCTTACGTAATTTGTTTTTTTTGCTATAAAAATACTGAAGCTGAGGCCACAATAATGCACGTAAAAGCTACGTTTACTACCCATTGATATGCACGTACGTCAGAAACGAAACAAAAAAAAACACGTCCGGAAACTGCCACACATGTATCTCAACCCGACAGCCACGTGCGCCGAAGCGTAGTCATTCAAACAAATTGGCCGAAGGAAAACAACAAAGCGGCAGTATTTCACGAATCCTTTGGTGGGCCACAATCAGGGAATAATACTATCATGAAACTGTTTCCGGTGTTGGCCTGCCGCCAGAATACCTCGGGCCCCGCGCCAGTCCGCAGTGCGATCGCAACGCTCTCGCGTGACGTTACGTCACCTTCGTATCATCCGCCAATATGCTTGTCCATAGACCGGGGATATCAAATTACTCAAATCCATGCTCAAATCTCGGCAATGACAAAGGATGTTAGTAATTAGTTTGCTTGCAGCCATCTTGCAGCACTATTTGATTGCAAGTTATTGCGTTATTTAATTTGCATACTGATCCACTTTACAATTTATTATTAATACCTATAAGTAAATAGTAAATAAGAAAAATAATAAATAAAAAAGAAACATAACTTTAACAATTTGAAAAAAGACAAAGTGTTGAAAAAATTCCACGTGCTGGATTCGAACTCGCACCCCATGACATGAATTGAGCCACGATAGCATTGTTAGTGATTTGGATGAAATTCGGCATACAGATAGTTTATAACCTGGAATAACACATAGGATACTTTTTATCCCGATATTCCCACGGGAACGGGAACCACGCGGGTGAAACCGCGAGCGGCCACTAGTAAGTTAATAAAACCCTTCCTTCAATTTCTAAGCCTAATTAAGCACTTACGTGCTTAAATTTGCCTATTAGCTAAAAACTGTATAAGAAATATATTGCCTAAAATATTAAACTCAAATTTTAACTTCTGATTCATGACTGAATTATTCTTGCCAGAGCGGACAGCGGGCAGATAATTAAGCTTACAAAGTTAGCTGACTAATTATCTCGCTGACTCGTCTTGCGTCGATAGACACAGTAAAAATGCAAATACCTTTAGTGCGCTAATGTATGCAGAATACAGAACATTCCTAACGCATTTATGAATCTAGCACACCGAAGACAACTCGATTAAGATTTTTTTTCAGTATATATTCAATCTTGAGGAAAAAAAACCTACTATCGATCCTACGATCTAGTTAGCATTTGTAAAAATATTATGATCGGATGTTAATGACGGTAGTTGTTGACATTGAATGGGCGCCTTTGGCTTTCAAAGTAAAAAGTAAATAGTGTTGAATAATTTCGGCGGGCTGGTTAGAACCACGATAGCTCAATTGGGAGAGCGCCTGACCCGGTATGCCAGAAAGGTGCAGGTGCACATCCTGCTCGTGGAAATTTTTTCAACATTTGTGTTTTTGTAATTTGTTCGCAACAAAATTTGTGCTAAAAATTATATAAACAAAACAAAAACATTCTATTGAGGAAATTTGACAGTTTGTGGTTTGATGTTTTTGGTTTGTGTAGTTCTTAGAGCATTTAACCGTGTAGTTTTAATTGCACAACATGTGCATGTGCATTATCAGATTATTTTAAGAGATTTAAATAACAATCATAAAAGCTACGTACAACAGATATCTACATAAAACTGATTTAGAAATCTAAATTGTATGTTTACTGTGTGCTAATATCTAAACCTATTTCTACCTCCCACATTGCTGTATTCTGATTAGACGATGCGAATGAGATCCAGTAATATTACCAGGCAAATAGGCATAATAATACAGCGTTAGGGTCGGCAAAGCGATAGATAATAACAATGGTGTTGCAAGCGTAAAAAAGCTGCGGTTTTACAACAAGCGAGCTTTACACTTGTTTGCATATAAGTTAAATTAAAATGGAACAAGGCTTCAGCACCATAGACCACATACATACGCTGCGGCAGGTTATACAGAAGACCGAAGAGTATAACCAGCCTCTTTGCTTAGCGTTTGTGGACTATGAAAAAGCCTTCGATTCGATTGAGACATGGGCCGTGCTACAGTCTCTCCAGCGGTGCCAAATTGACTATCGGTACATCGAAGTGTTGAGGTGTTTGTATGAAAGCGCCACTATGTCAGTCCGTCTTCAGGACCAGAGCTCGAAACCTATACAGTTGCAGCGAGGAGTGAGACAGGGAGATGTGATTTCTCCGAAACTGTTCACTGCTGCACTGGAAGATGTTTTCAAGCTTCTGGACTGGAAAGGACTCGGCATCAACGTCAACGGCGTATACATCACTCACCTTCGGTTTGCTGACGATATAGTGGTCATGGCTGAGACCCTGGAAGACCTCGGCGCAATGCTCGGTGACCTCAACAGAGTCTCTCAACAAGTGGGTCTTAAAATGAACATGGAGAAGACCAAAGTTATGTCGAACTCACGTGTCGTACCCACTCCTCTGAAGGTTGGGGACTCTGCCCTTGAAGTTGTGGACAATTATGTTTACCTGGGACAAACGGTCCAGCTAGGTAGGTCCAACTTCAGCAAAGAGGTCAATCGTCGAATCCAATTAGGCTGGGCAGCGTTCGGTAAGCTACGAAATATCTTCTCGTCCGATATACCGCAGTGTCTCAAGACGAAAGTCTTTGACCAGTGTGTGTTGCCAGTGATGACATACGGGACTGAGACGTGGTCGCTCACTATGGGCCTCATAAAAAGGCTCAAGGTCACTCAAAGAGCAATGGAGAGGGCTATGCTCGGGGTTTCTCTGCGTGATCGAATCAGAAATGAGGAGATCCGCAGAAGAACAAAGGTAACCGACATCGCCCGAAGAGTTGCTAAGCTCAAGTGGCAGTGGGCAGGTCACATTGCTCGCAGGACTGATGGCCGCTGGGGCGGGATAGTCCTGGAGTGGCGACCGCGTACCGGAAAGCGCAGTGTGGGCAGGCCTCCAACAAGGTGGACCGACGATCTGGTGAAGGTCGCGGGAAGCCGCTGGATGCAAGCAGCACAAAACCGGTCGTTATGGAGATCCTTGGGGGAGGCCTTTGTCCAGCAGTGGACGTCTTTTGGCTGAGATGATGATGAAAATGGAAAAGTGCCTGATTCCAAAGGTCCTTCATTGTTCAATGATCTAGCAAAAAGATTGATCAAAGTGTGTTGACCTTTTTTCTGACTCAAGACCCGTAATTTATGCATTTTCTCTATGCAAGAGATAACATCATTCAGCAAGGATTTGCTTAGAGCATTAAATTAATGCTTTAAGGGATTTTGGCACCCCTACTAGTGTAGGACTATAAATAGGCGCAAGTTTTTGTTAGTTCCATATTGATTGTGGTTTGTTTATTTTAATTAAGAGCTGTACTTGCTCATAGGAAATGTATTTATATTATCTTTGATATATAAAGAAAAATGCAACAATAAAATAAATAAGTGTAGAAAGTCAAACCCACAATAAAACTGAACAGTTCTATCTCCAGAGCAATATCGTCAGTGTACTCAACCATAACGAGTTGGGAATTGATTAATTTATGTTGAAGTTAAAACACCAACAAAGTTCCACAGCTGTCCAAACAAATCAGTATATAAAAGTTCAAAATACGCTGAATCGTTCAGAGGAAATTGTTTCGTTTGCCTAGTGACGCTCAGAGGAAAATGGTGTCAGAACTAAGAGTGAGAAATTCGATTTAAATAATGTGTTTCATATTTATTATAAAACTGCCGACACACTATGGACTATATTTTCAAGTTCTTTAAGTGAACTCCTTAGAATTAAATTGTATACCACTATATAAGCTGCAGTAAGGACCACTTTATTGGATTTGGATTAATATAATAAAGTGGTAAAAAGTATTTATATATTTAATATATTATTATAATTTTCCTGATATGGTATTTGTGTATCTGTATAATGTACTCATAGTAGGTATAGTCAATTATTGGTATTTAATACGTTATATTGAAATCATGTCATCACTATAATTTATAGATATTACCCTAATCACCGCGCTTGCCAATTGCAAGTTGGTGATCGCAGATCCAGGCTATGCACAAAAAAAAACCACACAAGTCATAAACAAATTGGTAACTGAAACCAGGATATCGAGACAAACACATAAATAAATAAATAATAATAAATAAACAAAACCCAATAAAATAATCTTTTGTTCCAGAAACGAGAAGTTCTACACGTGTTGCGACGAGCCCTACCTGGACATCACATTCAACATCACAATGCGGAGGAAAACGCTATTCTACACAGTGAACATCATAATCCCCTGCATGGGAATATCCTTTCTCACTGTTCTCACTTTTTATTTGCCTTCGGACAGCGGAGAGAAGGTACCGCCGAGCAAAAACAGTATTACGTACACACATAAGTCTTTGAAATGCATGCACCCTTCCTTTTGATGTGATTGTTTGCTCAACAAAACAATAAAGCCGTTATTGTGAATGTGGGGACGTAGCAAAAAGGGTTAATAGCCTAAACGGAAGCCTGTATCGTTTTTTCCACGCTCCGTTGGGTTGCCATCTCATATTTTATTAGTGTTAGGATTGTATTGAGAAATAATTGTTATTAATGTGATGAACTTTACTGAACTTGCATTGTTACACCGGAGGAAGACAGTCCATGCTTAGTTTCTTGCGGTTTCTTCTTGGTACGAGTTCACCTCTGTAGGGTTTACGAAGCCTAAGATATGACATTCAAACACGCTACTCGTATATATAATTTAGGAGAAATAATAGTTCTTTTTATGATAATTTCTTTAAACCCTGTAGATAATCATCTCAGAACAATAACTAAAGCTTTAGTCATTGTTCTTCTGAGATAATCATGCTTGTTTGTCACGGCCATTTTATACTCTGATGATCAGACACGTAAGATGTAATATCTAAAAAAACTTATTTAGATTTCATTTCAGTTTTAAAAATAGTAATATTTACTATACAGGGGTATAATTTAAAAGGGATTTGATTTAGGAATAAAAAACATATTTTGTACTAAAAAAGTGACAATAATACTTTTGTCCATATCTCCAAAGTTTGAGCGCGGCAACAAATAATACTTCTTATCTCACTGAGCGCAGCGCAGGCATGGTATGTTTACTGAAAAGTTAGAACAAAGCTTCAAATATTTACAAATGTTAGGAAAATTCTAAAGGGCTTCATTTAAAAAAGTCTAAGTATAATTATAGTATAATACCTAGCTCTTAAATATTATTAATAGCTGATCCAAAGATAAAAATTAAATTTATTTGTAATTACAATACCCTTTACTGCACGAGTCCAGTTCACTCTTTACATAATTTTCCATATATTACTATCACAAACTTACAACAATAGAAAAAAAACACAAATGTTGAAAAAATTTCCACGAGCAGGGTTTGAACCTGCACCCTTCTGACATACCGGGTCAAGTGCTCTTCCAATTGAGCTATCGTGGTTCTAACCATCCCGCCGAAATTATTCAACACTATTTACTTTTTACTTTGAAAGCCAAAGGCGCCCATTCTATGTTAACAACTACCGTCATTAACATCCGATCATAATATTTTTACAAATACTAAAGATCAGTTAAGAAGTAGGCAAGCTATTTATAAATGTTTATATAATTTTTAACGCAAATTTTGTTGCGAGCAAATTACAGAAACACAAAAGTGTTGAAAAAATTTCCACGAGCAGGGTTTGAACCTGCACCCTTCTGACATACCGGGTCAAGTGCTCTTCCAATTGAGCTATCGTGGTTCTAACCAGCCCGCCGAAATTATTCAACACTATTTACTTTTTACTTTGAAAGCCAAAGGCGCCCATTCTATGTTAACAACTACCGTCATTAACATCCGATCATAATATTTTTACAAATACTAAAGATCAGTTAAGAAGTAGGCTTAAACCCTGCAGGTTCCCTGTAGGTTCAAACCCTGCTCGTGGAAATTTTTTCAACATTTGTGTTTTTGTAATTTGCTCGCAACAAAATTTGCGTTAAAAATTATATAAACATTTACAACAATAGTTTAGAGCATAAGTACATAGTTTTGACATTCCGCGATAGGTAGTTAATAGAGCTAACAGCTACGATAATAGCCAAAATCACATTTAAGGTGTTTCACGTTTATAACTTAGTCATATCGCTCTAGTTGGTTAATGTCCTCACCCAACTTTACCTTGGGGAAATGTAATCAAAACTAGGGGAACAAAGATAATTTATTTAAGCATCCGGCTGCCCATTTTAATTGCGTCACACTATGTGTAGTGCCGTTTTCTTATATTTAGCATTCCACAACTTTAGAGCCTTCGCAAATTGCTCGTAATACTTATTTCTTACTCGGCAAAATTTAATCTTAAAAATGTAATTAGATCTAATTAGTGTATTTTTACACGAAACGTTTTCAAATGATGTTAGTTTGATAGAGAATGGACAATTTGGATGAAAAACTTATATAGAAGGAGATGGCGATTGTATTTTATGTGTTCTTAAGCAACCTGCCCGCCAAGTCGACCGCCAAGTCATGAGTTCAATGCTCTTACATACTCACCTCTAATGTTGTAATCGTTGATATATAATTTTAACAAAAAAAGATTAAAAATGTTCTCACAGTAGAATGATAAAGTAGACATTATAATACAAACAAAGGCGTCCCGTAATAAAAATAAAAAAGCGATCAATTACGACTTATGTGTTATTCAAAGAGCCGTTTTAGCTGAAAAAGGTTCATTGTATTTTTACAATAGTATGATAAAGTATTTTAACGTGATTATAACGTAGCATCGATATCACGCCAAGGTTTGCAGATAGATTTTATACTCTAATACGTCTGTTATAAAGACAAACAAAGGCTAAACATTACGAAAAAGAACTTAAAAATAACCGTTTTTACTTAGAAAAGATGTTAAAATTGTGTTTCCACAATAGTATTTTACATGTACTAAAAATATAAGAAAAACTATTTCGATGTAGTATCTACATCAAAATTCGTCATAAATCAAACTAACAAAAGCGTTCAAATACAAAAAAAAACCATATGAGTTATTTAAAGAGCCGCGAAAAGGACGATACATTATCGCCATCCAGGACCGCCCTTAATAGCTCGTACGTATCATTAATTTCCTATTGCGGCATAACAAATGGCTTGAATAAAGTACTCGTAGATGGCAGCTAGCTAAGTTCCAGTAACGTTGCAGTAATGACGTCGTTACGCCATGAAAAATTACGACACCGATATTGGACTTAGTCTGCGCACTTTGAATACAAAATGATAGAAGCATTTGACGACTATCAATCAATATCATGAGTAGTCGCTTTTGTGGCGCACAGAAGTCGGTGATGTTTTCAAAACCTTTGCTTTTGTGAGGAACTTTCTTTCAAATCTTTTGCTTGCTAAAGACTTATGTGAGTACGTTCTCTAGTAGCGCGTACTTCCATTCAGCAAATGAAACCTTTCTACCTACATTTGACGGAACTTTACTTGAAAGCGACAATTTTGTGTTGATCGCACTGAATACCAATGGTGTTTGAGGAATTCACGTTGGCGATCCATACTGAATTAAGTTAACCTTTCACCGTCGTAGTATGGAATGCTACATGCTTGCTACACCCGTAGCGTCGTAGCGTATCTATGAATATTAATCCCTCATCAGCGTGCCTAGAGCAAATTTTACTTTCTATTCGATCAAGTTATCGAAATCGAGAATTTGTATTGCATTGAAGTAGCACCTCTAGATGACGAACGAGGAGAGTTCAAATTTTGTCGTAAGAGTGATTTAATCACTAATATTGGGTCCTTACTTATGAAATTGACGTTTTTTTCTCACTTACTAATAGGTGTATTACTTCTTAAAGTCAATACCGGACGTTAATATTATTGTACACCTTTAATTAGGACTATGCTACGTAGAATTCAGTAATAACAATGATTATTAATGTTGTGTCTTTATCGCCCAATTTTTTTTTTATTGACAAATTTTTGTCCTTTTGTTTTATTGTAGCTTTGAAGGGACTTGATTTTTTTTCTTTTTAATATCTGCTTTATTTTGCTAGTGAAACACACTACTCAACAACTTTTATAGTGTTAACATACATAGATGCTAAGAAAATTAAAAAACGTTAGTATATACAATTTTATAAAAAATCTTCATACAAAACGTCAATTTCATAGGCAAGGATCTAATATTTTCTATTATGTTCCAGGGTGAATAGTGAGAGTTTCATACGCCATTCGATCACGTTAACGGAAACAAGAATTTGTATGGCATAATGTTAACTCTTCTCTTAAGTCGCCAGGAGGCGCTGCTGCTTCAATGCCATGCTAATTATCGTTTTCGTTAACGTGATCGAATTTCATATATAACTCACACTTTGCGCCCAGTAGGCTTAGCCAAAGTAACATTAAGAAAACGATAGCGAATGTCGAAAAGAACAAAATGTATGGGATTGACATAAGCCGCGCTAAATCACGTGGTCAATCTTATGTCAATCTCATACATTTTATTCTTTTCGAACTTCGCTATCGTTTTCTTAAGAGCGTTTACGCCGCACACTAGCGCCGCCAATGAAAAAGAGACGTTACGGCCACTTTTAACTATAACGCCATATTTAACTAAACCATAACATGTGAGGTGTTCATTAGGTGACGTAAAAATGCTAAATTACTTCATTCAGATAGTTTGTTGAGCATAATTTGATTTTCTATCTCTAATTACTAGATATGTTTTTTTTTCATTAGTGGCGCTAGTGTGCGGCGTAAACGCTCTTAACGTGATCGAATTTCATATATAACTCACACTTTGCACCCAGTAGGCTTAGCCAAAGTAACATTAAGAAAACGATAGCGAAGTTCGAAAAGAACAAAATGTATGGCATTGACATAAGCCGCGCTAAATCATGTGGTCAATCTTATGTCAATCCCATACATTTTATTATTTTCGAACTTCGCTATCGTTTTCTTAAGAGCGTTTACGCCGCACACTAGCGCCGCCAATGAAAAAAAAACATATCTAGTAATTAGAGATAGAAAACCAAATTATGCTCAACAAACTATTTGAATGAAGTAATTTAGCATTTTTACGTCACCTAATGAACACCTCACATGTTATGGTTTAGTTAAATATGGCGTTATAGTTAAAAGTGGCTGTAACGTCTTATTTAACTAAACCATAACACGTGAGGTGTTCATTAGGTGACGTAAAAATGCTAAATTACTTCATTCAAATAGTTTGTTGAGCATAATTTGATTTTCTATCTCTAACTACTAGATATGATTTTTTTTTTCATTAGTGGCGCTAGTGTGCGGCGTAAACGCTTTTTAATGTTACTTTGGCTACCGCCACTGGTTGTTTTATTTTTTAATTCTGACCATATCATGAGATAATAAACTTTGTGTGCAGGTGACGCTGTCGATCTCGATCCTGATTAGCCTTCACGTGTTCTTCCTGCTGGTGGTGGAGATCATCCCGCCCACCTCCCTGGTTGTGCCCCTATTGGGGAAGTATCTCATATTTGCTATGATACTGGTCTCTATCAGGTGAGTCATTAAATCTCGTGATATCGTAACTACTTATATTGTCATCTTATTTAAATACTTTAATTTACAGGGAAAGCGAATGAAAGCGATTTTTGAAAATCGCCGGTAATCATATCACACTAATAATATAAATGCGAAAGTTTGTGTGTATGTGTGTATATTTGTTGCTTCTTCACGCTGCAACGGATGGATGGATTTCGGCATACAGATAGTTTATAACCTGGATTAAAACAGGATACTTTCTATCCCGATATTCCCACGGGAACGGGAACCACGTGAGTGAAACCGCGAGATTATTCGATGTAGAAATAAAAGCAACATAAATACACTAGAAAGTTTAATATTTTTTGCTTAATTTACAATTTGATTATTATGATATATACATCGTTCAAGAATTTTCAGAGTTAAAAATAAAATATTTATAAAATACATATATTTAATTCAGCTTCAGTGCAGCAATTAGCATTATGATATCATTTGTGATTGATATCATAGCGTGTTAACTAATCACCGCCCGCCGCCGGTTCAAAAATCGCTTTCCTGCAAAGCAAGGCGATGAACGGCTTTGGTAGTGTGTGCTTTGTTTTGTTTTAGAGTATAACGTAGTGTTTTTCGCTACTTTGCTTGGAATTTATTATGTTATTGTATATAGGGTCTAACAATATCAATAAGCGAACGTTTAAGGGGAGCATCTATACATCATACTGAGCATGCTCACCAAATTTGGTTCAAAACTACAGGCTCGTTACCGAGATAATCAACAAAACATTATCATAATTCACCAAAAAATACACCCTTTCCAAACCAGTACAGCTGTACTACACGCACACAAAGATAGCCGTGTGTGCATGAATGTCATACAATGGTTTTCAATTGTGTGCGTGTATCTGTACACTATCTTTTTATTGACGCTTGCGTGCGTGTTAGTAAAGATACAGCATGTTTCATGATGTGCATTATTTTAATTGATTTAGTTTGTTAGAAAACATAACTTTAAAAATTACTATAAAACTGGAGTCCATTTTTTGCCATTGTATCCAGAATAATGTATAGATACCGCCCTTAAACGTTCGCTTATTGATTTTGTTAGACCTTGTATATAATTAACCCATACAAAGTATACTATACAATTTAAGCTTATTATAAAGTGTGACACTAAGAGTTCATATCAGCATAGGCTCACCATAGTCAGGCCACCTAGATTAGATAACCTGACACTACACCATGGTCATTGAAGCAACTCCTTTGAATTATCAATGCACCAATCAATGCTATCCGCATGGTTAGGCTTAGTAATTGTGTAGCCGATTCGAGGTATGGCATGCACTTCGGACCGGCCAATCGCCGCAATCAACCTGTCCCCATAACTCTGCATACAGTATGTGGAGCTACCGACGACAGTCTGTGAAATGGCATAATTAATTTTAGCGTTCGGTAAATAACAGACCTTTATTAATATTACGATCCAATTTATGTTTAAATTAGTAATGCAGAGCACAAAGAAACTGCAATACTGTGAAAGGTTCATTGGATTCTTTCAGTTCGATAAAAGCAAAATCGAATTGTAACAAGTACTTACAATATATATTTTGTCTTTTCAAACACATATTAAAAAATGTAAATAGTGCCTAATGAAAACTATCGAAAATAATATTTTTAATTTGTTAACATCACAAATTATTATACTTTTACTCTATTACAGTACAAACATTAACTTAAACTTATTTAATAATATGAACGTTTATATAACTATCCAAATAAGTCCATACTTATCTTACTATAAAACCACCACATAACATAACAAAATATCGAAAAACAGATGAGAAATAATGAAAATAAAAAAATATTTCATTATTATTATAAGTATGGCTACAAAGAGTGTTACGACATTGGTCAAGTCTGATATTGGTCAAATCGTCAAATTAGAAATGAGACAAATTGGTAATTCGTCAAATCCTCTTTACGTCAACAAATGTAGGTGCAAAGCGTATCATAATAATAATTCTCATATAAACAGAACTGGTTCTCATTGCTTTGATTAACATAAGGAAGCTTATGGCTAGCACGCTACCAAGACAATGCGTGGTAGATCAGCCGCTGCATTCGAGTGCCGTCCCTTATTCCAGAATATATGACGTTGTGGGTGCGGCGTGTTCACAACAATACCAAGAAAGCTAACTGCTTTAATGAGATTTTCCTTAACCGAAGATAGTAGAATCAAATTAATTATGTAAACTCTGGTTTATGAATACTACTACTACTACTATTTATGATTGCCTCGTGTATTGGACTGGACGCGATGGATTGAATTTTTCATACAATAAAATGACAGATATATTCTTATTTTTTTCACAATAATAAATATAATAATAATCCATAATCTATATATTATTACGTGAAGCAAAAACTTTGTACCCCTTTTTACGAATATTACGCGGACGGAGGAGTATAAAATGTTGCACACTTATAGTTTATATAGAGAAGGAAAGAATGCAGAATGATAATTTTTTTTTTTAATTATGCATAAAAAATACATTAAATAAAATAAATGTTTCATACATTTTTCAAAAATGGAAGAGGAGCGGTCGAAATCTGTCAATGCCAATACAACCCAATCCAAACTTGCATTCTATCTTTTTAAATTTTTCATTGCTTAGGATACAATCCGTGCCGCTTTAATAAAATATTGTTTAGTAAACAGCTTTTTATAAAAATGACGGTCGAATTTCGACCACTGGACGACCACTAGTACTTATTATTATAGTAGTGGCACCAGTCTTCGACATAATAAACTAGTGTTCGACACAAGTTTTTGTCTCCAGAATATAGAATTTTATTGAATTTTTATTGGATTACAGCTAGTATTCTAGGAAGCAGGTGGTATGAATTAATTTGTTGTTAAAGTCAAAAAATAGTAGCTGACCTCTATTTTTCATGATTAAATAAATAAAAAATAAAAAAGTTATTTATTTCAGACCGAGATCCATATAAAAGTGTTAGTATACATAATATTCTTATAAACTATGTTAGTGTACAGTCATGTTGTTAGTATACAATCTTATAAAAACTAGGTGTTAGTATTAAATTATTTTGGTTTATTAATTAAAATTAGTTGGGGCGGTGATCACTAATCAATCACTCTCCGCACAAGACTTTTCCACATTGGCGAGTCCCGCCTATCAGCAATAGTATTCAGGATGGCGATTAAAGAAAAGAACGGGCTCGAAGGACCACTTTGTAGTTTCTTCAGGTCTCGACAGCAATGGAACAGCACACAACGAGCAAACTATTTCATATTAAAATGATAAAAATTATTAAGATAAAACAGTATGATGCTGGACAATAAAATTTTAGTAACGAGAGGGCGCAGGCGTTCCTTGCGGTGTTACTGCTTGTTAAATTCAAAATGTTTTATATCCGCAAGGACGCAGCCGCGCCCGGCCGTTAACAAACCTTACAAATAAAAATTAAAAGGTGCGTCACCTACGACCACTGGTTCCTGTCAGTCACTGGTTGGTGCCACTATACTTAATTAGTTTTATTATAAAATTATTTACAGTGTTTAAGGCAAACTCCTTAGTTTAATTATCCTAGGCGTAACCTTTCTAATTAACAAAAATCTACTTACAATCTACCCAATGCTTTGGCTGAGTTGCACCGACCTTGGTAACGGATTAACTGATTACTTTTTTTTTGGTTTGTCTCGGATACCTTTAATAAAAAATTTGCATCAAACCCCGTTATAACATATGAGTAATACGTAAGTAAGTAAAAAGCTTATAACAGGACAAAGGCCTCCATCATTAAAATCAAGTCATCACCACAATTGATGGGTAATGGCTTAATCACCACGCTTTCCAATACGGGTTGGTGATCACAAACCCGGGCTATGCATCGGTTAATACGAAACACACTTTGCCGGACAGGGAGTTGAACCCGGGACCTTCGGGTATCGGGCCGCTTTGCCCCTTTGGCCACCGAGGCGTTTATAAAACAAAATGTATTTTTTATTCCATTCTGAATAAACTGAGATATATGTAACAAAAAATGAAAAAAAACGTTTCCCAATATAAACATCAGATTTGAAAGAGTAGCGCGCCACCCCTGCCCGTTGTACTGTCTTATAAATAAAAGTAATTATTTAAATATGGCCCGGCCGGCCCATTCACAGTGAACGCATTACCATATAAATTGAACGCCAGTTTATAAACAAGATATTTGATTTGTGCTCTTTTAGCGCAAATATTTATAAACGCTTTTGAATATTATATTCCAAATCTTGAAGTCTTTAACTAAGTGCGAATACATTACAATACTCAACTCAATAAACTGATGTTAGTTTTCTGAAAGCATCTAGATAAAATATATACCACCACCAATTCATTTTTTACGTTTGAAATTGTTTTCTGTATACGGAGAATTTTATTTAAAATTCTAAATCATTTATTCAGTTTAGGCTACAAATAGCACTTATAAATGTCACTATGCCATCGGTTAAATAAAGCAAATTGAAATAAAGCTCTCGGTCTCTTTTTCTCGATTTAATTTATTGCGTTTATATTAGCATTAAATTTTAGTTATAAGATAAAAATTTCACTAGAAAAAATCAACCAGTCCCAGGAATTCGGCTCGAATGGGAATCGAACCCACGACTCTGGGATTATTTAGAGTGTTATTTTAATAGTGTTATTGTACTAGTAGGCACCATGGCTAAAAGGATGACCTCTGTGACCACGTAGATCCGTATAAAGTATCTCATTTTAATTCATAGCAGTCACATAAACATTGGAAAACAAAAATTGTTGTATATGTAGAGCAATAGTAATTTATTAGACTTTTAGCGGACACAGTTTCTTACCCAATACATAACAACTTATAACATATCTTCTCTACAGCAAAGAGGTCCCGAATTTGATTCCCAACGTGGGATTCACATTATTTGTTGGTAGGATTTGCTTTTAATCCGCTTGGCTATCACCGTTTTATTAAGCTTATTTCGACAGTTAAAAAATAAGATAACATTTTCCTTAGTTGAAAATTCCGGGTGAGGTGCGCTTCCGCTTTGAGCATTATTATCACATATCATCGGATTTGGTGGAATGGAAGAAATAAATAAACGTGCGAGCCTTACAGTAGTTGCATATGATGTGTAACATTTGACATTTCACCTTAGTAATAAGCAATTTTAACATTATATTCTGAAAAAAATGGGTCAGGTATTACATCATATAACTGTAGCCTGAAGGCCATTAAAAACTCAGGAGATCCACAGTAAATTTTTATTTAGGTAAAATTTATAATTAAGCAAAAAAAACCTGTTTATAGATACAGGTTTTCACATATCACATTATAAACATTAATAATTGTACAATCGATGTTACTATAAAACAATGTTATTATACTGAAGAATTTTGAAAGACTGATCATATCAAAAATACAATAAAATTCCATGACAATGACGTGACATTCAAAGTATTATTTTTCAGAACCGTGCATATAAATTTGACAGATAGTTTTTAAAAGTACCAAGGAGGCTATAAGATGCATAGCATAAAAAATATAACGTTGAGTAAATTGCAACGACAACGTTACATAACTATAAAATAAATGCAGTAAATACTCAATATAAGACAATTGAGATATCAAAATGACCTTTGATAGTCAAATGACACAATATGTCACATATAATGATAAGATGTCATGTTCATGATATCGATTTTAAATTTACAAAATGGCGCGCGCTTGCGCGCTTCCCCGACTTCCTGTCACACTGTTACACCTACTTCCGTCACATTTCACGAAATCACTCCCACAAATTGTTTTTATAGAAGGCGAGCAGAAAGATGTTACACATCAAAAACATGTAACCCAATATCTACAAGTATAAAGGAAACAATAGTGCCCAAAAGGCAGCCGTGTACATGGACAATGAAAATGTTGTAACTAAGAAACCGAATAAGGTGCCGTTAACATGCTTCCGTTATTAGCGAACCGTATTATCTCGGTAGGTAAATACCGAAACTGCTTATTCAGGGCGCGAGGCGGTCCCCAGCCTTGGCTTTAGCGGAGTAGGGATGCAGATAACAGACAGAACACTTATCGAGGAAGACACTCCAAACGAGATTCACGACAAATTCACTGAATAACCGAAGGGCGTTGGCATCAAATTTGTAACGGCGGAAGATGCGATATAGCGTCGTGATAACTTATGGGTACTTTGTCACGAAAAAGAAATGAAAAAAAAAATTCAGCAGTAGATCCAAACTCGCATTTTCTTGTAAAGGGCGAACGCTTTACGATTAGGCTATCTCGGTAGTAAACGCTATTTATATACTGTGTAAGTCAAAGTTAACCGGTTACCGAAGCAGATTTATGCAATTAAATCAAAAACCACAAAACCTTATTCTTACATCATCATCATCATCATCATCAGCTCACTTTTATGTCCCCACTGCTGGGGCACGAGCCTTCCCTTTGGATGGATATGGAGAACGGGCCATAAACCACCACGTGGGCCCAGTGCGGATTGGTGGTTGTTAACGACTGCTAATGCAGCTGGGGTCAACGGCTCTCCGTGCCTTCCGAAGCACGGAGGAGCTCGAGATGATAAATTTTTGGTCACCTATCCAATGACCGGCGTTTGCGAAAGTTGCTTAACCGCTGCGCCATCGAGCTCCTCGCTCCTCTATTCATACATTTCTTTTTTAAACCATATTTTGCCATTAAATTGTAAACGTACGTACAATACCCGTATCCCATGATGGACCCCCTATTGCAGCGCTACCTACCGGGTCCAATTGGGTTTTCAAACCATCCAGGAACCCATTGAAATATATACACAAAATTTCATTCAAATCTATCCAGCCGTTTAGGAGGTGTTAAGTGACAAACACACGTACAGAAGAATTATAAATAGAAATATAAATGAACTTTACCCACAACATAAAGAAAGAGTTTCTTTGCAATATTCAAAATAATGTTAATGTTAAATAATGTAAGGCTTTTTGATTTTTTGCTCAACATTGTTCAAAACGCATATTTCGGCTAAATGCTTTATTGAAGAAATTGTTGTTCATTTTGTACCCAAATATTATGTTGTATCATTAATAAAGTATTGACAAGCGCAACGGAAACACATCCCTATTGCGGTATTCGGCAGCCCGCCCCACGATTACCCTCATCCAATAAATCTTGATTAATTGCTATCTCGCGCACTCTACATGTGTATATTAAAACTATTACGCCAGTCGTTACCGACTTTCCCATTTCGCTAAGTCATGAATCAAATATGTATTTGGTTAATATTATTTACAACAACAGACGTTTTGGTTCAGATAATACTTCAGTCTTCGAATAGGTACCTTCACTATAAATATATATGTATATCTAAAACATTTAAATTGTTATTTTGCTTAAGAATTACAAATTAAAAGTGAACAATGCGATCTAAAAAAGAAAACTGCAGGCACCTGGGGCAGTCGTCTTTTTATCGGGTGCATTTTTAGTATGTTCTTTGTCTTCGAAAAAGTGTTTAATAAAAGGCCAAGGCGGGATTTGAACCCGCACCCATGAGACACCGAGCCGGGTGCACTTCCAATTATAGGTATTGTTTTGGCTCAATCCAACCTGTACAAGTTTATCAACTAGTGTTGAAGATTAGATAGTTCTAATCTTACTTTGTAAGCCAAAAGCCTATTTTTCTTCTCAATTTTAACAGCTGATTTTCCCGTATTTTAAAACATCCTTATACTGAGATGCAATATTTCTACTTCTTTTTATCAAGGCAATTTGGTTTCTATTTGACATGGTATATTAAGGTTGTATATGTTAGGTACTATACTGTTTTTATATCGTGAATACCCTTTGCGGACCTAATGTTTTATTCATCAGGAGACGACCATACAAAAGCCATTTTGGGCTATGTACGCTCTGGATCATATTTAGCCTCTTTAGGTTTTTTCGCAGAATAAAGCAAAAGGATTCAAAAGAATTTTTATACCTGTTGTTAAAGTAAACGAAACTGTTATCGACATCACTATTTTGTTTCCCTTTTAAAGTTAAATCCGATTATGGCTCTTCTTATAAACTGGTGTTGTGTCCCAAATTCTTGCTTACAAACACTTCCAAACGAAATTTAAGAAGATTATTTTCCTTTTCTCTACTTCATCTACGTTATACCCAACGATGACTGTTTCGTTTACTTTAACCACAGGTATAAACTATTTATTTACATAACGTTATTTTTAAAGGTAAATTAGCTAATACACTGGACAGCAAAAATAACGGGTCATTTAGAAAAACCGCGATATCTCCCAAAGTTATTTACATAGATCCCTCGTATAAATAATATGTTATAGGCAGATTTGTGACGCTTATTATACATATCAAAAGAGGTTGCATTTGAACAAGTCACAGCTTCAAAAAAAGAAATTCCGATTTTTGAAAAATATCACATATCAAATTTTAGGAATAGAAAATTTTCTCGCTTTTGTTTAAAACCGAGCTGTCATCATAAACAGTTTTTTTGGCTGGTCACAGTATTTTGTGCATCAACCATGCACCAACATGTCGTTATCTACTGAAGAATGTACACGAATTATCACCATGGTACAAGAAGGAAGGAGCCAGCGGAGTACTGCTAGAACAGTAGGTGTATCTTTATCCACGGTCCAAAGAGTACTCCAGCGATTTCAAGAGACCGGCATGAACATCAGGAGACCAGGGAATGGCAGGCTCAGGTGTACAACTACATGAGAAGACCGATTCATCGTGAGCACTATGTTAAGAAATCGACATCTCACGGCTGTTCAGGTCCGAAATAGCCTTCAAGAAATTCACCACAACAATGTAAGCTCTGACACGATCCGGCGGCGACTTCGGGAAGCTGATATAAAGTCTTATAGGCCAGCAAATGGTCCTAAATTGCTCAGAGAAGATCGAGTTGCTAGGTTGCGGTTTGCTCGAGAACACGTCCGATGGACAGATGAAGATTGGTCCAGGGTTATGTTTCCTATGAGTCAAGATTTTGTTTATTCGCACACGATGGGAGACGAAGAGTATATAGGCGACCAAATGAACGTTATCGTCAAGCGTGTTTTGAAGAAAAGGTGCCATTTGGTGGAGGATCAATAATGGTTTGGGCTGGGATATCTTCGGAGGATCGTACGGAGTTAGTAACTATAGAAAACGGTTCTCTGACAGCTCCCAGATATGTAGAGGAGATTTTAAATGAGCATGCTGGTCCTTTCTTGGTGAATATGGGCGCAAATTCCATTTTATGGACGATAATGCGCGACCACATACAGCACATTTGGTCAACGCGTATATTCAAGACGTCGGTATTACCCGCCTGGAGTGGCCAGCTCGCAGCCCAGACTTAAATCCCATAGAGCATTTATGGGACAAGCTCGGGAGATGCGTTAAACAACGCTCTCCAGCTGCAGCTAACTTACGTGAGTTAAGAAGTGCGCTAGTAGAAGAATGGTCAAACATAGACCAAAACCGTATTAGAAATTTGATTTACAGCATGCCACATCGTCTTAATGAAGCGATACGGGCTCGTGAAGGAAATACAAGATATTAAATTTACAGAAAAGATTTCATTTTGCAGATTAACCGTGTTGTATATTTTTGTTGTCAAAAGTTAGAAGTGCTTTTTTTTTTTTTTTAGTACTTATATAAAATTATACAGTTTACAAACGTGTTATGTATTTTCTTTTATGTATAAGTCAGTCATTTATAACATACAACAGTTTCACTAGTTTGTGTTGTGTAGTTAAGAAACTATCACACTTTTTATAAGCGACCCGGAATTTTTGCGGCCCAGTGTAGTATGCGTCGCACGCAATGGTTTCCCTACTAAATCTAATAAAGAACTTTGTAAGAGACAAATTGTCTACCTAAGCTAGGTCATTAGTTTCCCTGACGATTTTTTTATATTTTATAACGCGAACGGTAACATTGACTTCGTAAATAATGAAACGATGCTGGCTAATACGGTAAACATCGCTTGAAGAGTTCATTAGAAAGGGAACTTAAATATCAATAATATAATATCTATACGAACAATTATACGAATAGGTAAGCATGTAAAAGTTTTTACTCTTTCATACCGCCAAAAAGAGGAGGGTTAGTTTCGTTTCGGCACCCTCCCAATTCGGCACCCATGATTTTATGAACTCGATAAATTTAAATCACGGAGGTATAGTCGCCGATAAAAAAGAGTGGTGATTGTATACAGATTTGAATAACAATGCTAAGTTTACTGGTAAAATACACTGAAATATTAAAATGATTGCCAGTGAGCTGCAGTGTAATTGCAAACTTTTGATTAAAAAAGATACAAATCAGTAATTAACCTTTATATTATTCATTATTATTCAACTATTACAAAAATCAACCTTGCTTATTAATTTTCTTACCCCTATTTAAAGTGTTAATAATTACAAACTATTAATTAAAAATAAAATATTTTACAAATCAACAATAGTATATACATTTTTTTTTAAACAGAAATCAACGTAGGTATATAATAATTCAAACTAAAATATCATATAAGTGATATATTTTTTTAATACTAAATGGGACAGAAATCATACTAAAATGCACTGACATTAATTTCCTTATAATCACAATCTTATCTTATCCTATCTTAGTGGGGCTTGCTGAGGTTTCCCTCGCCCTGTACCATTGGAATGCTCTCCCAGCGAAATGCTCTTCAAACGAAGTGAAAGCAAAACTTGCGGGTCGGTAAGATGAGGAGCGCTAATTAGGCACTGTCCTGCTCCACTACCTGTCTTCGCATCTGAACTCCGCTTCTGCTTAAGGGTGCGCCGACCAAAAAATGCCAAAAATGCAGTCACGATATAATTAAAAATACTATCGTATTAAATAAACAAAATATATATTTAGTATCAAAGGGAACGTGTTTAAAATTAGTCCGGTCCATAAATTCATAACAAGATAACACTCAATAGTTTTTTCTACAATATCGTTTAAAGTTGAGCAAAAATCATGAAACTAATGGCGGCGTTTAGTTAATATCTTATAGTTTATCTAAATTATTGCGCGTCTGATTTTGTCTAAACAATCACCAATGGTCTAAACTACAAATCGTTCGTCTCACATTTTCATTTTTGTACAAAATTAGTATGGCCGCGCGGCATCCAATAAATATGGACGAAGACATTTCAAATAAAATATATGACACTTGTCACTTACGGACGGCGCACCCTTAACATCAGATAGTAGTAAAATATACTATCCTACTTCTTCATCACCAGCTCATCTTATGTCCCCAAAGCTGGGGCGCGAGCCTTCCTTATGGATGGAAAGCGAGAACGCGGGCCCAGGGCATTACGTGCCTTCCGAAGCACGGAGGAGCTCAAGCTGATATATTTTTGGTCACCTATCCGATGACCGGCCTTTGCGAAAATGCTTAAGACAACACCTCCATTTTCGATTCGATTTTTTCTCGATTTTTTCTAGGTTGATAATACGTAGCGCCTGTTACAATATAGACAAATTAACAGTAAACTAAAAATATTTAAAAAAAATATTGGTTTTAGTTATCAAAATATGCAGTAACTAAGTTACGAATATTGATGTCATCAATATATTTGAGTGGTTTCCGAAAGTAATTTTGTTGTAATTTCAACAATAGTGATTTTTAGTGGTGTTTTCGAAAATAATTATGATCGAGTCAAAAATATACAATCGTGTATTTGAGCACGCAAATTCAAGATAAAGACATGAATTTATCTATATCAACATTTCAGATTCGTAAGTCATAGTCTTAAACTATTCAACGTAAGTAGGTGCATTTTTTCAAAGTGTCGCCTTAACCTCAGCACTCGCAGACCGGGCGTGTGGATAAAGCACTGCGCTACTAGCTCCATAAAGTCCCACGTCGTATTTTTATTAAATCCCACAAAATTGTACTACGACTTACTCATATCACTGGTTAACACTGTGTTATTGCATGCGTTTGACTATGTATCTTTTTGCAGTATATGCGTGACGGTGGTGGTGCTGAACGTGCACTTCCGCTCGCCGCAGACGCACCGCATGGCGCCGTGGGTGAAGCGGGTGTTCATCCACATACTGCCACGGCTGCTGTTCATGAAGAGGCCGCAGTATAAGTTCGACACCACGAGGTCATTACGCCGTACATTTACATTGGACAATCAGTACCAAATTAATTGGAGCAACGATTTTTTATGGTATCCTAATGGTAGTTCTTCTTTTTTTAATTTCTTACGAATGAGCACTTATCGCCTTACAAATAAACAAAGAATAAGGTCCGAATAGTTATTCCGTGTTTTGTTCCTGTCATGTAAAAGTCATTTCAAATTAGAGTAAAAGAGACAAAACATGGAATTACTATTCGGACCTTATTCTTTGTTTATTTGTAAGACCCTTAGTCTTCATCTCACTTGATGTTAAGTGATAATTACTTCAACCGGAATCCTCAACTACTGGGGTCTAGCTGTCTTATTTCTAGCTGTCGAAACACATACCACTAACATTGATGTTATGGCGACATAATTATTTAGATGAACCGGTGGTAGCTAGCCAGGCGGACAAACTAATCTACCACCATCCTAATCGAGTACACAAATCCCAGCTGGGAATCGAACCTGGTACCTCTGGGTCTGAACCTGTGGTCTTAACCACTAGACCGCAAGGCGGTCATTATCCATAAATACTAACGAAAACGGCACATGAATCGCGCTTACTATTTAACGCGATGACGCTACAATTAACTCATCGCTGCCCATGCATAAAACATCCAGCTACAATGGAAACGAAAAGAAAAAAGAAACCGCCAAATTTTTCGCATACTCTTACATATTCATGGGTTTCATAACACCCGCTATTTCCTGCAATCAAAGCCTAACCGAGCTAGGGTTGGCTTTGACTTGATAGCAGCATCGCCGTAACTTATCCCTCCCAAGTTAATGAACTTTACACCGCGCCCGTTTAGAACTGCGCCGATCTTAATCAAACAATCGAAGCTGCATTATGGAGTTCCGTATGCCGAGATTCGGTTATCGAACTGCGATGAGGTTATAAATCCGAGCGCGGATAAGTATCAAGTTTAAATTAATTATAAGTTGCGGTTCGCACACCTCCCCGCTCGGCAGATCCCCGCGCGGACATGCCACCAACTTTAATATTAATAAGCTTTGATACTTTGTGGAAAGCTTCTTTCTTGCAAATGAGCGATGTTCAAGTTACGTTGTAATTTGTAAGAGACTTTGATTATGTAGCCTTGTTATAGTGTATTCATATTTTATATCAAACTTATATTTTACAAATGTTTATAAAGTCGGAAGTATGGCTTAACGTTCTATGACTTGTTTTGTATTAAGGGTTATGTACCTACACATAATATTTAATTCGACGACTGTACCATGTCTATTTATTTACAATCATTAAATTATAAAATTTAGGCAGTATTTTAATGACATTAAAAGCGAAGGCATTAAAATTAAAGAGATAAATGGCCAAAAACCAAAAGCCCAAAAACAGTCGAAAAACTAGTTAATATTGAGATTTTATTTGTATAGCAATTGGTAAACAATGGTACAGCACCACAAAGGCTGTAATCCAGGGGCTGTATTTATACCGGTATGAATATGAGTATTATTATTTTTTCTGTATGACGTCATACATTTAAATTTGGGTAGTATTAAATTCTAGTACAGATACTTTTCTGTATACATAGAGAAAGTAAAATTTTAATACAGATATGTTTTATACAGTTATTTATTGCAGTACTGTTGCGAAACTTTGACCTTGGGTGTGTATTGAGTTTGTTTTATTGAATATATCATAAGCCCACGTCATTTTCATTTCAGTGCTTCCTTGCTAGTTGTGATGTGAAATGGCGAGTGATGTGATGAAAACTTTCATAGTATAACTAATTCATACCCCGCGTCCCGCACTCACGCACC
Organism: Eudonia lacustrata; assembly: GCA_947562085.1. Taxonomy (NCBI): domain Eukaryota; kingdom Metazoa; phylum Arthropoda; class Insecta; order Lepidoptera; family Crambidae; genus Eudonia; species Eudonia lacustrata. The sequence continues at coordinate 9,965,785 of OX387315.1, read as the reverse complement.
GTCATAATATCAGTACAGAAATTTAATAAAATATTTAAATAACTGTAGAAAAGAGAAATATTGGGTACAGAAATTCGTCCGGTACCGAATTTATGTACTCATATTTTTAATACCGATATGCAGTCCCTGCTGTAATCAAATTGGACGATACGTCAATTCAGGGAGCATTCATGACGTTACTACGACTTTTAAGTTTCCTACAATTTCCAATAAATTGCCAAAATTCAAATTGATTTAAAGCTCTTGAGAGTTAGTTAGGAATTTTTCGGTCGAAGCCATTATTGGATTACTGGATCAACCTACCTCTGGTGCTATATTATCAATTACTGCGAACAAAGTACGTTGCGTTAGATCATTAGATTCAGATCTTTCTTGAGTTGAACTTCTTTAAAGGAGTACCATTTAATGTCACTGTACTTTTAATAGTGTTTTACTAACATAGTTTTAAGTATATTTGTTACTAACAAAAAGGGATTATGTGTTGTCCGATAAAATAAAAATAAAAAAATAGTCCAAGTGAGAGTTTGCTGCTGTGACATTTAAAAATAACAGAATCGGAAGTGAGATCGTAGGGCGGATAGCCACGGTATCATAATTCACTTAGCGAATGGATGTCTATTAAGGCGGTGAGTGGTCTAATAGTCGGCGGCGCGGCGGGCGCCTTGGTGGTTCCCGGGCATTACGCAAATGGATCGGGGTTAGATTAACACTCCTATCAAACAACATACAGGGTGACTTTTTAAGACTGCATGGCCAGAAACTATAAAAGTCGAGATGTGTGTTGCAAAGGGCCAAGAAGCCGTTGCATTAATTATCTATATTTTTAGGTCTTTTTTCAAAGATAAACATCTTAAAAATATAAAACAAAATAAATATACTGGTAAATTTTTAAGATACTATTACTGTACGATCCAATCTAAAGCTATGAAGATTCTTAAAAAAATTAATGTAAAGTGCTAAATGCTTATTTCAATTCTTGAAAACATTTCTAAATAAGCCGGCCATCAAACTAAGAATTACATACATGCAATTGTGGCATCCGGTTGTGTTGCTAATAAGAAATTCGGTAAAGAGACCACTAACTTAGTGGTCAGACGTCCTAGTCTAAGTGGCGGGCAGGAGATGGATGAGGATAGCCTAGGACTGTGCACTTGTACAGACCGATCGGCTCCGATCGACCGATCCGGCTGATGATGACGATGAATTGCATAGGAAGGGATTGTAAAAAAATATTATTTTTTATATTTTATACTGTATTGATTCGGTGACACTAACACAGTACTTTACCAAAAGTTCACCCTCTATATAACTACTGTACAATATTCAGTAATTACGAATATACAGTAAATTAGCGCTTGTATTTTACTCTGTCGCAAGTTCTGTGGAATGTTGTCAAATTAATTAAGTTTATGTGACCTCGAAGCAGTTTTGACACCGATGATATATACTCCTAACGATTAGCTGAGACAATTTGGAATTATTTATGACTTTGCAGTTGGAAAATGATATTACCTAATTATTGAAGTTGCTTTTATCAAAGACACTGGTAATAAGATTATCATCTACAGTGATCGCCATTTACATGTCAACATTCTACAGTGACCGTTAGGTTGTATATCCTAAGTTTAAAAAAGTTTTGTAGAGCCATATCTCCCCTTATATTTTTAATTTATCAAAAGGGCTATCTACGAGTATGAGATTTATTTCATACGATAAAGATATATATATCAAATAAAAAACTTATGGTTTGACCTGGTTTGATCCGACAAATAAAACGAAATAAGGAAATTTACTCTTATATTATATTTTTCCTTGAAGTTTTATCTTTGAGTAGATTTAAATAAAAGTTAGTGTCTTAATTTAAGTAAAATTTATATGTTAATTAAGATCGTAAGGTCAGTAAACTTCTTGTTGTCAAAGTGACGGTATAACCAATGCAGAAATCTATTATGACAGGAGGAAATGAGAAGCAAAGCTTAATAACTTGGAATAGACTTGAGAATGGAACCAGGCACCTGTGCCGGTGGTCTGACGACCACCGGTGCCAGGTTCCATTCCCGACGGGTGATTCGTATTATTGTACAAGGAGGCAGGGCTTCTTTTAAGGGACATCTGGTGGTATCGACTTATTAAAATCTATCGCCGTAACATCAATTTGTAATAGCCTTGTTGTATTCCGATAATTAGAGATAAGACTCCTCAGTAGTTAAGAATTACGGTTTAAGTGCACTTCGTTCTGTATTGTCACCTAATGTCATCAGGGTCAAACAAAGATAGATATGGATCAAACAGGTTAAAACTTTATAATACGCACCAGGTGTCAAAATTAGTAATTTAGCTTGTTATACACTGAAAACGTGCGCTTGTAGTGCGGTGTAGATTGTGTGATTACTAAATTACTGGGGCATCCCTAATGGAATAAAGAAAATACTATCGTCTAGTCTTCTAATAAACCTTAAACCCGTGCCTGTGTCCAGGTCGCGGTACACCGCGTGCGGCGTGGTGGTCCGGTGCGGGGGCGCCGCGCGGCCCCTGTACCCGTACCGGCTGGCGGCGGCCGACGACGACTGCTGCGCGCCCGGCGCCTGGCCGCCTCCCGCTGCGCCGCCGCGCCCCCTCACGAGGACACCCAGCAAAGAAGACCTCACGCACACTACCTACCTCAATTCAGGGTAATCACTTCATCATAAGCCTTAACATTTCTGCAATGGCTAAGCTCCATGACACGCCCAGCCACCACACAACGAGGTATACCCGTACAGGCTGGCGGCGGCCGACGACAACTGCTGCGCGCCCGGTGCCTGGTCGCCCCCCCCGCCGCACCGCCGCACCGCCGCGCCCCCTCACGAGGACACCCAGTAAAGAGGACCTTACACACACCACCTACTTCTACTCAGGGTTATTACTTCATCATAAATCTTAAATATGGCTACAATGGCTACAATACTATGACTATGACTCGCCCAACCACCACTGCGGCTGACAACGACTAGAGCGCGCCTCCCACCGCGCTGCCCCGCCCCCTCACAAGGACATCCAGCAAAGAGGGTCTTACGCACACAACCTACTTCTCAGTAAGCTAGGGTTATTACGTCATTATACGTTTTAACTAGTCTACAATGGCTGGGCTCCATAACACGCCTCATCATCATCATCATCAGCTCATTTTATGTCCCCACTACTGGGGCATGAGCCTTCCCTATAGATGGATAGGGAGAACGGGCCATAAACCACCACGCGGGCCCAGTGCGGATTGGTGGTCGTTAACGACTGCTAATGCAACCGGGACCAACGGCTTAACGTGCCTTCCAAAGCACGGAGAAGCTCGAGATTATAAATTTTGTGTCACCCATCCGATGACCGGCCTTTGCGAAAGTTGCTCAAGCACAGCACTCGCAGACCTGGCGCGTTAACCACTGCGCCATCGAGCTCCTTATAACACGCCTAGCCACCACCTTTCGAGGTATACCTGTGGCGGCGTCCAAAGACGACTGATGCTCGGTCCGAAAACGCCGCCGCCGAGAGCTGGTTCCACAACACTAGAGTAGACCGCCATCCATCAAGGTGATGTGGATGGAATGACAGTCGGTTGCATGTAGCGCGGTAAAAGAAATCAGCGGCAGGGATCAAGCCGAACAATTCTCCAGAACACTCCCCATGATATATGCGGTACAATATACAAAGAGACTCAACGCCTCTCCGAAGAGCCAGTGGATCGAGCCGACCTGAAATAACCACGTCGTCGACAATTCGAGCAGCTCTGCGTTGAATGCGATCAAATGAAAGGTGTTGCTCCAGCCCAAAGATGGGAGCAGTATTCCATATGCGGCCTGACCTATGCTTTGTACAAAACTTGTGTAAGGTGGCGGCGGCTGACGACGCCTAGTAAGCGCCCGACGTTTGGCCGCACCGCCCCATCACGAAGATATCCAGCAAAGAGGAATTTATGTAAACCACCTACCACAACTCAGCATTTTTAATTCATCATAAGCCCTACATGTCTAGATCTCATGCCACGCCCACCTATCACCTTGCGAAGAGGACTGCTAGAATACTATCCACGACAACACAAATAGAATCTGTTACCTAGCCGCCATCCGACACTCTTGTCCAGGAAATAAAAATAGAATAGAATAGAATAAAATACTTTATTGTACACATTTTTGAAAAAAAAAACATGTTAACAAAGAAATAAAAAAAAAAAATTGAAGTCGTACAAAGGGCAGCCTTATCACTAAAAGCGATATCTTCCAGGCAACCTAGGGATGGAGGGGATTGATAATAAATAAGATGGAGGCGTTAAAAAAAGTGTACAGTAATATAATAATATATTACATAAACATAAATACACATATTTACACACGTACATATATACATACAACCATATAAATATGTCGAACATATATACATACCATTTAAGAACAAAATAAATAGTGAATTAACAGTAGAATTACAATGCCAAAAAGTGATATTTGACGAGTTTCTTAAAACTTTGCAGAGATTTCGCACGTCTTACATACACAGGCAAAGTATTCCACAGGCGAGCAGCAAAGATCAGTCAAAGATTTGTCACAGAATCTTGTTGAATGCAGTGGAATCTGCAAACTCAAGCTCTCCGATGATCTCAAGAAGCGGGAATGGGAGTCGTGCAAAAATTGGAAACGATCTAAGATAAAAAGAGGTGGTAAGGTTAAATAATATATTGTAGGTAAAGTAAGCAAATAATATGAGCATTCCGGCGAAGACAAATTGGCAACCACTTGAGCTTAGCGCGAAATTCGGAGACGTGGTCATATTTGCGCAAACCAAATATAAACCTAATACAAAATATTATAATAATATAAATATTATTTGAATGGCTGTCATACCAATGCTGAGAGAAGCCCGTATCTGCATGTATGTCACATGTCTATCTTCTTGTATTAATTGGCGTACAGCATCGATGTTTTCTTGTGTTACCGCTGTTTTTGGTCGACCAGTAGAGGGAACTGTAGTAAGAGATGAACGTTCTCGACGAAACTCAGAATACCAGCGATATATAGTCGTTTTACTAGGTGCTTCAAGTTCATAAATAGAAACAAGCTCGGCAATTCTTGAGATAAACCTCGGCGAAAGTTGTGAAAAATTATCGCACGGAAATGTTCCCGCGTAAGCTCCATTTTCTCACTGACTTCCTAATTTGAAATGGCTACCACTCTTTTTTTAATATTGTTTTTTTTTTAAATGGAATTAAGTTCGAAAAAATACTAAATTTCAAATACCAAAAACATTTTAAGTCTAATTTATTCAAAAGTATTCCATTCCCGATCTTTTCGGTGTGGCCTATGTAAGTAACTACCCATTTCAACATAAGTAGTGCCCTGCAGCGCCTGTCCTATTCTATGGGCTGGATGAATAGCTGCGTGCGTTTAGCTTTGAGCTAGTGTCCATCCATTATGCAAGCGATCTGCATTTGTTCCCTTTTCCCTCAACGTGCCCCGTTAAGATAATCTTCATAACATCACTAGCCTTAAAATATTACTCCCTTATAGAAATAGAGACGCTGTTATTGGCCCGAATTTTTTGATGATCAACTTAAATAAGACCACACAAATACTACCCTGTACATATTATTTTTTTATCATAATATTTTTGTTTTGTTTAATGTTCATTTATCCTATAATCATATCTCTGTAAAATCCTTTTTTGTGTTTTAATCTTCAAATCACTCATTTAATTGATGTTTTTATCCGAGTGTAATTAGGGTAAAATAAATACATAATGACATACTTGCTGCGTATACTGAGCTGTGCACAGTGTTGGCATCACATAACAGGGGCACAATGTTAATTGTTATTATATTTTTATTGTTTTTGTCACACGTTGTATGTTTATTTGTGTGTTTTGTTATGTGATTTCAATAAATGTCTTTTATTCTTTTCTTATTCTTATTCTGATATGATACTGACGGGTCACGATTATGTTGGCGATTGACCAACAATTCAAACCTTCTTGTATAAGTAGATAATAGTGCATAGAAAACACTATTTAAATATTTCCTTACCTTATATACCTTATATACTATTCTTAATTAAACTCTAATTCAGTTTTTTAAAGCTCTCTAGATGCATTATCTTTCATCATTGTTGCCGCTGTTTTCACCCGGAAGCGGTAAAAACTTGCCAACCGAAAGTTTTGACTTGTTTTCGTTAACGCCAAAGGCTCCCTCTGGATGCCAGGGTAGAGGAACGAGGTGAATACATCCATGAATACTTCACTCAGATCCATTATATCAGACTGACTAAATATCCCCTGAAGTTGCCTAAAGCCTGTAAAGGATTTGCTGGCTCCATAGGAAGCGCTCGCCCCAGGGGAGCGAGCTAACAAGTTGTATCCATAAAGACTAACGTTAAATGACGGCCGTGTTTAAATGGAAGAGCAGGCGCCGGATTACGAAAGTCCTGGGTTTAAGCTACTACATGAGGCACTCTTTTTTGCAAATTGCAAGTGTTATTTTCTGTTTCGATTTTAATATTTATTATTATATCATAATACCATCGTCAATTCGAAATAATAAATTTGAATTGTTATGGATCTAATTAAGAGAAAACACAAGACACACAGTAAAATCATCACAATAGTAATAATAATTTAACATATTAAATTTTTTTCCATTTTTATTTCAGATTAAAATCAATTACAATCCACATGTTGTCTCAAATCACAAATAACAAAACAAATGTCAAACAAAGAAGTTACAACAAAACTAACAATAGCATTGCAATCATTTATTCCTTTACTGTATGCACTGAGCTCGATGGCGCAGTGGTTAGCGCACCCGGTCTGCGATTGCTGAAGTTAAGCAACTTTCGCAAATACCGGTCATCGGATGGGTGATGAAAATTTATCAGCTCGAGCTCCCCCATGCTTCGGAATGCACGTACAGCCGTTGATCTCGGCTGAGTTAGCATTCGTTAACAACCACCAATCTTCACTGTGTCCACATACGCCCGTTCCCAATAACCTATCTATCTGTTGTTTTGCCTACTATTGATACAAGTTTGACATAAGTTCCATACAAATTATGTCAAATTTCTAACTCCAGTAAGCAAAACAACAGACAGATAAAATATAGGGAACGGGCGATAGTGGTTTATGGTCCCTTCTCCCTTTCCATCCATAGGGAAGGCTTGTGCCCCAACATGTCCGAACTACATAAAACAAGCTGGTGTGTGTGTATGCACGTAGTAGATAATACGATGGACATAAATGTTTACCTATTAGTTTTTTGGATAAGGTATTCCTGAGGCTGTAGATTTCACTCGCCGGCAATAATGTCTATTTTGTCCTGATGTGTAATATTTACTCACCTGGCATTCTAATATAATCTTATTTTGTTATTGAAAGAGAAACTAATAATATATTTTGATAATTATTCCGTGATGTGATATTAGAGATGGTACTGCGTAACTAATACAATGTTTACATAGAGGCACGCACTCTAGGGGCGTACATACCATACAGACTATACAGTCTGTATGGTATGTGCGCCCCTAGAAGCAAAGTCGCCTTTGTCCACTTTTGACATTTTTTGTACTGTGAATGCAGTTTTACTCTATGACTATTACTCTATGGTTCTATAAAATCATAAATAAGCAAACTCGACTGAATCCGCCTTAAAATTGAGTAAAAAAATTAGGTTTAGTGCAAAATCAACTCTGTCCCAAGTTTATTATTAGCAAACTTGACTCTGTCCATTTCGATCAATCAGAAGCCTGTATTTCGAAATTTTCGAAGCGAATTGTCATGGCGATCATATCAGCTTTTAGATATTTTCAAAGTTGTTTAAAGTTCATTTTAAGAGAAAATATTGTGTTTCTAAAGTGAAACAATGGAAATTAACATCGAAAAGTTTCCCCAGAACAAAGCAAAGGAAAGAAATCGCAATCCTAAACAGTGGAAAATAGCGGTTGAAAAGTTGGACCGGCTAGTACATTTTCGCTTGTTTAAAAGTAGGACCAATAGCAAAAAAAAATTACTACCTAGTCGGTTGAAGTGAGTTTGTTTGTTTGTCGATTAAAAATTAATTCCTGTACCCGCCTTATATTTTTTCTTCGCCTTCTATTTATTTTCTTCTTTCTTTTTTTCTTGCACTTCGGTCCGGTCAGATGAGAAGCAAAATTACCTCTGTCCATTCATGTTAAACGCAAAAGAGTTTCTGTCCATAGGTTACATGCAAAAACGACTCTATTCAATTTTTAAAGCTAAATATACCCTAATAGTATAATACTATACACATTTTATTGATATTTTGGTTTATTTAAGACCCTATTCATTTTAGCAAATTCAAGAAGGTTGTGATAATTATCACTATTATGTAGGTACTAAACGGAATTTTGTTTTATCTCAATTTGACACTTCACGGACAGAGGTGATTTTGCTTTTACACCCCTGTCCTTTAAAACATTTCAACGGCGGCGAAGTGATAATACCTTAAATGAATGAATGAATGAATTCGTTCATTCATTCATTCTTATAAACATTAATATAAAATACGTCAGTTTAGTTATGGTGTAAGTATGTCTGGGTTTAGTTATTAAAGCATAGTATTTGTTGAATATAGATAATTGTTGAAAATGCAGGACACATTTTCTGATGAAATGAGAAAACCAGTATATTGTTACTGTGTGTGCTGCAATGAATAAGATAATTAAAACTTTTTTGATGACAAACCACATTTTTTTAAATAATACCTAATAAACAAAATTAACGATGCGAAACAATTAAAAAAAATATTAAAAGTTACAAAATCCCATCGCCAACAGAAGACGCAGAATCTGTATATTATTGTTAATGGACTGGCCTTTTCGATTAGCCCTAACACAAGCTTATCTCTCCAACTTTAAACTTTATAATAGAATTGTAAGCTTTATTGTTAACGGGCTACGATTGCGACAAGTTCACAAACTTTCGTTTCTAACTTTGTTCTTTCGAAGCAAGTAAAAATAGGGAAATATGGAGAGTGAATATAATACATTTATCCTTCTTCTCAGTCTTTTCTGATATATTTTTTCATAATCTAAATGAAATTTAATGCGATGTGCACATCGAGGAAATCTGTTAAGGCAACTCATTTTCCATCGGCTGACCGCATTCTGTCCCTTATCGGTATTGTAAGTGACACTTTGCATGGGGCCCGATCGCCATGTTTTGCATATTATCTTTCGGGTCACCATCAGGCGGCTATCCAGTTATTTATGAGGTACTCATGTCTCCCAACCCTTGTCACGCGTCTTTATTTGATCGACCTCTAATCGACGAATCGACGATGGTTTCCGAAGCTGCGTTTCTTTGATTTCGTTAGATTTTCTTCTTTTATTTTTATTCCCTAATTTTTTTAGGTTTTAACATTTACAATAAAACATTAAACTTAAACACTTTATACGGATCTTCAGCAGACAAAAACACGCACATACCTACTACTTACGTATTATTACTGTATCCTAAATCGTAACATTCTAAACCTTTGCAGGGTGGTCCGTTGTCACAGGAATTGAGGCAAATACATCCGTACGAAGTGTTTTGTTTCAATTGTAGTGTTCGCGTCAACTTTAGAAAACAATAAACAAACGTTGTTTTTGTTATTTTCCAGAACCATAGAAAACAAATAAAAACAAACAAAAAATACTTATTACTGGCGCAACAACGTTATACGAATGACATGACACAGCCCGATACACCAAGTTGGCAAATGTAAAAGTTTGACTTTTGTGGCTTTGTGTTTGTTAACTTTTGCGTTCGTTAACCACACACATACATACTTAGGTACTCTTATTAACGAAGTCAAGAGTGCTGAGCTGAAAGCGCGTTTTGTTAACCTTTCAAACACGTTAACAAAAACGAAAATTTGTATGGCAAAATTGCGCCTCACTTCGTTTATCTACCAGAAGGCACTGCTTCAGTGCCATACAAATCGCTTTGTTGTGTAAACAAGCATACGTCATGTTAGAAAACGGCCACCGCAGCAGCGGCTTACGTCATCAAGTGTAACTACCACGTGAAACATCAATTCTTATGCCTTTATGCTCAGTAATTTTACTGGACCTAGTACACTTGATAGTAGAACACAGAACTCATAATAATCATAATAATCAAAAACAGCATAGTGGCTGTTTCTATGTAACATGTACCTACCTACTAAAATTTGCATGCCCGATTAGGGTAAATTGTTTGTTCCCAATTATAATATGCTTAACACTTGCTATGTGTTTACACAATTTTATGTCAATAAAAGTTATCTTATCTTACTCCAAAACAATGCCATACAAATCGCTTGTGTTCCAACCATACGACCTATTGAAAAGTGGCCACTGCAGCAGCTGCTTACGTCATCAAAAGTATCATGTGAAACATTCTTATGCCGCTATGTTTAGTAATTTTACTTGATCTATGCTGCTTGGCGGCCGGTATAGGTAGTAGGGTCACTATTAAACTGGATTCTAGACACGCTCCTACCATCCGGCTGATAACTAATACAACTTTTCACACAGAATGGGTGAGAGCAACCGCTTCGGTGGGAGCTGTATGGTGCACGGGTCGAGCGAGGGCGGCGCGGCGGGGCTCGCGGGCATGGCCGGCCCCGACGAGGAGACGCTCAGCCCCGTGCCGGACCCCCCGCCGGGGTTCAGCCACTCCGCCTGTCCGCCAGAGGTGCATAGGACCTGCTTCTGCGTCAGGTTCATCGCAGAGCACACGAGAATGCTCGAAGAGTCCACTAAGGTTAGTGTAATTGCTTTTAAGAAGTTCCCTTTTTACAATTATTGTTAGTTGCGATGGTAATTAATTTTTTTAACAAGAATTTCTGGTGTTGGGCAAAATGTAATCTGACTACTGATTACTAACTACAAAATGTAGTTGTAGTTAATATTATTATTATTATTAGTTGTAGTTAGTAATCATAATAAAAGATTATTACATGAAATAATCGTAGTTAAAAAATTTAATTACTAACTACAAATTGTAGTTGCAATCACGGTTACGTGATTACTTTTTGTAACTACCTACGTTTACTTCAAACTACTTCGTTTTTTGTATTTTACATGCAAACAATAATTGTAGGTACAAGTAATCAGTAGTTATAACTACTCGATTACAGTAATCAGATTAACGATTACTTTATGTAACTTGATTACTGTAGTTAGATTACATGTAATCATAACTACTTGTAGTTAACTACTTTTAGTCGTAATTAGTAGTTAGATTACAAAATAGTAGTTAACTACGCCCTCCAGCAGTACAGCATTGGTCAAAGCTAGCAGTAAGTATATAATAAGATATTTTAAAAATATTAAAATATTCTTAGTTCACAACTGTTTTCTTCTTTCACGCTGTATATCAATTGAATTATGTCTTTATGTCTTAAAAAATAGTACCATATTTTATACATAGGTAAGTACCACGGAATTCAAAATTCAAAAAAATTCTAAATTCAAAATCATTTATTCAGTTTAGGCTACAAATAGCTCATATGAACTTCATTTTATGCCATCGCATCGGTTCGTAAGTCTATCGACTCTGGGCGGGAGATCTTGTATAATAATAGATAAGTACCAACTGTTTTTCTATTGTTGATTTCTATTCAGTAAAACACATTTGTTTGATATGCTTGTTCTACGCCCACGTGCTCAACAAACACAGAATCTAGTTTATTACTCCATGCAACCACTACCTTCATATTGAATTCTTATTAATAAAAAAAATCACTTTTTGTATAACGCCTCTTTCTTACAATAAGTTATTACAAAAACGAAGTGCAATACGAGTATAAACATTAAAGAGCAATAACATCTAAGTGGATATAACAATAACAGTTACCGTTTATTGAAAAAAGGGCGGGTGTAAGTAGGTACTAGTACTTGGGTTTGCTTTTTTACGTTTTCGTAAGTAACTCGGAGCAAGTTATTTTTAGCTTTAACTCCATTTTAGACTGTTACTAGTTTTGAATAGGCAAAACTATGAAAGCGAAGCGTATTATTGACGCAGTTTGGTTATTTAATTCACTTTTATCTACACTAATGTTGTAACATTCTACTTATGTTTCCAATACTTGACTTATAATTACTACTGTTATAGCGCAGACAACAAAACACTCAATTTAAGCAATTTCACATGATGGTATAATATCCACATCGATATCGTAAAATCTCATTATAACATCAATAAAACGCGACCAATTAACCTGGCGAGCCTTATGTCAAAATCCTCATACAAGTTGTATAAAATTTTGATATTAGGCTGGCTTTTGAAAACAGTTGGGTTATACGTGAAAACTTCGTCGAAACTACTAAACTTACATACACAAAAGTCTTTGGTAAGATCTTGTGCCAATTAAATAAAAAAAGAACAGCGCGCGCTCGCTCCTGATTGGCCCTGCGCGCGCAGCTGCGCTCTCATTGGTTAGATTTTAATGGCGGCAAGTTCACTGTGACAATACGCACGTAAGTAAGACGTACGCGTGAATTTAATGTTTCGCAATGTGTTTTGTTTTTAAAATACAAATTAAAAGTTAAAAATGGACAGCGACGATGATATTTGTACGCCTCCGGATATTCTAGAATTGGCAACAAAAGTAACTCACAATCTTTTGCCAGAAAAATCTAGATAATTATATGAAAAAGAATATAATAACTTTTTGGCATGGAAGATCGAAAAGAAAACTACATTATTTTCTGAAAATGTCATTCTTGTGTATCTCAAAGACCTCTCCGACAAATTCAAGCCATCTTCTATGTGGGCTAAATATTCTATGCTCAAGTCCACACTGAGTATCTACAACAATATTGATATCACGAAGTATTTAAAAGTCATAGCGTTCCTGAAACGCAGTTCAGAAGGACACAAGGAAAAAAAGTCCTTGACGTTTACATCAGGTCAAATAAAGATGTTCCTGAAAGATTCACCAGATATTTTGTATCTTTTTGAAAAGGTAAGTGTATTTTAGTTCTGTTATTTAATCTACCTAGTACTTACGTACTACACACGCAAGTTATCTAGACACTCCGTTTAAGCGCTTTGTGTATAAATTAGGTAGTAGGTACCTACACTTTACTACTTCATAAATCATAGTTTTTGCCTTGGCTATGTACCTCAAGCTTATTATATCGTTTATTGTTACAGGTTGCACTAATCTTCGGCATAATGGGGGCATGCCGAAGGCAAGAGCTATACAACATCCAGTTCGATGAAGTCTCTAACATAGACGAGAGTACAATCATGGTGAAAGTTTCGAAAACAAAAACGAAAATAGATCGTTCTTTCGTTGTGACGGGCAACTGCTATGCCGTATGTAAAAAATACATGGAACTTCGACCCACCCCCTGTCGAAACCCTGCCTTTTTCTTGAGCTATAGATCGGAGAAGTGCGTCGATCAAAGAACTGGTATTAATAAATTTGGTGCTCTGGGAAAAACTATCGCAAGTTTTTTGAATCTGCCTAACCCAGCGTTGTACACGGGGCATTGCTTCCGGCGCACCTCGGCGACCCTTCTCATAGATAGCGGTGGTGATTTGACCGCACTGAAACGACACGGGGGGTGGAAGTCTTCTACTGTGGCTGAAAGCTACATTGATGAGTCTTTAATGAATAAAATTCAAGTCTCAAATACGATCTTGAACAGTATAGAAAACAAGACGAATGAAGTAATTATAAATATTCCAACTCCCGTCTACGAGCTCTACTGCTTGCCCCGCGACCGCTACAGCTGCTGGATCAATAATTAACATTAACTTTCAAAATTGTACCATCCAAAATTTGAACAATTATTATAAATAAACTAATGTCAGCTTTTACTCTTGTTGTTTGACTAATTGCATTAGTGAAGATAAAGTAGTGTATGCAACTGCATATAACACGGGTATTAAAACACTCGTTACTATTATGAAACTCGCTGCGCTCGTTTCATAAACTCACACTCGTGTTTTAATACCCTTCATTATATGACAGTTGCATAAACTACTATTATTTAATTCGTGAATTTTTAACATAAAAAACTAGTAGTACTTGTACTGTGTAACTTTTGTGACATGCAATAAAGATTCTGATTCTGTTTCTGATGAAAACCATTGAATGATCTTTCCGAATTTTATTTTCGTGTTAAAAAATCAATTAGACGGACTGTAAAACTTTCCTGTCATCAAGTATATATTTTTTTATTGGGCAATGCTCACTTCTTAAACTTAAAGTCGCAATCATTGGACCGGCTCTTTCTTAGGACCGTTGTATTTTTCGTAAACGAATGTTATTCGTATATTGATCTTTATTGTTATAAAGATCAACCGTTTGGCCCGAAACTCTACCTATTTGAACTAGTCTAGTTAGTACCCAACCCACCCCCGCTCCTGTCCGCCCCTACCAGTGTCGCCGTGAGCTTCGTTGGGGAAGGATGTGCGTCACACTGACGCGGAGCGCGCGAAACACAACACAACAAATCTCGTGGCATACATTACCATGTAAGTACAGTTTAATTGCGGTTTTTAGTGAATTGCAGACCTTATTCCTTTTCAATTTGCAACGTATGTTTTTCAATAAATAACAGTTTTTATTCTATTCACAGTTTTATGTTTGAGTAGCGAATTGCCATCAATGGACCAGTGCGTGTGTCTTTGATCGGACTGGTCCAATCATAGCAACTTTTTAAGTAGAATTTTTATTTTGTTTGTTTCTCATTTCAGCATGTGAAAACGAGGCAAATATTATGCATGGAACGAAGAGATCATGAAGCTGGCACTACAAGCCTTGAGTAAGCAAGAAGTCGACTTAAATAGTGCAAGCAGGATATTGGTGTACCAAAAGCACTGAAGAGAAGGTTTGATGACAAGAATTTAAATGCGAAAGACGAAAAGTCGCTGATTGATCTAAAACTACAAAAAAAATCACGTTATTATTAGACTTATGTGCTAAGATTTGTAGTAAGTCATTCCTTTTCAGATTTTACTTTTAAAAATTAAGTACCTAGGTTTAAAAAGCAAGCTAATAGGTATGTTAAATGTTAAAAGTTATATTTTGCGTTTTAATTTTTTGATGTTGATTTTTGGGGCTGTGAAACCTTTTAAAACGAATTTGTGATTAAGATTATTACGTAATGTTATGTTTTGTAATTTTATTTATAATATTACAATTTATTGATAATATTGTAAAAGATTTGAATAGAAGACTGATTGTTATTCCTAGCGTTGCCATTATTTAATTAAGCGTTGAGTAAGCAATTAAAAATTGATAATTATATAGTCTTTTATTTGTTTGAATTTTTATGGTTGCGTTGAATGGACCACTGGAAGAAATTTCCTAAGATTAATGATAGCAACTCACTGGTTCAATCATAGAAACAGTGTGGTCCAAAGAAAGAAACCATGGCAAGGCCATTTTTTTCTATTTTCTCTCTTTTCGGTCACGTCAAAAAATCTGAAACGACACCTAAATGTAAATTCTTGTATGTAATTCTTATAATAATGTTAAATCACGTTTCTTCTAATCATCATATTTAAGCTGTTATGTCAATTCAAAGTTAAGTGGTCCAATATTGGCAACCTTACCCTACCTATTTGCATTCGTATTCTCATATTATAAGTCACGGCTTTTTAGAGAAGCCTAATAAATTGCCACCATATGTTTAACTATTCGTCATAGTAATTTTTAATGAGAAAATAAAATACAAAGAGAATATCCAATGACTTCATTGTAAGCAACAGTACCTACCTTAGTAGGTATTATTGGTAATAATGCTGGCCAGGATACAGATAAAGGTAGCGTATTAAATGAGCAAACAACTGGTTTGCACAATGCAACACGTCGACGCCTAGTAAGCACAGATGTGTTATTAAGTCTTTCAGGTTAAATATCACGCATTTTTAGGGTTCCGTAGTCAACAAGGAACCCTTATAGTTTCGCCATGTCCGTCTGTCTGTCTATCTGTCCCCAGCCTAGCTCAAAGACTCTTAGTAGGTACTAGAAACTGTAATTTGGCATGGAAGGGTATAAGTACATATTAATCACGCCGACAAAGTGGTGAAGGTTTTTTAGGTTACCTTCCTACACGTGAAGTGGGGATCTAATTTTTTTTCTTGTTTACCTCATAGTGTGGGATGTCGTTGGATAGCAATTTCAAAAATATTGCGGGTTTGTGGAAACAGTTTTTTTGATTGAGGCACCTAGTCCAGTCATTTGGTAGTTCTACCTGGAAGGTTTTCCGGAAGTTTTGAAAATTGGTAAATTTATAGATTTTGACGTGCTCTTTTCGAATTTTCACTTTGCCACTTCGTATCTTTGCCGCTCGCGCCGCCAAATTGGAAAAATGGCGCCCAAAAATAGTTTTTTGACAATAACTCTTTTCCAGTAACCTTTTTTTGTAGAATCAATAGTTTTAGCGTACGAGCGCCACAAAGTCCACTCCAACACGCGTTTTGGCCAAATAACCACCAGAGGTAGAGTAAGTGGAGCGTTTTATTTTTGAGGTGTCCCCAGTAGGCCTAAGTGGCGAGTTGATTAGCGACTACAAAACTCAACCCACATTGGCAGCAAATAAGTAGTAAGAGTTTTAATAGTAGGTTCTTTACAAAACGGATAGGTTATATTTTATACTTAAGCAAATAAATGTTATGTCCTTAAAACGAGAAGTGCAAAATAATTTACTACTTAGCGGAATGGCAAAGTGAAGCGCGCCACTATTCTGCTTCACTAGCTGTCTTCGTATCTGGAATATGCTTTCGCATAACATTATGTGGAACGAATAATTTTTTACCTTAAATCAGTAGGTACGGTAGAACGGGGTTACTTTCGAATCAAGTTTAACATTGATCACAGCTCCTGTCCTATACAGTTGTTTTCCACATGTCGTTTTACGGTATGAGTCTGGAGGAAATCGTACTAGAGACGCCTAGAACGCTAGGGATACCCATATTTGCAGACTTAAGGATTTATAGCTGCGATCAATGTTACACTTAGATCAAAAGTAACCCCATTCTACGGTACTATTTCGAGAAGTGTTGAAAAATGTTCCACGTGTGCGTTTTGAAACCGCACCCTCTGACATACCGGGTTAGGTGCACTTCCAATAATGCTTATCACAATAGCATACTTAATTGGAAGTTCAGCGACTTTAAATCGCTGACCGTAAAGTAAATAGCCTATATGTATACTATCCCACTGCTGGGAAAAGGGCTCCATCATTGAAATCAAGTCATCGCTACAATTGACGGGTATTGACTTAATCACCAAATGAGAGTTGGTGATTACAAACCCTATGCATCAATAATCCGAAACAGTTTTTGCGCGACCGAGAATTGAACCAGGACCTTCGGGTATTGGCCCGAACGCTTTTCCACTTGGCCATCGAGCTGACCGTAAATTACAAAATATTCACAGGTAAAAGAAGATTGGAAGTACGTGGCGATGGTGCTCGACCGGCTGTTCCTGTGGATCTTCACGCTGGCGGTGCTGGTCGGTACCGCGGGCATCATCCTGCAGGCGCCCACGCTCTACGACGACCGCGTGCCCATCGACAAGCACTTCAACCAGTACGCCACATCATCGCTGGTGCGGTGTCCACCGCCCGCGTAATACCACCAGCATACCTTAGTCACTGTGGCGTCTGCGTACTGGAGCACCAAACTTTTTGGGTCTTACAAATAAACGAAGAATAAGGTCCGAATAGTTATTCCGTGTTTCGTCTTTTTACTCTAAACATGACAAAAACAAAACACGGAATAACTATTCGGGCCTTATTCTTTGTTTATTTGTAGGCACTTCATATTTACGTGCATTGTGTCAGATGGTATTTTGTTTCGTAATTATTTGTGCAAAGTTACGTCTCATTTACGTGCTGTGGAGGTTGGCAATTGTTATGGTTCTTACCACATTTGGCACTAAAAAAAGAGGTCCGTAATGTTAGAATACTACTGGTGTAGGTTCTGGAGAATCATATACCAGAAGTTGGTTGAATTGAAGAAGGCTTACGTTTTTTTACTTACTAAAACTTCGTCGCCACCTACAATATACGCACACGTGAAAAGCTTTAATTATCTTGATTGTCCCTTCCATTAGGGCTATATGACTCAACATCATAAAGTTAAATTTGAAAAACAAAGCGACGACGATTGGTCTCTTTTTACAGCAGATTAAGATTTGTGGTTACGGCCGCAGATAATCCAGCTGTTCTTTGTAGCCTGCGTCCATATACCTGGTGTTGTTAATGCGGTTTCTGTCATATTTCGTCAGCCATGTCATACAGTACATCTAAGAAAATTTTATCGGTATGTTAAGAAAATACCTACCTGAGTTATGAACAAAAGTTAAATCGTCATACCTAGCGGTAATTTTTTTTTTTTTTGGTGTGCTCGGAACTAAGGCGGTTTTATAGCAACACGGCCAATCGGACAATGCACTATGAATTAACAATGTTAATTGGATTCGATCTTGGTGTTTCACATCTAGGGGCCACAGTGGTCTACGACTGCGAAAATGTGATGCCTTAATTTGTGTACTAGCGTAAAAATATAACAAACTACATCGCTACTCCTTCGCAAGTCTCTGATGCCCTTACTCAACCTAAAATATATACCAATTGAAACGGAGAAAATAGACAATGGAAAAGATGAATCCAATATTAATGAAAAATACACTTATAAAACGGAAAATAGGTTTATTATTCAAAATGAAACGGAGAAAATAGACAATGGAAAAGATGAATCCAATACACTTATAAAACGGAAAATGGGTTTATTATCATCATTTACACATATATACACAACAAAAATTCTACCACCTCAAATGACAAGCAAACAATAATGAATAAAAAACATCAAAGTCAATTGTGACAAATTAAAAAGAATAACTTCTAAAACCATAAAAAATATCATAAAAAGGGCGGCTCAAAATGAGTCTGCAACACCAATTATAAAAATATAACTTACCTATAGAAAACTGATATTCATTTAATTATTACATAAAAAAAGAAATTTATCTAATTATGAAAGTGCGTAATTAAATGAATTCTGTGGAATACCAAAACTACGAAAAATCTTTATTGTAAGTAGTAGTAGTAGAACATTAGAAATATGTAACCTAGGTACCTACTGCGTTCGACATATTATTTATTGGGTAGTAGGAGATGCGCCCTTATCGCTTAAAGGGGAACTCACTCTCGCCATGGAGCCTTTGTGTAACAATGTACATATCTTTAATAATTCTTGCCGGAGGCATGTTCACGGGGGAAGTGTCGACAGCGAAGCGGCACGGGCATTAGAGCTTCATTTAATTTCCTTCCCTGTAACCAGAGGGCCGCTAACTAACATAAGCGACTTGTGACGCGTTAAACGAATTTCTAGCTCATTGCGCGTTATACTACGGAAGTGTTTGTGAACGGCAATAGAAATAATACAATAGAGTAACCGCTCGCTGCGACGCACATCGCGCCGCTCACTACCGTCCGTTTTCATGACTGAGCGAAAGGACTCTACGTCTAGTCTCTACGTTTGCTAGCTCATTGAGGCATCACATCTTCACGTCACTTCTAATTCTTACGGTATTACAGTTTCAATGCAACGGTTACCTCTAATCATTATTAGGTATTTGATTTATAATGATTTAATTATTTATCTACCTCATTCAATTGCAATAAGATGCAATCAAAGTTTATAGCTATATTGTTTACCTGTGTAACTTCTACTGTTATTTAGTTATTAGAAATAATTTAAGCTAAGACAAAAAATATGTAATTTCGCGCTTAGTTGTGCATGAGGATGCAAGAACCCTTTTTGTCTGATACAGCAATTTCATAGTAATTATATTTTTACCATTATGATTGATTATTAAGACTAAGGTGACCGTCGCATGGTAACACCCCAACGCACACCCGTCCCGGCCATTACGTGTTCTATTCCACGACGCGTAGGTACTATAATAATTATATAGACTTATCTTAAGAACTCTTTCTCATATCTCTTCTTAGTCTCTCGCACCAAATACTAGTCTTAACTAAACTGAATGATGTCCAACATTTGCTATTCTCAATTTCTGTTCTAACGAGCATTCATAACATCCCAACATCTATTGAGACAATAAATCATAGCATCTATCTAGCTGCTATCGTTTGTGATAAGTGAACCAAATGGACGATATTCTTCTATGTGTATTCCATTAATCCTGAGTTACCAATGCTCATGTGCCGCTAATTAATCAATCAATTATATAGACATACTTACGTCTTTATTATGCGAAGCTTATATATATGAAATATACACAATGAGCAAATTATTTTGCGCCGCACACATATATCCATCATGTTTTTATTTTTGATGACTTACCAACTTCATTTATTGGCAAATTGAAAAAAAATCATTACTTATAAATTGATAGTAAATAACGTCTAGATAATATTACCTAGATATAAGAAAACGAACGAAACACCACCAAATGAATATTGTCTGTGTTCAACAACAATTTAGCTGATAGAGATGTAGTAGAAATAGCATCATTACTCACGTACTTACGGTCCATTGTTCCAGCATACGTAATATCCTATGTGCACCTCGCTTACTCTCTAAGATCGCGTTATAGTTTTGTTTTCGGCGCTCGCCGATACCGTAATTGATGTTAGCGCTAATTAGGCATCGAACTCAGATCTAATCTAAGTATAGGCACTAACTCTAAGTACTATCTTCAAATCACGCCATAATTATGTCGTCTTTGTAACCTTAACTCTTTTAAACGACTACTAGTTATGATTTGTCGTAGAATAGAACATGTAGGTACGCTGAAATAAAGATATCGATTTTATTATTCATAAGAAGTCATAGAATTCGTATCAATGTAATGCTGTCGTTTATGGAATTACAAAAAGTATTATGAATCGTCGACTCCAAAAATTATGTTTATAGAGACTTTATACGACTAAAAGTTTTACAAAACCAGCGTAAAAAAATATCCTTATGATAAAAAGTACCTACCTACAACATAAACATTTACTTTAAGTGATGATTGCTCAATTTTAAAGATGAGTATCTATTTCGCTAATGGTTTTTCAAAATAACAATAAATCTTTGATATTGTCTATCTATTAACAATTATTATTGATAAATAATTTCAAAGTATGTTTTATTGTGTTAGGTACTTATATTAAAATTAAATTGGTTATTGCTTCTATTTTGTACGTGTCTAAGTTAGTTTTGTTATTTACATAACTTAATAATTTATGTAAATAATAATGTTTCCAAGCTACACGCGTAGGTAAGTAACTCGTGTCAAACTATGAACTGGAATTGAAAAATGAAGCGAAAATGTTTAATATTTGAAAAACTTAATGAATACAATTATTAAAGTATTTGTACAAAAGTAAATAATGAATATAAACAGTTAAACGTTAAAAGCTTTTCGTGTAAAATTATAAATGGAAAAAGTATTATATTGGCATGCCCCACGAGGCGTTCCGGGCATGATTAGGGAAAGTATTGGTGCATAGTAACCCTGTGTAAATTATATGGATAAATTAATCTAGTAAAAAATAAGTATTAAGCACATTGGACTGCTCGCGGTAGAGTAGCGCAGCTCAATTGTAGAGATATAAGTTTGTAATTACCTATTTATATTGTTAATAAAACCGTTATACATAGAAAAAGTTGTTTAATTTTATTGTAGGGCGAATTTACTTTTGATCGCCTTTATAGCGCTACGCTGCTGTTTCTTCGCTGTTTTACTACCAAGTCAGCAGCAGGCGAGTGTATTCCTTACCCCTTAGCAGATATTACGAGTTGCTTGAGTCTGATATCGAAAACTAAGAACCTGAGGGCGCCTTCGAAGAATAGGGCCTAGCTTCGAGTTGACCGAGTCGTGGACAGTGCCGCTATTAGCACTCAAAAAATTAAAAAAAGAGTGACAAAATTCAGCGCTTACGGTCAGCCTTCCTGGTAGCATAGCGGTCAGTGCAACCGCCCGGATTGCGGAAGACCCAGGTTCGATTCCTGGCTGGGTCGGGTAGGCGTTTAATTTTTTCACTGTATTTTATAAATATTTAATTTAGCTTCAGTGCAGCAATTAGCACTTGAAAATAAAAAGTTATTTATAAATAAAATAAAAATTAGTATATTAACAGCATTTTTTTTATTTTTATATAAGTTTGTCATGTTTTAATAGGCAGGTAGGTTCTTTTGGTTATAAAATAATCTCGATTCTATATAAAGTATAATGGACTTACCTAACGAAAGTACATTAAATTAGGGTCATCAAACACGCTTGTGCCTATGTTTTCTGATTTTTCAAAGTAACCTGCCATGACCTGATCTGTACGTTGACTATTTTGTATAATGTCTAAAGCCTCTTCTGCCGCTGCTTTACGAGATTGGCTATCTTTAGGAACCAATTGGGACAAAAAATAATCTGTTGGATCCATGTTTTCAACTTCGATCGCTTTCACTGTAGTAGTATCTACCTCAGGAGTTGTCTGATTGATCTCCTCATATTTCTGCGCAGTGCTATCGGATGGGCGATAAGTATTTTTAGTTTCTTCTATTATTTGTTTTGCAACATTTTGGAAAGTGTTTCCACTCACTCTCCTCTCTCCGCCTCTCCGACTTGTGTCTTTATCAGTTTTAGTTTGTACAGCATCTTCGACATTTACCCTAAATAACTTGTCTACTACAGTTTCTCTCTCTTGCGATTTTTCTTCTTCCTCTAGCTTCATTAATTCAAACTGATTCTCTATAAATGAAAATGTTTTATTTGAATCTTTGTCATTCGATTCCGTTGAAAATAAACTGTCCTTATCACTTGAACGTAGAACACTAACAATTTCGTTTAGAATTTGTCGTATTTCTGCGGCATCTTGAGCATTGGTATGCTTTACTTCAATATCATGGAGCACCTTTACATCACGCCAAATGTTTGCCAGTGATGGGTGGATATAATCAGACTGCATGGTATGAACAACTTTATTCACATCTTGAGTTAAATTATTCAGATCCCGATGTAACAGTTCACCAATTTCGGACAAACGTTTTGTTTCGTTCTTGATCCTATTTTTTACGTGTTCTATTGTCTTATGTGTATCATGACTTTCGATAACATCCATTATTTTATTTTCAACTTTCACAACAGATTTTTCTATTCCCTTTGATAATTTATCCGATAGCGACTTTTTACTAGGAAGCAACAGTGTGCTTGGCAAAGTAGTTGAGAGCAAAGGTGAAACATAATCGTGTATTTCTTTAGATATTATTTGCGATATCGACTTTCCACTAGGATCACTATTGCTTGATGGTGTAGTCAAGACTGGCGTTGGTGTAGCAGTAAGTAAGGGTGGTGTTGGCCAATAGTTTGCATCTGTCGTTTGAACATTAGAACTATCTCTTTCTGATTGACCTTTGCATCTTACATTATAGTCAGATAACTCATTTGTATCTCCTAATGCCAAAACTTGCTTTACTGCTAAAATAGTGCAGTCTAAGGTCTCTCTCACATCAGCAACGACGTCACTTACTAGTTTTCCAAAGCTGTCTTCAACTGACAACAGTGCTCCACAAAACTCGTCGAAAAACGACGCCGATGCCTAAAACAATATAAGTAATTTAAAATAACAAACACTTAACACTTAACTATTTCAAAATTACTAAGATCAACGTCACGAAAATAGTTGTTTACATAAATTACATTAAACTACTCAACAGTTTTCTTACCTGGGTATAAAGAATGCAAAAAAATATTATTTTCACATCCATATTTATATTTTCTTATTATTTTTATTTAAATACGGACTGAGCTCCTGTTCTGTCAATACAGTTTTATCTACTCAATGATGCCCCATTATACCAATCTTTATTAGTCTTGGTAGTTCAAATTACGTATATGTACTTTACGCGATACGACTACATCAGAACATCTGTACCAAT
The DNA here is from genome assembly GCA_947562085.1 of Eudonia lacustrata. Lineage (NCBI taxonomy): Eukaryota > Metazoa > Arthropoda > Insecta > Lepidoptera > Crambidae > Eudonia > Eudonia lacustrata. The sequence goes on along the minus strand of OX387315.1, from coordinate 9,941,872 downwards.
ATTGACTGCCACAGAGCTATCGAACGATAGGCTTTATAAAGGTTACGCGCTTCGTTGTTAACGGAATCATAACACGTCTACAGTTTAACATCACGGCCTCAATTATTTCTTACAACAAACGACATACAATGAAACAACAAAATGATAATAGATTCGTTTATTAACTTATTTTAAAGTATCACAAACATTATCATACACTTCCAACCGACACTTACAACGCGTCAAGGTAGTAAATTAGCCTATTTTTATTGATAATAATATTTAAATGATTTATATCATAAAATGAGCAATTATGAGGGTCAAGGCATACATACTACGTTTATTGTTTCTACTAGCTGGTTAAAAGAAAAAAAAATATCTTTATCAATGAAAATACTATGCTGACTATTCTTGTGTTATACATGGCTGTTTAAAAAACTACTTTAATATAGGACGTGGCGTCAGTAATTTTAATACTAGAAAGTCATCATACTGACTTAAACTAGATGACTGAAACTTTATTTCTTTCTTTTTAAAAACTTTTTTATACTCCCAATTCACGACCTGATCGATTCAAATTGACGATTAGGCGTCAAAAGGTATTTGTAATAGTTTTTAATAAATTAGTCTCACGACATTTTGGCAACAATATATTTAATTTAACTGACTATTCAAAAGTAAATCGATTCGCAGCTGTTAGCAGCCCAATTGCAATATTCTGCAGAAAAAATCTGTTGAAAATATACAATTGCAAAAAAAATGCGGCTCGACAAATAAATTATATTCTGAAAAGCATAAACTAGCACGTGTGCTTCAATTTAAAATACTGTCGATGTCAAATAAATTGTATAATCATTGTCAGATGACTTTGTAAATAAATACATTTAAATAAAGCATTTAATCGAAATAATACAAAAAAAAATTATATTAAAAGCTGTCATCAAAATAAACTCATAAGAACCATTTTAATACTCGTGCTGGTCATCAGATCTGCATTTTAATGTGATGAACATCTATAAATAAGGTTTCTCCCGAAGTCGACCAGTTGTATCTTTGTACATTTTAATTTATTTACAATATTTTCTTTAATCTATCTTTAAAACGTTTATACAAAATAAACAATTATAAAAAAATATTTTACGTAACGCTACAAATTCTACAAAAATACAATGGTAGATTATATTAAATATATTAATCGAATATACAAAAATGAATTATTCTTAGAAATAATAATATTTTAGTATTTTTAGGATACTATCGGTTTGATTGATTAATGTTTAAACTACAATCCATTTGTTTTTTATTTTATTGACCTTTTGTATGAGTATATAAAGTTTATTGTTAAATTAATGTTTTGAAACCTCACATTAAAACCTAATTTAAAAAATTATAAGATAATAAAACTATTAGTGGATGTGTTGTGTTTATTGCATAATTTTGTAAAAATCACTCCACTAAGATGATTTTGGCACCTAATTTAATAAACCAGATTCCTAATCTACAATGTTAACATTTATAAATAAAAAATATCCATATTTTAAAGCCTAAACAACAAAATAAAAAATATTAATTTTGTCTCTTAAAAACATTTTGTAATATTTAATGTTTGATACTTATATAATTCTCTCATTAAACAATGGCTCAACTATAATTATTTAATTTATTTTACATTACTTTGTAACATCAATAAGATAATTATCAAAAAACTCAGCTCATACGAACCAGGGCTTTAGTGTTAAAAATTTGGAAAAGATACTTCTGTCAAACGATACCGTTAATAAAAGGGAACATTATATGCTTGGTATCATTCTCTGGGTGGAATTTTTACCGGTAAATTAACTAACCGCTCTACGCGGATTGGCTTAACCTTTTCACCGCCCAACTATCCTGCACGCGATGTCCCGCTGTACGCCAACGTATGAATGTATTTTAATAAAGTAGGTACAAAGAAGAACTTCTATAGAAGTGCTGGCGTGGACGGCACGAAAATCTCGAACTTCTATAGAAGTTGTTGGCGGTAAAAAGGTTAAACATGTTAGGTACCGAAATAAGTAACGATACTTTTCTAGATAACGTTGCCAGCATTACGGCTTAAATTTAACTTTATAAAAATAAGGTTACTTCACGGTACTTAAAGTGAAAATTTGGTAACGGTATCAAGCCCTGACCGACTTTCATGTTCCATATAATATAAAGACTGTAAGACAAAGACTGAATCATCAATCAGCAGAATTAATACCCAACTTTTAATTGTTTTTTTCATTCATTTTACTTTATTTAAACAAATGTTATTAAGAAATGTGATAGTGATTGCGTGATGTGGCCACGCCACGGCTTGAGTGACTATCAAATTCCTATTTACGCCATGACGGCCAACAGCATGTTCTTACAATAATACAATTACGTTACTAATACTTAATAAGTTACATAATGTATTGTAGACGATCTAATCTTCAATTTCATGCAATAATAAATAAATATTTAATACAAAAAAATATGATTTAAAATAATAACTGCAAACGAATATAATAATGATTTATAAGTTATAAATAATAAATTGATAACATAGTGGAATGTAACAAGTGCATAGCAAGCAATGGCAAAGCAAATATACATTTTCGCTGTATGTGTCTTACTGTGCTATTTTATAAAAAATCAGATTATTTATATAAATAAAACAATTGTCTAGACTAGAGTCTAGTTGTTTAAAAAAAGATTTTAACGATATATTAAAAGGATTGGAATTGAGTTCAATGAATATCTAACTCTTTGCTGTGATAATATCTGTTAAATAATCTGCTTTATAAAGTGAATAAAATAAAATAAGGGTAAGCGATAAATCGCTAGGTGGACTCGGGTCCAACCATTGTTTTAATATTGATAGTCAAAATAATATGCTTAAAATTTAAAAATGTTTGCTCTAATTTAATTATGAGACAATCCAGTAACACACCAGCCTTTTGCACCAAATTCTAGCTGCTTATCAAACATAAGCTTTTTCTTTCTTATAGCTGCTCTGTTTATTACATTCCTTATTAATTCTACGATGATATTTTTGATCAGATATGTAGCACAAATATGTCTAATTTAATACAGATATGCCAATACGGGTAACATGAACATTTTAGAATATCAACAACCATGTAAAGAAGTATCAATAATTAATATCACGACATTATGGCAGCGTTTACTCTCATCAAACATCATTGAACAATCAGACATCCGATTCATATTAAAATTGTATAATAAAATAAAAAGTTAAGAAAGAGATCAGTCAGTCACGGACATCTACAACGATTTACGAACACGGCATACCCAATCGACTTACGAACCGCTCAAAACGGAGCGTGTATAAATATTTTTTTTTTGCGCCACAAACAAGAATATACAAAATATAGAAGGGGAGATTTCGAATTCACACATACGTATTTCAATAAAATTATGAACACTCAACCACTTTAATAGTCATAGTTAAAGCTCAACGAGCCGCTTCGTCAGGGGATGGATGCGTCGTCGATTTCGCTGTCGGGTGAGACGATGCGTTCTCTCTTCGGGGGTATAGGGAGGGTATTTTCTTCTCTTTCTTCAGTTGTTGGTGTGACAGGGACGTCGATATTGCTCTCGTCTCTCTTTGGCGGAATGGGCACGACGTTGAGCTTCGGCAGCGGCGGTATGGGTGGCGTGGGGGAGGGCTCGCGGGGCATGGGCAAGCCGTTGGCAGTAGCATTAGCGTTCACAGTCAACCCATTCGCCATCCTTTGGTAGTGTTGCTTCCATTTGTTCACTGGCGGCGTGTAGTTCAGATGGTCGTATTCCAATTCTGCAAATCGAATATATTTACTAAATAAAGTTTGTACTGAGAAAGTTTTGAATCATTTTCTAGCCGTGAGATTCGAACCCTCTAACCGCTGTGTCGACATACCAGGTACAGCAATTAGGCTATTTTGGCTCTGTCCGACTTAAAATTTGTATCAACACTATCGACTCTTCAACAGCAAAGTCATCGACATCAGACCTCAAAGTTTTTGCAAATATCAAAAATAAGCAAGCTAAATTAATAAATATCCGTATTTTCCGTATTTTACGCAAATATTATTACAAATTACAATGATTTGGAAAAACAAGTTTAATTCCCTTAGTTATGCATTTCTTAGAACACATCACATTTTGTATTAGGTATGACTTAGTAAATCTAGAAATAGATGTTTACGGAATGTCACATCTTCGGCCTTATCGATAGGTGAGATAAAGGCCGTTTGTATAGTATTGTTAAAACGCTCGAGCCTCCCGAACCTTAAACTTATTGAAGTCTCGAGTCTCATTAGAAGGTTCGAGCTTTAGACTTGAGCCTTTTAACAATACTATACAAATGGAGATGTCCTATGTTTTGAATTTATAATAATATGTGTGATGTATTTTACCAAATAAAGTTTTTTTCTATTTCTATTCAAACCAGAAGTACAATAGCTAAGTCAGTTACCATAGCCCTCCTTGTGTTTGATTTCGTCGTACACGTGGTCCAGTTTGTTCTCGTCGTCGATGAAGTGGTACAAGTTGGGATTGTTCGCGTCCGCGTCTTTGTTTTTCAACGAGGCCAATGGGTCGTAGGTGGTCGACGCCGCTGTAGATCAAAGACAAATCATTGTTTCAATATATTAATTATATTTTAAGGTACATGCGTCCTTTGGATTTGTAAATAAATACCCTCAAAGTACACAGAATAATATTGTAACGTTGTAAAAAAAATGCAAAGCAGGGCTTTGAATAACATTGAAATTAGGTAACGTTATCCTCTATCTGATATTGCCTACCCCTATGGGAAGGAGGCGTGATTATATGTATGTATGTATGTATATTGCCTGGGTGGCATTTTTACCGGTTAATCAACTAACCGCTCTACTAGGACTGGCTAAAGCGCATTAGATAACAAAACGATAGTTTTCTAGATAAAGTTATCTGCATTACCGCTACTAATATTTGACTTTATAGAAATAACGTAACTTCACGATTCTTATAGCGTGAATTTGGAAACGTTATCGTTAGTATGAACATAACGTCACTCACTGGGACTTCTTGGCGGGAAAGTAAAGAGCTATGTATGGGGTTCATTTTATTTTCAATAAATTGTGTTATGTCGAATATTAATGTGAAATAATAATGGACCATTTACCGTTAAGTGTTCGTGAACGTGCACGAGTGTTGGCTAATAAAACAAAACAGTGCGACGTCGCTTTTCAAGTTCTCTCAAGAAGTCCGCGTGAGGTTTCAGTAACAGCCCCCACATCTTTACTAATACTCAAGGGGTCGGGGTAATATAATTTATATCACTACTCATTTCTATTATCATTCATTATCAATAACTAAGTAAAAAATTGTTATTTATACAATGTTATTTTTAGTTTATACGAAACCTGAAAACTGTTTGTTCAGAATCAGTAATAGAATCGATTTCAATATTTTTTATATCATGTTACATTTTGACCAAATAATATTTACAAAATCTCAATCATAGTATACCCTACTAAAAACACACAACGGGACAACACAAAAAGCTTGTAACTTCGTGAGTTTTCGAGATATTTTAATTTTTTTTGTACTGATTCTTTAAATGAAAATATTTGACCCGTGTTTCGGTTTTCGTATAAATTAAAAATAAGGTTGTATATAAACTTGTTATTTATATACAGACTTGCCAAAAAAATTGCCAAGTCGTTCCTCTGTAAGACTCGACTTCGGCTTTGGAATTCTTTGCCGGCGCATGTGTTTCCCAGTTCCTATAGTCCCGGGTCTTTTAAGCGGGGCGTGAAACGGCATTTATGCAGGCCGTCATGAATGGGTGCGCTTGTTACCGTGCTTGTTTTATGGTGGGGAGCGCTCTCATTATTTTGGACTGCATCGGCTGCTTACCATCAGGCAGAATGTAGTCACTATGACGTGCCATTCATTATTTTAAAAAAAACTAGCGGCCGCTCGCGGTTTCACCCGCGTGGTTCCCGTTCCCGTGGGAATATCGGTATAAAAAGTATCCTATGTTTTAATAAGGTTATAAACTATCTGTTTGCCGAATTTCATCCAAATCCATCCATCCGTTGCAGCGTGAAGAAGCAACAAATATACACACAAACTTTCGCATTTATAATATAGTGCGACTGTAAGAAAAATACTTTGACACTGGCTAAATGTGCTAACAGCCCAAAGCTATAACTAAGGGAAAAAAATGTCGCTTACTGCCAGCGGAGCCGCCCGGGCTCATACGCAGTCGCTCCATAGTGGTGTTGTTAAGCTTGCCGCCGAGGTTATTGACGATGTGGTTGGCGTTGTTCAGCAGCGTGGCCGAGTCGTCGCGCGACGTCTGGTACGAATACACCGGATTGTCGAAGTGCTGTTGCTCTGTTGTTATAAAAAATTTCGCAATTAAATACTTGTGTTTATACAAATAGGGTTGATTTTACAATTTCGGTTTCGATTTAAATTGTTAAATAAAACTTTAACTGCAAGTAAAGTTGAATTTATAATCTCGGTTCACAAAGAAAATTTATCAATCAAAAGTATAAACAATCATTGAAAATATTAACTCTGTGTAATAAGAAAAGTTATGAAATTACAACACAATATTTACAAAATGGTCATATAATGGCATACGCATTTGCCAATCAATTATAGCGACGGTGATTTGATTTCTATGATGGAAGCTTTTGCCCACTATTGGGACAGTATAATTATGCTATAAACAACTTCACTAATTGTCCTACCAAGCTCACCTGGCTGCGAGTTGGGGTCAGCCGTGTAGTGGACGTGCGCGATCTCCCGCTTGAGGTTGCGGACGCGCTTACGGTAGTACAGAACCACTAGTATGGCCGCAGCCGCACACAGCAGCGACACTATTATCACTACCACCGTCATCCCGTTCGAAGAACCTGCTGGAAAATACATTTGATTAATTTCATAGCTTGAATAATAACGTTTGAAGCGATGTCGACCGTTTGAAAAACCAAAATTTATTTAATTTAACATGTACGAAAACAATTTTGCTTGTATTTGTATTAATCTTGTTGGTTGTCGTATTAAATTAAATAAATAAATAAATGTACGTTTTATACATTTTCAATATAGAAGATGATGGACCCCAGCTTAAGGATGAAATTGTTCTAGAAATTTGGTAATTTTAACTGTATATTTTTTTTTATGATTGCTATAATATATAATTTGACGCAAATTTTGTTGTGAATACATTACAATTTCAAAAAAGTGTTACAGCCGGTTGCACCAAAATTGATATACATTTACAAATTAATTTTTACGTTTTACTTATAATATTCCGTTACTTTCACGAATTCGTAAATGTACGTTGCACCAACAAAATACGAGTAAAAGTATCAGTAAAATTACTTGCTACACAAATAGAGCGTTTATTTTACCAGTTAACCTCAGTAGTTTTTTACTACCATGGTAGTTTTTAACCGACTTCAAAAAAGGAGGAGGTTTCTCAATACGACTCGCATATATATTTTTTTTTATGTGTTCGCGGATAACTTCGTCGTTTATGAACCGATTTTAATGATTTTTCTTTTGGAAAGGAGATATCCCAAGGGTGGTACCATAATAAGGAAACCAGGATCTGATGATGGCATCCAAAAGAAATGGAGGGGAACCTTCGAAAATCGTAGTAGCGACTAGTGCGCTTTTTTTTTTCATGTGTTCAACTTTTTTTCAAATTGTATAATTTTAGCTACGGGAGCCCGAGTAGCTGAGTGAATGAAAACATTATTTCCTGTCCTGAACAATGTTTATTAAAAAACAATAGAATTAACACAAAGTCAACCGGCACGGTGGGCAATACTAACACAAAAAGGTCGAAAAACATTGCCAGCATAAAAAAAGTATTTTCGTTAGTCTTGCCAACTGTAAGTTAGATCATATCATAATTGTATTGACTCACCCTCCGCTCGGTCGATGACGACGGCGTCGCTGGCGTGTATGTCGCAGTTCTCGCCAATGAAGTTGCGATGGCAGATGCAGCCTTTCACCGGGTGGCAGACCCAGTTGCCGCTCAACGAGCAGTTGCACGCTTCCATACAGTGGTCGCCGTAGTAGCCTTCAGGGCAGACTGCAATCGAACAAATCGTAACACTAATCAAGATGCTGACAACTGAGAAATGCGTTGAAATATAATATGTATATTGTAATCTAATACTACTATATAAATCTGTAGGCTCTGTGTGTGCAATTTTTCTGACAAATTTTGGGATAAATATTCATTTTATGACTCACTGACACCAATTCTACGATTTTTGAAATTTTTGTCTTTCTGTCTGTCTGTCTGCATGTTCACTTTTAACTCAAGAACGGCTTGACCGATCTTGATGAAAATTTGTATATAGTAAGAACATACGATTGTGCAAATGATAGGCTATATATATGATGTTGGTAAACCTAATAATTATTTTGATTAGCATTCATTGACCCATTATTTTCGCACAGCGAAGCGGGCGAGTGACGGTAGTAGACTATAAGTACATAAGTATTTTTGATTTGATTTGACTTTATATATGCAACAATATCATTGTTTCCAAAATGCAGAACTATAAAATTTCCTCGATAGAACTCACCTTCAAACAGATATAAATTTTCTAATTTTCTAACTATAATTCAGTGGATCACGCACTGTTTGCATCCTTTTTGCGTGTATGCATAGTTTTCAGTGCCTTAAGGAAAGGTGAGAATACTAACACTGCGTGCAGTAGCTGCCTGTGTAGAATGCGTTGAAATATAATATATTGTAATAGCCTATAAGTACATAAGTATTTTTGATTTGATTTGACTTTATATATGCAACAATATCATTGTTTCCAAAATGCAGAACTATAACATTTCCTCGATAGAAAAAAAATTGAAACTCACCTTCAAACAGATATAAATTTTCAAATTTTCTGACTGATTCAGTGGATTTCGCATTATTTGCATCACTATTGCTTGTATGCATAGTTTTCAGTGCATTATGCTACGGCCACACTATCGCGCTATCGCGAACATTTGCCAATTTTAACGACAAGCAATAATTACATTTTTGATCGTGTTCCGAAATGTGACTATTGCTTGACCCGACTTCGGAAAATATTCGCGATACCACGATAGTGTGGCCGTAGCATTAAAGAAAGGTGAGAATACTAACACTGCGTGCAGTAGCTGCCTGTGTAGCCTGGCGGGCAGCGGCAGTAGCCGTCGTTGGGGCGGCAGGCGGCGCCTGGCGCACAGCGGCATGGCTGCGAGCAGCCCGCGCCCCACCAGCCCGGGCTGCACGCCTCGCCGCACCACCCGCCGCGCCACCCCGGCAGGCACTGGCACTCGCCTGGAACGAACACTCTATTTATACCCATCTCACTTTTAAAGATACTGGAAAATGAAATTGAAAATTTTGGGCCGGCACAGTGAGGGTGACTGATGCTCTGTTGTTTTCACGCTGCACCAAATGTCTTCGCGTCTAGACTCCATTTCCATTTAAAATCAGGTGGAGTTAGCAACAAAAATTAAAAAACCGTAGACTACAGACGCCCTTTTATGTATATAAGTAGATAAATGACTTGACTCCATCTTATGTTAAGAAGAAGCGGAGTCCAAATGCGAAGACAGCTAGTGGAGCAGGATTGTACTACCCTACTGCGTATTTCTTTACTTTGCTAAACCTCAACTTGCATCATCACACGCTTACGATACCATTAAGGGTATCTTTATCACGTGAAGTTTTAGTTCTTATGCCACTATGTACTGTAATTTGTTCATCGCTCTTGCTATTCAATGAACGTTAAAACAAGCCAGGGTGTATTTTCGACTAGTGAAGTCAATCACAGTAGCAGTAGCCTATCACACATTCACAGATTAGTTATGTTTAATCAATTACTCATATGAAAGAGATGCACTGCGTCGCGTTAGGCTGCAAACAACTTTGTCTTAGAACAAAAAAAAACGAGCGAGCCTTTCAGTAGTCATTACATAATGATGTGTAACATTTGACATCTCACCTTAGTAATAAGCCATTTTACCATTATATTCTGAAAAAATGGGTCAGGTTCTATTTGAAAAGATTTGTCTTAGTAAAGAATAATTATTTTTAATGAAAATTGTATTTTATTTTATTTACACTAAAAGTAATGCAATACCGCGCGCTCATGCGTCAAATCAAATGGCGCGCGCTCGCGCGCTTTCCCAACTTCCTGTTACACACTTCCGTCCCATTTCACGAAATCACTCCCACAAATTGCAAGAAAGCGAGAGGAAAGATGTTACACATCAAAAAGTTTACAAGTATCTACCACAAAAACATAATAAAAATGGTGTGGCACTTACCGGTGACATGATGACAATCGGCGCCGTTCTTGCAGACGCATCTTTCTTTACAGTTGATGCCGTAGGTTCCGAGCGGGCAGGGGTATTCGCAAGTAGTTCCCGTGTAGCCGCTAGGACACGAATAGTTGCCAGTTACTGGGTCACAAGTCGAGTTGCCTAAAACAAAAGTAGAATAAAACATTTCATACGGATCCGCTCGCGTTTGTTTTACATATTATTTTAATTCTGACGTTTCGGACTTTTTGTACCACAGTGAGACTGATTTCAATACAAAATAAGGAGACTGCAGCTGCATACATACCGCGCTCGGGCTACTCACACATAACCACCTCTCGGTTAGGCGGTCGGGAGGCTGGCTGACTACTACTATTTTATTTAAGTCTAGTTAATACAACTGCAATGTAACCAAGAATTGTATTGTGTCTGGATCACGATCAAACGTTTTCGGGCGTGCTCCCTCTGGCGAACTGCCGCTAGCGTGAATACTGGTGATTGCCTAACCGGTGGCCTTAGTCACCCTAGTGACACATGAAGGGGATGTACAGTGGTTTTAGAAAGTAGACCCCTCCTTCTCCCAAATCCCTGTGGAGAGCCTCGGATCTGGAGGCGGGAGTTGGACGGAAAACCACAAATAACCATTCGCGCCTCCTCGAGTAAAAAAAGGATTGTTTTGTGCCGCCAGAGGTAAGACAGTCTGTTAAACAATGATGGATGGTATATGGATGACGGCTTCATGGCGCTTCCATTTTCAGAATTTTTTATTTTGATTTGACAACAACAGAGTCGAACAAAATAAACTTTAACACTAACAGCCGGTTGCACCAAAACTTTCATTTTACGAATTCGTAAAAAGTAAACGTATAATGTAAAACGCTGTTGTACCACGCTTTGCGATACGTTTTACGGTTACATTATACGGTTACTTTTTACGTAGCTCAAACCTTGCTCATAACGTAAAAGTATAAGATTATGACAGTTCGTTCGTGTTTGCAATTCGTGTTGGAGGTTAGAAAACGCTCTATTTATTTAAAGAAACGTGCTCTGAGAGAATAAATCACTATAATATCTTCTACAAGTTCTGACCACCAACCACCCGACTTCAGTAGACATTTTTTTAAACTGATATGCGTATCTAGGTAATTAATAATATGATTTCAATATTAATTCTTGCTTTTTAGAGCTGTTTTTACTTTTTTAAGTTTCCTGTTTTTGAAGTCGGTTTTTTTTTGTTAAAAATTATTTTATTTTACGAATTTCAGTGATGGGTAGACCTAACAAGGATGCTTCTCGGATGAGGAAACGACCGCCTAGTAGGTAGTGGTATTCCTATGAAAAACTTCAATCTTAATTAGGTATTATTTTTGTAATAACTAAACATTTTGGCATATTGAACTGTATGAAGTAAGCCCAACAAAAGGTAACTGCTGTAAATCGTTGAGGAATTTCCTCGACAGTCTATGGTCTCCATTAGAGCTGTAGCAAACCGTATGTATTCGTTACTGAGTAACGGGTGCGCCATCTAGTACCGAGTAACGAAACGTTACTCACGAATGCATTTCGTTACTCGCATTTTTCGTAGTATGGGTACCTACACTGTTTCAGTTCACGCAAGTACCGTTGATGCGTGTATTGAAATGTTTGCAGATCGTATGTTTTACGCATGCGCGCGCTTATTCGGTGAATTTAAAAACGTACGTTACAGAGAACGATGTTTGACGTTTGTTTAGTAAGTACCTAAGTAAAGTATAATTTGGAAATTCGTCGTCCAAGTTTTTTACTGTTTACTAAAGGTATTGTGTGTGTAGACAAAGTTTGAGATAAGAACAGAAACAAGGTAAGAAAGTATTTTTTACAAATTAGAAATAAATATATTTTTGTTTTTTATTATTGCGTATTTTTACGTTTTTTTTTGTTCTACTCTACGCGTTCGCAATACAATTCGTTGCTCTAACATACATAAATAGCATGTTATTATGATGTATCAGAAGTAACGAGTAACGTAACGATACGATAGTAACGAGTGCTAATTGTTATAGTAACGAATACATACGGGTACGCTTTTTTTCGTTACTTTTACACCTCTAGTCTCCATCATCAGACCTGTAATGGCACTTATAACCAATATGGGGGTGCAAAGTTCTTATCAATAGAAATGAATTAAGACCAAACACAAGGTAGCTACTGTAAAACGTTGAGGAGTTCCCTTGACTAACCTTCGTCTTCATCATCAGACCTCTAATGATAGTCACAACTCATCTAGGTGTAAAGTTCTCATCAATACAAATTAATCAAGCCCAAACACCATGTAATTGCTGTAAATCGTTGAGGAGTTCCCTCGACTGTCTTTCGGCTCCATCATTAGATCGACTCCAGACCTTCATTAAATAGTAGTGCTTTAAAATACTTAATGAAAACATCAATAAGCGCACTAGTCGCTACTACGATTTTCGAAGGTTCCCCTCGATTTCTCTGGGATGCCATCATCAGATCCTGGTTTCCTTATTATGGTACTAACTCTTGGGATATCTCCTTTCCAACAAAAAAAATCATCAAAATCGGTTCATAAACGCATAAGTTATCCGCAAAAACATAAAAAAAATATATATATACGAGTCGTATTGAGAAACCTCCTCCTTTTTTGAAGTCGGTTAAAAAACTACCATGGTAGTAAAAAACTACTGAGATAAACTGGTAAAATTAACGCTCTATTTGTGTAGCAAGTAATTTTACTGATACTTTTACTCGTATTTTGTTGGTGCAATGTACATTTACGAATTCGTGAAAGTAACTGAATAGTATAAGTAAAACGTAAAAATGAATTTGTAAATGTAAATCAATTTTGGTGCAACCGGCTGTTAGTTATAAAAGTTTAAATAAAATGCAAAATATATGGACAGAGCTTTATAAATGGTTAAAGTGCCTTTCGAAGCACGGTGGATATGAAAGCATACAAAATACACAGCTTCCATTAATAATCATTAGTTTATAATTAATAATTATTATTAGTTAATTAATTAGTAGTTTGATAAGCATCGCAAAGGGATTTCTCTCCAGCAGCGGGTTTAGAATCCAGTACTCTTGGTTTCATGCACTAATATAACTTCTCCAAAATGAAAACAAGAAAACAATTACCTAATGATGATTACACAAACGAAGTTTCGATTCTACAACAATCACACCACGCTCAAACACAACAATGAAGTTGTAAACACTATTATTTCAGTCATATTAGTAACAACCCTTGTTATCGAGCGCACCTTCTCGTTACGTGTTCAGTTACTCGCTGTTGGCAGCACCAATTCCGAGTACCGGTGTAGTAAACGTTTTGAACAAAGCGAAACGTAATTCAAGGCGGTGTTGTAATTGCTCACAACGCTCGTCTCAGGAGTTGTTAAGCACTTGCAGTGCTTGAAACACTCTTGTTGTTTTTCACACAACAAGTAGAAGCGCAAATCACCTGGACTCGCTTCACCTGGAATCCGAGAACCCGAAGCGCAACTAAGACCTCGGCTCGGATTAAAGTGGCTGGCGACGTCTTTATGCCGTACTAGATTTTCCGAAGAGAGTGAACTACCATAGTAGTCAGGGCAGCATGACAAAGTTATCGATGCACTGGCAGCCAACGAGTCCCTTTGCTTTATTAGATTCTCCGACGAGAGCCAAAAGCCCGAAGCGCATCTAAAGAAAAGGACCTCCGCCCGGATTGATGTCGCTGGCTTCGTAGATGCTGGCAAACGCAATCTCGTCTTTCAAGATTCTTGGAGGCGGTCTATGAGAACGGAAATCCGAAGCGCATCTAAAGACTAGAATATCGGCCCGTAATAACATAACAAAGCACCTGTAAATGTACCTGTACCATTGTAGTCTATGAGTATCCATCAATTGTAGGGATGACTAGATTTCAATAATGGAGGCCTGTGCCCAGCAGTGGTATTTATAGGCTATTTACTTTTACTTACCGTTGTAGTCGGGGCATTGCTGCGAGCAGCCGGCACCGTAGGTTCCCGGCTCGCAGGGCTGCGCGCAGTCGGCGCCCGTCCAGCCCGCGGCGCACACGCAGCGGCCGGTCGCCGCGTCGCACGACGAGTTGTTGAGGCACTGGCAGCGTTCCGAACACTCCTCGCCGTAGTGGCCCTCGGCGCATTGCGTCTCGCAACGCACGCCTGTTGGCATAACACGGGTTTTTTTTTTTAACTAAATCCCGATGGTGTAAACATGTTTTCATTTGTTATTTTTTGACAAAATTGCTAGGAGTTTATTATAAATCAAAACTGAATGAACGAAATAAACAGTGACGTTACTTTTTGTTTACTTTTGTATTATAGAACTAAGCGTAATTATAAATGATTTATGTTTAATGTATATTCTGACTCTGACAGACTATATCTTGAATGTTTTCAAAAGGGTAACAAAAACTATGATTTTGACGTACACTTTATATAATTGAATCTACTTTTCAAATGATATAATTTATTGAGGAACATATTTCAAAATATGTCTGATTGTCTAGACGTTAGAATGAATAATAAGAGCTTCAATTAAATTACTGTGTGTTGTTAGTCACAAAAGGAAATCCCTTCAATATCATCTAATAACTTATTGTGTACTACATATATAAATACTGTGGCCTTTTTAAACAAAGGATAATTAAACAAAACAACAATGTGCAGTAAACGTTTATTAATATTTGTTTTATTAGTCAGGCAAAAATCCCACAAATGAATTAATAACTTCAAGTCTACTGTTATCAAGTGATACTGCCCAAATTCCAACTTTGCTTGTAATAGAGGCATCATTAACTTCAACAGCAGCTATTATGGCTCTGGTCATTCCCGTGCTATTCATTTTATTGAGATTTTTAGCTGCTACCATTAATACGGAGTTTGGATCAGATAAGTCGCTACTGACATTCCAAGAAGCACAGCGCTTAACGAACAATTGCTTGAAGTTTTCATTAGTCCAATCAATATCATAATATTTTGGCATCTTGTCTTGATCAATTTCAATGTCATTAGTATCATATTTGTTATATTTTTTTTTTATTTTATACTTAATTACAATTGGTTCAGAGTTTTTTCTTCTTATGCCTTCATCTATAGCTGTATATATTTCTTTTGAGTTATCGCACAGGCTGTTGAACATGACCGGTATCCCCAATACATCTGTTGTTAAACAAACAAGTGAAATACTAAATGAACAACGTCAAACTACTACTGAAATACATACCATCGTTCCTAGGTAGACCTATACGAAGAAATGCATCGAATAAGTATGAGGTGATTTTTGTACACATAACTACGTGTAGGTACAATCAGTATCAAAAGCAGCTGATTGGTTCAAATTTTCAGAAGTATGTCACAATAAATATCAATATCATCAACAGCTCATTTTATGTCCCCACTGCTGGGGCACGAGCCTTCCCTATAGATGGATAGGGAGAACAATATCAATATAATTATGTGTATTTTCAAATAAGATATTTGTTTCATTAGTGCATCTTACTCTTGTTAGACGGTAAATTTTATATTCAATTTGGAGATGAAATAAATTTGCTACTTTTGATGTACCTTTACTAATTCCTAAAACATAATTAGCAATTAACAAATTATTGGCAAATGTGCTCAACATTTTAATCAAAGGAATTTCTAGAGGGAATAGTAACGGACAAACACTTAAGTAAATAAAGACAAATCAAACAGTTATGTAAGTAACAGTGAGGGAACTCTATCGGGCAATGCAAAGATGTATATTACAGCTATTTAAAATCACTGAAATCACTGATTGTGGTTAAATATAATTTTATTCAAATTTTGCTACAAACAAGTTACAATTTGGAAAAGTATGCAAAAATTAAAAATATAAAAAATTTGCTCGGATTTGACAGAGCCATGATAGCACAATTAGAAATTTTAAACACTTTCTTCTCTACTTTAAAAAAATTTGAACACTTTTCCAAACACTGAATAAGTTCTTAGCTGCTACTAACCTCGCCAGCTGGTCTCGCAGATGCACTGCCCGGTGACGTGGTGGCAGCCCTTGGCGTTGGGCGAGCAGCTGCAGGCGTGCTGACAGCCCTGGCCGAAGAAACCCACCGGGCAGCGCCTCTCGCATCGCTCGCCCTGGTACCCCGCGCCACATACGCACTCCCCTATACAACATTATGATAAATAAAGTACCAATTTGCTATTTTCTGAGTCTATTGTCATTTCTGCCATTAATTAATTGTAAGAAATTTCTAAGAAACTTTGACAACCGTCTTATTTTATTTTTAGTCAAAAATAGCTAGATTATAATTATTAATGTTTGTACAATAGGATTATGATATAATTATATTTAATAGATGCAGAAACTGTTTACATGTTTTCCTAGAAAATTTACTAGACGACTTAACAGATCTTTAATGTTTATATTTTATAGTATATATATTTTTTTCTAAAACTAAAGAGATATTACAAAAACACAAATGTTGAAAAAATTTCCACGAGCAGGATTTGAACCTGCACCCTTCTGACATACCGGGTCAGGTGCTCTCCCAATAGAGCTATCATGGTTCTAACCAGCCCACCGAAATTATTGAACACTATTAACTTTTTTACTGTGAAAGCCAAAGGCGCCCATTCAATGTCAACAACTTCTGTCATTAACATCCGATCATTGATCATCCGAACTGAGCTTTAGTATTTGTGAACATATGTTCACAAATACTAAAGCTCAGTTAAATAGGCAAGCTATTTATAAAATTTGCGTTAAAAATTATATAAACCAAACAAAAACATTTTAAAGAGATATTGTTATGAACAGTGGAACAGGAAAGTGCGTAATAAACATAAGTAATTTTAATATTTCAACAAGATAATTTAAACGACTAACCACATTCCCAACGTCATTTAAATTCAAAGGAACTCGAAACAGGACATTGATAAATTCATGTTCAATGGACCCTTGCCAAATGAATATTGCGATAGTTAAAATACAACAAGGTTTATAATTATAGGTGTACTATATACTTTTACGCTAATTTTCTCGTGAAATATTTAAAAATTGGAAAAGTGTTGACGACGTAGATTGTTAACATTAAAAAAGTCTCCTTTGAGTAAATAGTGCTGATAAATTTGCTCAGGGTAGAAAGGGTAGACGGTGCCTAATTAAAAGTGCACTGTACCTGATAGGTATGTTCAAATCCCGCTTGAGGAATATTATGCTAACACTTTATCAAACTGTTAAGTATTATAATTGGTAAATATTAATTTCTATAACAAATAAAAATCTAAGGTTTTCTAATTAAAATAGAAACGGTTAATATACGTTACCATTGACGGGGTCGCAGGGGGCGCTGTTTTCACAACTACATAGTTGGAGGCACTTCAGGCCAAACTTTGTTCCGTCGCATGGTCTGTCACATTTTAAGCCATCGAACCTATAACAATGAATAAGGATATTATTTACTGGACATATATTATCTGCAAATGTCTACTAATTATTTTGATATAAGAATTCCATAAGCATAGGAAATTTCATTAAAATTTACTTATAGGTTTTGACAAAAAAATATTTACGCCATATCAAAATATACTGTAACTGCCCCCGTGGTGCCGGGGATAAAGAATTGCACCACCCCATCTCTTCCCGTGGGTGTCGTAAAAGCCGACTAAGGGAATATTCCAGAGGATGGGCAGCAGCATCTCTCTGAGGTACCTAACCCTCAACCTACTGCGATCGCCAACCCGCCTGCCAAGCGTGGCGATTACGGCAAATACCCCTCATATCTTTGGGGGAGGCCTTTGTCCAGCAGTGGACGTCTTTTGGCTGAGATGATGATGATGATGAAAATATACTAGTGATCGAAATTCAACCCTTACTCAATAAAATAATTATTTAATTAATTATTATTTAAATTATAAGTTTTTTTTTAACAAATAATATTATAACATATATTTTATCTTCCTGCACTCCTTCTCCATATCAACTGTAACTATACCAAATCTTACGCTCCTAAGTGCTCAGGAGTTAGAGTACAGTTTCTTCATCACGTATTACGAGTTTATAGGCGTAAGATTGTGAAGTTTGTATGTGATATCGAAATGTAAGCCTGTTAATCAGTGACACTGCTAGTTACCCCGGCGTGCAGATGCACTGGCCCGTCTCGTGCGAGCACGTGGCGTTGTTGTAGCAGTCGCAGCGGTCCGCGCAGTTGTCTCCGTACAGCGGGTATGGGCACTGCTCCTCGCACCGCAGCCCGCGGTAGCCGGGCGCGCATAGACACGAACCTGGGTACAACAACTCATTGCTAAGGACAAAGAAACTTTTACGGATATAATTGCGTTACGTCAGGATATCTTAACTTAGTGGGGCCAGCCGAGGTACACCCTCCCAGTAGCATTTTGACATATATATATTTTGTGCAAAAGCGTCAGGGTAAAATCAAAAGTGTAAAACAAACGCAAGTAGATCCGTTAAAGTTGTTTCATTTGAATGTGTTGTGTTCGCATAGACTTTAGAAAATAACATAATATTATTGGAAGAAACTACTTTAATAAAATAGGTATTAAAAAAACTAACATTGCATAGCCAAAATGGCATTTAGTTAATGAAGTGGTGGAATCGGTATTAATAATTGTATTATCTGGTTCTAATTTAGCAATTATTAAAAGATAAAAATATAAAGATGTTCGAGGTATAAATTGTATTGCATCATTGCAGAAGAAAAATCTATGCGCCATCCAAAGTCGCATGAAGTCTTACATAGTTCTGACATGCTCAAAACCGCGCTTCTGACTTCCACATATAAAATAAAACATTACATTGAAGCTTTGTTTTATTGTTATCAATGTTATTTTGTTGTAATAAAATAATTATCCTATATGACAGCTTTCGTGCGACAGAAAGATCAGTGGCGGTAGCCAAAGTAACATTAAGAAAACGATAGCGAAGTTCGAAAAGAATAAAATGTATGGGATTGACATAAGATTGACCACGTGATTTAGCGCGGCTTATGTCAATCCCATACATTTTATTCTTTTCGAACTTCGCTATCGTTTTCATAATGTTATTTTGGCTAAGCCTACAGATCTTCTATGACACAAAACCAAAGTGCGTTACCCCGTCCCCCAGTTCAGGGTTGCCAAAAATCAGCACAACACACAAAGTCACTCACCATTGATAGGCGAGCAGTGGCCGCTGTTCTCGCATCTGCACGTGTTCCGGCAGCCCTTGCCGTACGTCAGCAGCGGGCACTGCCGCGTGCACTGCTCGCCGCCCCACCCCGCTGCGCAGTCGCACGCGCCCGTCCACGGGTCGCACCTAAACGATACATCGCCATGTTTATTTAGATAGATAGATAGATAATACTGTTATTGCAACACTTTAAAACATAAACATGAATAAAGAAATAAATAATTTACAAAGTCACAATATGGCGGTCTCATCGCTTTTAAGCGATATCTTCCAGGCAACCAGTCGGATGAAGAGAGCTAATAAACGCATTTATAGTGGATTAAGGATTGATTAAGGAAGGGAGATGGATGGCTGAAAAAGCTTGAAGTACTAAAAACGTGTCCCTGTTAAACCAGTCGGTTAGATCCTTACCCAGCAGCTGGTGAATAAATTCTTAACATATTGGTGGTAGTAGCTAGGGTTCACTCAGTCAAATACTAGTCTAATGTCATTAATTGACATTAGACTGGCAGCCGTGCGTATGAGCAAGTCGCTCACCAATCAACCCCCTTTTTTCTATCTATCGACCAAATAAAACTGACATCTAACAAATCACTATAATTTGACTTTTGTTTTTCTTAAACAATTTTTGACTTTTACATATGAGTACTGTATTGGTACTGTATGACGTGTGGGAATTGAAACATTTGCCTCATGTCATTTTGTTAACTTAGTTTTTTTATTTTGTTTTTTTACGTGTTGTGGTTGTCTTTCATACTTTGTGTTTATTTGTAATGGAAAGTGTCCTGCTATGATAATATGGCATTTTCCAATATATTAACGCTGTAAGGGAGAAAAGGAGGACCTCGACGGCTCGAGGATGGAGTGGATAACGGTCTGCGAGTGCTGAGGTTAAGCAACTTTCGCAAAAGCCGGTCATCGGATGGGTGACCAAAAATGTATCATCTCGAGCTCCTCCGTGCTTCGGAAGGCACATAAAGCCGTTGGTCCCAGCTGCATTAGCAGTCGTTAACAACCACCAATCCGCACTGGGCCCGCGTGGTGGTTTATGGCCCGTTCTCCCTATCCATCCATAGGGAAGGCTCGTGCCCCAGCAGTGGGGTGGGGACATAAAAATGAGCTGATGATGAAGGGAGAAAAGAAACGCCTTTGCCGAGTTTCTTGCCGGTTCTTCTCTGTACAAGGTCTCCTGCCCTGAGTAAACTTACGAACCTACATCATAGTGACATTCACAAGAGCTACTTGTAGCTTAAACTGAATAAATGATTTTGAATTTTTAATTTTAAAAATACTTACAATTCAGTTGTACTCGGGTTACACTCGCACTCCTTATCGCAGCGCTGGCCCCACTTGTCGTCTGCGCAGGCGCGATGCTCGCACCACTCGCCGCGCCACCCCTCGCGACACGAACAAGCGCCGGTACGCGTGTCGCACGCGCCGCCATGTTGGCACGAACATTTTCCCAAACAGTCCACGCCGTATGAACCCAACGGGCACACTTCTAAGCACTACAATAAAACAAAATTTAAATTTAAATAGTCATGATATAACCCTTCGCGGGTAGCCTTTGGATGCGAACAGCAATAAACCGGTCGTTGTGGAGATCCTTGACGGAGGCCTTTGTCCAGCAGTAGACATTTATTCACTGAGATGATGATGATATAAGGCCTAGGTCCACAATAAGCAAAACAGCAACAAACGCTGTTTTGATTTAGGTGGCCGAGTGGCAATTCCCTAATCCTATGTTCAATTCCTTGTTTGGCCTAAATGTGTTACAGATA
Source organism: Eudonia lacustrata (assembly GCA_947562085.1). Lineage (NCBI taxonomy): Eukaryota > Metazoa > Arthropoda > Insecta > Lepidoptera > Crambidae > Eudonia > Eudonia lacustrata. The sequence continues at coordinate 9,920,594 of OX387315.1, read as the reverse complement.
TTTCGATACATAGCCCGGGTTTGTGACCACCACCCCGCATTTTGCAAGCGCGGTGATTTTGCCAATTTTGCTTTGTTATGTTTTATTTTTATTTTATCTCTTTGTAATAGCTCCATGACCACAACACCTCAAATCTTATATCTATGAAATTTTATTTTTAATTTTTATCTATCTCTATTTGTTTTTAATATTGTGTTATTCAGTGCCTACATTATTGTTTTTGTTTTGTTTGTCTGCCCTCTTCTGGGTAATAGCAGAATACCAGTACTTTGCTTATACACTTATGTATTTTTGTGCATTTTATAAGCAAAATCAGCCACTGAGCTATCGCCCTTCTGCGCTTCTGCAGCACACATATATAAAATTTTCTATTGTTATTGTTATTTTTAATTGGTTTTTTATAGTTTTTTTTTATGTGTGTGTGATGTATTAGTTACAAATAAAGGGTTTTCTATTCTATTTTATTCTATTCTATTTCAATACCAATCATTTCTAGCGATGACGTGATTCAATGATGGAGGCTTTTACCCAGCAGTGAGACTGCATTGACTACTACTAGTCAAAATAACTTTTAAAACTTATAGACAGCTTACATCATGTAGAAAAAACAGATTTTCTATAATGTATATTCGATGTACTAGACGGATACAACTATGACAAAACATCAAACAGTAGGCAACACTACGGTACATTAAACGATTGGAGATAGCTAGTGCCTCAGTAGTTAAGGATTCCGGGTGAAGTGCGCTTCCGCCTTCGGCCTTATCATCACTTAATATGAGATGAAGGCCCAATGCTTACCCGTAAGATATATAAAAAAATGGCAATAACAATACTACTATATAATATTAAATATACAAAGTTTAAATACAAAACATTAACTTGAGGATAAAGCTAAAATTATTTTCCAAAAAATATATATATATTGATGTCTTACTTTCTCTCCAGTGAATCCAGCTTCACACTGACAGTGTCCAGAAACGTGGTGGCAACCAGCACCGTTGGCGCATTCACAGGTCTTCTCGCACCCTTCACCCCATTTTCCTATGGGACATCTGAAAAAGAATTTATTGTTAAACCACGTTCTGTTGGGTCCTTTGATAAATAATCTATTTCATTTTGCTTATAATTGGTTAGTAATAATTTCACCATAAATTGCAAGGTAGTTAAACGCTTTGTAAAATTTTAACGAACTGATAAGGTTATTGATGAATGTTCTACTATGTGCTAATGGCTAGGCGCAGATGTTAAACTTAAATACTGCTCTGGAGATCCGTTAAATTATTAACGAAACTATTTGTTATCTTTCAATATGGTCATATTGACATTAAACGGTTTAACTCTCACGACTACAATACTGGCATATTTGCTGATAACTTTGGACTGCTATGTTATCATACCCTATTATATATGAATAATATTGTTAGTAATATTTCTTTATGACATTTATGATATTAATTTTAATTTGCCTAATTGTGTACTACTAATTTAAAAGTGTAGTTTTGTTTTAACACAAACATTCCCACCGACATTAACTATTACTAACATTAAGAAATACTATTACTATCAATTGTATTGTTCTTAATTTACTTACTATTTTTGCTATTAATTTTTTTGACATTTTTTATCATTCTGGCGTTTTGGGCAAACTGTTAGTTAGCGTGTACACTGTCCAATAAATAAAATAAAATAAATTTAATTATGGCATTATGGAGCACTCGGTAAACTCAATATTTCATTAGATTTAACAAAATGGTTAACTCACTAAAAAGTATAGTGAAATTGGGTAATGTGACAAACTCCGAGGCAAAAAGAAAGGAGTTAAAAAAAACTGATGCATAACACGCTCTTTTACATGTTATCAAAATATGCTACTATAAAATTATTACGTTCAAGAACCACAGTCAACGTTATATATATTAAAATTTAATAAATTTAAACATACTGGTCATTTATCAATAACATGCAATTAATTATAATGTAGTTCAATAAAACAAACATGACCTTTTCAAAATATTGATAACTTTATGACTCACAGTTTAATACAACATAATTATTATATAGCAAAACAATTACTTATCAAGGAAACAATAAAGCCACGGATATGTTAAAACATTGTATAAATATATAACTGTATACAAAAGTAAAAAAAAATTACATACGCATATTTAAGGATAATAAACAATTTAAAATGGTGCATTCATATAGCAGAAGCATTCCATATATGTTCAATAGTTAATTTTGATTCGTAAATTACTACGTAATAACATCTAATTACTGAGCATATTTATGCGAAAAGTTCGTGCTAATAAATTGAAACTACCCAGTCAGCACACATTTTGCTTATTATCATGATTAATTATTATCATGATTAATTATTATCATTTCTCGTTAGTGTTTATATCAACAAAAGTTATATAAAACTTGCTATAAAGTTGCGACCTTATTTGTAGATGTAAGAATAAGGAAAGTTTATCTTTATAAAAGTCAAAAAACATAATAATTTTAATAATATACATAAGAAATGGTTGTAAGTGCACAACGTGTAAGTACGAGGAGCTCGATGGCGCAGTGGTTAACGCGCCCGGTCTGCGAGTGCTGAGGTTGAGCAACCTTCGAAAAGGCCTGTCTACGGATGGGTGACCAAAAATTTATCATCTCGAGCTCCTTCGTGCTTCGGAAGGCACGTAAAGCCGTTGGTCCCGGCTGCGTTAGCAGTCGTTAACAACCACCAATCCGCACAGGATCCGCGTGGTGGTTTATGGCCCGTTCTCCCAATCCATCGATAGGAAAGGCTCGTGCCCCAGCAGTGGGGTATAAAAATGAGCTGATGATGACACAATAGTAATATGTAAACATGCAAGGTTATTATTGTACTATGATTTTTGCACAGTAACCGACTACATGTTACTACATGTTACATATTTGTAAAATAATATTGTTATATTATTGCAGCATATTATATTTTGCTGTACTTCTCCATTTTAGTTAGTAAGTAAGTCTTTTAAAAATACAAAATACAATATTCCATTTCAAGCGTACCTACTTACTGTCAATGTAGCATGGGATAAACAATTATATCACATAATGACTCAATGGGATGAGGAAGTTATTATTTTGTTTTAGTGGATTTTAGTGGACTTTTTATCTTTTAAACTTTTCTTCCTTCATAAAGCAGTAATTTTTTTAAAGGATGTTAAGTATTCCTTTTAATATCTTGTTAAATAGTAGGTATATTTATTTACTCTAAATAAAATAATAGGCCTGTTATGACTTTTAGAAAGCTGATTACAGTAACCGATCCGAACCTTTCGGAGAAACTAGTAGGGCACGGGGACACGCACTAGTGCGTGATGCCGTTCCCTCTAGAAAACCTCCAAGGGTGATTCGTATTACACGGCTTGAGGAACCCTTTAAATTTCTCGCCGCCCCCAAGAAAACCCGGTGAAGCTGAAAAACCTGTCGCATAAACACTGGCAACTATTCCTGGCATCTCCCCAACGACTACCAAAGAAGCGATTAATTGATTTTCTGTTATATTTCTTGGACAGTGAATATCTTACGCAGAGGTAATATTTGCATTTTTAAATAAAAACAGTAGCGCTAACTAAATTCTCAGCAAAGTTGGGTCTTCAAGGTCGGAAAAAATATGTGCACAATTATACATGCTCATTGGCTAATGAATATTCATACAATAGTTTAAACTGTTAAGTCACCGTCCGTCGTCTTAAAGAGCACTGTTTAACATGATACAAGAATACAACTGACTGTATGGCTGCACTTAAGATGAAAAATATACGCGTTTGGCCCATCAATGATTCGAGTCGCAGATAGCAACAACTGCTATTTGTTGTTCAAACTCAAAATTACTTTATTCTATTTGTGATGCTTATTAGAAAGCCATTATGAGTTTGTAGCGCCCGTTTTACACTACCATACCGATGAAGCATCCTATTGATATAAATTTATGGAATTACAGATATAGCTAATAGATATGATCCTGAAATGTTTATATTAATATAAATGCAAGTATTACACTACTATGATACGATTGTTATAAATAACTAGCTGTGCTCGCGACTTCGTCCGCGTGGAATAGTGACTTTCGGCAGCATTTTTAATTTTTTAGGCTCTTTTCCCGTTTTTGCAACATTTTTCACTGATGCTTCGCTCCTATTGGTCGCAGCGTGATGTTATATAGCCTAAAGCCTTCCTCGATAAATGGACTATCCAACACAAAAAGAATTATTCAATTCGAACCAGTAGTTCCTGAGATTAGCGCGTTCAAACAAACAAACAAACAAACAAATAAACAAACTCTTCAGCTTTATATATTAGTATAGATTAGGGGCCTGTTTAGTTACTTAAAATATATTGTTAAAATGCTTATACGAGTAGTATTGTCGTCGTAATATCGTTCAGTTTTAAGTGCAATGAACAATAAAAAAAAATCTTCTTACCGAGGCGAATGCCAGTATGTGAATTCGCCCACTGACCTGATTGACATGACATCATGTCGGACATGGCTTGTTTTTACCACTGCATAGCAGCCTGGACCAAAACCAACGTGCCTGCTAAACCAACGTGCCTGCTAAACCAACATTAAGTATATATATTATGTAAACCTAGGACTAATTTTTGATCACCCATCTGAGCAACGACCGTGCCAATGGTTTGCATTATGCAGTTATGGAATGAAACACTTTTTAGAACACTGTATAGATGACGCAGCGGCTTGCGCCATCGGAAAGCGATTTAGCGAGGTATGCAACTTTCGCAATGGCGTGTCACCGGATGGGTGACCAAATAGTGGTTCGGAAGGCACGTTAAGTCGTTGTTCCTTTTGTTGTCGTATGACGGCAGCCATTTAAACCCACCGTGGTTATAGCACTATCTCACCTTCGTTCACGTAGGAAGGCCTAGGCCCAGCAGTGGGATATTTTTTGACAAGATTAGATAAATATTATAGCCATAAAATTTTGTAAATACAAACCAAACATTACCCTTATAAGGGAAAAAATTATTTCCTAACCGTAGTCAGTACGGTAGTTGAGCATACAACTTTATAGGTAGATACATATTACTAGAGATCATGTTGATTTTGTTGTGTAGATGAATCTGTACTCTACTGATGATGTTGCTCTTCCTGTAAACTGTTTCTTTTTGATTGAGGCAAATATAGTTATTTATTATTACTATACATACGTATTGGCGCAAACTTCGCCGGTCCAGCCAGGCTTGCATTTGCATTCCCCTGAGAGCGGGTGGCAGGCACCCTTGTTCTGGCAACGGCATCCTTGCGGGCACGGGTCGTCGTCGGGACACGATTGCTCACATCTGTCAACAGACAACACGTACGTTGAAGAAACTCAACACATGTCGGTGTAGAGTAGTGTATGGTAGTGATTCACACGGTAATAAGTTCCGCGAAGTACGTATGTCTCCATTACTGACGTATTTCCGTAATTGTTTTGTCATCGGCCCGGTTAGTGAAGTGGTAGACACTTGCATACTATGTATACCTAACGTAATAAAGTGATATATAACATACATAAGTATACTTTTTGTATTTGACCCTTAATATTCAGTGAAGTAAAACACTGTAATTTTATAATTTTGCAATTTAATCCAATGGTGTTGCAAAATAAGTGCTTACAGATCTATGGTTAGCTTCAAATATGTTTCACTGTTCCGAGTAATGCAATATGTGTTAATTTATGTAGCTGTCGAATTATGGTCGTGTGACGGGTCAGGCCTGCATGATGTCATTTGAGACCTATCGTATCGCCTATCTTCAGTCGGTATCAATTAGTTTTTGATGCGATCGTGCGACTGGAGCACGAAAAAGATTGACACCGCTGTGACAGACTTCTTGAAATTGGTTGACTGTTGAATGCCCATATGTTTAACTGATTATTAGTACGTACTTGCGCACAAGTTTCATTAATAAGTAGTTTTTATGGATTTCGTTTTATTTCCAAGACTGCTGTTGTTTTACGTCAGTCGTTAATACCCATCAACTCGCGTATGGCCACCGTGCGTGACCCGATCTCCCTATGCGCTTGTGATATTGTTTGTGTGGGAAGCCTGACCCCCAGCAGTGGGTTGATTATATACGTAAGAGTATGCATGGTTTTAATAACACAAACTCAGAACAATAATAAAGCTATTATTTCTATTAATTCTTCTTTCTCACTTCAATATGAATCAAGCTTGTTTCACAGCTTATAAATATGTCATAGTCTTTGACTCTTGTTATGAACATGTAACCCAAGTGAAGAAGTATTTATTGTCAACTCGCGAATTCTCAATATTAATAATAGCCAAATGGTGGATGATGTTAGACCATGTTATTGCATTCCTGTTGTAATTAAAGTCTTATAGCTGATTTATACATAAATCATAATCAAAACATTATCTATGTTTTCATAGCAGGCATGTTATTGGACACAAACTATTATTAATAGTATCTAAAGTCTTAGATATAATAAGCAAATACTCCTAATTGAACGTCTTCGGAAAACATTTTAGGTAGGTAATTATAGTTTCTACTAATTACCTACCTAAAATGTTTTCCGATAATAGATAATAGAAATTATCGACCTGAGATTACTAAGTGGGTAGTTAGGTCAATCACAAAGATAGTAATCGACCACCCGTTTCTGCACAAGGAACGTAGCGTATTAGGTACCTCAAAAACATAGAAACATTTAAACATTTATTCCAACTGTCTAACCAACGAGCTTCACTTTCATTTATTTGTACGACTGATAATGCAGTTGTCACCTTAGTTAGGAGAACCTGCTCGCTCACGATATACGTTACGCAAGTAATTTCTTCTTTTTTACTTACAGTCGCCCCGGGAATCTTGGCAAGCATGTGCAAGCTCCGCTGACAGGGTCGCAGGTAGCATTGTTTGCACTGGCAAGACTAATCGCAGTTGTCGCCGTAGCTAGGAGACGCGCAAGTTCGCTCGCAAGACACGCCGCTATAGTAACTTATTAAAGCTTTCTTTATTACTCACATTGGCCCCGTGAATCCAGGCAAGCACGTGCAAGCTCCGCTGGCAGGGTCGCAGGTGGCATTGTTCTTGCACTGGCAAGACTGATCGCAGTTGTCGCCAAAGCTAGGAGACGCGCACGCTCGCTCGCAAGACACGCCCCGCCAGCCGGGTGCGCACGCGCATTCGCCGGTTAGAGGCTCGCACGTACCACCGTTCATGCAGTGGCATGAGTTCTGGCAATTGCGGCCCCATTTGCCTTCGGGGCATGCTGAAATAAGTTTTTTTTATTCCTGTCTCTATATTCTTCGTGAGCACGAGAATCTACCTTCAATTTATTTCGTTATAAAATATTTACATAGGTAGTTAATTACATACTATACAATAGTAGAAAGAACGCGCTTTAATATGCAACAAAGAAAGCACGCAATGAAGTTAAGGCTTACTTTAAGTACTCTTTTATGTAAATGGTTATTTACCGATACATTAAGGATTTGTTTTAGCAGTCAGACAAATCGGATGGACAGCTGTTACCGTCAACGAAAACCAATCTCACATCGAATATATTTTTAACACCTGTCCTTTAAAACTATAGCTCTCAAGCGGAATACTGACATATATCACAGGCGGGGCCCCCATATCCGTGCGCACACGCACACGTGTTAGGCGCCACGCATGTGCCGTGCACACACTTGTCCACACACACGGGCACACACTGCTGGCCGCGCTCGTCGGGAGCGTAGCCCGAACAGCATTCCTCCACTGGCCTGTACTTCAATAGAGACTCAGTCTTGAACACCTGACGGTACTTTATCCTGTACTTTGAACATCGAGGTGGCACGTTGAAGCACCACGCGTACTCCTTAACTTGATAAGGCTGGTTTTCCGACACTCGTATTGTCGTTGTATATCTGTGAACAAGAGAATAGCAGCCGATTAAATAGCGAGCAACAGGAAAAGTTTGTAATAGTTTCATGACGGTTAAGTTATCGTTGAATACTAGGTATTTACCTTAGGTACTAAAGCATGAATGAAATTGAATCATTTTCCAAATCGTTGACGTAAATTGACAAAGGAAAATGTTTTAAGTATCTACGTTTATAATGGCCTTCGATACTAAACATAAACAATTGAACGCTCTTTGTTTCAAACACTTTAAAAGTAATACATACATCACTTGACTTGTTTTACAACACTTGTTCTGGAGAACACATTACTTTCAATAAAAAGTCGCAGACAGTACAAAATGGACCCATTGCAGGAAGTTCGATAAAAGTTAACTGACCCAATGTGCAGCGGTAATCAGTCACCCCAACATTCAGAAAACAAATAACAAACAGTATATTGCTAACTGGACTGTGAACCCAAACAGTGCCAACGAACAATGAAAGCGACGATAATGTGTCGTTTATTAGAGTTCTGTAGGCAAAAAGTTTCAGTACCTACCTATGTGACAGAAATATATGGCAAGCATTGGCTAGATCAAAAGGTATGCTGTCTTAAAAGACGCTTCAATTTTATTTTGTGGGAAATTTTAAACTATAAGACCTTTCTTTTAACATAATTAAAACAAATAAAATATTGAAATAACACTCAGACAGATGGCGGGACTCGTACCCACGACCATCCCAATTCGGACGAAAACTTTTCCAATTTAGTTACCTACCAAATAAAAATATTCGACAAGGTCAATTTATAAGTTACTACCGGCCCGCTCGCTACTTCGTCCGGTTGAGAACACCACCCGTATCCAATACAACAATACAATACAATTTACAATTTTACAATTTTACAATTTTAATTAAGGGTACAATTTTAAATCGAAACCATCCAGAGACCCACTCAAACACAAAACATTTCACCAAAATCGGTTCAGACTTTTATAGGCGGAGTTCAGTGAAGACGTATACAATTTCTTAATACTATTTTATTATATATATTACATAGAATTATATATAAAAAGATTACGAATCTCACTGTAAAACTACTTTTATTTATAAGCACATTACGGAACCCAAGACTAAAGCCGGGCGTATCCTAAACACAATACCTAGGCCAGTTATAATAGACCGATAGCGCTAGGTTTTGAGGTTTCAAAAATATTAAAGTTGTCTGTGTTTTGCATATAGTTTCCGGACCTTTTGCCCAACCTAATACATTAGTTTGTGTCATCCTAGGTACTTACATAGGTAGAAATTTAGGTATTTGTCGCTTCGATCTTTTTTGGACGAAAAGAAAATTAGAGTTGAAAATTTTACTGTCATGATAATAACGAAGTAGTAACTGATGTACACATAGACAATTTGTGTCATCTCTGTCCACGAGAATCCTGATATTTAACCAGTACCTAAAACGTCGCCCAACTAGCTCTGAAAGAATATTACAATAGGTTAAATAAGTGTTACGCGTTTTAGAGTACTGATATCTGGTGTTCAAAATATTTTGTGTCGAATTCATCCACGATATTTATAGATATTTTATTTTTTATTACAAAACCCTGTAAAAGCCACAAAAGAAAGTGCAAGTTATTAGAGTTTACGTGTTTTTGATTAATATGGTGTAATATAACACTATTCATAATTTGTGTTGTTTTATCCACGAATTCTTATTATTTAAAAAAAACAGATTTCTAAGCACGTAGGGCGAGCGCGGGGAAGAGCGCGGGCGCGGCGCGTCGCGTGATGTTTGTTTACATTCGGTCTTCGTATTCGGTGCAAGTTGCGACAAGTGCGTTTGTTATTCGATTTGATTGATTTAAAAGTTAATGAAGCTGTGAAAGACTAATATGGAGGTTGAAAACAATATATCGATACTAATATTATAAAGCTGAATTTGTTGGTTTGTTTGGTTCAACGCGCTAATCTCAGGAACTACTGGTTTGAATTGAAAAGTAATTTTTGAGTTGAATAGTCTATTTATTGAGGAAGGCTATAGGATATATTACATCACGCTATGACTAATAGAACGCGGGTGAAACCGCGGGGCACAGCTAGTGTGTTATATGTGGTCTCATACTGGACGTTAATAGAGTGATTGTTAAAGAAAGAGGATTAATAAAGTTCATAGAATCGAGCATTGTAAGGGATGACGGAAAAGCAGACTGTTTTAAGGCCCGTGCTTAAATACAACTACACAAAACCTGCCGAAACACATAATCCGAAATGTATTGAAGCGGAATAGGAGAGAAAAAAGAAAGGATCTGAAAAAGTAACAGAATCAATCAGCGACTTGGACTTCCAATACAAGTGCTTGTTTAGCGATAAGGATGCGTCATTGAATTTGAACAATAACATCTCTACGCAATTGCAGAGATTCGAGAGTATTTGCGACTTCTGCATTGCCGATAATGCGTTCAGCGTGACGCTGCCTGCAATCTGTCCAAGGCATCGATAAGGTACTTTGCGGAACCTTCCCAGATGTGCGAGCAATAACTCCACGCAAGACCGTACCTGTGTCTTGCCCCAATTAGATATGAGGTCCAAGACCCGATTGAGCACAATGACAAGATTCACTCGATTCACTTCGGTTTGGACCCGCCCTGCTGCTGGGTGACCGTTATATCCCCTATGCACCGTGCTATCATCTGCATAGCAATGAATATTCCCAAGTGGAAGCATATCAATGATATGCAGAAGGAACAGCGTAGGGGACAGAACGGAGCCTTGAGGGACCCCAGCGTTCACTGACATGAGCCGCGAAGCGCATCCATCAGATAGAACACGGATTCTGCGCCCATGCAGGAAGCCAGCGACCTAGTTGCAGAACTGAGCAGGCTGGCCATATGCCGGGAGCTTGGAGAGGAGAGCTTTGTGCTAGACCCGATCAAAAGCCTTGGCTATGTCAAGGCTAACAGCCACCGACTCACCACGCTTGTCAATAGCCTCACCCCATAGATGTGCAACGTACGCTAGAAGATCACCCTTTAACCGTTTCGGCGGAAACCCGTATTGGCGATCGTGAATTTTTGGGTGTTCTTCTAGGTAGTGGACAAGTTGTTTATTTAAAATGCGCTCCATTACTATGCACAAAACTGAAGTTACGGCTATAGGGCGGTAATTCGATGGATCTGACCGATCTCCTTTTTTGGGGACCGGTTGCACATTAGCTTCTCTCCAAGATTCTGGCACACAACCTGAAGAGAGCGATAGACGGTAAAGGTGCGTTAACAGGGGGGACAACTCCGCTGCACACATTTTTAGGACTATTGGAGGGAGGGATGCCATCAGGGCCATTAGCTTTCCGGACATCGATTAACTGCAGCTCCGCACGAACATCATACTGCCTGATTTTAAAATCGGGCATAGCGTGGCCACAGTGAGAAATTGTAGGTGGCTGTGCATTGCAGTCATCGACTCGGGAGTTAGCCGCAAAGAGTTTGGCCAGAAGATTGACCTTCTCCTGCGGGTTGTGAGCTAAAGTACCCTCTGGACATCTCAGTGGTGGCAGCGAGGGTTGGTAGAAGTACGATTGCACGGCTTTGGCCAGACGCCAGTAACTGTAGCTACGGCTGCCCGTAGGATGCGTCAGTAGTTCTTTGCTCTTTTGCAGGACTTGGTGGCATTATTCGCGGATAATCATATTATATTATATTCGGTTGAACCATCGGTTCCGCCTGCCTTTGCTGATGAGATAGGAGTGCGGAATATAGTATTCCATCCCTAACACTATCTTATCAGCAATTGCAGTCGCACTAGCTGTCAGGTACTTCCCACTGAAGCAGCGCTGCACCCAAGGAACGGATGCGAAATAGTCCCGTATACCATCCCAACCCAATCTGCCGACGAGTAGTGCCAAATCTGGCGTTTCGATACCGCTGAAGGCGTTAGTGGGACCAGAGGCACTTTACTGAATACTAAGCAGTGATCCGAAGATCCTAAAGGAGCTCGAACCTCCACTCGATAACCAGCTGGGCGACTCGTCAGCAGAAGGTCCAACAAAAAGGGCGCGTGACCGACTATATCTGAGATCCTGGTGGGCTGGTTCACCAGTTGAGTCAGGTCGTGTGCGAGAGCGAATGTGTGGGCAGTTCTACCAGCATAGTCAGTTTTGGAGGAACTTAACCACAACTCGTGGTGAACATTGAAGTCCCCCAAAAACACCAATTCCGTTTGTTAGAGATAAGCCAACAGTTCGGAGCCGTGTCCACCGGGCTTATAGAGTGGACAACCAAACTGGCAATGTGGTATCTCCGTCTAGTTAGGTGATTCACCGATCTACACTTTTTCAAGTTCGGTTCATTGCGGGCCAAGCCAGCCAAAATTAAACATTAAAAACCTTAAAAAACTCACCTGGGCAATCCCAGTAGAACCTATACCCTATCAAAAGGAACAAAAGTGGGCGGTGGCGAGGAAGGCCAGGGAAAGACGGGTTCCCTAGATATCCGGCGATCACGGGGCTCGATCGGAGCCTCCTCTCCGCTTGTCACGCCTGCTGGCGCTGCTGAGGCGCTGCTGTAGTATGTATTGCCCGGATCGTGCCGCTTCACGCGCAAGCACGATGTCACCACACACCAATACGAATCACTCTCCCGTGAGAGGTTATAACGCGGACACAAAACTCGCGATTCCAAGCTGGGGTTCGATTCAACCACGCAGCCGGCCGGCCGCAGCCACAATATTCAACGTGTCTCAATGTGACATCCGAACACCGCTGATGGAAACCGCTCCTGCGCATCATCTAGTACCCGACTAAGATGTTCCATAAGTCGAGTTGTCTCTATGTCGCCTTTATAGGATCGGTAGACGCAGGCGTAGACACAGCTATGAGAGCCCAACTTGACGTGTACCACAAAAAGGGAAAAGGAAGTGTCCTCCAGCAGACAGCCCAGACGGCGACAGCAAACATCTTTCCGAACGAGCAAGCAAACTCCGGTTTTGGCTTTGAAGGATTCTTCAAGCACAAAGCCCGGATAGTGCAGGTAGCTGGTGTCGGCTGGATAGATTATTTGCGTCTCCGTCAAAAACAACATTGCTGGCCGTGCCGTCTCAAGATGGTGGTGGACGGCATTGAGGTTTGCATGGAGTCCGCGGATGTTAGTGAACTCGTCCTCAAACGGTATGGTGGTGGTGGTGGGGGGGAGGTGCACCGCTGTAGAACCAGTTTTAATGTTAGGCACTGTCATGGTGGAGAGAAGGACGGAGACGTGAATCGAGGAAATGCTACCGCGATGCAAATAGTCTAAGTGCAGCGGCCTGTTTCCCCAGGGATCTGCCTACAGATGGGCAGCCTCACGAGCTGGTTAGGCTCGCTTTCTGTACTGTGCCACGGGCGGTTAGCGGGACAGCCGTTTCTACGGGTCTCCCTGGTCGGCGGGTTAACAAGGTCCTTTTGGCACTGGTTCGACGGAAGCCTCCACAGACGAAATGCATCGCAGCACCATCCACTCGAGCTCTGGTTATACGCTGGCTGATCGCGAAACGCGACCGACAAGCGGTCATTTGACGGGTTTTACACCATGCGTACGTAACTATTAAGTAATCTGTGGTAATACAGTAGTCACTAACCAGACGGGCAAGCCCTACCACACAGTGGAGCATTTGGAAGCTCGAAAATCCGTTAGTCGCCTCTTACGACACCCACCGGAGGAGAGGGGCGGAGCTAATAGTATTCTTTCTCAGTCTCCGCACGGATGGAACTTTAATCTGGGTGGGGCGTGGGGCTTGCTTGTACTTGCTGAGTACTGTTTAAAGTAATTTGTGTTATACATATTATTATGTACTATCGCGAACTAACTCGATTGTACCCATAGGTACAACAGATACATGTAATCTGAGGAGTTCCACCATCAGAAACTACTCCGTCATACTGGTCAAGTGGTCACCATCACCACACATAAAAATGTCGACAATTTTTTTTTACTTTGTATTTAATAATTTTGTTTTGTTGTCTGTACACTACCAACTCCAAGCAGAGGTATAACGAAAAAGCGGTAGGTAGGTAGGTGCCGATATTCTGAAGCACGAAGGAGTTCGAGATGAAATTTTTTTGGTCACCCATCCGATGACCGGCCTTTGCGAAAGTTGCAACTGCGCCATCGAGCTCTTCGTCCATCGTACAAAATTCGCACGTCATTATTGTTATCTCTATAGGTACCTTCGAAGGTAGGTACACATTTGTTTATTACTTAGCGGAGATAAGAGTCAATTAATACTCATATGATAGGCATATAATTTATTTATGAACACTTTGCATTGAAGAAATCGTACCGAACGAACGTGTGTGCGTGCGTATGCCTCCCGTCCGCTGTCGCCTGCCCGCGTCCGCCCGCTTCTATCGAAACTATTGTTTTTGTGTTTTATTCATTTCAATATCGTGCATGAAAACGGCACAAATTTACAAAGTCGATTTTTCGTGCATATAAGATATTGAATATGTGAACTCTAATCATTGTAATATTTTTTTAAAGCATTTGTAGCTTGAAAAAGCAAAATAAAAAAAAATCTTAAAATTGCGTGGCCTAATTTGGCACAAAATTATTTAATGGGCTTATGTAAGTGATTTGAGATAGGAAATAGATATTTAATCAACTATTTTTACATACTGACCCTAAGTCAGTTTGCACTGGACGAAGATGACACAAACTGTGTTTGCACACTCCGCAGGTTATCCTAGATATGATACCGTCATTATTTTAAACTATAAATTTATTAAGCCACTTTTAATTTGAATAAAAAAAATCAACCACAAATCATCGAATTGCTGAAAATGCAAGTGACAGATGTGACACAAAACGCAATAATAAGCTTTATAGGTACGACTGTATCCACAAGCAAGAGAAAAAATAACTTTAGAATTTTTTAAACTTATGCCCTCAAAATAGCCTAGCGCTATCGGTCTATAAGCAATATTACCTATATCATCTATTACCACATCGACACCAAAGCTACCTACCTATACAATATTAGTTTCCCAGGATCTTTGTTTGAGAAATCTGAACAAAGACATGAGTATTTTTTTTATTTACGGAAAGGAATAATACGTGGCAAAAAATAATAAATGTGAACGCCTAGGAGTAGGTACTTGTAATTTCACCTTTTAGATTACTTAAATACCTAAATTAAATTAAATAGTTTTCAATTACATAAAAACATACACGTGTTCATTGATTTGTTTATTTTTAACCTCTTTGCTAAGTCCATCGTTCATTACATTTAATTACATCATTGTACAAACGCCTGCCATCCAAAACTGTCAAATTTATCGAATAAATGTTCAATCGTAGTTCAAAAATACCCTTAAACGTATGATTTTTTGTTTATCATAAAAATCTTTTTAATGGATACTATGAGATTCCAACACTTCGAAAAAAATAAAAATAAAATTTCGTGCCACTGCACTTTTTTTAATAAAAAAAATACGAAAAATCTTGAAAAAATGCTCTCCTTAATAATTTATTTTCATTTTGTTTATTTCATATTATTTTTTACTTTAAATAATTGTTTTAATAATTACGAATCTTTTTCAATTTACATCATAAAAATAGAACATAATTATTATAGAATTATTTTTATTTCTTTTTTTCAAAAAAAGGTTGCATTCTCGTATCCAAAGAGGTTTCCGTCAAAACTTCCTTGTCTATGATGTTAAATTTAAGAAAAATTTAATATTATAATATTTACTAAAAATCTTGTTTTAATATTGGTATATTCTAAATATTTATTTTAATATAAATACAATAGTAGGTAAGTATATTAAATATATTTTAATTTTTATTACATAATATTTGTATTGTTGTGTATAAACAACACTAAGCATTTAAGGGTGGAAATGTGACAATTTGTGGTAATCTGATTGATGTGCAGAGGCGTGTGTACCAAGCCAGTTATAATAAAACGTAAACAGACACATTTGTGTGACCACTCCTACCTATATCATCATCATCATCATCATCTCAGCCAAAAGACGTCCACTGCTGGACAAAGGCCTACCTATATACGTTGGAGTAAATAGGTATACACGAAATTACCAAGAAAACGCCAAGAAATTAGAAAATGATGACAACAACTATGTAATGAATGAGATAAAAACTACACTGTTTTATTGACAAGATAATATTAAAACATGTTCATTATCATACTAATTGCAGGATGTGTGTGATACGCGATATAGTTATGCGAAGTCGTTGCAAGTCCCTGGTATGTAAGACATCAGACATGATATTAGTCTTCTACGAAAAATACCAAGATGATAGGAGGTCTTTCAATGGAGTTACTTTCTTGAAACTTACAAAACAAAATAAATGAGAACGCAAAAATAAGGTTAGAAATGAAGTATATAACTCAAGAGGTACTTACGGTTCCTGCCTGGTGCAGACATTTGGCCCTTCGAGGAGGGCATGGGCAGCTGTAACCAGCAGCACTAACGTGCTAACCTTCGACCACATCACGACTTCTGTTCACGCAAACTTGAACCGAGTCTCCATAACAAATCTTTTGTTTGGCAAGATTACGTCACAATATGCATTCAAATTAGGCTCCTTGTTTATTCTGCTGGCGGTAGGCAATAGAAAACGCTCGTTTAAATTTAGACAGTATTTCTGAAAAGAAAAAGAATATATATTTTAGTTATTTCAAACTCACAAACAGCTTAACAAAGAAAATACATTACAACTATTGTTCGAAGCATTACAACAAGATAAGAGTAATGAACTGAGTGATAAATTATGATAGCTACTCTAACTAGCTCCAGTAACAATAAACATCATTAGATTTTGAGACGTGTGAAAGAAATGAACTTCGAGGATGTTAGCTAATTAATAAATTATTGAATGACCGACGAAGCACGTTCTACAACTAGGTAAGTACCTACGTCCATAATAACTGGCATCGGCAACATAACATAAATTACGTTTATGTTTGAAATACTTTTAGATAGTGTACCTGTATAGAACGAACAAGGAGTTCTATATACTGGAGGATAACTGGGCCCACCGGTTATGATGAGTTAATTAGTTAGTTAGGCACATGCTACTCGTATATGATGATCACAATGTAAAACCTCAAAATACCTATGTAGTTTCCTAAAAAGCACAAAGTCTTTTAGCAGTCTTATTATAAATTATATTGTTTTCCCCTCTCTTGATCCTTGTTACTGAGAAACATTACTGAGAAAGTCACAGAACGGGCCCAAAAATGTAAACGACAACGAGGCCAACCACGGAAAAGATAGTGTGACGAACTGGATGCTTGAAACAACAAACGGAAAGTTTTGGCTGAAAATCAGCAGAAATGGAAGCGGGAGAATTAAACCAACATTGGCACTGTCAAGGTAGGTAGGTATATTGTTTTAAAAGTGCAATTCATACAATTTTATGTCCACTTTTTTATACAAGCTTGCGAGCCATGTTCAGAGCCCAGTGTGCTATACCGCTCCGTCAATATACTTTCTACCGTTTGGTCGTAGCCTACTTACAAAAGTCGACGCACTAGATTTTACTTCAAGATCTAGGTCATTTAGCAAAGATATATTATTTATAACATTAAAGTCACTTTCGTGTTGAATATAATTTTAAACAGCATCAAAGTATTGCATCATTTAGAACCAGCGACGTGGAATCCGCAAAAACAGTCTATCGTCATCAAAACGCTATTGCGTTGCGTCGAATGAATGAAGGTCAATACGAATACCGCTAACCACTTTACGGTATACCGATAAAAATAATATGCTTAAGAAGTCTGTCTACAAATTCTTCGCCTAGAGACTGTAGTATTTTTTACTGAACCTTGTTTGTCATTTTGATAGCTATTGTTTTGAATAAATAAATAAGAAATGGATTGTAAATTTTCTAAATCCATAATTCAAATCCTACTTTATTTGCATGTTAAATGATCAATTTGACATACATTGATAATAAAAAAGGGAGGTTTCTACTTAAAAACTTAGTTACCGTCAATATCTCACTCCTCATGTGTAAAAGTGCATAATGCTGGTAATGCCTATAATACCTACTTCAGTGTCTAAGAGTGCATTCTTATTTAATAACTGCAAATCATCATATCGATACTGAAAATGTCAAAGGCCATAATAGAGGACATTATGGGGAAGTGTCCTTTAAGCCCATTGACATTTGAAGTAGGTATATACACAATGAATGAATGAACCTGAATCAGTTTTTATCTAATGATATCTCATTAGATAATAATAACTGATTCAGGTTCATAATATCAAACTCGCTGGATATAAAACTGAATTACATTGTCACCTTGTTTTAAACGTTTTAAATTTTCAAGACAACTTTTATTCTATATTATACTCATGTCAACTTCGATGACTTGAATATTTGAAAACAAATATTTTTATTGTTTTTATTATACATAGGCATGCCATTTAAGAGAGAGTAACATGAAAACCACTGGCGACTTTCTCTCAAGAACTAGTAAATATCTAACTGAAACTGATTTACAAAGATTAAAAAAAAATATGTAAATACATATCACAAAAATAATTCGATAACAACTTTGTTTACACACATTCCATATCGAATTTGGCCTGAGTATAATTATACACATGTCTCGTTTACTATGCAGCTTTGGTTGCTTGTGCAGCAGCTAGATCGAAAAAAACCACAGCGGTAGTTATTTTTAAAATGATTCAAAACTAGGCTAGTCAGTTTCTGAGCGGCAGATTTGGTGTTTGTTCGTAGGTTATGAAAGGACAATTACGAACGTGGACCAAAGGGTTTTATACAGTACCTATCTATAGGTATACAAAAGAAGGGTTATAAAAAGTTCAATTTGACCACAAGAAAAACAAGTACTACAATGTGGTTGATCCTATTTTAATTTCTTTGGGTGGAGGTTGTCAAATTCGGATTAGGTTAATTACTAACTTTTCCAGTTTCTTATTTAGTCAGCTTCTGGGCAAATCAGGTTTTTATTGGGTTGGATCCAGAGTTGGTCAGTCTCTGGATATGCCTCATACTATATGCACCAAATTGTTACTTGGTTTTTTTTCTGAGGACGTCAGATTTTCAGTAGGTTTGGGAGTTTATTCGTAGTAGGATATTCTAAGGTAGTACCTAGGTCAGATTTGTACGAGGACAGATTCAAATGAGAAACTTTTCTTTATAAACCAAATTCTAACCACGTAGGTTTTTAGGTAGGGATGTATATGAAATAGTGTCTGTGACCGTTTGGTCACAGACACTATTCACTATTCACATTATTCACTATTCACATCGCAACTGATGGGGCCAGAGCGATCTAAAGTTAGAAAATCCGTAAGGGGGCCGACATTTAGCGTATATACCCTACATTATACCCAAAGGATGACGCAACACTTCTGGCGTCGATATGGTCTCATCAGCAGTATCTAACTAAATTCTTTCAACGATACAAATGGTCCACATTGCAAACGCAACCCACGGTGGGCGATGTTGTGATAGTTAGAGAAGACAATATTCCATTATGAGAGTTTGCTAATTGCCTCAAAGGTCATTTTCAGCTTCACCGGGCTTGTTTGGGGGCGGCGAGAAACTTAAAGGGTTCCTCAAGCCGTGTAAACGAAACACCTTCGGAGGTTTTCTAGAGGGAACGGCATGCACGCACTAGTGCGTGTCCCCGTGGCCCTACTAGATTCCCCGAAGGGTTCGGATCGGATCGGGTCAATATTCCAGGTCGTCCTTGGTTATATGGCAAAGTAGCGACAACCTGATACGTGTAGTTACTTTATAAATAAAAAACAGGACCGTTAAGCGGCCAATTTCAAAGATTTGTCTACTTCCGAAAGTGACAATTTAATTTAATTTCCTTTGGCTTGTTTGAACATTTGGAGTCATTCAAGGGTCAGGTTCGGAGTCATTTTAAAATTCGCCTTATCCATGTTTATGTATTTTCCGATTAGGTACATAGGTACATGCATACATGGTGATTCTATCTGAATGCTTGAAGTTGTGTCTTAACTACTTAATGTACCTAATTAATTTTTATTAGCTTGTAAGTATAACTTTTATTTTGTACGTATTGTTTTATTGATTGTGTTCATCACAATGTTTTCAATATTTATTTGAATATTTCTATGATTAATTTATTAATGCTTCTATTTTTGTTTTTATTACTATGCTATTGAATGTATATTCACAATAGCCTACTCAAAAAAAAACCAGAGACAGTTACAAAGTTATCGACGCAGTGGGAGACGCGTAGGAATGTCGCCGCTTGGGAGAGATATAGCGAATAAAAATATTAGACAACGTTTAAATTGATAGTTGCCCCGCTAACAGCGCAACCGTGACCTAATAAAAATATCCTGCCAATAATTGTTTTTATTTGCATCATATTTAGTAGGTAGGTACTTACATAAAATTTATGTACAGACGCCAGCACATCAGACTACCACAAACTGTAAAATGACAATGTCCCTTAATAGACTTTGAACTTAATGTCTATGGCATATGGTTGAAAATTTATTTAAGAAATTTGATCGTTTTGGATAGGTTGATGGTTGTCTGTACATTACGTACACACGGCGGCAGATCAACCTACCCAAAAACTGACAAATTTCTACAATCAATTTTAAAAATGTTTAAATATAATTTTTAACGCAAATTTTGTTGCGAACAAATTACAAAAACACAAATGTTGAAAAAATTTCCACGAGCAGGATTCGAACCCGCACCCTTCTGACATACCGGGTCAGGTGCTCTTCCAATTGAGCTATCGTGGTTCTAACCAGCCCGCCGAAATTATTCAACACTATTTAATTTTTACTTTGAAAGCGAATGGCGCCCATTCAATGTCAACAACTACCGTCATTAACACCCGATCATAATATTTTTACAAATAATATAGATCAGTTAAGAAGTAGGCAAGCTATTTATAAAATGTTTATACAATGTTATTTTTAGTTTATACGAAACCTGAAAACTGTTTGTTCAGAATCAGTAATAGAATCGATTTCAATATTTTTTATACCATGTTACATTTTAACCAAATAATATTTACAAATTCTCAAATAAATTATACCCTACTAAAAACACACAACGGGGCAGCACAAAAAGCTTGTAACTTCGTGAGTTTTCAAGATATTATTTTAAAATTTTTTGTACTGATTCTTTAAATGAAAATATTTGACCCGTGTTTCGGTTTTCGTATAAACTAAAAAAAAATAAGGTTGTATAATTTTTAACGCAAATTTTGTTGCGAACAAATTACAAAACACAAATGTTGAAAAAATTTCTACGAGCAGGATTCGAACCCGCACGCACCCTTCTGACATACCGGGTCAGGTGCTCTCCCAATTGAGCTATCGTGGTTCTAACCAGCCCGCCGAAATTATTCAATACTATTTACTTGATTGAATGGGCGCCTTTGGCTTTCAAAGTAAACCACGATAGCTCAATTGGGAGAGCACCTGACCCGGTATATCAGAAGGGTGCGGGTTCGAATCCTGCTCGTGGAAACTTTTCAACACTAGTGTTTTTGTAATCAATTTTGAACTTTATTGTTTGGCTTTATTCTTCTCCACAGTTAAAATATAGACGTCCTGAATGGGTAGTAGGTAAAAAAATTATGGACGATTCAAAAGCACTTTTCTAAAGTTTATTTGAATAAAGAATATTTGACTGACTTTGACTTTGGTTATAAGGATCAATATTCATAGGAGAAATTTGACAGATTTGGGTAGGTTGACCTGCCGCCGACTGTACATTTATTTTGATAATAAGGAACGAGTGTCGATCCACTGTGCACGGTTTTTTCAGGTTCAGACAAAAATTTAAGGTATTCTACAGCTACAGTGTGAGAGAAAGCTCTGTTTCAACTTTGAGAGACTTTATATGTACAGTCGGCGGCAGATCAACCTAACCAAATCTGTCAAATTTCTCCAATGAATATTGATCCTTATACCTAAACCATAAAGTTCAAAATTGATTGTAGAAATTTGACAGTTTTGGGTAGGTTGATCTGCCACCGTGTGTACCTATGTTCAGAGTTCAACTACCTACCTACTGACTATACTTATTCTGTGCTACTGCCACGATAGATTTAATAGCAGAATTGATTGGTAAGTTGACACTTTATCAACCGAATTCCTAATAATTAAGCTAATAAAGCGCAACTAGGCCGCGAAAGCATATCTCTATGCGGGTGTTTGTAGTGTGTATTGTAATTATTATTCATTCACTGTTTTTTCGATTTGTTCCCACGGTATCGCTTCCCTGCGTATCGACTTCCCCCGGTATCGATTCCCTGCGTATCGACTTCCCCCGGTATCGACTCCCTGCGTATCGACTTACCACCGTATCGACGTCCCCCGGTATCGACTCCCGCCGTATCGACTTCCTTCTGTTTCGACCATGAATTGGCTTAGAGTACAGTTAAGGGCCCTATTACATTTTGACTGTGATTTTTGCGTAAAATGGCCATTTTTGGCGTTCTCGATCTCAGAAACGAAAACTCATCAACAATTTTGACTTATTGAATAGTGTAGAAAAGCTATTGGCATAGTTCTTAGCGGCCTCGCTTTTTGTAAATTTTGCTTAACTTTTTAATGAAACCCAAAATAGCAGAGAAAGATTTTCATAAAATGCGCGAAGGCACTTTTTTGAGCTCCTAGATTGAACTACTGTTCTAAACAAATGAGATAAAAAAAAATAGAATTTTATCTCTTATATAGTCGAATAGTTCGTAGCGGCCTCGGAATTTTTAGATATCATTGATTTAACATAGTAAAAAATCTTATTCTAAACCAAAAAACTTCGAAAATCGCTTTAAGATCGCTGTGAATTTCTCCTATCTACTATAATATTATTGAGCAAAATTTATATCAAAATCAAAATCAAAATCAAAATCATTTATTCACACGAAACATGGTAAACAGATGGTCAGTAATAAAAGCAGTACATACATGTTTCGCCAAAATTGGCATGCGAATGGTATTGAATATAAATGTGATTCGATAGAATAAAATAAATTAAATAAAAATGTCACTATAACCTAACTATTACATAATTATAATCAGAGCAAGCATTAAATCAATTAAATATGAAATGAATGTCATTTATATTGATCACAATATTCATTAAAATTATAAAAACAGTGATTGATTAATAGCAGACGTAATTTCGATTTCAATACTGGCATAGATGGACATTCTGTTATGATCTTACCTATTATAAAGTTTTATACACATTGCGACACAGCTTTTGTTGTACATTGAAGTTTTTGGAATGTGTGACAAAACCAGCCTATCGGCATTTCTGACAGATAGCGGATACATTTCCTCTGCCTTTTTAAAAAGATGTAAGTGCTGTTTTACAAATGTACACGATTCATAAATATAAAGGCATGGAAGAGGCATTATTTTAAAGCTTTTAAAATATGGTCTACATGAGTCCCACGGAGCAATCCCAGCTATAGCCCTAACACATCTTTTTTGCGATAGAAAAGCTCTATTAACATCGATTGAGTTACCCCAAAGAAGCAATCCATATTTCAAAACTGATGCAATATATGCGTGATATGCAACTAGTGCTGTTTTTTCTGACGCTATTTGTCTTAATCGTTTGAGGACATACACAAAACTATTTATTTTATTATTTACTTTCTTAATTTGTTCTTTCCAATTTATATGTTTATCTAATTTGATTCCCAGAAAAGCCGCACATTCTGTTTCAAGAATTGTTTCGTTACCGTAATTTATATTTATTATTTTTTTGCTTTTGTTGTAATTATTTTGAAAAAGTATGTAATTAGTCTTCATTGCATTCATCATTAGGTTATTTTGTTTGAGCCACTTATCTACCCGCTCTATCGTGTCATTTATTTCTGATTCCAATTCTACATTACCTTTCTTATTTGCTGTTACAACTACGGAAATATCAGCAAAAAGTACAGTTTTATGAGATGTTACTTGTGGAATATCATTAATGTAAAATAAAAACAGAAGTGGACCCATAACACTCCCCTGCGGAACTCCAAATTTATTGCATTCGTAATTGGACTCATGGGTAATTAAAGTATCCTTATCATCCACGACAGTAATTTGGACACATTGCATTCTGTTATCGAGGTAGGATTTTATCCAATCCAAAGCTGGACCTCGTATACCATTTGCTTCAAGCTTTTTTAATAATATGGAATGTGAAACAAAATCAAAAGCCTTTGTCATATCAAACAATAGCTCACAAGTATCATTTGCAGCATCTACATTTGTTACTATGCCGTTAATTAGATTAAACATCGCTAAAGTGGTAGACTTATTTTTTCTAAAGCCATTCTGTTCATCTTTTATTATATTGTATTTATCACTATATTCAGTTATTCGTTTATGCATACATTTTTCATAAATCTTTGAGAACACAGAAATTAACGTTACCGGCCTATAGTTACCGAGTTCCTTTCTATCTCCTTTTTTATGTAAAGGCTTAACGATTGCTTTTTTGAGGTTTTTTGGAAAAATACCTTCTTCAAATGATATATTAATTAAGTACGTCAAAATAGGTGAAATTTCATTTGCACATGCTTTCAAAATTTTTGTTGAAATGTCATCCGGTCCTTCCGCGTTAGTGTTATTTAAATGCCTTATTATTTTTCTCACTTCGTCGTCAGTAGTAGGCCTTAAAAAGAAAGAATGTCCTAGTTTATTGCAATTGCTTTTATCGTAATTAATGTCCATTTCATTATTATTAATCAATTTATTAGTCATTTGAATAAAATAATTATTAAACGTAGATGCTATATCTTGTGGATTTGTGATTAATATACCACCATCCTTTATTGCTTCGATATATTTAGTAATACCGTCCGCATTATTATTTTCTTTTATTACTTGCCATGACGCTCTACAAATATTTTTACTGTTAGCTACAAAATTATAATTTGATAATTTTTGAGCCTTAATGATACATGATTTTAATATTTTAGTATAAGAATTGTTTTTATTCTTATTTTCTACAGTTTTGTTTTTGTAATATTTAAATCTCAATTGCCTTTTATTTGCACAGCTGATTTTAATACCTATCGTTATCCATTTCAGTTTTTTACTTTTAGTTTGAATTTTAATTTTATTAATTGGGAAACTCATTTTATAAATAGTACAAAATAATTCATGGAAAATTTTAAACTTTTTATTGGGGTCCTCTTGTAAGTGAACTTCACCATAGGGCAATTGCCGTAATAATTCTATAAATTTTTGTATATTCACCTCACTATAATCTCTTTTATACGTAGTTATTTCCTTGGGAGTATCCTTGTGCTGTGTAACAGGAAAAGTCAACATTTGGGCTGTTTCGTGATCAGACAGACCAAGAGGGATTACTGTACCAATTGCTGTGCTTATGTTGCTAAGTATGTGGTCTATGCATTTCGATTGTCTTGTTGGTTCTTTTATGTGATTGAAGTTTTTTGCTAGCTGACATAAGTCTTCAGTGACCCTATTTGCCTGTAAGGTATTTATATTAAAATCTCCAGCAATAATTATTTTATTTTTTGATTTTTTGGTGAGTTCATAAAGACACAATTCTAGTTTTTTAATGAATTGAGAAACATCTGAATCTGGTGTTCGGTACAAACATACCAGAATAATTGTTACTTCATGATCATGACTGAGGAATAAATATTTTATAATTAATTTATTATCCTATTTCGATAAAAACGATAAATACAAGAAGTCGATACGGCGGGAGTCGATACCGGGGGAAGTCGATACGGCGGGAGTCGATACCGGGGGAAGTCGATACGCAGGGAATCGATACCGGGGGAACAAATCGTTTTTTCGTTACTGAAAAATTATTTCTCGAATACAGGGTAGGTAGGTACCTACATCAAATAATTAAAAACATAAGTTATAATTGGGGATAGGATAACAACCACCGGTACCGATTACCGAAACTAAAAAAAAATAGTAGTAGGTAGGTAGATCTTTCCTTCCTTCCTTTCAGCATAGTGATTTCCACTGCTGGACGTAGCTCGGGCACAATTTATGTAAGAGCTAAGAATGAAACCAGAAGAAGAATGGAACTCCTGGTTAACGCTGTTCTGGCAGGCGTTAAGATTAGTATTAATTAATTATACCTAAATAACATTAATCTTATTATGGAAGAACACTATCACTAACGTCACTTTTGTGTTTAGGTTTTACCAAGGCAATAATTTTGTAATTTTATTTATTTTAGGTAAATAATACAATAATATTTAATAATTTATTTCCAAAAATTACAATTTGCACACTTACTACTTGCGGTCTCTGCACAAAGCAACGCTTGATTTGCAGCAACCAAACATTAATTACATAAAACTATTTACATTGTGCTAGTTAAAAACAATGAACTTTAGATAAAATAAATTTAAAATTTATGGTCATGCGATTATACGACGCGACGCGACGTTAGTCTGAACGGGGGTACTAAGCCGAAAGAAGGGTAAAGTATACATGATAGTAAATAACTTTTTCTTGTTACTTTTTATAACCTCTTTTTTTGTTTTTTTTTATTTTTATTTACATTTGATTGGTCTACAAAAATCTAGTAGGCTACAGTTTTGACGTATGTTCTCAGCAAAAGGTTTACCTCTAATGTCAATGCACGGGCATTGTAAAGAGTCGAGTTTTCTCTCCATAATTGGGCTAATGTATCCAATAATAATATTAACTTTTAATTTGTTTTTTTTTTGTGACCGCCAGGGCTACCACAGCGTAATTTCTTTTGAAATCTTAAAAAAGCTGTTAATCTAAAATTATCCATTTTTAAGGAAAAGTTCGTAGACAAAAATTATTCACTATCATGTATACTTTACCCTCCTTTCGGCTTAGTACCCCCTTTCCGACTAACGTTGTATAATACCTACTAAAAATAAAATAGCAGACATCAATCATAATGTGTGAGTCTGTGAGTGAGATGTGTTTGTGAGTGTGATGTGTATGTGATGTGTTTATTTGAGGCTTGGAGGTACACGTTGGCAGAATACTCTCCGTCTGAGCAAAACTCAGGCCCATGAGCCAAGACTCCAGAACCCGGTGCGTCGTATTTATGAATAATCTAGACTAGCCATACAAACGAAGACAAAGATGTTGACTGACTGTAATAGACTGTTATAAATGTTATAATCTAAAGTGTTTTTGTACCGATTGTTTACCCATATCTATACTATAAGCGAAATACCACTCAGTGGTACTCACTCACGTACTGATTAGCTCATGATCACAAATATAAACTATGAATACACACTTCTCCCGACTTCAGAATTGACCCTATTTTTGAATCTGATCGGTGATCTCGAAATTAAAAGGGACATGAAATACACTATGAAATAACTTTTGTAGTATTTACAATTTGATTTCCAAGCTAAGACATACAGTTTGGGACAAAAATTAGTTACCGTACCAGTGAAAAAGAAGCATTTATATTGATACACACAATAGTTGACATCATAGCGTGATAATAATTCACCGGTTCAAAATAGTGATAGACTTACTTTAATTTCCTGAAAAATAGTTTGCAAGCCTATACCGAGCAACAAAGTAAGACCACAAAATAAGGAGACTGCAGAAAGTAAGCTTCATACAAACGCGCTAAAGCAACGCACATAGATATGGAATAGAATAGAATAGAATACATTTTTATTTGGTTCATATATATATGGAATACCTACTTGAGTGCGAAAGCCGTTTCATCGAATTTTGTTTCTTCGAAAACCTTTCAACGACATCTCTATGCTGCGACGCCTTGTTAAATCGACGACGTCTTGTTACTGCGATGTTTCGTTACATCGAAAAACTGAACTGCGAACGATTTTATTGCGAAACTGTCATACTGCGAAGCCTTGTTCAATTGACGTCTTGTTACTGCGATGTTATAAATTATCAAACTTTAGGTCAACACAATAACATAAACAAGTTATTCCTTTTTATTTATTAATTAACGACAAAGTAAAGGATCAACCACTAAATAAATTAATAAAGATAATCAACGATTTTCTTAAGTAACATAACATCGCAGTAACAAGCTGTCGATTGAACAAGGTTTCGCAGTATGATATTTTCATAGTAAAATCGTACGCTGTACAGTTTTTCGATGTAACGAAACATCGCAGTAACAAGACGTCGCAGTATAGAGAAGACGTTGAAAGGTTTCGAAGAAACAAAATTCGATGTTACGGTTTTCGCACTCAAGTAGGTATCCCCATCCCATAGCGTACCTAGACAACTCGAAACAGCTCGACCGCAGCTGTTGCGAGATTCCGTGTCCGAGATTTTTTTTAATTATTAATACTAACAAACAAGTTTTGTACTTAACAATCATCACAACTTTTCATTAGTCTACAAATTTCAAGTAATACTTATGCTACAAGGCTCATAATGTTGTTTAACTAATTGCATAGATGTACATAATGCTGAAGTATGGTGATAGCCATTAACAAGCAAGACAAGACCGCATATTTGCGCCCATAGCTATAGCGTTCGTACGACGACGTTGCCTTGCTTAACTGTTTTATTTTAACTTGATTTCCACGAAACTAATTATAATGTGTAATGTTTTGACACTGGAAATGCAAAATAAGATAAGTAAAATCGAAAAACGTTGTTTTCGATATGAAAAATACCTATAGTTTGATGAACTTCATAAGTCTATTTCTCGTGATTCCGGCGAACTAGAGAATTGAGTTTTTTTTAAGTCTTACCGAATGCTGGTGACGTACTGTGCCCGTTAACTTACTAAACTAAACTTTAACTAAAACTTATCCTTATTGTGAAGAGGAAATAAAGAATTTTTATTTTTTTATTATAGTTTCTGTTTCTAGATATTCTTTTTCAATGTACCTTCCTCATTATTTGTTAATTTTATTATTTAGTGGGTAGTTACAAACAACACTACGTGACGCATAAAGACGTCATTGGCGCCCTGTAATATTCTTTAATGCTCTAATTTTTAAGTCATTTAATTTTAATATTTAAGAAACTATTTCGATTATTTTTGCTGCTTTTTAAAATAAATATATTTTTAGCACAATTGTGACATGCTATTGGATTCAAAATAAACCTAAATATACATACTTATGACAATAACTTTAATGGTAATCAAACAACACTTTTAGACGTCTAAAGACGTCATTGGCGTCACAGACAAGATTTTGAATGACGACTTAATGCGTCATTGGCGGTCAATGGGTTAACGGTGTTTTATTAATTTTATAATAGTTCATTGAATCCAATATAGACAAAAGTAGAGGTAAGTTTTCAATCGTTATTGTGTGTTATCTATTTTCTTTATACCTAATATAAATAGAAGTGATTCGAAATGATAACATAATTGAGCTTCACTATTTATGATATTTTTTTATGTCCAACGTACGCCATTGACGACTCAAAGCGGCCGCTTATGACGTCATAAGCGCTTGCACCGTTATTGATAGTGTTGGGATTTGAAGGTGAGAATGAAATATTTTTTTATAAATTTACCCTACAAAATGAAAATACTATTGCAGAAGATGACTGTTTAGAAAGGAGGTCAGGTCACTAATAGTCCATACATCTCTGGCCATGTATGTACCTTGAGGTACATAGATACCAAAATGTACAGAAAAATTCGAGGATTCCGAAAAACGTATCATTTTGCTTTTATATTTAGATAAAACTAGATAATAAATTAATAAAGTTGTTAATTACTTGTAACACATTTTTGTCATGTGGTAACATTGGATGTTCAATTGCGTTTAGTATCAGACTTCTCCAAAACCTGTAGTGTTCAAAAAATATTTTATTTGCTGTTAATTATTGCTAATGCATCTACCGGTCGTCTATTTTTATCAATACATAATTTAATGGGCGTAAATTATTATTATTATTATTATTATTTCTCTTGGGGACGTCGCCAGCCGAACGGACGATCAGCCTGCGTTGTTGCGGGCCATTTCATCCTATTCCCCGTTCTCCCTTTTTTAGGGAGTTAAGGTTAGTCCAGCTTTCACGGCGCCCCGTCGAATCTTTTGGTCTCTTTGGTAAATCTTGCAATCTGCTCCACCTTCAGATCCTTTAGGTCCTCTATGTGTAGTGTGTCCGACCCCCAGAGTTCCCATCTTATCGGTGAGTACATCGGGCATTCAGCTAGTAGGTGGAGGCTGGTCTCCTCGCTTTCCATACACTCCGGGCATATGGGGTCGGTTTTCACTCCTATCACTGTCAGATGTCTGTTCAGCCGACAATGTCCTGTTATGATTTCTATGACTAGCCTCATGTTCCCTCTTGAGAGTCCCATTAGTTTGCTGGTCTTTTTCTTATCCATGCCCTTGATGAAGATCTTCGACTGTCTCATACCATTCGAGGACCTCCATCTTTGGTTGGTTTCTGATGTGATACTGTGGCTGATTACTCCCTTGGTGATGTTGTGCGCTATTGGCAGCCGGGGTTCCGGTCCCACCAAGTTTTCCTCTGCTCCCATTCTGGCTAGTTCGTCAGCCTGTTCATTTCCCGTGTTTCCCTCATGTCCCGGGACCCACGCTAACGTCAGGTCCGTTCTTTCGGCCAGTCTCTTTAGTGATTCCTTGCATTCTTTGACGATTGCTGATGTCGTCTCTTCTCTACCTAGTGCCTTCAGCGCCGCCTGGCTGTCGCTATAGATAGCCATCCTTCCTGTAATAGTGAGGTGTTCGGCCATCTCAGCGCATGCCATTTTTGCGTATATTTCCGCCTGGAAGACACTGGCGAATCTTCCTAACGGTATCGACTTGTTCAGCTCCGTCCCGTCTGCACATTTAATGTGCACGCCGGATCCAGAGAGCTTTGTCGACTCCTTTCTGGAGCCGTCTGTGTAGCAGGTCGTGCCATCTGTTTCAATGCTCCAGTTTTCTCTTGAACCTATGTGTATTCTGTATTTTTTGTCAAAAATCCTTTCCTTCCGTATTAAGTCGTTGTTGGAGAGGATCATTGACAGCCTATCTCCGTTTTGTTTGTCTATACTGGCGTGACCCTTGTCCGTGTAGTTCCCGGTCCATATGCCAGTGCTTCTTAGCTTGAACCATTGTTCCATGGCTCTTCTCTTGATTTCTAAGTCCAGAGGATTTAGCCCCAGTAGGATCTCGAGCGCGGCTGTAGGGGTTGTCCTCATCGCGCCCGTAGTCACTAGGGCCGCTAGCCTTTGGACTTTGTCTAACTCTGCTTTGTTTTTGCCCACTGCGGCTCTGTGCCACCATACGATGGCTCCGTGTAGGATTCTTGGCACGATTATTGCCCTGTATATCCACAGTGCCATCGCTGGTTTCATGCCCCAGGTTCTACCTATTACACTTTTACACTGCATCATTGCCATCTTTGCCTTGGAGCATGTGTTGCTTATATGGGTACTGAAGTTAAGCTTGCTATCCAGTGTCACCCCAAGATACTTGACTTCCTTGACTGTTTCCAGCTTCTGGTTGTCCAATGTCACTGGTTCAGCCCGCCCTATCTTTCTTTTCTTTGTAAATAGAACTAGTTTGGTTTTTTCAGGGTTTAGGTTCAAACCTTTACTCCTGCACCACCCTAGAGCTGCTTTTAGGCCATTGTTCATAATATCACACATGACGCTGAGAACTTTACCTGTCACCAGGAGCACGCCGTCGTCGGAATACACCTGTGTGTATATGTGCATCCTGTTTATCTTGTTAACTAATTCGTCTATTAGCAGGCACCACAGCAATGGCGACAAACATCCCCCTTGAGGGAACCCTCTTTTCGCCACCACCGTACGTGTTGTTCCTGCTATCTCTGTGCGTATCAGTCTTTGTTTAAGCATGTTTTTAACCCACTTTGATACGTCTCTGTCTATTCCTTCGCGGTCAAGGGTAGCCTCTATTGATTCGGGGGTCGCTCTATCGAATGCGCCCTCCACGTCAAAGAAGCAGCCCATTGCGTATTCTGTATTGCTTATTGATCTTTGCACTCTATTGATGGGCGTAAAACAATAAAAAATAATAATATTAAAATCAGCAAATAGTTGTCTGTCTGCATTACTCTGCAAGTAACAAAACGCTACAAAATGTCAAAACACAACAAATGTCATAAATGTCATTCCGTTCGTTTCGGCGTTTCGGGGTGCTTCGTGGTTTTCGTTTGCGATTCGTATTTTTATTTAATAACTTGGCTACATATTCCCTGTGGTATTCCGTTTTTCTTCGTGATTTGGTTCCTGTTGATAATCGTATCACAGATTATTTATCATAGACAGGGTATTTTTGGCGTATTGGCGCATTTTATGCCGTATTTTTTTAAACCGAAGTTGTTATTTTTTGTCTTTTTCAAATAACTAACAAACAAAGTATGCCTGCTATATTATTCAGCGTTTTATAGAGTATTTTTTTTCCATAAAGTGTACTTCGGTACATTAACTGGCCAGATTTTAGTGACCTCCTTTGTTACTATCAAGTTAGGGGTACAGATATAATGGCACTCTTCCAGTTACCGTGCGAGGTATAGACAACCCGATGCGATTACTCGGAAACGGAGCACGACACATGCCGGATTTGCCAAATTAGAAAAAGTTACGATGAAAAAGTGTGTAGTCATCTGTATCGCAATAGGCGTGAAACACGATTTTGATGTGAAATTTATAAAGTGCCTCTTTGTATGACATGTTTTCGAACCTACCATGAGAAAAAAGATCTGAAATTGCGAGTAATTAACAATAATAACTACTTATTCAGATACATATTTTAATGTTGTAAGTAACGATGTAAATCTGTTTTCTGTAAAAATAAAAGTAAAATAAAAATAGAACTTGCATTAAGATTTATATCGTTAATTAATACTTACCTCTTCTTGTTTATAAAAATCTAATTCGCTAAACCAGAAATACGTATACCTTTATGATATTATTACAACGATAAATTTGCTAACATCACTACGAACGAAGCGAAATATCTGTTAAAATACATGTTGAGATCGCCAGTGACGCTTTAAAGCGTCAACTAGTTACGCCAAATTCTTGATTCTTAGTTTACACTCAAAAAGCAAATTTAAAGATTATTTTTTATTGGCAGGTGTAATAACTTTTCTGTTAATGTATTCTTGCTTATTACGTGATTCGTTTTTTTTTGTTAATCTTAGTATTTATGGA
The DNA here is from genome assembly GCA_947562085.1 of Eudonia lacustrata. Taxonomy (NCBI): domain Eukaryota; kingdom Metazoa; phylum Arthropoda; class Insecta; order Lepidoptera; family Crambidae; genus Eudonia; species Eudonia lacustrata. The sequence continues at coordinate 9,887,574 of OX387315.1, read as the reverse complement.
AACTTTGCCAAACTTAAGTTTTACTCAAGTTTAATTTAAAGTTTTGCACAGTGTGGCACATCACTATAGAATAGAGCGATAGTTCGAGTAAAAAATACGCGTGGCGTTGGGGGAAAGAATGTTTATATTAAGCCTGGCGGTCAATGGGTTAAACTACAAAAAGTTTTTAGTTTATGTACAGACCTATGATGTAGCAACATTTGCTACAATACAAAACTTAACAACAAAAAAACTTTTTTAAGTTCCTTCCTATTTATAGTTAGCAATTCATTCACTACCTATCTAATAGTAGCTCTTTGTTCCCAGTTTCAATCATGTGGTATTTTCATATTTCTATACTCGTATTACCTACTGACAAACACTGTACTGGCGGCTATATTACCTACGCGCATAAACAGGCAAAACAATAATATTTCGAAATGTGAAGTACTTTTAGAGAAGCTATAAAAATTCCAAGCAGTTTTTTAAATAAAATTAACTTTGCCTAAACGATGTCGTATATTATTATTACCCTGTGTTATCGTATTTTTGTACATCCTTTAGTGAAAGGCTGAATTTTACGTTGGCGAAATTCCTCACCAGGGGCTAGGTTAGGTTAGGTTAGGTTTCGAGATAACGAGCTATCGGTGAAGTGTACCGTCGAGGTAGAGACATCGAGGTAATGACCATCGAGGTAATGTCATTCGAACTAGAGTATCAAACTCGGTATATGGATTTGTATAGTATACAATTGCATTTATTTATCAGTTTCTCGAATATTTATCCAGTACCTAAGTAAACAAACCAGTCTAATTAATTACTTTTTTGGTAAGGTGTGGACGGCACGGTAGATTTACAACATATACGATGAGCATATTGCCTTAAGCAAGATAAGATAACGTAGATTACACGATAATCTCAGTAGCGCTTACCGATCCTAATTACATATATATACTAATATTATAAAGCTGAAGAGTTTGTTTGTCTGTTTGGTTTAACGCGCTAATCTCAGGAACTACTGGTTTGAAAAAAATATTTTTGTGTTGAATAGTCCATTTATTGAAGAAGGCTATAGGGTATATTACATCACGCTATGACTAATAGAACGCGGGTGAAACCGCGGGGCACAGCTAGCATATATATATAATATATATATATTTGATGCAGTTATTAATATTATCTCTAATATTACCTACCCCATGGTAGATTAGGCAATGTGGCGTCATTCATTACTCATTATTCAAGAATTCACGATAGAGCTGGATTGCTTTTTATATAGAAATGGAAATTGCTGTTATTATCAACATCAGTGTCATCGAATTTATGAGGTGAATTGGTGACTGCCATACCCTGGTGTTTTAGGGGTGTAGGTAACACGAGAGCTTATTCTCAAACTTAACTTTATTGTTTTATTGTCCTCTCGGCGCTATAGTCGAGCACGAAGCGGAGAACCTAGGTTAACCCTACAAAACAAGGAACTCGGCTCGGGTCGATCGTGTTCGTGTCGTGGAGAATGGGAGAGATGGCCAGACACACACCAGGTCAAAGTGACGAGATTTTGTACCATATTCTACTAATACCAACGTAAACAAAAATGTGTATAAATAGAGAGTAACTCTTCCTTGTTTGTCATACGGAGGCGCTACTTCAGTCTTGTTTTAATTAATAAGGTTTTAACGTGATCGAATGGCAAATGAAATTTGCACTATCCTGTCCTAGTAAAGCGAGTGTTGACGATTTACTACGGAGTCCTGGTTTTATGCTAGTGTGCATATATGTACATTATGTACCGATGTATGTAGTGGCGTTGGATTAGAAACAGGAGGGCGAGCGTTCGCTCGTATAATGGGATTAGGTACAGTACAACATGGGCAGAAATGCATGCGTATGTTATAGTCACAGGTTACCTACCATTAGTAGTTATTAACTAGTTACCATTGAATATAAACAAAACAAAATTTTTCAAAGTTCGCTATCGGCGAACAAATGTTGATCTACTATTAAGGAACGAATTTCACGGACAATTACTTTCCATCTACATAGTCATACATAGCAATAAGAAAAAATATATTACTGGATTAAGAAGGAGCCAGAAATAATAAATATATATCGAAAATACCACACAATTTTTAATGGTTTACAGTTTACACAATTATGCTATCTACTTACCTGTAATGAGTTAATTAAATGTTGTTAGTTCAGAGAAACAGTGAAACTTAAGCAATGCGCAGGAGTTGCGAATATTGTCAAAACACATACTGTCAGCGTAGTGCAGTGAAGACAAAACAATTGAGGTCGTTAGGTATTATGTATGAGTAAAACGGGTCAGCCCGCCCGCCATCGTCGCGTCGTGTGGGCCCACTCGAACGCTTGGGGCAAGTGAAGAAAGTAGAGCGAAATGTTCAGTGGCATGCGTATTAATAATAACTAGGTACACATAGGTATCGAAAGTATTGCGATAGGTCGGTGGAGGAATGTATTATTTGGATTAGAAGAGTTTTTAGTAACATGTAAAATAAGAATATTTAAATATCTTTATTATCTATATTATCTTTAAAATAATAAGTGGTAAATAATTATATTATATTTTAACCGCCGCCTCTGTGATCGATACACGAAAACCACCGCCACCGGTCTCCGACCTAGCTCGAGGTCCCGCGTACGGTTCTCAATTCTGCCATTGAGCTGTTATACATACCTAGTAATAATAGCTCAATGAATTCTGCTTGGTTTTTTTAATGTTGTAGCTTGCGTGTGCCAACCTCCATGAGGTATTCCACGAAGCACACCCAAACGAAGCACACCCAAACGAAGCACACCCAGACGAAGCACACCTAAAGTATTCCACGAAGCACACCCATAGGTGTGCTTCAAATAAAATTTTAAAATTATTAATCTATTCCACGAAGCACACCTACGAATATCACTCGCATAGTGCGGGGACTAAGAAATAAAAATATCGACAGAAGAAAATATTTATTATATAATAAGACTAACTTTATATATAATACCCGATATAACACCGATATAACACCCTCATACCATTCAACCCTCGGCACGTGCTCACCTTGGCCTTGGCTTTGGGTTCATCCATCTAATCCATCTTATCAAAGACAGAATCCACATTCATAACAAACGAAACGAACAAACAAACGAACTTATTTTCCCGAGTTTCTATGGCCATCTTCCAGCTCCATCATCAGACCCTGGTTACCATCTAGCACCAAAGTACTCGTCAAGACGAATCGTACGAGCCCAAACTCGATGGGGTTGTGTTGTTTAATTACCGAGTTCCTATGGCCATCTTTCAGCTCCATCATCAGACCCTGGTTACCATCTAGCACTAAAGTACTCGTCAAGACGAATCATACGAGCCCAAACTCGATGGGGTTGTGTCGTTTAATTACAGAGTTCCTATGGCCATCTTCCAGTTCCAGCATCAGACCCTGGTTATGATCTAGCACCAAAGTACTCGTCAAGACGAATCGTACGAGCCCAAACTCGATGGGGTTGTGTCGTTTAATTACCGAGTTCCTATGGCCATCTTCCAGCTCCATTATCAGACCCTGGTTACTATCTAGCACTAAAGTACTCGTCAAGACGAATCACACGAGCCCAAACTCAATGGGGTTGTGTCGTTTAATTACCGAGTTCCTATGGCCATCTTCCAACTCCATCACTGATGATGATCTGAATCAGCTCCATGTCATAATAATTTTGCATTGTCATCCGATTTACACATGCATGCAAATTTCAGCTCAATCGGTAACGATTTGATTACAGACAAACGGACAAACAAACAAACATCGGAACAGGTGAAACTAAATAAAAGCTTGTAAAAAATACTATCTGTTTCTATTTATTTTTATAATATTGGTAACACTAAATCTCGTCAGAAAATCGGTTCACAAAAAGAAAATGGTATTTAACTATTTTGTCTTTGCCTGGTAGAATAACTAACGACCACCCGCGACTTTTTTTCCTTTTTTGTACAAAAACAACTTTAATTTAATTTAGTGTTAATTTTGTTGGTTGTCCTATTAAATAAAATAAATAAATAAACACACCGAACACACGTAACCAGATCAATCCCACAGAAACCGTGCATTTTTTTTCCGGAATTTTTAATCTCGACAACAGCCTCCGGGTCCAAAACTATCCTATCTTTCAAACTGGAACTAACAGTGACATGTAATTTTTAAATATTATGTAGATTATCGGGTTATCACATTATTAATGAAACGGATTGATGTTAAAAATTAAAGTTGGTCTAAATAAAAAAATAAATTAAAATTAAAATAAATAAATAATAATAATAATAATATAATATATATATATATAATAAATATTTTCTTCTGTCGACATTTTTATTTCTTAGTCCCCGCACTATGCGAGTGATATTCGTAGGTGTGCTTCGTGGAAAAGGAAAATTAATAATTTTTAAATTTTATTTGAAGCACACCTATGGGTGTGCTTCGTGGAATACTTTAGGTGTGCTTCGTGGAATACCTCACCTCAATTTTAGATAGCTACCAACATCTTATCTTACTTTGTCGCAACAGCAACAATCAGGTTTGCTATAATATAAGATGACCTGTACCGCGAGCACGGATCTTTTATCGACCGATAAAGTGACATTAGACGATAAAATTTGACAGTTCAAGTCGACAAAATAACATCGGCAGCATGGGACTTGCTTTATCGACCCGTAGATAAAATCGGTAAATTTTATCTATTTTGTTTAAAAGATAGCATGGGTCTCGAAAATGACATTTCTTGTAGATAAATTATATCGATATGTAGCTAAATTTATCGGCATCTAAAAGTTGGTAGATGAAAGTTATCGACGCTTTCGACGCCATTAGAAAGTTACTAAATATTACACTTTTCTTAGGCGGTCGTGAAAAAATGGATTTTGGGCACCTTTTGCTGGTTGCAGAAGAGACGCAACGGTGACGTCGCGAAGAAACTAATATTGTCCGGCGCCATCTGAGCGAGAGTAACAACTCCATGGATTTAGAAGATTCTGATTTCATGAGGTTGTTTCGCATATGCCGAGAAATAGCCTTTGTGGCTATCGAGAGCATTAGGGCCGCCATTCGACGGATTAGATCAAACGGATTGCCTGTACATGTTGTTGTAAGTAGCAGGAATTTAATTTTTTCTTTTCCTATTTCATATTTTTGTTCTAACCTCAACAATCTACTTTTTGCCGGTCTTCACCGCTGTGCGGTTTCATGCCGTCGGTAGTTATCAGCGGTGCATTAAGAATATAACTTGGCGTTGGGACAATGCACAGTTAGAAAAGTTGTGTGTTGTTGGGTCTTTGAAGCTATTGTTCGTCGTCTTTTGCCCGTCTACATTCGGTTTCCTAGCACAGCTGCTGAAATTGCCGACGACGGCTTTATAGAAAAACATGGAGCAAGTAGGTAATCCACTAAAAGTAATCCACTAACAAATAAATAAATATTAGGTACGATGTTTTTTAAACAACTTCGAAAATGTGATACTTATGTACTTTAGTGGTTCCGATATAGTAAAATAATATTAAATAAATAAATGGATAATATTAAAATTCCTATAAAAACACGATAAGAAACAGAACACAAAACAAAGAGAATTTAATCACTAATATTTAAAAATATAAGATTCTAATGAATGATGAACGAATGGAACGATAAAATTGCCGTGTTGCCATTTTTAAATATCGCTAAAATAGAACACGATAAAACCTACCGATTCAAGTCCCGTGATAGCGGTCGTAGATAAAATTCGATAGATAAACGGTTTTGTCGACCGATAAATTTATCGATCGGTAAGATCCGTGCTCGCAGCACAGTTTGTCATTGGTTGAGAATTGTTGGTGAACTATGGCTTTATATTTTACCTTTTTGTCAATCAGGACATGTGGGGGTGGCTGTACCCATACTGGTAGACATATAGCAGCCCCTAGAGGACTACACAATGCTGAAGGCCATAAGGGGGCAAACAGTAATTCTTTCCTAAATAAAACGTAAAACTGCTAAGTGGTACTGGATAGTTAGTTTAGACACATTTTTCGTTTCGTTTTGAGTTTCAGTGCCTATATAGGATATTAAATATATTATAGGTAGATAGGTAATCTATTTGTATATTTTTAAAGTATTAATTTTAGTATCAATAAAAGGAACTTGAATCATGAAAAATATTTTTGTCCATTGATAAATAATAAGCTTGGGATGGGATGGGAAGCAAAATTACATGAATGCTTATAAAGGAGACCTTTCCAAATGGGCCCCCGTTGTACCGAGGTACACTTTATTTTAAAATATTCTCTACATTATGCAGAAACACTTTGTGATATAATTTTTTTATAAAACTTGCTAAATCTAGATTTTTTGGAAAATAAAAAAAATCGCCAAAATGGTCCTAGAAATCGTAAACATGAAACGAAACGTGCAAAATATGACTGACAGTGACATCTGTCATAGCGGTTATTGGTGTAAACATTGTGGTCTTTTTAAAATCTCACAAAGAATATTATTAAAATAGGTCGAAAACATAGTTAATATTATACGGTTTTCTACAAACTTACATAAATAATAAACATAGATCGTGCGTGCGTGACCGTCTTATTTTTTGCTGAACCAGAGCCGCTTTTATGCAGCCATAGAAACTTGTTTATTTTGCTCTACAGATCCCGGATAGAAAACAATGATATTATAATAAAAAGAGGTAGATGAGTTACATGCGCCTAAAAATTGGCAGCATAGAACTAGGCTAATTAGCCTACCCAAGCTCAGTCTCGCGAAAGCGTTGGCAGCGTTCACAGTGTGCGTTTGTTTCCAAAAAATAATATATAAATGCCGTCCTGTGTTATGCGACACTGTAAAAACTACACAAATAAGTCTAGGAATCATATATCATGCGTAAATATATATTTTTAATTGATTTGAGCTCATATTGTTAGTAAAATTCAAAATATTATTTTAAATATACCAAATACTCCGGTTACCGAGTGTGGCATCTCTGTCTGTCAGAGATTATAAAAAGTAATGTAACAGAAGGAGGTTTCACCCGAGTTCTTCCCGTAATATCACGCGTGGTGTGAGACTCCATTTTAATTTCTATCTACCGTACAATTGCACCCTTACTATTAACAATAAAAAAATACTTGAAATGGGCTAAATGCTAAACGCGAAACCATTAATTAGGATAATTAATTAATATAAGTAACAGAAAAAACAATTACGACTACGACTGTGCCTACGCATTACGAGATCAATTACCTGGCATAACATGTTTGCTATTATTTTTCTAGGTTTTCGGCAAATGAATTAAGGTGTAACAAATATTGTACGTAGACAAAGAAGGGAAGAAGATTGGCGGCCAAATACTTCAAGTAGAATATGTTCAGTACATTTCAATAATAGGGATAAATATACATCTAGAAAGGGATTAACTTTATTGAAAAGATCTAACAGCCTTGATGTATATCTGATTTGAAAAACAGCACTTAGCAAAATGTATTCGAAAAATATAATTTTGAGAAACAAAAGTTAATAAAAAGAAATATAAAAAGTGCCATTATAAGTATATTAGTAGCTGTTTTATTTTATTTTAATACAATAATTAATTACAACAGGTCAGTTTCGACATCCACGGGCTTCAAACTATTTTATGTCCGTTCTGTGTGACATATTGAATGTTATTCTATGAATTACTCTCGTAATATCGCAACGACACAACTCAACCTATATCTGTCTCATTTTCGCTCTTGTTAGTTGTCATACTCTCTTATTCACACATTAAAACACGGTCAAGTTAAATCGGCACCATGCGGCCATATGAAATTGGAACTCGAGGTGAATAGTTATCTCGACCGTGTAACATTAGTGTTTAAAACTATAAGTAGGTACGTACGCCATGTACGTTTTTGGCTTCGCATTAGTACTGACATAACCTATCTACCTCTTTTTATTATAATATCATTGATAGAAAACATGTTTGTGTGATGAAAACGAATGTTGATATCATAGAATCTAGTAGGTACTGAAATAATTATTTAGAAAGGTCCGCACTTACACGGAACCATAAATGCTAATAGAAACAAGAATGTAATTCATGTTTACTACAGTTGACCAACTTGATTCATAAGCAGTCTTTCTAAACAAGACTTATTGTCAACCAACTGACACATCAATAATGCTTCTGCAAAGTCCTTCCCAACAGCACAAGCAGTTGTGTAGTAGTCTATCTTTTACATCGGACCTATACATATTTCATGTCATAATAACCAATTGCATTGATTTTAAAAACAACACAGTTCTACAATGACATAGAAATGGTTGAGCGCACATTAGATGGCAATGTAAAACATTATGTTGTTTGTTGGAATAAAACAATATGTTTATTTTTTAATTTCTTTTATTATGTTTCTTCATTTTCTACATCTTCTCTGATTAATATATCATCAAGGAAGAATGCTGGAGCAGTTATATTTTGTTGGCATCGAGCCCACTCCATATACCACACAATGGTCATACATAACATGAGCACAGCAACCCTCGGTACGTTTTCCTATTATACAATTACAGTAATAACGGTGAATTCTGTGCTCCCAACTATTGTGCTGCATATTTAACAATATATATGTATAACATGTTCGACCACTAATCAACCTCTCAACAGATACATTTCATTTTCAGAATGTGGTATATGGAGAGGCTCAATATCACGGCATACTTCAATTCCAAATGTTCCATTTGGTCTAATGTGCTTACCATAATATGAGCGTGCCTGCTTAATTTGATAAGTTCCCAGTGCAAATAATATTAAGTCCGATTCTGTCATCACTGGAAACTCATTCAATAGTAAGCATTTATACTGTCAAAAAGACCTCACCTTCTATTAATATTATTTTCTATTATATACTCTGCCAAAACATTTGGTTGATCTAATCTGCTTAGGGCCATTTAGGGCACGCTCTAATAATTAAGTGGCATCTGGTCTGTCTGTTCGGTCGTTCGGAAATCAGATATTAGATGGGTAGCAGCATTATTATTAAAATAATTTCATTTTTTCATTTCATTTCATTTCATGAGTAAAATAAGAAGATCTTTTGAATCGGTATCCAAACGCAGGTTGTCGGGAATCGTCAATATATCAATAGCAGCCAAGTTACGGGGCGGGGGTACCGAGGTCCAGTAGATATCGCCAAGTCTTCAGATTCAGATAAACAAAAGTCCAGGGAGAATAGCCGAGTCAAATAATCAAAACAATACAGATACAAACGAAAAACACTCCAGCCAGAGCCAGGTACCTACACCAAAACGGAATGAAAAAAGGTTAATCTCAAGATGTCATGACTGACAAGTCACTCAGTCTTTTTAATTCGTTCGTTACAGCTCTGGCTTATAGTATTTTTTATCAATTTCTTCTGGGTGACAAAGTAATCAAACGCACAAAATAATTTAAAACAGTTAAAAACACTTATTTTTGTTATTATTTATCATGTACTTGCTAGAAATCGATAAGCTTATGTAAAAATAATGTTTTAAAAGACTTTTATCTAAAATTTGTTGTGCCTGAGAGTAAGCTAACGAAACGCATCAGACAGCGAGAGAGTTGTGCTTGCCAGTTTAATTAATTCAATGTTGCAAGTAATCAAACCTTTCTAATGATGTTTTTAGGTGGTACAAATTGAATAAAAAATATGTTATATATATTTTTAGAATCTACGATTTTTTCCCTACATTTTGATACCTTTGAATCTTAGGTACATTCGGGGCCCTTGTTGTATGGGGCGAGGAAAGGTCTCCTTTATCTAATTTGAAGGAACCTTACTTCCTGATAAATCTTAGGTGTGTGTGTAAAAAGTTCTGAATATTATAGTAGGTAATAATCTGATTGTCAGATTATGGCACAACTTTGCCCTTGGTTTTATGAAAATATTAAGGATTTAAATACAAGAAGTAACATCTGTATTTATATAAATATGAACACTGCTGAATGACAAATCTGTTAGCCATATGTTTTACACACCTACTTTAAGGAATTCTTAAAGGAGCAAAAAATATCAGTCATAATTAGTTTAAGTTTGATAGACTGTTGGTTGATATAAGCAGCGCCCTTGTAACAACATTTTTTTAAATGGCAATAAGTTTTAATTATATATCAAACATATTATTTTGTTCATAAATGTTTCTTTAACACATGAAAGAAAAGTAAATAAATATTTAAATGGCTTAAATTTGTTAAGTATACCAAGATAACAATATTTAGCTGTTTCTCTGAAATTCTAATTGAACTCTATGAGTAATACAATTTTTTTTTTCAAATATTGCTGTTTATATATAGATGGCCTGCATAACTGATGGTATAGCATAACTAGATTCATAGATGCATATGTGATGTGATGCGAATTTAAAATACCTATTTTTTATTGACAAGTTTAACTACTCATTAATAATAATAAATGAAAGAAGAAATAAACACAGGGTGAAAACTAAAAGTGTCAAGCTATTATTGTTGCAAGATAGCAGTTTTTGTCCAACACCACTAACCCCTTTCCCCTTTAATCCAGTAAAGTATCTGATTTGCCATGTGTACTGTTCAAGTGAGAAGGCCTAAGCCCATCTTTTTTTTTATAAAAGAAGGGGGCAAACGAGCAGGCGGGTCACCTGATGGAGAGTAATCACCGCCGCCCATGGACACCCGCAAAACCAGAGGAATCGCAGACGCGTTGATTGTCTTTCGGCAACGCGTCTGCGATTCCTCTTCAGAAAGGAATAGGCTCGTTTCTTGAAGATCCCAAGGTCATAACGGTCCGGAAATACCGCCGCCGAGAACTGGTTCTACAACACTGTAGTTCGAGGCAAAAAATTTCGTGAAAAACGCACAGTAGTTAGTAGACTGCTATTCGTCAAGGTGATGTGGATGGAATGACAGTCAATTGCGTGTAGTGCGGTGAAGGAAACCAGTAGCAGGGATCAAGCCGAACAATTTTTCAGAACACTCCCCATGATATATGCGGTACAATATACAGAGAGAAGCAACGTCTCTCCGAAGAGCCAGTGAATCGAGTCGACCTGAAATAACCATGTCGTCGACAACTCTGTAGGACTTTTAAAGATAACTGATGATAATGATGATGATGATGAATAATAGCGAAAAATAATTGGCAATTTGAAAGATGTACCTAATTAGTTACATTTGTTTAAAAAATATTGAAATTAAAAAAATACTTATTTCTTCTACACTAAATTCTACAGGAATGGGGGACTCATATTCATATTCATATCTTTATTGCACTCCATAAGTTACAAAGATGTTAAAAATATAAGTAGGCACATTTATGGACCCTATAGGGCACGGCAAGTAGGAGTCTGTAAATATATGGCTGGATCCCATAAATTAATGAATTTTTAACTCAGCTTGTTGCTTGTTACCTGCTGGGGAAAGCTTACTAACAAATGTTCTTAACACCTTAAACGCCATATGTCCGACTAACAATTGAATTTCTATTGTGCCTGGGCATCGTGTCCGGTTAGGGATTTATTATATGCATTTTATTTGACGACCTTCGTTGCCGAGTGGCTTGCACGCCGGACTTTGGGCGGCGCTAACTCTGAACTCCCGGGGTCGATTCCCAGTTGGGTCAATGTTGAAAACAAACTTTTCGATATTGTGTCGGGTCTGAGTGTTTGTGGTACCGTCGTTGTTTCTGATTTCCATAAAACAAGTGCAACAACTTACCTTGGGATTAGAACAATTTATTATTTAGAATAAATATTATTAACGGGATTATTACCATGTTTATTGTCGTGTTTGAGTATCCGATATTTCGGCACAGTTGCATGCGCCATGATCACGGATGTGATCAGGTACATGTGAGGGTACATCCGTGATCATGGCGCATGCAACTGTGCCGAAATATCGGATACTCAAACACGACAATAAACATGGTAATAATCCCATTAATAATATTTATTCTAATGCAAGTGACCATGATAGTTTAAAAAATTTATTATTTATTTATTTATTTTATTTATTTTATATGTTTTTATTTTTTTTTATGTTTTTTTTTTTCAATGTATGTGATGTTGTCTAATTTAATTTAATTTTAAGTTTACTCTAACTAGTTACAAGTTTTTCTTTCAAATTGACTCCTTTCCTATAAATCTAACTAAACATGACAACCAGACTAAATGGTAACTACGGCTTTATATTTACATACAGAAATGTTTGTCTCCTAGTAAATTTACTTTTGTTGGAATATTAACGTTTTAAGCTGGAAGACAATAAATGTTATTGAGCTCCTCTCTGTTTCAAGTATTAGTTTTACCATTTCTTGTCATGTGTTTAGTGATTAGTTTGCCATGAAAACTTGTTTGTATAGTTTTTCGACTCTACGTTTTTGCTTTTACAAACACTGTCTTTGTCATTGTTTTGCATTGAACACTTGATTCAGCATAATTTATTTACCTTTTAGACAACTATGATGTCGTCACCAAATTATATCGCCTAGAAACATACGCAGCTGCTAAAACAATTAGCATTATTTTTTGCGTTGACATCAACAATGGATAAGCATCCAGAAACAAGGAATTGGTCAGTCACTAAATGTTATACATTAACTAACACCTATTGTTCACACACATCTCTTCGACTCATGAATTATCTTAATAAATAAATAATGATTCACTGTTTACTTACCACCGCTGTGACTTCCACATAGCCAATTAAATAGATTAATTGTAGCAGTTCATGTATTCATACATCCGTAGCATAAAATTATTTTCACTGTGTTTGTAGTTTAAAGTCAGTAGTATATTTCACCAAAATATTAAACGAAATGCTAATAACGCAACAATACAGCAAGCAATTCTGTCTGCAACACAAATCTTAACAAAACTACTTGTCGTGCACACAGCCACAGGAACCTACGTTACTTATACGAGCGTCAATCACTCGCCACCACAGAGTACCTAACAAAAAACAATCTCTTTTAATAATATGACGCGAATGACATTTGTCTGAGGCCCTGTCACGATCTGTCTTTCTTTTTTTTTTTAATTTGTTCATGACCATGGATACTAGTCCTTCAGTCAAACAACTTAATTTACCTATACGTTTCTCAAAATTAAACTCTATATAGGATGATGATGGATGAATGATAATAGAAATGAGATGTGAGAAATGATATACCCCCCAACCCCTCGAGTATCTCAGTAAAGATATCCTTTACTAAGTCCTCAAGCGACTTCTTGAGAGAATTTGAAAAGTGCCGGTGCACTGTTTTGTTTCATTTGCCAACACTCATGCACACTCACGAACACTTAAGGGTTAATAATCCACCATTATTTCACATTAATATTCGACAACACAAATTTTAGAAAATAAAACAAACCCGCAGACATGACTCTTCACTTTCCCGCCAAGAAGTCCTCACTCCTCACGATCTGTCACTATACCGATAATACCAGCTGGCAAAATTTTCCTCACTTTTTGGTTACTCTACCTTAAAGAGTATCTTACTTACAGATCATTTGCGCCTGTAGCCTGTTCAGGTATCAAATATTATAGTCGGTTATTTAAATACCACCTACATCTATAGTATAGATGTAGGTGGTATTTAAATATAGATTCTATACTCTTCCCAGATGCGTTTCAGTTTTTAAAAAAATGAATATTTATTCAACAGAGCTGTAAAGTTTTAACAATAACCCTCCTTCTGACGCAGTTGGGTAAAAATCAACAAATAAGTCCTTTAGAAACAATAGTTTTACACTAGCGTCAAGTTAGCAGCCTCACCACTGAATTAGATGGTTTTGACTGTATCAAAAAATTGTGTATATATAGTGACGTATAGCATATAAATAGTGATACTATGGTTCAAAAGATATTTGAGTATCTTGGTGAGGCTGCTAACTTGACGTCAAGCTAGCAGGACCCTTAAAAAATACAGTTCGTATTAATGTGATATATATGTCAAAAAACTGTGCATAAATTAATGGCTATGTGGAAGTCACAGCGGTGGTAAGTAAACAGTGAATCATTATTTATTTATTAAGATAATTCATGAGTCGAAGAGATGTGTGTGAACAATAGGTGTTAGTTAATGTATAGCATTTAGTGACTCTGACCAATTCCTTGTTTCTGGATGCTTATCCGTTGTTGATGTCAACGCAAAAAATAATGCTAATTGTTTTAGCAGCTGCGTATGTTTCTAGGCGATATAATTTGGTGACGACATCATAGTTGTCTAAAAGGTAAATAAATTATGCTGAATCAAGTGTTCAATGCAAAACAATGACAAAGACAGTGTTTGTAAAAGCAAAAACGTAGAGTCGAAAAACTATACAAACAAGTTTTCATGGCAAACTAATCACTAAACACATGACAAGAAATGGTAAAACTAATACTTGAAACAGAGAGGAGCTCAATAACATTTATTGTCTTCCAGCTTAGGTTAGGTTAGGTTAGTTTAGCTCCACCTCTTAACGACTAAGCGGTGTCATGACACCGCAGCCATTATAAGTAGAGTCTGATCAACGAAACGTGACGCGATCTATTTTCAAAAGTTTTATTATGGTAACAATTTTAAGCTGTCAAACGATTGTCAAAAGTATATAGTTCCCCGATCCGATCCGAACCCTTCGGAGACTCTGGAAGGGCACGGGGACGCGCACTTTTAAGTGTGCGATGCCGTACCCCTCTAGAAATCCTCTGAAGGTGTTTCGTTTCAACACGGCTTGAGGTACCCTTTACGTACCTCGCCGCCCCTAAAACAAGCCCGGTGAAGCTGGAAATGCCCCTCGGCAACCAGCAGTCTCTCTCCAAAAAAAAAAAAAAAAAAAGTATATAGCATCTGTGAGTTCTGGTATAGTTTTTTGTTGATTTTGCTTGCAATAATAGCGAAACCGGTTAAAAGCAATGTAAGGAGGCTATTGTTTACTATGATAAACAAGTTTAGCGAAGTTAAAAGCAAAATGGAAGATAAACTTGCTGAAAAACAACGACAACTGAACGCAATCACGTCGCTTATAGGTTGGTTTTGTGTACTTGAATTTATCATTTAGATACTTTAGCATACCTTCTTTTATTGTTCTCGTCTATTATTTTACATTTACTCTGAAAAACTATTACAATCGTAAACAATTGTAGGTTAATAAAATACTTACTTTTTCCTTTCATTCAAAATTAATTACCTACCTAAGGTGACTCTCCAACCAATTTTTGTTTATATTACAGAAACTTCAAGTAATAGTGAGACAAAACTAAAAATTAAAGAGATTGTCAAGAATATTACATCACTTGAACAAAAGGAAGTTTTATCTGGTGAAACGCAATATTTGGAAACAATATCGTCAATGACAGGTCAAAACCCATTTTACAACAAATAACATCGTTCTATTCTACTTTGTAAGTTGGTTAATATTAATTGTGGTATTTTTCGTTTAGAAATAAGAAGAATAAAAAAAGAAGGTTCATTAAATCAAGGAAAATGGAACATACCTGGAAAAAAGCGACCACATCCAAAAAAGATATCTTTGGATAGCTTTGATATTTCAGCAATTCGGATTGCCAGTAGAAACATTGCCATACCAGCAACAGAAATGGAAAACATAATAAAAGTTTCTTTTGACTGCGCACCAACTGATTGGAAAAAATATACTGATCACATAATTAACATAGAAAATAAATACAAAGAAAAAGATGGCATTTTGGAAAATGAACTCGAAAGATTTATAATAAATGTTGGCGAAGACAGCAGCACCAGTGAAGAATTTCATGTTTCTGACTCAATATCAGGTGTAGAGTTTTTAGAATCAGATTTTGATTATGATTCATGAAATTATGAATATTATTTTCTTTGAGTAAATGTAAAATTTGATTGATGAGTTGTTGAGATGAAAAATGAGTTGATTTTTCATTTTCACAAATGCTTCTTCAATTATTCTTAAGATTTATTCTTATTTATTGATACTAAAAATTACGTGTTTGGTTGATCTAGAGTCTAGAGTTTAATAAAAAAAATACAAGTATCAACGTCGCTTATTCAAAGTATAATGAGTGTTGACACCCCAAGAATTTTTGAATTTGCCGCCATTCTTTTTAGTCACGTTTCGTTGGTCAGACTCTAAGCGTCATGTCATATTTCAAATAAGACCAGGGACTGTATGAATTAGATCCCTTTGCCTTTTTTCACGTAAAACGAGAACAAAAAGTTCGAAATGTCGATTGACATTCATTACACACAATCACAAACAAAATTAAAAAAAACCTTGTTTTAATTAGTCCTTCTTTGCTTTAAACTTATCTTAAATAATGGATTCATCTTCTATTGTTAGCTTCAATAATGATTCTACATTCCAGACAACTCTCAAAGGTGATTACAACAATATAAGCGTCCACGAATTAGCCTTGCATGCCATGAGAGATAGGTGTTTGTTACTGCAAAGAAGAATAAATGCTTTAGAAAGTGATAACATGCGTTTAAAACTCGATATTACCAAGGCAACCGAAAACACACCGTACATTCCAATAAGAGAAGATGAGAAGTTTTCCTTGCAGCAGAAAGTGGCAGAATTAAACAAACAAAAATCACAATTGTTGCACCATGTGTTTATGGTTTCATGTGAGAACAAAAATTTATGGAACAAACTTTCAACTTTAAAAGGTCCTGATAAAGGTTCTAGTAAACAACCATTAGTACGTACAAATACTTACTTACATAGTACTCCAAAAAGTAGTGCTAATTATCAAGAAAAGTATTCAGAATCAAGTTTGGAGGAAATTTCCCTAAAGTTAATCAACAGTTATATACAAGAGAAATCACAGTTGGTAGAGCAATATGAACAAATGGCTCAACTACAAGATGTTGATGATGAAAATTTGTTAAATGTTGACTCTATTGGTTTTACATACATGGAGGACCCTGCAACAGATTCCATGAAAGAAATTCAAATGCAAACAGAGAACTTACAAAATTTAAAGAAAGAACTTTCACAACAGGAAGAAGATTTGAAAGTAATCATATCAAGAGTGGAAACTGTGTTAAAAAGTATAATTATTTTGTTATTTTATTATTTATTGGCTTTTGTAATTTGTATTATGTCTAATACTTACATAAATTATTCGCTTTTTACAGATGGATATAAGTGTCCAACATGCATAGCTAACAATGCAAAAATTACATCATCGGAGCATAAAGAGATAGAAACTAGTGACAGCCTGGCAAATTGGGCTACTCCTGTAGAATCTAGTAATTATAATAATTTTTGTGAACTTAACACAACAGCTTTTAAACATAATGTTGCAGAGAACAATGATAGTGAAAACAAAGATAAAGTATGTCTTGACAAAGTTTGTCCTATGTGTGGACAAAACTTTCAAAAAGATGTGGCCTTTACAGAGTTTCAGTCACATGTGGAGAGTCATTTTACTGGTGAAAGTGAACCAGATTCTGTCATAGATAACTTTGAAAATGTGCCCTACTCTTTTGACCCTGTGATATAAGACAAAACCTTTTTATTTTATTAAGCCTACTTTAATATTTATTTTTCTTATGTAAGTATCATTGATGGCGGGACGACCTTGATAGGTTTATGAAGGAGTGGCGTGATGTTGCAAGGGACTGGAAGGTGTGGAAAAAGTGTGGGGAGGTCTTAGCCCAGGAGTGAGACAGCTATGGCTGATATAATATAATAATAAGTATGTATCATTATAATTATGTAAAGAAAAAGAAAGAATATTTACTGCATGTAATAAATTAATAATTTTAATGTAAACTGGCTTTTTGTTCTATTGTTACAACTTAATACTTCAACACCATCTGAATCAGCTGACCACAGATGAACAAGAGTATTATATTTTGAATTACCCTACTTTACTTTATTGTAATGACAAACTATTTTTCTGTATTAAAAAATAGTTTGATTACAATAAAAGTAAAGTAAAGTAATTCAAAATATAATACTCTTGTTGTATTAACATATTAGCAGGATCAACATTCTTGCTAGAAAGCTACTATATTTTTTTTATAAACCTGTGTTTTAAACTAATGAGTACTTATTATAAACTATAGTCTAATTATTTTCTGGGTCTCAATGATATCTTTAATAAAGTACCTATATCTTTTGAAAACTTTAATTCTTCCTTCGGGGAGGCCTTTGTCCAGCAGTGGACGTCTTCTGGCTGAGATGATGATGATGATGATGATAATTCTTTAAAGTTGTCAATTAATGCTAGGGTGTTAAAAGTTAATTGGGAAGTATGAATAATATACTTATTGTACTCACATAGTTTTACAAGATGTTATGATGAAAGTAAATCATAGATAAATAAATATTACATTTAGTCAAGGCACTACCATTAATTAATTATTAACAGGAAACTAGCAGTACAGTTAAATGAGTTTCTTTTATTGTAAACTAGTGGCCTATTGCAACATTGTCTGCTTTAGTAAACAAGTGTAGTGATGTTTTTACCAGCTCAAACATATACTACTACTTGTAACATATACTAGGGTTTTTAGAAACTTTCTAAATAAATTATATCTATGGTGAAAGAATGGAAATAAGAATTTACTTTTAGCTACTTTAATTGTCTTAATATATACTCAAAATTATTTCATAGGTACACTTTAATTAAACATTTTAAGCCAAGTCTATCGGTTTCACATCCTTAGAGTCTGAGGGCTCTTGTGTAGATTTTTGTAAGAGATTTTTACTGAACCATGATGGTCTCTCTTTCTTCATCTCAATGATTCGTTTGCCTTTCCAAAATTCATTTGGCTGAAACAATATAAATGGTTTAATTTAGTTCAAATAACTCAAATGAATAATTATGTCTTTATTATGCAAAGGTTACACCGGGGTTAAAGAATTGTACCACCCCATCTCTTCCCGTGGGTGTCGTAAAAGCCGACTAACTAAGGGAGCATTCCAGAGGATGGGCAGCAGCATCTCTCTGAGGTTACCTTCAACCTACTGCGATCGCCAACCCGCCTGACAAGCGTGGCGATTACGGCAAATACCCCTCATATCTTTGGGGGAGGCCTTTGTCCAGCAGTGGACGTCTTTTGGCTGAGATGATGATGATGATGATGCAAAAGTGTGGAAGCTTACATTAAATCTGTCGAACACAACAACCCTACCAACATTGTTGTTGTTATAAGAACAGACTCAGATGAGAGAGTTGCTAGGGAGCTAGATATAGTTAAAACCAAACGGTGATTTGATGAGAATCTAACCCGAGATCACAAGGTCTGAATCTGATGAGCAACAAGTTGAATAGATCATGAAAAATCACAGTTACTCAAGTCCTAGCTGAATGAAAATTAAAAGCTTTAACTGATCCTGAACTAATCTAAAGGACATTTAGGGTAGCATGCACCAAAAATCAGGTCTGGGTGTAGAAAAGAGGGCCCCAAAAAATTACCTTTTTTTTACGAAATGCCAAAAAACATAGCTAACGAAAAGAGATTTAACTTTATTGATTTTTAATTTTTATTTTTTGTATGGAACTAGATTTCTGTTGTTGAATAAAAAATAACCTCGAAATTCAAGACAATTGCTATGCATTAGTCTTGTGCTTAATCGGACACTTTTCGGTTTAGTACTGTACTAGTACAGTCCGAGTAAAGTACTAGTACACCTTATTAGTACTAATAGTACCTAACAGTACACGTAAATAAAGTCGTTACCTATCTATACCTACCGCTGACCTCTATAATGTACACTGTAATGTATAATATAGATAGAGGCCAGTGTGCTATCCTCTATAGACTCACTGCTGATTTAATCTATTTTGGCACTGTTATCTTATCAGCCAACTAAATAGCTTTAAAACTGTTGTTTGCCAAAAGTAGCCACTTTTTTTCGAAACCATTTTAAAATTATTTAAGTGTATGTTGGAATAGGGTAAAGCTATCCAATAAATATTAGACGTTATTAACCACAGACTCAAATACTCAATTACTTCAGGGCGCTTTAACAAAGCGCTATTACTCGCTCACACTACACACTAGCTAGTTTTTGAACAATTTCAGTAATCTTAGCTAAATACAGCTGAGCAAGATTTTCTATCAATAAAACGTACGGTCGGCGTAAGCGAATGATTTGCTATCTCGCATAATGTGTGTGTATTCGATAGCGATTGCAACAACTATCTCGCTTTCTCGTACATACAGTACGTTTTGTTCCTTCGCTCGGACATTCGGAGTAATTCGGACAAGCAACAAAAGCACTTGAGTTGAGTGTAGCGACCTACATAGTCTATGGTAGCGACTAGCGGGAGACAGTGTACTAATAGTCCGACTGTCTGATTAAGAGTTTGCGTTCGGTAACGTTTCTTTTCGTACAGTGCCGAGTATCGTTACCTATTAGTACTTAGTACGCGTACTACACGACACTACTATGCATAACATAAACATGATTGAAAAATCGGCTGTCACGGACCCCTTTCGCTACACCCTAACCAAAAATCACTATTCAAAATTAGCACTGGCATTATTCAAAACATCACTTTGCAAGAACTTCAAACAATTACATTTAAACTGTGCCTAAAACTATATCTGTTCTAGTGAAGCACTGGTTGTAACTAGAAAGAAGTAGTGCTAGGTGCCCTAAAGGTACTATTTTTACTTATTTTTTTTTTATTTTTACTATTGTGTGGTACCTGATCTGGGACATTTTCTCCTTCATATAATACAACTACTTCCTTATCAATAGGGCTGTTGCTTAACTTCTCTACTATTTTGTCCTGAATAAGCTTTGTTTCTGTTTCAATTTTTTTGTAGCAATTTTCTGAAAAAATAAACCAACAAAAAACATCTTAATAAAAAAAATAATTACAACAACAGTGAAATAGTGTTGAGTGCAAAATTTACTAAGGAATAGTTTTATATGCTCATAAACAACCACCTGCAATAACTTCAGTACATCTGTGATCCTGGTGCACAAAAATATTGGATACTCACAATAAACGTAATAACTATTGAAAAAAAATATATTTTAAGGAGTAGCTAAAATAAATTATATTAACTAATTACCACAAAGACGGCCACTTTCATGGTGATGACCACAGTCTTGGCAGACTTTAATGTTATTTTTAGGGACTAACATTTTCCAAACATACTCAGGTGTTCCAAATTTTCTTTTCAACCTTTTTTCAATAGTTCTTCTAAACTTAGGGACTGCTAATAAATATCCATCACCAATTATATCTTTAATTGAAAACTTTTTTGGAGGTGTTTTTGAAGTTTTAGCCTCATGGACATAAGCCAAGGCTAGTTCTGTAAATAATAAATGTTATATTTTAATATTATAAGAGCTAATTATGAAACAAAGCCTAAAATAATAAATTCATGACTATTTAATTAATTTTAGAAAACTGCCAACTTTGGCCTACAAGTATGTGAATATCTGTATATTCACATACTTGTAGGCCAAAGTTGGCAGTTTTCTATTAATGTAATTTATTGTTGAGGGCTGTCCCTCAACAATAAATTTTAACAATATATTTTAATAGTGTTTGTAATGACAGACCTATTTCTTTTCATTATTTTAGACAGTCAGAATACAAAAAATTAAGAAAGATGCACATGTTTATTTAGGTACCTCTAGGCGGATGCCCAAAAACTCCGTATATTATATTACGCTCCATTCGTTTTAACACTTCTACAAACCGCCATAACCGACTCATTTTAAAATAGTATTAAAATACTATTTTCTATGTAATTGTTACGTAATTATCTAAAATACTATTCACAACAATCTAAGCAGATTCTAAAATATTTTTGGGTTAGAAGTTTAGAACTTGAATTTTTTGACAGCAGTAGCAAGCAAGCAGTCAAGCAGTCTAGTTATTTTATTGTTTTTTCACCATTCGTTTCGTTCTTTAGTTATTATTCTGAGGTTTCGTTAGAAGTAAGAAAGGCAACGTAATCTAGCCAGCACAGCCATGTTTTGTGTCACAGAGATGAAAGTTTCCAGTTTTAGGAAACTTTCGGAAGTTTTCAGAAATTAAATGATAATTTACTTAGAATTACAAAAATAGAGACCCTTTGAATAAAAATATAATATAAACTACCTGGTATCAGTGACTCTGCACGCGTAAGTTTCTGGGCAACTGTGTTTTATCATAAACTTATGTGTAGACCCAGAAACATACCATACTACTATAATATAAACTGTGCTACTATTATGTAAAAAGTAATTTTATAACAATAATTAGGTAAGTAGTTTACTAATACTTACTTACACATTAGGTACCTACATCTTCTATTACATCATTTTCGTAGAGAGGTCGAGACAGTTGCGTAGGGAATTCTACACGTTATAAAGAAAGGTAAAATACATGGTGGTTGTCGAATTATAGTGATTTACTCTCTATTTTTTATTGTTTTTAATAAAATTGAAGATAAAAGTATGGAGTTGATGTATTGTTAAATAAAATATTCATCACTAAAATAATCTTTCAAAATAAACTTCTATACTATTTTATAAAAAAAAGTTAACGTGAATAAAAGAAATACAATGTTTCGGAAACCTTCCAGATAAAATACGATACGAAACGATAAAATGAACGTTGATGCATGCAAGTGAACATTTCGAAAATATTAACTTCAGAAAATAAAATTACTAAAGCCTATTGTTCTAATGCCCGATTTTTCAATCCTCCGATAAGTTTTTTAATGCTCTAAGGTTTTATCCATGAAGCTGTAGGTTTTATCCTTGTTTTATCCAACGAATAATATTGTCACTGTGACATATTTTCTAAGGAGAATCTGTCACTATGTCAAAATTATCAAATGAATAAATTTTAACTGGCGATTGAAAAATCAGCCCTAAGACAAACACATACATAACATAGTAACAGTATAATTATATGCGATCAAAGAAATATATACGTTTTACACATTTGACCCATGATTTATTACTGTATAGAAAATTCTAGTATCTAGATAGGCACGCTAGTATCTTTTTGAAAGTAGTAAAAAATGAAAATTTTATATTATTATTTATTTTATTAAGTTTTTAAATTATTTTTAAAGAATTTATTTTGACAAGAAAGCTTTTAAACTTTTGCTAATTTTCGAAGCTGGCAACTTTATTTTATCATTTTACCGAGGCAACACATGTAATATGGCGTTAGACTTGACAATCAGCTGTATGAAAGTGGGGAGGAAAAGGCGAACGTCTGTATTTTATGTGCGTTATGTAGTTCATGTCCTCCAGCGTTTCGTTGCAGTTGTAACTATGGCGTGTTTAAGTTCCAGTAGGCTCTGTGCTCGTGTACAAGATAAGTTATTGTGTCAATTCGGACATAAAGTTCGAAGGCAAACTGTATTTGTGAAACTCAAACCTCCTGGACCTTCCCCTTTGCGAATATTTGGAAAAACTTGTCAGGTCAGTAACTTTTTTCTATTTTTTATTAGTATTATTGTCATATTTTTACCCCATCATATATAAACCCTCAATTCGTAGTAAATATTTATGTAGGTATGTTATGTCATGTCATTCATTCTGAAGGACTTTTTACATAACACTGCAAGCGTGACAGTAACCTCACACACGACAGCTGATCAACATTCTCTAAATTTACAAATGTTTAGGAAAAAAAGATTAATCGGCATTAAAAAAATATAATATTTGTACATCATCATGAATAATTGAATATACAGTCGTACGTCTATGATAAAAGTGAAATCTTTGCGTGTCGCCGGTGGATCGCTTCGTGCGCGAGCGCGACACTGGTTTGTTGAGTTTGTCCGATGATTTTCACTAGTGTTACTTAGTGTAGATAGTAGGTAATTCATACTTTTACTTTGAACAAACAAAGCATTGCTGTTTCCGAAGCGACGGTATTCTACTTTTAAAATGAGTGAGATTCTTATCAGATAACCCATTATTCCTCTCTACTAAACTTGGAATCTTGAATTTGTATCTTTGAATAAGTAATTTATAAAGACAAATGGTGTTTAAAAAAAATCTGTAATAGACTGTTAATATTGTAGATAACTAGTTGTAAGAAAGGCCAAATACGAGTATGCTGAGCCCGCGCACCGACTGGCGAGCTCGAGTCGGCCGCTCGGCGCGTCGTGCTTTCTCGCGCAGCGTGCGAGCATGCAATGTCTAATATTGAATATCGACGATAGCACAAAACTTTCTAAGCAACAATTATTTTTCGCATTAATATTTCATTTACTCCTTCATTAGCTATTGGTTGATTTCTTTTGTAACAGCTACGTCCTAGATTGCATTTCCGTAGACTAGGTATGTACCTACCTAGGTACTTAGTAGGTACTTCCCTACCTACCTTTACGTAGCAATATGCTTCATGCGTTAAAAAGTCCACCTTGATACCTACTCAAAATTAAAAGTAGGTAGGTAATTCTCTGAGCAATACTATCGGACATGCTCAAAATATCTATCTCAAAAAGTTTCATTAGACATTCCGCCGCTAGTGAAAGTTGTGTGATGATTCGTTGAATTTTTAATAGTTCAAAAACTGGGTAAGTAACCTGTCTAAGGAGTGTTTATAGCCTTTCTTATTTTATTCTAGTTTATTTGGCGAGCATTGACCCCGTTTGTCGCGAGACATTCGGAGTTTCGGCGGATCTTGTTGCGTTGTTTGCATTTCACTTGCGTTTGCGCCGATAGGATACCAATGTTGTGTGTAAACTTTGAAAAAACATTATGCAACTCGGCCATTTGTTGTGTCAGAGGTACCTATGCTTTGTGTTTTTATTACGAGTGGTAAACCTACTTACATATGCCTAGAATGTCATCTAAGTCCTTCTCAATTTAACGCAAATCTGTCTGACAGTGATCAATGACAAATAGGGAAAGTGATATAAAATACTTCAATAAACAGTATTATAATGAATCACTCAGTTCGTTGTTAGTGCACTAGTGCTAATGTTTATTATTTGGGTGAATGAGACGCTTGAATGAGTCGCGCCGCACGTAACTTCGCGCGTAAATGAAGCTCACTAGAAATGCGGAACACATAACTATTTGTTCAGTCGACATCATTGTATAAGAGTTTGCGGCAACGCATGCGACGTAGCATATGTTATTTTCGACTTACAACATTTTCTTGAATCCTAAATTACGTGATGACAATACAAAAGGGCATAGAAAGCTGCAAAGACTTGGTGCTCAGTCTTTGCATTCGCAAAAAAATAAAATCCTAATCATTATAAATACAAGATAATAAAATTAACGTTTTTACTAGCTATTTGTAAAGTGTTCTATACTGTGTAAGCGAGGGCTAAAGTTGTTACATACGAAGACCACAGCCTTAAATTTAACTGTTAAATACTAAAGACAATACAGACATCAACATCACTAAAATAGATAGTAAACAAATGAAACTGCCTTGATACATTCGTAGTCAAGCATAGTTTTGGCTATCTATTTAGATAAATAAACAATAAGTGATTCAAAGTTTTAATATTGTCGTATACTGCTCATCGTCATCATGGGGTTAACGTCGAACACTTATTGAACTTTGATCATACATAATGTTTGTCAAGAAACTGGCCTATTTCGTCACAATAGTTACTTTATTGTTTAGTAGCAAAGTATTATTTGAGTATCATACAAAAAATGTGCTCGGGTGCCATTCCATTCTTCCACGACACGTCAAACGATAGACGTTTTGTATAAGCCCGAACCACAGAATTACTAAGGGTTCTCCTAAACCTTAACCTTTTTACCGCCAACAACTTCTATAGAAGTTCGAGATTTTCGTGCCGTCCACGCCAGCACTTCTATAGAAGTTCTTCTTTGTACCTACTTTATTAAAATACATTTATACGTTGGCGTACAGCGGGACATCGCGTGCAGGATAGTTGGGCGGTGAAAAGGTTAATTAAAAAAAACTGCGCGCGGCGCTTAATATGACGCTCTCATGAATCTAGAATAGGAACTAAGTTTCTACCCAGGAAAAATATCCCAAAGAATATAATGACAAAAAGAATTCTTCAAACATCAACGATTACGCCATTCTTCCTCATTGGTAAATCTTACATGCGTTCCAAAATCAGATTGAATTCAATCACCATCACCACCACCAGTTTCTTCTCCAGTTCCATTCGTCCAGGTTCTACATCCGTTGCGTCGTCTGCATAGACATATTATATGCCTTTGGAAGTATATTGATTAGTAAAAAAAAGAGTGCTGCAGGGGATAGAACAGAGCCCTGAGGTACATCGGCGCACAGGCGTTCAAACACATAAATTCCGGTAACTTTTAGAGCAGACTTTTGTACTAACCTTATTGAATGCGATTTCAATTACCCTGTTAACTGTGCTTGTTGATATAACGATAGTTTCATATCTGAGCCGCGTTATGAATGCCAAAAGATACCCCGTGTTAATATCAGTTACGCTAAAAATATTCAAACTTAATTATTTTTAAATTAATCCAATTCTCAAAATGCCTTCTGTCCTTTAATGAATGAATAAATGACGATGAACTGCGCAAGCATCTGCAGATTTTTTATAAAACTTACTGTTTCGGTGTTATTATAAGTAACTTACAAAATTTCGTAAAACATTTCTCAAATGTAAACGTTCGTATTAAACTAAAGTTTAGTGGTCGTAACATCATTTTGATGGCCGGTGTCCTTGCCGGTGCTGCATGCTTAGCTGGTTGGCTGGTACAATTGAGCAAGCGCGTTTCGGTCCGCACTTGCAAACAATGAACTCATCAACGGCGTCTGCCGAAGTAATATTAATTGCTGCCGTTTGCTCACGTGACGTTGCTGTTTGATAAGGGACCTCTTGAGCAACGCAACGTAACGTCAGGCATATAATTTACGCGTGTACTTTGTAGATCTATGCATGTGATATACCTGCGCGCTTCACCTTCAAGCAGATATCTTTAAAATTACGATTGCTAAATAAAGGTTGTGATTACGGTAGCGAATCGAATAGTCGTCAGACAGAGCGTCCATCTTCGTGACATACGTATCACAGAAATTCAAATTCTTGCTTTAAACTTAATGCTCATAAACATTTCTGCTCTTAACAACAGAACAAATAAAACAAATTGTTATTATGGGCAATAAGTCAAGATGTTCAGAATTTCAGATTTTTGAGAGCGTGACAGCAGGCACACATTTTGCAATGCATCTAGTAAGCACACATCGCATAGTACAATTCTCATAATTGATGTAGCGTTGCATTGATTCATGCTAAACAATGTAGTACGTATAAATATGACCTAGACTGCCTACGTATTAATGGACATTGCGATGTTTACGCGAAATCGAGACGTCAATGCCCATTCTAAAAAATATATTTTCAGGAACTGTCGAGTTTTAATATGCGGCCAAACTTGTCTCTGGTTTGTTTTTGTGCAACAAAATGAATGTACTGTGACATGGCTTCCTGGTTTTGCTGCACTGTAGTGACTGGAGTGATTTAAGCTTAAATATACCCTCTAACAGGTTACCAAGGTTATCCTTTCAATGCCGTTATGTGGTAGACGTCAGTACATATCTTATATATCCTAATTAAATTAGCCTTTTCTTTAAAGTGAACTTAATTATGCTTGAGTGCAATAACAATATATAAATTTAGCACTCTAATCGCAATTCCGTACCGTGCATGACTACCATAAATGCACACGTTTTTATGACTGATGAATTACATAGCCATGCTTGATAAAGATTAATAGATGAGTATTGCTTATAATAAATATGATAAGATATTTATATTTAAAATAAGACAGCCTCAATTTAAAAAAAATAAATATAATTCCGACGGTTGTGTAAATTTTGACTATTGTATTGCATCTATGTCGCTATTGGCATTATAAAAAAGGAACTTTATCTCTGAAAATTGTTGTCTACATTGAAATAGCGTTAACTTCTAATGTGAATTACTTTGTATTACTTAAAATATTGAAATGTGCGACTGACAACGTACCTTATTTATCGTTTAAAAGATTCTAGTGGTTTTAAATTTCTTAAATAACAAAGGTCGAGTTTAAACAAAGAGCTTGCTGCTTAAATATAAAATTGCTTGCCATATCTAACCCGCGCTCTTTGCTAGTGCTTGTAAGACATAGTAATTATGCTAATAAACGTATTAGCAAACGTGCTATGACACCTTGCACAAATATACGAAGAATAAATTGTGACATAGGTAGCAGACATATAGAGTTGAGCCTTACTACTATTTTATTACTATATTTTATGTAAAAATTACGTGTTATGTTGTAAGTGAATACTCAATGTACGAGAAGTGTAAGAGCCGTCAAACAAGGTTTTCAGTATTCTTTCATATAGGAAAGAAAAATGTGTAACTGACTTCTGGTTTATTTGCATATTAAAGAACATTGCCTTATACTACACTTACTAAATACACACATCAAAAATGTCTAGGGGTCAAGTACATTTTTAGCTATAAAAAAAATTCTAATAATATTTACCTAATCTGGTTTTCCAGACTGGCTTCTTGCTCTATTTTTTATGTTTTAGTAAACAATTTTATCCCTATTATGTTGAAAAAATTAAGAAAAATCCATTTTTAACAAATTGGGGAAAATTTACTTACGTTAAGGTCGTCACTTAATTGGCAATAAAAGCAAGAACAAGGTTATTTTTTTAAAATTTTATTGTAAATATAAAAAATGTAATAATCTATTTCTACCATTCACACGAATCACACAAGCACAGCGATTTGGCATGCTTAAAATCAGTTCATCCAAATCACTATGACGTATAGCCGCCCACGTTCTTTCTGACAAGTCATAAAGTTGTTGTAGGGTGTGCACGGCATCCATACTCGGCAGAGGTCTTCTTTGGAGCATGTCCCATGCATACTCAATTGGGTTGAGGCCTGATGATTGTGCAGGCCACGGCAGGACGTTGATATGAGAATCGGCGAGAGTGTGACATGAGAGAGCGTGTTACGACTCAAGCCGTGTGTGGACGTGCATTGTGTTATGCATTAGTCGAAACGTATCACCCAATTGGCCTCGCAAGGGGGATCACATTTGAAACAATCCTCTCTGCATAGATTTAAGCATTGAGTTTGCCCTTGCGTGCGTCTTGTATCCGGCCATCTTGTACACAGCGCCAGTCTTCTTCCTCCCAATTTCGGTGTTCGCCTGAAGCGCTGAGGAGCTTTGTGGCCAACATCATAGCGGTCAGGGTACGATTCCGTCGAGCTGTATTTTGGATGTACCGGTCTTGTCTTCGAGTGGTGATACTGGTGATACGAGATCTTCCTCCATGTAGCTCGGCCACGCTGCCCGTGATACGATAGCGTGTCCAGAGACGGCCTATGACACTGTAGTGCCGATGACGGCAGCCACAGTACGTTGCCTGGAACCAGCTTCCAACATTCCAACGGCACTCAACATCTCTTCCCTTGTCAAATGACGCCGTCGCGTTGCTCCATATCGCTGCATATTTTTTTTTACTTCCAGTGCAGAAATTGTACTACTTTTGTAAAATCGCCATTACTTACGCTCTTTTATAGGAATTCAGATTGACAGTTAATTTTCCATATTTAAACAATGTAAAAAATAAATTCATTTATATCGTGAAATTCACTAAAAACAATCAATAACGATCCAAAAAAGTTAAAATATTAATTCTATAACGCAACTTTAAAATGTACTCGATCCCTAGACATTTTTGATACAAAAAATCAGATTTTTTAAAAACATTAACTTGAGAGTTCTAGATTAATATTAAAAATATATTTATTGCTTAGCACTTGTTGTATTTTAACGAGAGAGATTGAGAGACTGGATATCTCCGGAATATATTGATGTCGCGCTCTAAACCGATAACCGCCGTTATAAGGGATGGATCTTGGATTTTAGGGTCGTTGTTGTACAAAATTATTCCTGCTGTGCGACTGCACTTAGTTGCTGTTATTGATTCAAGTAAAAAGGTTGAAATGTTATTCCTACTTCTTATTTGACTCTTGAATAGCAGTCTACTAAAAACTACGACGGTTAAAGGTATTCTGTAACAAATACACCAAAATATTCACTGTAATTAATAACTAACTCGATAATAATGTTCATTAGGTCAAGTCCACATTTCTGTAACAATGAACTTTAATACGATCCTTTGTTAACTGCTGTGGGTGCCGAGTACTGTAATTGTGTGAACTAGTCGGATTAACCATTGAATAGCACAATTATCATGTGTTGGGTTAGTTTTTGTTGTTATAGGCAACTTTTATTCATATATGTAGATTCAAACGTGCTTGAAGGTTTCACAAAACGCAAGTATATAATTTAAACCTTAAACATAGCTGTTTGAAAAATAATGAAACATGCAAATGTAACGTACATTTACATCAGAGTTCATCATCATCTTGGTGGAAAAGGGTCAATATCATACCTGCCAATGATTATGCTGTTGGAGTTAAAATTGTTCTGAGCATGCGAAGCCTGCGTCCCTTGCGTGAGCGCAACGTAGACATTTTCTATTAGCTATGATCGCATGATCGGTACATATGATAGCTAATACGATCAACGCCGGAATCCAACGTAATTTACGCTTTCTCACAATGTTATTTGTCGACTTTCAAAGGTATTGGAACCATTGTTGTTCTTTCATTCTTTTTTCTTTATGTCAAACGTGAAGTCAATGATTGTTGTGATGTCATCACGTGGTGTGTATCGTAAAAGATGATTGAGATCTAGGAAATGTACATAAACTATCGGTCACCGAGTAGTGTTCTCGCGCAGACGCGTCTGGATTCCGTCTTACCCGTCTAACCTTTTTTTTTGCTTGTTTATGACGGTATGACCTCTCTCTTACTATTAGGCGGACGGTACGCCGCGGATCGTATGCCCAAAACGGAAATCTTCATTAACAATTTCGATGATCCCATAATACATGCAAACATTTATTAAAACTAGAACCTGCTTCCTTTAGCTAAAATAGGGTTTTAATACTTCCGCTTCGTTGTTGTTATGAACTAAAAAACTATGATTATAATTAAAATAAAATACGCATTGTTTTACGGAAGCCAAGCCTAGTCTCCTTCACTATGTTGTATTTTAACGACACCTTTAGTAATACGGATGCCAATATTGCGTTATATTCTTCATCATGCATATGTAAAATAAGATAAATATGTATGTTTGCTGATATGTTATACGACTAATAATGCATAGCATACCAATTCCTTAAGTCCTAACATTTTTAAGCGTCTGTAAATGAAATGACGTAGTTCTTTAAGCTAGGTACGGTGCCGTTATGAAAGTCGTCATTAGCCTGTAACAAAAAATGCTATACTTGGTGTTAGTATCTGAATAGAAATATTATTCAACGAAACCCTTTGTTTTCATTCTTAATTTACATTAAACTATCGTTACTATTAAAAACTACGCATATTTGAATTAGAGTAAAATATAATGATTTTATGCAACTCTAGACAAAACCAGAATTACCATAATGATCATCATTATTTACAGAAAGCCTATTTATTTATTATTAATTAACGTAAAATTTAACATGGTTTTAGGTGCCTATTACTAACGATCAAATAAATTTCCTTGGACTCACCATTGATGCTCACTTAAATTGGAAAGAACATATATTGAGAATAAATTAAAAAATATCCAGTTATTGTTACGCGCTCTCCATACTTGTCGAAACGACATTAGTGGATGTAGCTAGAGCCGCTTACTTTGGGCAGGTCTACCCGCTGCTGACTTATGGTGTGATATTCTGGGGAAACTCGGTTAACGTTCAATCGACATTTCTCTTACAAAAAAGGTAACGAAGGTAAGGTAACGTATTTACAACATGTATTCAGACGAAACAGTACGAAACATATTTAGGGAAAAAGGAGTATTTTGACAGCAAAAGCACTTCACGTCCGTCCAAATGTCCGCAATAAATATAAATATGATTTATGTATTCCGATAATGAACAATCACATGTACTATCAGAGTGCCTTCAGTACTTGTCCTTCAGACATTAAAGAGGGTTACCAACTTTTAAAATTTAAGTTGAAAAAGTAAATAACGCATTTTACAGCTTAGATGAATATTATGCATTAAAAAATACAAAATTGTAATTAACCTACTAATACGTTTATGATAAGTTACGGTTAGATTCATGTTAGTATTAATCTTTGATTAGTTTTTAATATTTAATTAGTTTTTACTATTTATTTTTGATTAGTTTTAGTCTACATAAAAATTGCATGCCCGTTATGGGTACTCTGTTGTAACTCAAATGTACCTGCATCCTCAACCGCAAATTGTACACAATTTAAGCAATAAACGATATTCTATTCTATTATCTAAATCTTATGAATCCTTCAACAATTTCTAAAACAAAGCATAAAAGTTCGTAAAATCCTAAAAGAATGTGCCATTTATGAAAACTCGTATAGTCCGTTCACTAAGGTTGGCAATCGATCCAGAGGTAATAATCTAGTCATTATGCAGCCGCAGAGGTATGCAGGTCGAAGACGCTCGCCAGAAGTTAAGAACCAAGGACGTCCGTTTATTTGAATGTTAAGCTTCTATGGTTAACCTGTTAAATATAAAAGAAATATAAAATAGAATAGAAAACATTTATTAGTAACACAACACACAACAGTACATCAAACATTCAAAAAAATAAGTGTCACTAACAGGTGCCCGCTCAGCATGAAAATAAAAAAAATATATAATAATATGTAAATAAAAAAAATATGTTTTGCTAACAAAAACACCAACGCGTATATTTTGAAAAAATATGACTCGGCTTAAATACATAACAAATAATTAGTAAGATACTCGATATAGTGTCCAAAACCCGCTGGGGTTTTGCGTGTGCGTTTTACCTTTATAATTGATGACATGCTTCGTCAGAACAAGTTTTCCTGTTTTATAGTGTTGGACTTCCCCATAATTACACCCATTTAAATTGCTCATCTTTTTAAACTACGAAATGTTTATATACAGTACTAGCGGCCCGCTCGCGACTTCGTCTGCTTGAGTGAATACCCGTATCCTATAGAACCCTAAAGCAGCGCCACCTTCCGGGTCCAATTATATGCATGTATTATACATACAGACTGCAGGCAGATGCTGGATGCGTCAAGCCGAGGACAGGGCGCTATGGCGCTCATTAGGGGAGGCCTATGTCCAGCAGTGGACTAATATAGGCCGATGATGATGATGATGATGATGATGATTATACATACACCTTCCTCTTGAATCACTCTATATATTAAAAAAACCGCATCAAAATCCGTTACGTAGTTTTAAAGATCTAAGCAAACATAGGGACAGACAGACAGCGGGAAGCGACTTTGTTTTATACTGTAGTGATGATATTAAGTCCCATAGCACCAATAGCTCGATGTATTCACCTGCGAAAATGTACTTGCTACATGAAAACGATTGGTACATATATATGTATTATAAACAAAAGGAGATAATAATACGAAACGAAGGGCACGAAAAAGCATAGCTGGCTGTTTTGCTTTTTAAAGTTAAAGGCCGTTGCTTTGGTTAAGGACCCTGAATATTCGTCAGATCGAAAGTAGCTTTTGATTTTGTTAGCTTCCGCATGACTATTAACGTAGTCCGAAAACCCACAATAAACTTACTTGTTTCATTAAAAACACTGGACAAGTATAACGAGAGCTTACGCCCTGAGGGTTCCATACCATTACATGTAAAATATTGTATGTATATCGTAACCTTAAATTAGAATAACCAATAGAATGAATATGAATAATGAATGTAGGAGCTTGATGGCGTAGTGGCTTACGCAACTTTCGCAATAACGAGTCACCGGATGGGTGACAAAATTGAAATATCTAGAGTTCCTCCGTGCTTCGAAAGCACGTTGCACGTTGAGCCATTGGTCAAAACTAAAGACTAGTCTTTAGACTTCTGTGTGGCTAAGTGGTTAAGGCCCGACCATTGTAAACTTTTTATATTTTATACTTTTTGTGGCGTTTGGACAACCATTATTTTATTAATTATAATAGCAACAACAACAACAACAACAGCTCAGGAAAGTGGATACTTTCCTGAGCTGTTGTTGTTGTAGTTGTCTCGTAGTAATATCCTTTCTCCTTCTACGAATTTTAAGAGTAGGTTATCGGGAAGTAATAAAATAAGTAGTAGTTATGATCATTATTATAGTGAGAGGAACTTAAAATATTAAAGTACGCTTTTAAGGGTGGTTATACTACAAGGACGACAAGAAATAATGAAATTGACTTTGTTTTGCTATATTATAAAGTACGGAACCCTATTTGGATCCCATTTTCTTTGTTTGTCCTTTTTATTTTTTTTATTAAAGTTGTTTGATACCAACGCTTAATTGTATAAGCAAAGCTTATATAATTAAGCTTTTTTACGTTCAAAAATATTTGCTTACCTTTACATTGACGTTGACCTTTGCACTGCACATCAACCTAAAAAAACTGTCAATTTAACTCAATAGACTTTGAACCTTATGAATAAGTTATAGGGTTGAAATGTATTATAGAAATTTGACAGTATATGTTAATGTGTCTGTACCTTCGTGACTGTACTAGATCATGGTATCATAGTCGAACGGTAATGACTGAGTATTGATAGTAGGCCAAGTACGTCTGCTCCTTGATATTTTGATTAGATAATTTGTACTTCACTATTGAAATGTTATTATCTATTTCTGCTTATGTAATTTTTGAATCATTATGAAAATGCCATAACACCATTAATAATAACCATAATTTGTTCCAATTGGTTCTCGTCTAATATATAGGGTGGAATCATGAGACGGTCAGCGAGTTATGCTATGCAGAAGGCTCCGTACTAAAGTCTTAGCCAGCTCTGTCTTAGCTCTCTTTTGATAAACTATGAAATATATGACATATTTCTCCTAAATCTGTAAATATTTACAAAAAAACATTTTTTTCGCCCCAGAATAGGTCTCAAAATAATTATTGGCAAAACTATCGACTGGTGCAATAATATAGTTACTGTTTTTATGCTTAATTAATTGAAATATTTTTATAAAAAAGTTTAAGTTCTTAAATATTGGCCCTGGGACTTTTTTTTGAGATTCGCTATAATTTCGGATATGGCAATTTACGCCTCCTTAAATCTAGCCTGTTTTAGGAACTTGAATTTAAAGGCAATACAAATGCAGAACGATTCTTTGATGTGGGTTATTTAAAAATTTCATAATGTGCCTTACATTATGTTTAGAATTGATATTTATTTATATAGTTCATCAAAGTTTATTGCTATTTTTAATTATATGGTAATTGTTTGTTAAAGTTACAACTTATTGGTTCGTACACGTAGATCCTAGAATCCAATTACTCGCGATATAAGGCGAGGCAGTTGATACGTATTGGACGTATTTTGCGGTTGAAACCTAATAAGCGTTTTGTGTATGAACTTAAATGGCCTGCTACTGTGTAATGTAATTAAATTTTAGAATTAACTTTGAAGTTTATTTGTTTCTACACTTGCTACATTGAGCTTTTTGTTTATGAAAAACTATGAGGAACTAATTCATCGGTTAGCCTATGTAGGATAGTTTGATTTGGATGTAGCTTACTGATATTAATATTCTTCTTCTTCTGCTTCTTCAGCCTGTCGCCATCCAATGCTGAGTGTAGGCGTCTCCCTTTGCACGCCATCTCTCTCTGTTGGTAGCCATTCCAAACCAGTTATTTCCAGCGACTCTATCTATATCGTCTCTCCATCGAGCCGGTTGCCGTCCTGCGTTTCTACGTCCAGTTCTTGGTCGCCATGTTAGGACCTTGTGTCACCATCGTCCGTCGTTACGTCTGCAGACATGTCCCGCCTAACTCCATAAAATTCATACTCGTGTTATAACGTAAGCAAAATAGTTACCGTATGCACCCACCTATGATTTCGACATAAAAAAACTATGTACGTATAAGAAATTAATTAATATATTTTGTTAAGATACGCCATGATAGCATCATTTTTCATACTACGAGTAGTAGGTAGTTAATTTAAATGGAATTTAAATTGGTTACACACAGCTGATGCGTTGATGTCTTTTCTATGTTTGCTTGCGCATGTGCGATGTACGTACACTGAGCGTGAGTGTCGTTGTATGGAAGTGTTCTTCAGCTTTTCATGCGTTTATTTACCACTGTTTCGAATTTGTAAGGTTGTTTAGGCTACACTAAAGAGAGCAGTATTAGACACCAAACAATGTTATTACAAAAATGAGAAAGTTCATAATTATTATTTTTTTATAGTCTTTTTAGTAATGAAAACCTAGTTAATAGATTATGTAGAATATAATGTGTTATCATCGTGTTATATTACGCTTATAATATGTTACACCGTCTCTGGTCTAAGTGGTTAAACCTCAGTTGATAGACCTCAGTGGTACCGGCGGTGGAGGATTCCGAGTAAAGTTTGGTCTTATCGTCACTACTCTCCATCAGGTGAGAGTGAAAGCCAAGCAATCCAGCAATTTGCTGCGTCAACTAAAAGTATACCTGGATTTTTGAACTGGTGACTAATTCTCTTCTTCTTTTCTCTTATTCACTAATAACTTAATTTTGGAAAAATGGATGAGTTAAAAATGAATGGATGGAATAAAAATGAATTACATCCCAGCACACGTATTTTCATGCTTCCTACAACATGCGGTCCTACTTGCAGGTAGGCAAGGGCAGGACGGCTAGTGAGGCAGAACCCTGCTCTAGCCCTTCTATTAGCTGGCCTTTCATCTAGAGTCTAGATTCTAGACACTACTTCTGCTTAACTTCAAGCAGAGCAGAGTCATTTGCCTAACTCTTAGAGTATAAAAAAAATCGAACAAGCCCTACAGTAGTCGCATATGATGTATGATGTAACATTTGACATCTCTTAGTATAATAAGCAATTTTAACATTATATTCTAAAAATTATCAATGATCTGCACTTTATTGAGACATATCAACAGTAAATATTTATTAATATAGTTTAAAATTCTATTACACACGAAATGGTTGAAATCTATATTACAATATCTTTGACTATATACATAATCAAAGTACAATATAAAATAGAATATAGAATTAAAAATGACGTATATTTTTTTACAAATCTTAAAGAGAATGCAGTAAATACTCATATAGACATTTGGCCATATCAACTGATGACACAATAGGTCACTTAAAATAATAATATGTCTTGTTATCGATTTTAAAATGGCGCGCGCTTCCGGCTCCGTATATTTTTTTACAAATCCTAAAGAGAATGCAGTAAATATAGAAGTATTTTTTTTAATATCATTCGCGTGGGCGAACTTATAACAATATTGAAAATAGTGCACTTTAACAAATTATCAAACAAATTAAAAAGAAGGCGAACGTTGTGTCTTATTAAGAAGTAAACAAAATAGTTTGGGATAGAGATGAATGAAAAAGGCTACACCAACAAGAGCGTGGCTCTTTAAGTAAAAGAAGAAGAATATGACTATGACTCTGTACTTAACTGTATGTACTTACTGTACATAGTTTAGGAAGCTATCTTGCATTGAATACACGCGAAGCTAAACTATTGACCTTACTAAACGGATTTGCATAAAAATATTCAGGCGAACCTAAGAAAACGCAAACCATAGAGGTCAATAAAACCGGTAGTCTTTATGTTTAAAACATTTGCATTTTCTTTTATATTCTTTTGTTTTGCCCTGCTATGTTGCATCATACTTGTATAATTTCGAAATATAATATTACACCACAAGACTGAGGTTTATGTACGGTGAGTAACGAAAGTCGCTGGTCACTTTAGTACCATATCTTAATAACTTAAGCGCCTCTTAGATTCTTTAGTTGCTAAACTGTCTATTTACTAGACTTTTGTTGCTAACTGTACCAACAAATGTTATTTAAAGTTGGGCGTCATACAATTTTGCCATGCCGTGACGTATATCGGATTTCAATTCAACTCAATATTATGTTTGCCATACTCGTCGAAGGTGCTTCCACGTTGTTATGTGTTAAAAGTATCATGGTCATCACAATAGTCGCTTTAGGAAAATGATTTGTTTTTTGAAACGATTTAACAGATTCAGAATACATACAATATTTGCACAACGTGACAAATGTGTTAAAAATGTGTAGTGTAGCATATTCATGCTAAGGGGGTCGTTTCAGTGAATGGTTACTTGTTTTTACACTTACTTTTTGTGGGTTTATACATAATTTAAAAAAAAAAATTAAATTCAAAATCATTTATTCAGTTTAGGCTTACAAATAGCTCTTATGAACGTCATTATGCCATCGGTTCGTAAGTCTACTCTGGGCGGGAGATCTTGTACTGAGAAGAACCGGCAAGAAACTCAGCAAGTGTCCAGCTCTTTTCGCCCTTACAGCGTCAAAAAAATTTGAAAGTGCCCCATCATAAAAGGACACTTTCCATCACAAATAAACACACAAAAAACAAAATAAAGGACAATCACAACTCACAAAAAACAACAAAATAAAAAAAAACGTCTAAGTTTGCAAAAATTACATCAGGTACCAATTTCATTTTTCACAATGTCATACAGTACTAATCTAAGTCCGAAATTGTCTAAGAAAAACGAAGTTAAAGTAAACAAAGTTAGTAGTAGTAGTATTTTGTTAACACGTCGTTATTGTTGTGAGTGTCAGTGTCCAAAAAATAATATTTTCAAGTATTATTTATATTGTTAACATTTCAGTAATTTGTGATCTTCAAAACTGAAGAAACTTGGGAATTAAAATATTTCAATATTATTCGAAGTTGTT
Source organism: Eudonia lacustrata (assembly GCA_947562085.1). NCBI lineage: Eukaryota > Metazoa > Arthropoda > Insecta > Lepidoptera > Crambidae > Eudonia > Eudonia lacustrata. Next base: position 9,848,870 of record OX387315.1, on the reverse strand, counting down.
TTTACAATAAAATTATTTTTTTACATAATTAACTGAAAGAACTCACTCTATTAAACCGTAATTAAAGCTACCTATATAGTAATAATATTAATAATATGAATTATTGATATTATTATTAACTTACATAAACAGTAACCAATATAATGCCATAACTTTTTGTTTTAATAATTTACTCATTTATTACTTATAATTATGTTCATATTCTTATAATTATACGAAATGTATATTATCTAATTGCCGTTTCATTGAAAGACTTAAGTATCTTGATGCAAAGAACTGATATGCTGTCATCAGTTTTTTAACTGCTATATAAATTTATATAACTGTACGTCTCTGTATATTGTTCGTTCTGATAGTAATCAATCTTCACTATGAGTACGAAAAGGCATGCGTAAAACACATGTCGCCATAACCATACAAACTCACGATTACCAGTTCAAATTTCGGGCGGGATTGTCAAACAAAGTGTGCTTTATTAAGTGTTAACTTGTTCGTAGTAAACTACTCTCGTCATCCGCTCGACGGTTTCAACGAAACTGACGTAATAAGTTATAGTAAAGAAAGTGCTCAGTAACTTTTGTTGTTGACTGTACGTCTACGTAACAGCCGTCCGTCAATTACATTATTAGGAGACGTGTCAATTGTCTGCCGATGCTATATTAAGACAACGGGCGATGCGCAGGAGCGTTGAAACGCTCACTTTCTACCCGCTTTTAATTGTTATGTGCAATCGTACTTGCGTACTCATGCAATTTTACGTGCACCAATGTTGTACATCATTTACATCAATCATGGAAGTTATTTTTTTTTCTTTTCAGTTCTGTGCTGTAAATTAATTGTACTGAGACAGTTCAAAAATGTTGATTCAAGATTACGAAATAAGAATCTGTGCAATTATTATTTACAATATATTAATATTATATCGTTTTGAAAAGGGCGTAAGTAAAGCCAATACAAACATTGAAATGATATAGTTTATAAAATAAAATGCGTAAATTGTTTAAGGCAAGAGTTTTATTTCATACTTGGTGATGACAACATGTGATTATTAAAACAGTAAATTTCATTTTAGAAGTACCTGTAGGTACAGGATAATTTGAAAAGAAATTGATACCAAGAAACCATTTGTTTCTCATTATGACTAAGCTGTCGTTCGCCATCTTCTAATGAAACTCATTAGGATTATTATGTTAACAGAAACAAGTTTAACAACAACCATCGTCAACATCTTTATAATTAACTGCTTTTTAAAGTTCTCAACTTGTAACTTATGTGAGGGCCCGATCCCTGAGATATTTATTTTTTACAGATCATCATAATTAAACTAATACCACAAAATCAGTAAAAGCTAGAGTGCTAACCGACATTGTGTGTACTCATCGAAACACGAGACCGTTTTACATCATGTCAAACGTATTGAAGCATGAAGTCTTGTTTACGCACGTGTATTTATAACACTTTCTGTTTGCCTACGTAAGAGTTTAGAACTGCTAAAAACTTGCCAAGTATATCCAGCATGTATGTAAAATGTGTGTTAAGTACAAATACTGTCGAAATGCTACTTCATGCGAAATGTGTAGCCTTGGTTACAACTAGGAACGAGAAACCGTGAGTAATGATAGATACCTACATATTTACTCAAAGTTTAATGAAACTTGCGCGTCACCTTAATACTGGGAGTTAGCAGTTTATTTATGTTCTGCTTTATGTGTTTGCTAATGGTGTTGACATTCCTTGGTGTTTCTTCGCATGATTAACGCGAACCTGTAGAAGCATACATAATTATCTTTTAGGATCTCCGTTTCAGGTTACCTCGAACTTTATCATGATAAGTTTTCCTGTTCGTATTGTAAAATTTCAAAGGGTTCATTCACACAGTGAGATCATAAAGATCCATAAATAACCATGGCTGCCTGTATAAATGAACTACGATTTTGCGATGGTGTAGTGCGATTTATGAAGCTATTAATTCATTGCGAGTGAAAAATCTTATTAGTATTCCCAGGGGTGGCGAACTAAAGAGCAGCTCGTGTGACGTGCGTGAAATCGCTTGGAAGTAATTAATATTCTGAACACTCGAACGTCACAATAAATTAAGGATCCATAGGTAGTGCTTCGGAAGGCTTTATTCAGGTCGTTTGCAAAAGGGTATTGTAATGTTGTTTTTACGAGATATCAGTAATAAATAATAAATGGTAACAAGTGACAGGTCATGTCATGTCATGTGTCAGTGGTTGCCAATTATCTCTGATCAATAGAGACGGGAGTATTTATAGTACCGTAAAACAATAGAGGGGTAAGAACCAACTTTATCTAATATACTATTTATATATAGAAATCTAAAGCGTAGTTTTCATGATATATTACTTAGAGGCATAGCTTTTTAGTATATTTTACATTAGTAAGATTTCGATTAGGATTTTCTATCTATCTTCTATCGATTACACATCTTTAATTCTAACTTTATTTCGAGCTTTCTATAAAATGTTGAGCTATATTGTCGTTTTGTCGATCTAAAAGTAGTAATGTTACGTACCATTTCCCAATTGATATTAGTCATCAAGTCAGACGGATGGCGATAGTATTGTAAATACTAATTATTTAATGCACTGCTTTTCACCTAGCGAGCTAATCGAGGCTAGAGCGCTACACCCATTGTGAGCTGCGATTTCCAATTTACTGTAATAACTGTTTCATTATAATACTACCTGGCAACGCCAAACTGGAACGGTAATTAGTCATGGTTATTTACTGAATTATTTTCGTAGCATTGTTGATAAAAAGGTTGCCTCTCGTACAATACTTACCTCTAATCATTAGTACCTACTAGCTGGTGTAAACTTTGCGGATGTTTATTAAATTTTATGAACCTCTACAACCTAAGAATTAAAATATTTTAATATAATTATGATGTTTCATGATTATTACGTAAAAACGATTATCTACCTTTTGTTTAGCAACACAACAGGAAATATTAACACACCATGCTATATTTAAGTGTCCTCGCGTTTGGACTCTATTTCCACGTAACGTTAGGTAGAGTGTGATATTTCTAATATAAAAAAGTACAAATATAATTTTTGACACGTTAAGAATACGTACAAAGAATTCTTAAGATGGCGTATTCATTCACCAACATGAATGAAAATGGAAGCAATCTTTACGATACTCATTGATTGTAAACAAATAATTAGAACCAATATCCTCTTATGGCATCCTGCGTGCATACCACATACGTGTGCGGCGTATCGGTTTTGCAACGCTCTGGGCCCATCGGCGTTGCACTCGGTTGCAGTTGCATAAACCTATTGCGACAGCCGCAACGCGGTCACTGCCGCCGCGCGCGCAGCTAAGGGCACGCCGCACCCTTCGCCACTCCAATAACAAGCGCGGCTAGTGATGTGGTCATGAAAACGTAGATACGAGCCCGCATACTTCTTGTATAATGTAAACATACTCGCCACTCTCGTTTGTAAGCTCTCCCGATTTCCTTCGCCACTCAAATAACAAGCGTGAATAGTGATGTGATTATGAAGACGTATATGCTTGCTGCCGATGCAGTAGTGGTTTAGGCCACCGGTTTTAGACCTAGAGGTTCCGGGTTCTATTTCTAATAGGAGGTACATGTTTGTACTCGGTTTGGTTGGTGGTAGTGCTTGTTGTAAGTCCGCTTAGCACCACCACAATCTTATTTAAATATGTCGCCATAACATCAATATTTATAGCATTGTTGTGTTCCGACATTGAGAAATAAGATAGCCAGTGCCTCATTGTTGTGGATTCGGGTAAGGTCCGCTTCCACCATCGGCCTTATCGTCACTTAAGATCAAAAGAGATGAAAACCAAGTGCTTACCCGTTTAAAATAAAATAAAATAAACTTCTTTTAAAATGTAAACATACCTATTCACGGCAGTTTTGTTTATAAGCTCTCCTGATTTTAGAACATGCCGCAGGTTCATTGAAGCGCTGTCGCCGCTGCAGCGTTACTAACATATGTATGCATTACGGCAATGCTGGTAATGACACAAATGCCGAAACTTCATGTATGTGGTACTCGTATCGTACATTATGATTTTGTAAACAAAGATATTGGCTCACAATAATTTGTTACTGTTGGTAGTTTTGTTTTAACCGACTATAAAAAGTAGACAGTAGGCTTTACTCTTCTATTATTCTATAAAAGTGAAATTCTAGTGAAAATTGCGGTCTTATAAAATATACCTAATAATTATTAACATTAAATATCGTTCATACGTTCGAAGTATTGAAATGAAATACTGTATTCGGATATTATTTTATCGTGATTCATGAGTCATGACATTCCAACCCTTCGTAGGATTTAGCAGTAGGTATTAGCAGGGACTCCCAATTCTTTAATGAATTGAGAAGTCGGACAATTTAATTTAGAATATCGGTTATGTTAAGCAACGTACAACACTAATTTGAACAGTTCAATACCCGTTTCACGAGTGTCGTCTCGTGATGAATGTGTCGAGAATGCATTTAATATTTTTAATTATTCTTTATTAGGTCAGCTGTTGTTATCGTGGGTTATTCATGCACGAAGGTCCCGATGAATGTACAGAAACACAGACGTTTCCTATAACGCGATAAATTCTAATAACGAGATAACTAACTATTCCAGTACGCATTTCACACTATTATTCTTAGTACGGTGTAATAAGTATTGAGCTTCTGTTTTCTAAAGTGACCTTCTACATGTACCTAGTTAGTATTTGAGGATTCCGGGTGAAATGCACTTGCACCTTTGGCCTTCAATATCAAGGAGATGAAGGCCCAATGCTTACCCGTAATATAGAGGACCCTAGAACGCTAGCTAGGGATACACTTTTTAGCAGCTATACTAAAGGATCTATAGCTGCGATCAGTCCCCGATCCGATCCGAACCCTTCGGAGAATCTAGTAGGGCACGGGGACGTTTTGGGGGTGTTTTAAGTGTGCGATGCTGTTTCCTCTAGAAAACCTCTGAAGGTGATTCGTTTCAACACGGCTTGAGGTACCCTTTACGTACCTCGCCGCCCCCAAAAAAGCCCGGTGACGCTGAAAATGCCGTTTGAGGCAATCAGCAATCTCTAATTATTCAAAAGTAGTCTTATTCTACGGTACACGAAATGTGTGTATGATTGATATAGTGATTATAAGTTATGCACGAGATTTTATAAAAAAATGTTAAGTTAGGTTGTAAGCCAGTTCTCTACATGGTAGATATTTATTTACTGCTATTAACTCGTTTTGAGTTACGCCATTTAAACAGTTATTACTTGAATCGCAAATAATAGTAGCATAAATGACGAAATTGGCATTTACTTTTGTGGTTTCCTAGAAGTACAAAAAAAATTTTTTGGGGACTTCTAGGAAACCACACTTCTAAAATTTTTCGCGGAAGATATAAAATCAAAAAGAAAATCTACTCGAGTTTCTATCATCTTCATTTTTTTAAACAGAAACGCGGGCAACGGGCATGCATGCTTGCGAATTTAAGTAGACGTTCTTAAAACGATTAGTATTTATTTTTATAGTTATTATATCAAGGCCCTTATACTTAAATATACTCTTATCTTTCCAGAGGGTCACAACATGCGGGCCTGCCTGCGGCACCGGGGGGCACATCACCGGCGTGGCGCGTCGCCTCGCCTCCAGCCTTCAGAGCACAAGCACAGGCTCTCTTCCCGACTACGGCACGCAGATAGTCGACCCCTACCGCTTGCTCGAAGACGACCTCAACGGCATATACGAGGACATACGGACGGTGAGATACACCCTTGATTCTGTTCATTGTGCTCTGCTTCGGAAAACACTGAGCCGAGACCTAAGTACCCGGTTGTTGTCGTAAGATGGCCGTTAAAATATTGGGCAGTTGTGGCCAGATCTCTCCATGAGCTTTTGTTCATATGGGAAGGCCCCCCTAGACAAGTGGCAAAACGCTGGGATTGACATAAACGTCATTTATACGTATCGTTGACTTATGTCAATCCCGTACAATAATTATTCTATTTGCGTTTTGCCTCTTGTCTAGAGGGGCTGCTCCTTTATGGCTGATGATGATATATACATAAATGGATAGCCTTTTTTTAAGAACTAATTCGAATATAGGTTGTAAAGTAGGTATAAAGGTGAATAGGAAATTATTAAAACTAAAGCGTCACGTAATTTGGCAATTCAAGGTACGAGTATACAGGGTCTAACAAAATCAATAAGCGAACGTTTAAGGGCGGTATCTATACATCATTCTGAATACAATGACATAAAATGGGCTCCAGTTTTATAGTGATTTTTTCAAAGTTATGTTTTCTAACAAACTAAATCAATTAAAATAATGCACATCATAAAACATGCTGTATCTTTACTAACACGCACGCAAGCGCCAATTGAACAACCATTGTATGACATTCATACACACATGGCTATCTTTGTGTGCGTGTAGTACAGCTGTACGGGTTTGGAAAGGGTGTATTTTTTGGTGAATTATGATAATGTTTTGTTGATTATCTCGGTAACGAGCCTGTAGTTTTGGACCAAATTTGGTAAGCATGCTCAGTGTGATGTATAGATGCTCCCCTTAAACGTTCGCTTATTGATATTGTTAGACCCTATATAATATAAGAATATTGACTTGACTTGATATAATGACTTGTCCTGACTGACTGATTCATCATCACCGAGCCGTAACCACTATAGCTAATTAGATGAAATTTGGACTCTGGGTTAAGTGAGTGACGTAACCAGCCACTAAGAAAGGATTTTACGGAAATTATACCCTAACGGGTCAAAAAGGGGGTGAAAGACTATTATTTATTCTGTGGTGAAAGTTTGTATGAAAGTCCGTCAGTTTTGAAGTAAAATACATGAAAATTGGTATTTGGCTTTTTAAAAAGAAATAAAGAATTACATGTCTCAGGAATTTTGTTTATTTTTCTTTAAAGGAGTAAAAAAGGGAAGAAGGTTTTTTGGGAAAATCGTTATTTTTAGTCTGAACTATAAAAATGAATAATTTATTCGGTCTTTAGATTTTTCAATAAAAATAAAGAATGACGTGTTTTAGCATTTTTCAAAAAACGTCCCCTAGAAAGTTTAAATAGGGGTGGAAAGTTTGTATGGAAATTATTCATACAGATACCTTTAATAAGTTTAACTTTTACTAAAAACAATTACAAGTTGTGTAATTAGCCCATGTGAACAAAGCCGCGATCAAAGGTAGTTATTTATAAAATTGAATTATTAAGTGCGTTAAATAAGTTGTTGTACGCTTCCGATGAAATTGAGCTACTTTAGATCGTAAGAATAATATTTATACTTGTTACAGTAGTATTTAAGATAATTATTGATTTAATAATATAAACAATATAAAATTAAATCAATATTTCCTTACCACTGCTGTCAACTATTATCGGACCAACCAACTTCCGAAAATGTACATGTCTTCACACAATATACACGTGAAGATTGAACCTGTGACCGCTTAACCTTTTACCGATAGCTCTAGCACTCATGTTTGAAGGTCGGTGGAACCAATTTATTATTGTAACCAATTTGACGCGTCATATGTTTAGCACGTTCATAATTGGCAGTAACGATCCGATTTCTTTGACGTTCAACAAATCTTTCGTCAACTATGCCGCAATCTTTGATGTTTATAATTTGCAAATATTAAAGGTCTAGCGTGGCCTCTAACATTTGAAAATTACGAAGTCGTTGTAACAAATATAACTCGGAACAGTTAAAAGCTCGATGATGTAGCGCTTTCGGGTTGCAAGTTAATCAACTTTCGCAATCTGGGGTCACCAAATGGGTGACATTTAAATATCTCTAGCTCCTCTGCGCTTCGGAAACCACGTTTAACTGTTGGTACCAGTTTTTGTCGTTAGATGACAGTCGTTAAACTCTCCAATCCTTATTCGGCGAGTGTAGTACACTCGCGAGCAAAAGTATGGAATCACTTACTTAGAATTGATTCCGCGCGATCTTGAGTACTAAATAACTAATTAATAATAATAAAAATGCCACCATTTTAAAGGTTAAACTGTTACCTTTAAATTGATACCAAATCCATTTAAATCACACCAGTGTTCAAGGAGCTATCCCGGATCAAGTGAAAAAGTTAGGAAAACATAAGGAAATATGGAAAAATAATGAATGAAGAAAACAACAAAAAATTATTAATAAAATTTTTATTTGGCTTTTATTTATCTATTTATTTATAGAAACCAACAGCTTATTACAATGTATGCTTATTCTACTGATGATTACAATAAGTAAAGCCAGTTACAGGTTTCTGCATTTACATTTTTTTGTCCTTTGTAATGAGGTCACAAAATAGAAAAACAAAAATAAAACGCAATAAACGGAACACTAACCAACTTTTAACAAAAAAAACTTTCCACAAATTTTCCTAACCTAGAACTTAATTCAAAACCCATTACCTAAGAATTTAGCCTTGCAATGAGCGTAAGTGAGTCATTGAACGCTGCTCTTTAAATGAGAAATAATACTGAATATATTTAATAATTATATAATTACACATAAATAAACATTGTTTAATAAACACCACCTGATTACTTTGTATTTTCTGCACTTAAAATCAAGTTTCGATATTTTGTTTTCCCTCCCCTAGCCCTCATAACTGCTCGAAGACGATTCTTCATTGACCTAATCAGCTTCTGAATCGATTCTTGCGGGATACCTTCCCACTCCTCTATCAAAGCCGATTTCAGCTCATACACACTTGAAGGAGCAGAATTTCTGGAACAAACCCTACTCTTCAGTTCATCCCACACGTGCTCAATAAGATTTAAGTCCGGACTGAGCGCTGGCCCGTCCAATGTGGCGATACCGACTTCTTCAAGGTATTCAGTTGTGGCACGGGAAGTGTGACAACGAGCGTTATCGTTCATAAGGAGGAAGTCATCACTGATATATCCCGTATAGGGAACGACATGTTGCAGCAAAATATCGGAATGTAGCGTTCTGAAGTTAGACCGCCTCCTCGTTCCCCGCCAGGCACGAAAATAAGCTCCGTTTTACCATCGAAAGAATGCCGGCCCACATCATACAAGAACCGCCCCCATAAGCCACTGTCTCAGCGAAACAGCACTGCGCAAATCGCTCCCCAGGCCGCCTGAAGACCCGACCTCTTCGGTCGCTGCCGTGCAAACATATTCTGCAGTCGTCGGAGAACGGGACTCGCCTCCATTGCTCGACTTCCCAATCAAGATGGGTGCGAGCAAATTGAAGGCGTGCTTATCGGTGACCTGCTGTCAGTTTCGGGCCTGTGGCAGGCCTTTTTGGAGTCAAATTCACTAATGAGTCTTCGATGAACTGTCCACTCGCTGACAGCTACCTCACGAACAGTACTGAGCTCTTGCTGGACGTCGACACCAGTCAAATGACGATTTCGAAGAAAGGTTGACACGATAAAACGGTCATCCCTCCGATGTGCACCGGCGCCGTCCAAATCTTGGTCTCAGATTAAGCCACCAATCTCCACGATTTCTGCTGCTTCTGTAGGTGTAGTATCCATTTTCGTCCAAGGTCAAGGGTCAAAAGTAGCGGAGATGTGTACGGGTCAACGTGTGAAAACCCACTGATAAATAAAATCCGATAACACGTGCTTTTATAGGGGGTCAATAGGCCGCAACTCGCTACGTATCAAACAATTTAAACATAAATCTTTTTCCTTACTTCTTCACGTAATCCGGGATAGCTTCTTAAATACTGGCGTGATTTGAATGAATTTGGTATCAATTTAAAGTTAACAGTTGAACCTTTAAAATGGTGCCATTTTTATTATTATTAACAAATTATTTAGTACTGAAGCTCGCGCGGAACCAATTCCAAGTAAGTGATTACATACTTTTGCTCGCGAGTGTACATTATGGCTTTTTGTTCATGTCATGAGAGGCTTGAGCCCAGTACTGAGACATTGGAATACATAGAGATTAAAAAAGGTTTTATGCGTTATTTCTATTCAATTAATTTCCATAAATACTATTATGGAAATGTTTTTTTAAGTTAATTGTGCGTCGTGTTCGTAGGTCACTCGAAGTGTGTCAAAGTCATGAAACGCAAGCGCACGCCGGTGGGCGTACACAACGTGAGCATCGACGATAATGGTGCTTTAGGTGATGCCGTTAGCACCAATTTATTCGATGTTACAAAATTTTCAGAAAATGCAACAATGGATATACCTAGTATACTTTATGTACACACATCAAAAATGTCTAGGAATCAAGTACATTTCAAAGTAACGTTGCGTCATAGAATTAATAAATTAATATTTTAACTTTTTTGGATCGTTATGGATTCTTTTTAGTGAATTTCACGATATGAATGAAAAAAAATTTTTTAAGATTGTTTAAATATGGAAAATTATCTGAATTCCTATAAAAGAGCGTATTGGCAATTTTACAAAAGCAGTACAGTTTCTGCACTGGTAGTGAAAAAATTTGCAACGATATGGAGCGAAGGCGTTATTTGACAAGGGAAGATATGTTGATAAGAGCTGTTGGAATGTTGGAAGCTGGTTCCAGGCAACGTACTGTAGCTGCCGTCATTGGCACTACACAGAGTGTCATAGGCTGCCTCTGGACACGCTATCGAGTCACGGGGAGCGTAGCCGAGCGACATGGAGAAATATCTCGTATCACCACTCGAAGACAAGACCGGTACATCCAAAATACAGCTCGACGGAATCGTACCATGACCGCTATGATGTTGGCCATAAGGCTCTACAGCGCTTCAGGCTTGCTTATAAGCGACAAAACCATCCGGAATCGTTTACGCGAAGTGCGTCTGCGTTCCCGAAGGCCGCTGAGGGTTCCACCCATAGCACCCCACAATAGTAGGGCCCTTTTACAATGGGCTCGCGAACACCGAAATTGGGAGGAAGAAGACTGGCGCTGTGTTTGCTTCTTTGATGAATCACGTTTTGGTATGAGGCCGGATACAGACGCACTCGAGTTTGGAGAACCTTTGGATGTCAAAAACGCTTGAGATTTTGTCAAGAAATTCATCCTTATGGAAGGGGAACAATCTTGGTTTGGGCCGGTATTTGGATCGGTGGAAGAACTAATCTCATTTGGATCAGGGGCAAGCACAATGCTCAAATCTACGCAGAGAGGATTGTTTCAGATGTGATTATTCCCTTGCGAGGTCGATTGGGTGATTCGTTTCGACTAATGCATGACAATGCACGTCCACACACGGCTAGAGTCGTAACACGTACTCTTACCGATTCTCATATCAACGTCCTGCTGTGGCCTGCACAATCACCAGGCCGCAACCCAATTGAGCATGAGCATGCATGGGACATGCTCCAAAGAAGACCTCTGCCGAGTATGGAATTTTTGACTTTGAATTTTTGAACTTTTTGACTTGTTACAAAGAACGTGCCCACGTTATTCATCAAAGTGATTTGGATGAACTGATTTTAAGCATGTCAAATCGCTGTACTTGTGTGATTCGTGTGAATGGTAGAAATACAGATTATTTAATTTTTTATTTTTACAATTTTTTTTTTAAAAATCAGCTTTGTTCTTGCTTTTTTTGCCAATTAGGTGACGTCCTTAACGTAAGCTAATTTTACTTTTTATTTTCAAGTGCTAATTGCTGCATGCATCTGCATCTGCATGGCCATCGGTTGCAATGACCGTTGGATAGATGGCGCACTGTGCCGCTATAAGCACTCAAAATTTTTAAAAGCAGTGACAAAATTCAGCGCTTACGTCAGCCTTCCCGGTAGCATAGCGGTCAATGCTGCCGCCCGGAATGCGGAAGATCCATGTTCGATTTCTGGCTGGGTCGGGTAGGCGTTTAATTTTTTCACTGTTTTTTATAAATTTTATAAATATTAAATTTAGCTTTAGTGCAGCAATTAGCACTTGAAAATAAAAAGTAAAAAAGGTAAACACTATTAGAAAAAAAATTTATAGCTAAAAATGTACTTGACCCCTAGACATTTTTGATGTGTGTATTTGTTAATCTTTGACTTGTTCAAATGTTTCTATCAATCCATTTATGAGGCGACAATTTAAGCGCAATAAGCGACGCACAAAATGTTTGGCAACCGGCGGCGGGCGGGGCGTCCTAGCGACGCGCGCGACGACGCGACGTCTTGAGACGTTTCAAGAAACAAATCCGCTTGCGAATTTGAGGTTTTATTTAATGTCTGTTCTGTGTAAATTTAAATCGAACATTTTAAAAGTTATAACGCTTGTGAATTTAGCAGACTAGGTGTTTCCTCAATCGTATAACAGACATAATAGTTTTTTTTCGCTAAATTGTGTTGTGCTGTTTTGTATATTATGAATAAATTGAGAGCAAATTGTGTGTAATCAAGCAAGATGAGTGTAGGAATGCCATTATGTTTTCCGAACAGGGCCATCTTCACCTTGGGATGTAGTGAACGTTGAATCACGATGAGTTTCAAGTATTTTGACATTCGGTAGCATAGCGATGACAATTGGTTAATTAACTTGAATGCAACATCAGTTTGGTATTTAAGAAAAGCCACGAAATTTATTTTCAATTACTATTCCAATATGGGACATATTTGCATACGTAAGTTAAAGTAGCGTTTCCGTAGTGTCGAAAAAGGATTATTGATGAAAGCAAATTAAACTTCCGTCCTTGTCGCTACTGTAACAATACCTTAGTGTTTCGTGAAACGTTCACGCTCGTTTGCATAAAACTTACCGATATAAAAATGGAATTATGGATACTGTTGCACGCTCGACATTATGAAACACGCTAAAGTCACTTATTGTGGGTTTAAAATACAACAAATAAAACAATTTTTAAGATTTAAAAAAAAAATCTCTTATTATTCGTTTTAAATACCACTAAATACCTAATTAACTGAAAAGTGCGACTTGTGTTGAATGATTATTCATAGAACTGAAGAAATATTTCTCCTTGTTTACTGAATACATAATAGTCCGGATGCTACCCTAAGTTGATGCGTGTCCAACACGCAGTACAGCCGGTTATTTTGCTTCTAATTACGTATAATCATTTGTTTATGTTTTAAAACATTCTCAAATATTAGCGATATCTTACACAAGCATACGAGTACAAGGCACTTAAACACTTGGTATGCGAACCTAAACGTATGACGAAGGGCTTAACAACTCGACGGGACAGCGGTCTCGCCAGTATACTAAAGCTAGCCACTTGTTCGCCTACTTTCCGTTTGGAAAACTCGTCTGGAACTAGGCCTATACGTGAATGCTGGTTGCATATTTCTAAACGCCCGTTTCCTAAACGACGTGCTAATGTCACATGTGTGTCGCTGAGGTATTTTAATGTTGTCTCTTATGTTTCGTAATTTGCGGTTTTGACAACTTTGAACCTGTTGCATTATTCTTGTGCTTACTTATAATATAAATATATATGCAAATGTGAAATCTGAAGGCAAAAAAACTTTACTGCGCTAAGTTTTGTTGTATTTACAAATACTATCTATGTTGCAAATGTATATTTTACGCATTTACACACCACGTAGCATTCCCCGCAACAGCTTCAGATGTTACTGAAACAGTGTTAATTAACAGTGGTTTAAATAATTATGTATAATATAATACTTAAAACGGTAAAAAGGGTATATTTTTTGAAAATATAAAGACACTTTTGCTTTAAAATGTTAACGCGGTCACGTATTAAAAAAAACAAAGTTAATAAATGATCAATTCATGTGATAGTGTGTATAAAATGTATGCAAGATTAATACTCAGTGATAAATTAACAAAAGATAATAATCAACGATGTAAACTCACTGGGGTAAACAATAACAATGATCCTCTTAAAAGATTATGCGCTTTAATAGTATTAAAGTCAGATTATATGTAGTGTTGGAATGGTTTTTATACATTTTATGTTATTGAATGAGTCATTTACGCACTGCGGAAACGAAATCAAAAAGTATCGTAACTTATCGAGAATTCTCTCATGACTTTTCTTTTTATCAACTTTTTTATGGACTTACAAGTATTTAAACAAAAACAAATTAAAGACAATGAAGCTTTAAGTTTATTAGTATTATTACCGTTTTAATGGATGGGTGTTGTGGTACTCGGCGTAAAGACTTAACACGGCATGTAAAACTACTCGAAACTTGTACATTGACCTTCTTTTTATCCAACGCACTGGAAGGAACCTCCAAAACTTTCTTTAGCTGCCGAAAAATTCGCATTCAATGCTAATTCCGCAACGCGACGACGAAACCTAATAGACAGCTGCGCAATGCTATTGCAAAGGCAGCGTCGTAATTAAAAACCTTAAACACGAAAATAGTCAGAAGGAGAATCTTTACTTAATAAAATTGGTTAAAGCCTCAGGGCGTTCCATACAAACTTTAATGTTCAACGTTAATTCAAAACATCAACTTAGTTATACTTGAATCTACTGAAGGAGGCACTTAGAACTTAAAAAAATATAGTCTATTTAGTTTTTTACTTATACTTTACTGTGGCGCGGTAGGCTGCGCTCGGGGTTGTATTGGCTGTTCCACGTTGAAATAATAATGCTGATTGAAATAGTGAGCAAATGAGATTTATTACTTTACACATTAATATTACAGAGAAAACAGGGCCGTCTTTATGTGCGTTGCCGATAAGAGAGAGGGCAGACAAACCGGCGCCCAAAGCTTAAATAGACCGTTGTAGGTATAGCGCGCGGCTAGTGTTGTCTTTGTACATTACTAGTGTTGGGTAACATTCCAACATTTACTTTTTATTTAAAATCCCTCAAATGCATTTTGTTACTTAGACTGACGAACCTTTGAACCCTACTTGGTGAAGGTCAAACTGGGAAATGTTAATGATACTGGTACGATATGGTTAATTTTAATTGTGGTCGATGGCGGATTTTATGTTCACCTTCCTTAACAATTTGCGTCTACTGTTGACAGTTAAAATTGGTATGGTATGCAGTCTTTAAGTGTCGTAACATGATATTGGCGTATAGTTTCTAATATAATAAAAATCTTTACTCATGCTGATGACATAATTTTTTGCCGATTTCGGAAATGAAACTGTTTTAGGTTGTTGTTAAAGTCCAAAGTCTTAAAGTATCGAAATAGATGTGAGATGGCGCTCTGCTTTCGTAATATCCGTAACATGAAAACACTTTTTTTCACCTATTCTGACTTCGTAAAGTAGAATGATTTAGATATTACTAAAAAATATCAGTTGATTACAAATTATGAATTGCAAGAAAATACGCGAGAAATCTGATAGCAACACGATCAGAATAAAAGTAAACAAAGTACTTAGCTTTCTTCTACACACGCCAGTCCTGCTTGTTGCATTGCCCAGGCAAACAAAGTCGTGTGAACTAATTAGCTTATACATAACTGACAATTAGACGTACCATTACCACTAGTATTATATTATTTATTTCATTTCATACCAGGTGAATCATTTCCTACAGATATTCAGACCAAAGATAGGTATATATGCATGAAGCTGTTATATATGCATGCTGTGACATTGACATGCTATGGTGACAGTGATTTTGCAAGTGACAAATAATATTTCTGCAACCGAGCGTAGCTCTACCATTCAACCGTGCGTAAGCCAGGCGCGGCGCTAGTCTAGTGAAGCAGTCGCCCTAAGAGTGCTTGTTCAAACCAATATTGCACAAGCTTAGTGTTAATAAATGGGCGTTTTGTTTAGCGAGTTGGCACTCCACCGCCCTAACCTTATTCTGTTTATAAACTACAATGTAGATATTGGAACCAAAATAATTTATCGGTTTAACAATTTTGTTTGGTTTAATTTATTTCAAGAACAAAATGTTATTATTATACTGTTTTGAATTTGGTTGTTGTTTTTAAGCTATGATTTGACTCATCGTTTCTGCCCTTAAAGTTGACAAATTTATAGAAACGTTACATGTTTAAAAAAGGGGTGTAGCAGTTAAATTGCGAAAACTTGACTCTTGTTTTGATACGATACTTATTTAAATTAAAGGACACATGAAGAGTAGTGCTCGACACACTACCGTGGTTGACATAATCACTTCTTTTTCGTTTTCCAACCAGTCCTATATTGTAACAAAGCTATTTCACCTCATGTGGTTGCACTTATGCAAACTGCGCATCCGGTCGTGCCGGCGCGGCGCGGGCGCACAATAAAATTAGTGCACAGCGCCCATAATGAGCATTAGTAAATTTTTCACAAAGCTAATGTCGAGATTCACAATGTCCACAATTGCGAGAACACTTGCGTCAAGTAAATGCATATGACACAGAATGTTGCAATTGCAAATCGCTCTTAAGCCCTAGCGCTTAAATGAATCATGAGTAGCTAATGCACGGTCTAACTAAATACCTACCATTCGCGGAGTCTCGTAGCAAGCACTACGAGATCGTAGCGCACTTTTGTTATCTGCGGTAAAGAGCTACGAGTACGTCGCTGTTACAGTTTCGTAGCGATATGAGTTTTATAGTGGTGATATATAAATTAAAATGTTATTAATGTTTGTCTGTTGTTGTTTCATTATCAGGTGAGCCTGATAGTGTGGTTTTTAATCTGCCTGGCTGGTTACCACCATTTTATCTAAGTCCGTCGCAACAACGTCAATAATTTTGTTGTGTATCGTCAGCTTATATGGGTAAGATAAATCAGTGCCTCAGTTGTTGAGGATCGGCTCTTACACCTTCGGGCTTATCGTCTCTTACCATTAGTAGGTAGTATGAACGACAAGTGCATCTCTATCTACTTAAATACGTATAATGACTTGTCCTGACTAACTGATTCATCATCGCCGAGCCTAAACCGCTGAAGCTAATAAGATGAAATTTGGACTATAGGTTAATTGAGTGACGTAACCAGCTACTAAGAAGGGATTTTACGGAAATCTTTTGAGCGTAAAAGTTAAAGTTAAAAAGCCTTGGCTGGCTCTTATGCAGCTTAAAAACGGAAAAACCCCTGGCGTAGACGGTGTTACATATGAGCTCCTCAAAGCAGGCGGTAAACCTGTATTAAAGGAGGTCCAAAACATCTTTAACGCCTTTCTTTTCGATGGGAGAACTCCGGAGGCATGGAGTTGAAGTGTCGTCGAACTGTTCTTCAAAAAAGGAGACAAGACCCTACTAAAGAACTACCGACCCATTTCGCTCCTAAGCCATCACAAACCGCCTTGCGCGCCGACTCGACGAATTTTAACCGCCAGAGCAGGTCGTGTTTCGAGGAGGATACGGAACCATAGACCACATCTTCACAATGCGGCAGCTTATACAGAAAACCGAAGAGTATAATCGGCCCCTTTAGCATTTGTAGACTATGAGAAGGCATTCGACTCTATCGAAACGGGGGCTGTTCTAGAATCCCTGCAACGATGCCAAGTCGGTTGGCGATATAATGATCTGATCTGAGGTGTCTGTACAATGCTGCCACCATGGCCGTCCAATTACAGAACCAGCAGACTAAGCATATCCCCTGGCATCGGATGTGAGACAAGGGGATGTGATGTCCCCCAAATTGTGCACAAATGCATTGGAGGATGTGTTTAAAACGCTGGACTGGAAAGGACGTGGCATTACGGCGAACACATCTCACACTTGCGATTCGCGGACGACATCGTCATGCTGAACGGCCTAGCTGTTTCTTCACAACGCATCGGTCTCCGGATGAACTTGGACAAAACCAAGGTTATGTTCAACAAACATGCCATTCCGGGACCGATTGCAGTACAAGGCGGTGCTCTCGAAGTTGTTAAGGAATATATCTACCTCGGGCAGATTTTGCAATTGGGTAGAAATAACTTCGAGGCTCAGAAGGATACTGCTAGGCTGGGCAGCATATGGGAAATTACGTCGGGTCTTTACGTCGCCTATTCCACAAAGTCTTAAGACGAAAGTCTTCAGTCAGTGCGTCCTACCGGTCATGACATATACTGAGCCGAAACGTGTATGGACACTCACGGTTGGGCTGTTTCACAAATTTAAAGTCGCTCAGCTAGCTATGGAAAGGGCTATGCTCGGAGTTTCTCTGAAGTATCGACTTCTGAATGAGGTGATCCGACAGAGAACGAAAGTAATCGACATAGCCTATTGGATCAGCAAGCTGAAGTGGCAGTGGGCCGGTCATATTAGCCGCAGAACCGATAACCGTTTGGGTAAACGAGTTCTCGAGTGGAGATCGCGTATCGGCAAACGTAGTGTAGGACGCCCTCATACTAGGTGGAGCGAAGATCTTCGCAAGGTGGCTGGCAAGAGCTGGATGAGAGTAGCCGTGGATCGTGCTCGGTGGCGTGCACTTGGAGAGGCCTATGTCTAGCAGTGGACTGGTATAGGCTGATGATGATGATGATGATGACACCCTAAGGGGGTCAAATAGGGGGTGAAAGTTTGTATGAAAGTCCGTCAGTTATGAAGTAAAATACATGAAAATTAGTATTTGGCTTCTTGAAAAGAAATAAAGAATTTCGTGTCTCAGGAATTTTGTTTATTTTCTTTTAAAGGAGTAAAAAAGGGAAGAAGTTTTTTTTGGGGAAATTGTTATTTTTAAAGTAATAACTATAAAGAGAAATAATTTAATCGCTCTATAGATTCTTTAACAATAATAAAGAATGACGTGGTTTAGCATTTTTTGAAAAACCTCCCATGGACGGGTGTAATAAGGGTGGCAAGTTTGTATGGAAATCTGTCATTCATTAAAGTTCGGTATTGGACCTAGTTAGAAATTATGAAGTGTTTCAGGATTTTTGGAAAATGATCCCTAAGTAGGGGATAACAATTAGTACAGGATGTTTCAAAACGGACCAAAATTACTTATACAGTGTGATTTTTATTACGTTGTTTTGTGTTAGACAAGTTAGACAAAAAGTTTTGTTTTAACAATTGAATTTCTATTGTGTCTGGGCCCGACGGCGTTCAACCTGTTAAAATGAAAATCTTAGTGCTTATAAATAAACAAAGAATAAGGGTCCAATAGGTATTCCGTGTTTTGTTCCTGTCATGTAAACGTCATTTCAAATTTGAGTAAAAGAGACAAAACACGGAATAACTATTCGGACCTTATTCTTTGTTTATTTGTAAGGCACTTAATGTTTATCATCATGATCATCATCATCGTCATCATTTTATTACGAATGAACACAAGTCGTGTAGCCCACGTGAGCAAACCCGCGAACAAAAGCTAGTTACTAAATATAATCCTTACAGAGGCAAGTGAGGAAATACGAGTCTGTAGCTGACTAATTACTTAATACTTTTACTGCATTATGTTTGTTGTGTATCTTGCTTTGGTGGTCTATTGACGTGGTTATTCATTGAACTCGGACCATACATAGAATAAATGTTTGCGTGGTTACAATTAGCATTTTGCTATTTAAGCTTTACTTAGTTGCCTGTTGCCCACCGGACAACGCGCTTAGAATTAAAATGAAAGATTACATAGCTCTGCTGTGATGAATAACGTCTTTATTTTTATTGTAATGATGTAATCCAGCTCTTCAATCTTGTTTCCACACTTCCTCATATTTTTATTTTTAGTTAAGAATAGAAATAATAGTAAATTAGCTATTGTCAGTAATTCACCTTTAGAATATCGTCAAACAAGTCCTCTGTGGCTTAAAATTACAATTATTATTAATTAATACAGTGTTAAGCAAATTTTATACAACGCTCACCGAAAACATGTAAATAAGAAATGAATAACTTTATCATATCAACCATTACACTCGTAGGTAATCTTATTACGGTATTTTTATTAGTTAAAAAGAACTTTCTATTTATAAATAACAAAAAAATACCTATCAATTGTGTTGATGATAACATCACATAATACCCATTCATTGATTTCTATGATGGAGGCATTTGAGCAGCAGTGGCACAACATAGTTATGTTGTCCCACGCTTTTACTTTTTCTTTACTATGTGTTATGTTTTTCCACTCATACTAGTGTACGCCTAGTGGTCAAAATTCGACCGTAATTTTATTAAGGCTGCACGGATTGTATCCTAAGCAATGAAAAATTAGAAAATATAGAATGTGAGTTTGGATTTTTGAAATTATTGAAAAGTGTATATATACGTGTGTGTCGAATACATGGTAGTGTGTGTAATGTTTGTTTTATTGATTTAATGTATTTTTATGCATAATTTAAAAAAAATATTAACTTTCGGTTAACCTTATCTATATAAACTATAAGTGTGCCAAATTTCATACTCCTCCGTCCGCACAATTTTCGTAAAAAAGGGTTACAAAGGTTTTGCTTCACGTATTAATATATAGATTAGTAAGCATACGTTTTATTGTCGATTGTGTCTCGTATTAGTAAGCATAAATTTTTATTATTGACTGTGAACATCAAGAGTAGATCCCAACTCGACTGTAGTCCATTTGCCCCACAGGAGCTGGAGAAAAACACCAACCAGACGGAACTTAACACCATAGCCACATACTATTTCGACGGTCAGGGCAAGGCGCTCAGGCCTATGGTCGCGATACTCATGGCGAGGGCGGTGAACTACCACGTATACGGTGAAAACAGGTGAGTTGTATGACTAAACACATTTTTGAATAGACCTTTTAAATATTAATTACACACTCTGATACACCCCTTGCCGCTTATGTGGTCTTATAACGACAAGAGTTTGATGTTAATTCTGTATAAACACCGCCTGACCTTAACTTCTTAAATATCTAACCCCTGACTCGTGAGAACATCAGTTTCAGATTAGTGTATGTTATATTGTATGCAGTTTAATTGGTAATGGTCAATCTGGCTACCACTATCTTATCTAAGAATGTCGCCTTTAAAAAAATGTTAGTGGGGTTGCCTGTTGTGTTCTGTTAGTTATAAATAACATAGCCGCATTTCCACATTAGTTGAGGATACCGGGTAGAGTGCGCTTCCAGCTTCAGCATCACCACTTTATTTTAAAGATTTTTTTTTATTATGGCACGCCAAAATGGCCTCACCCTGCCTGATGAAAAACAGCCAGTGAAGCCCAAGAAGTGAAAGCGTTCATCACAGTGCCAGTGCTACCACGCTATGCCGAACGCTCACACTATGGCGGCCTGCATAAATGCTTTTTCAATTACTTTGAATGTTGTTGTTTAGTAGCGGGACATCCTGATAAATGCCTGGATGATGATGATTCTAATATTGTAAATGCTTAATTGGAAAAGTAATCGTTAACCGTTTGTTGAATCATATTTAAAACACTATCATTTATATATTACGGACAATATAAACGTAATAGACATGACTTGTTGTATTAAATTACAAGGTAACTTTTTAGTGCTTCTATTTTTTACTACAAGCATTACCTTATCATGTAGGTGTTACCCAAGTGTAATTTGTGCGTGATAAAATATATTAATAACATATACTACGAATGAGGTTGCAGGGTTAGTCTAGACTATCTATTATTGAAAAGACGGTCATAGTGACTAAATTGATATTTATATTGTATGAAAGAATTATACATAAAAGTGACAAATAGGAAACTTAATAAAAACTACGAAATATTCGTAAAACACTTATTTGAAATATTATTTAAAACATGACTAAAATTTCAATGAATGAACTTGTTGCAATAAGAACATCATTGTCACATTGGAAAAAAAAATATTAACCAATAAAAAGAAAGTTAAAATCGAATGCCACAGTGATGAATGTTAGTGCTGACTGACATCTGTATATGAAAGAGAACAATAATACAGTTACAGACATTTGACAGACATGCTGAGAATTATGGTAGATATATGGCGTATTCAACACAATATTACCTTTTGCTCTAAGCATGTGAAAGTGCTGGGAAATTAAGAGGTTCTTTTAAGTATTTCCTTAAAATGGCTTTTCATAATTTAATTGCTAAAGTTAAAAAATTGTTAAGGTCATTTCGGCGTTTGCTAATTTGCATTTGTCTATCTAAACGTGTGTATCCGGTAAGTAGGCATATTTTTTTGTATATTTAGGAGCTTTATTGGTTTCATGCATACGAGTACAAATCACTTTTAAGTCAAACAAGGCGAATACTCTGTTCGCATCTCAATATACTTCCTATCTCCCTTAACCTATTATATTATTTTATTTGTTTCCAAATGGGTTCAGAGATAAAATATGACGTAAGTATGTAACATTTTAAAGTGAACATTTTGGTGAATATCACCCCAATAGTAGTTTGAGGACAGCGTGGTTATTAAAAAATGTACGCGTTCAGGAAGTGTCCAATGTATATGTACCCCATATGAACGAAGTGTGAATTTTGGGAATTGATCATCAAAGGAGCCAGGAAACGTGCACCGAAACGCTTCAACTTTTTCCTTTTTCTATCTCCGGTTCATTTTATACTTCATTCCTTCGATATTTTCTCAATTTCAATATGTGCAACTAGCCAACTGCAATCTGACATTATTATTATTCAATATTGTACATTGCATTTATCTATTATGTTTCTTATTTGGAGCGTTAGTCACAGTGGTCAAGGCAACTTCGGAACTAACTACTGAAGCATTATACATCACTACTGTGTTACATACATTCTAAGCCCCTTACACATAAACAAAGAATAAGGTCCGAATAGTTATTCCGTGTTTTGTTCCTGTCATGTAAACGTCATTTCAAATTAGAGTAAAGGAGGAGACAAAAAACGGAATATCTATTCGGACCTTATTTTTTGTTTATTTGTAAGACACTAAGAATAGAAAAACTACAATTGCTTTCTATTACAAATGCATTATGTATTAATTTGCGAAAATAGTCTTTATTATTTTCTTCGCACATTCTGTAAAAACCCTTTTAAACTAAATCGGTAGATAATCGACGTTTTTATTTTAATAAATGAATAATAAATCGTTGATTGAACAGTACATTCACGCGTACCATGTGATGCCGCTGACTGCTCTGTACATGCAAAGAATATTTAAAATAAATGCGATAAGATATGACGAGTGCACCTAGAATAATTTATGAATGAATAAAATACCAGTGTGCATACTAAAATAAACCTTGAACGCTTGAGAATTTAGTGCTGTTTCTCTTAATTATTCTTAAAGAGAATGTCATTTCGGACGATATATTACTTAAAATTTTACCTTAACGTTTTTATTAATTTATAACTTTTAATGAAATCGACGAGAGTCACAATTGAAGTTATTAAACTAACTTAGTTGGCGCAGACACCCAAAGTGAGTCTTGGTCTCCGATAATAAGAGCCTCCATCTGGGTCTGTCTTGCGCCACCTCTTGCCAGTCATCCGCGTGTAGTCCGCACAAGTCCTTCCCGACCTCATTTCTCTTAGAGGTACCTGGGACGACCAACTGACGACCTGGGTCGGCCACTAGGCCGTACCAAATATGCTCGCTTCACCACACGATCTTTTCCCCCCCCCTCTCAAGGTGGCCGAGCCAATAAAGTATGTGGGCTTTTATCTCGCCGATGATGTTCGGCTCAGCTACCAGATCCTACAGCTCTAGATTCTTCCCCATTCTTCATATTCCATCTTGTTTGTGCACGTACTGGCCCCAAAATATTTTTTTAACGTCATAGAAACCTGCAAAATTACAAGTTAAAAGTTCTGCACAGTTCCTTAGATTTTGTGATTAACGATAGAGTCATTCAGCGAGAACGTGAATGATAAATTACACTCGTGGACAAATAATACGGTTCAGCGACAAAATCCTATGTATCTTGTAAATTAATAATATCACATGCATGAAACTAACTTTATATTAAAGAGAATTTTAATATCGTATGACATAAAACCTTAAAAGTTATAGGTACAACGTATTTTGAAAAAAAAATAACAAAAGTTCGAATTTAGTAATAAATTCAAATCACGCGTGTTTTACTTTTGCTTGTTTTCTCACTTTTGTTTTCAATCTGTCAAATCAAAATGATAAAAGGCAGTCATCATCGTCTTTCACGATCATTATTGAATTATTATCATGTCGCTAATGCCAGAAGAATGTACACGTATCGTCACTATGCTAGAAGATGGCAGAAGTCAGAGAAGTACAGCGAGAGTAACAGGCGTGTCACTTTCTACGGTGCAAAGAGTCGTGCAACGTTTCCGAGAAACTGGGATCAACATTCGAAAACCAGGAACCGGCAGAACGAGATGTACTACGACTCGAAAGGATTGATTTATTGTTACGACCATGCTCCGAAATCGACGCCTCACGGAGTTGAAGTAACAAACAAATTTCGAGAGACCCGAAGAGACGACATAAGACAGTTAAGAGAAGTTAATTTTACCCCACATAGACATAGATATACACCACATAGATATGGCCCATAACTTGCAAGGGAACATCGAGTAGCAAGATTACGTAAAGCCCGCGAACATGCACAATGGCGAGACGAAGAATGGGCAAGAGAGTGTTTTCTGATGAATTATTCTAGATTTATGCTCTATGCACAGGGTGGGCGGCGAAGAGTTTACCGACGGCCAGGGGAACGTCTTGCTTGTTTTGAGGAAGCATTTTTCGGCGGTGGATCTGTTATGGTTTGGACTGGAATCTCTTCAGAGAGTCGCACGGAGTTAGTGCTGATAGAAAATGGTACGTTAACTAGTGCAAGATATATAGAAGAGATCCTTAATGAGTATGTCGGCCCATACTTGATTAATATGGGGGAAAATTCCATATTTATGTATGACAATGCTTGGCCACATAAAGCTCAAATTGCAAATGAGTATAGTCAGGATGTTGGCATCAATTGCATGGACTTGCCCCTCGAGAAACCCGGATCTAAATCCAATTGAGCACCCTTGGGACGAGGTCGGAAGGCGTGTGAGAAATCGGAACTCCACCCCAGCCACACTTAGAGATCTGAAACTTGTGTTAGTGGAAGAATGGAACAATATCCCGCAACATCGCACAAACTTAATAAACAGCATGCCCAATCGTCTGGCAGGGCAGCTGCAATTAATGTTGATATTTTGTTTTTTTGTGTAATTTTAATAAATAAACAAATAACGTTTCCACCATTTAGTGTCGTTATTATTAACTATGAAATGATCAAATTATCATACCTATATAAATTATCTACAACATACAGTTTCATTCATGCTGCTAGCTCTATTATTTTAGTAGATATTCAAATTTTTCGTACTGACCCGTATTATTTGTCCACGAGTGTGCTTTTACACAATATAGATTTGTCCAAACTCAAATACACTCCAGAATGCATAAGAGAACCTTAATTGAGCTTTGCTTCTTTCCTAAGGGAAGTACTCTCATTAGTAAACTAAAACAACACGGGCTGCACATCTGAATAACAAAGGGAATGTATAAAACACCGTAGTCCGTAGTACGTGTAAACTTACGTTTAGTCCACTGCAACTGGTATTTGAAACGGCACACATGGCTTGGCAAAGTATTATCATGTAATGACTTGGCTGAGTTGTTCTGTTATGGTTACGTGAGCTGGTGTTATCTCAGCTAAACAGTTTATTAGGTTTATAAACTACGTACAAACTTCTTTTTTTTATTATTTTTATAAATAAGGTTGCGAGTAATGTGCTGCTTGCATTTGTTTTTGAAACCTACATTGATTATTAAATACTATTTATTACCGTACTAGCGGTCCCGGCTTCGCACGGGTGGACATTTGGAATTGCTTGGATGTGTAACATCTTTCCGCTCGCCTTCTATATATACAATTTGTGGAAGTGATTTCGTAGAAAAGGGACGGAAGTAGGGTCGTAACAGTGTGATCCTGTAACTGTTACGTGTTAGTCGGGGAAGCCACTAGTGGTCGACACTTTAAGCCCAATGTCCGTTGTAGGTCGTAATATTTGTAGGAGTGATTTCGCAGAAATGTGATCGTAACAGTGTAACAGGATAACAGTGTGACATTTCTTCTAATGAGTATTTACTGCATTCTCTTTATGATTTGTAAATCTATATTCTATTTTCTATTGTAATATTGATTTCAACCATTTCGTGTGTAATAGACTTTAAACAATATTAAAAAAAAGAAAAAAAGAAAAAAAGAAAAAAATATACGTCATTGTTAATTCTATATTCTATTTTCTATTGTATTATTGATTTCAAAAGGTGAGATGTCAAATGCTACACATCATAAGCGACTACTGTAAGGCTTGTTTGTTTTTTTTAATATAGCCTATGTTACTCAGCGCTAATGTAGCATTCTAATGGTGAAATCATTTTTTAAATCGATCCAGTAGTTTTTGAGTGTATTCGTTGCAAACATACAAAAATACAAAGCTTTCCTTTTTATAATGATGATGTATGATTTACTTTTAATGCAACAGAATCTAAAGTCTGTTGCGTAGAGTTTGTCTTATCTTAATTAAATTCATAATAATACTACACTTTAATACATCATATATTATCAGCGATAAGCAATACGTATATTTGATTTCGATAACAAATAAATTAAATGTGCTAGTAATAAGATAGCAAAAATATTGCATTTGAATTATTCCACCGTCATAACGTTTAATGTGCAAATGTCATTCCTAAATTTAAGGAAGTTTGATTCGTTTAAATATATCAAATCCTTGAACTACAATCCCTCGTAATTTTGTTTTATGCAAGTTAAGACACAGTCAGACATTAATAAAAATTTTACGATAAAGAGGTTTTAAATGCATTAGCTAGCGGTTTCCACACTTTCCACGAAAGGACAAACCTTTATAGTGGCACATAATGACAATTAAAGGAAACAAACAAATAATTAAACTAAAATATAATTAATAAAAAGAACTATAAAAAAGTTACGTATTACATCTTCTATCTATAAATATAAAATTCTCGTGTCACAGTGTTAGTTGCCATACTCCTCCGAAACGGCTCGATCGATTTTTATGAAATTTTATATGTATATTCGGTAGGTCTGACAATCGGTCGTAATCTATTTTTTATACCCCAAAGTTATAAGGGTGGTCCACCCCCACTTTTTGTTTAATTTTCCAATACAAAATGTTCCATTTCCATTGATTTGTTTGTTTTGTTGTCACAGAAACTGTCAAAGTGGTACGAAGTCCGCCGGGTCAGTAATATATATAATTATGGAGGTAAAATAGTAACGTTAGCGCGACAATCTGAATTATTCGTTCCACGAAGAATAATAATAAGCACGGAAAGATATAGAATATATAATATATGTAGGATATAGGCCAATCAGTGGGTCTATTAAAAACGTAAACATTGTCGCGACAAAACAATAAAAACTCCTTTGTGTTGTTATAAGTAACACTTATAAGGAAAAACCATGTTGATTAATGTTGTTGTTGTTGGTGCAGTGCGCTGCTGCCGTCCCAGAGGCAGGTGGCGATGATCAGCGAGATGATCCACTCGGCGTCGCTCATCCACGACGACGTCATCGACCAGAGCGACTTCCGCCGCGGGAAACCCTCGGTCAACGTGCTCTGGAACCACAAAAAGGTATGCAAAATTTACACAAGTTGGAACAGATGTAGATGTAGATAGACTTACGAACCGATGGCTTAAAATGACGTTTATAAGAGCTATTTGTAGCCTAAACTGAATAAATGATTTTGAATTTTGATGTCTTTGTTGTTCTAATACCAATTTGCGTTTTAAAATTATAAACGAATGAGTTCGTGACAAAATTACCTACACTATTTTAAATGTGTAAATAGATTTAAAAAAAATCATTTGTGTTCTAATTGCTCTTATAGTTGTTTTGACCAACAGCCCAGTTTCTTTAGAGGCTAACACTAGAGTCAAATATGTGATATTGAAAGTGTTTTAAAAGAACAAGTGCAAGATCTTTGTTAACTTTGCGATAACTGTGCTAGTGTTGAACGGAAACACGACCGAGGATAGATACTTAACCGTTTGCACGTAACATTTAGAACATTTAGATTAAGATCTTCCGTGATCATGCGATGCATGCAACTGTTTATAAAATGAAACAAGACTATAATAATCTTCCAATCAATAAAAAACATTACGCTATCAAGGCTTCTCTACAACATTGTACGCTTTATCGACAATAGTAATGATCTCGTCCATACGTCATGAAAAATGTCATCATCACCCTTTTGACCAGCCAATGCGCCAATTATCTTAACCCGTACCTGGAGCCTGTATCGAAACAGTTATTATTACCTACTTTGTGACATTTAATTATACACAGCAATGAATCTAAGTGTTATGTAATTTGTAACCATCATGTTTTATTATGCAATAAATTATCCTGTATAAGTTTTAAAGAATTTAAAAAACTCCTCGTTTTAGTTTTATTTACAACGTTACTACGTATTAAATGTGGTTTATTGGAAATACCACTATTTTCAGACCTCAGGCCAACGCGGGTGCATACTCGGTTTGGATAGTGGTTCTTATCTAAATTAGTTGAAGATAAGATCAAATCTCTCAAGTTTAGGAATAGCTCAAGTCGGTAACGCACGCAGCTTCCCGATCTTCCCATCAAGTGGCTCGCCTACTCGTTTGCAATATGACGTCTTTTTACATAAAAAAGGGATCACCGAGCGCTTTGGACCTCAACCTTATCGGCATACAAGCTAGAAACGCGTTGCCAAGTTTAAAAAAGTGCTTAATAAATTTTTACCCCAGGCAGCGCTGCGTGTTGCACGACACACTTAGTTTGTACCTAGCTCAATACTTGATGTAAAGCGCAGTTGCGTCCATCGAGGCTTACACAAGTAAGTATGCGTTATTTAGAATCTTAATCCTTTTTTACAATTCAAACAATTTATACCCCTCATATCCTTGGGGGAGGCCTTTGTCCAGCAGTGGACGTCTTTGGCTGAGATGATGATGATGATGATGAAACAATTTATTTCGGCCCAAGTCCATAAATTGTTAAGAATTACAAAAGTAAGCTCTTGTCTTAGTAACAAATGCTAGTTAGTAAAATGGCAGGCAGGCAGTGCAAACTATAAAATATTGTTCGGTTAATTATCTTAATAAACGTACTAATCAAGTTAAACGAACACGTAGGTTTCTTTGAATTTCAAATGGACAAACACAGGTTTTGATGTTAAATAAATATACAGGTGTATGAATATTCATAATTAGTTTAAACGGGGCGCGTTATGTCAGTATGTAACATATAATAGTTCTCGAACAGGTAATTTTATAGTTAAGACAGAATTGGTGGAAATTCCCAAATTCTTGCGGAGAAGATAAAGGAAAAAATGTATTGAGCCACTATTTACTTTGACCTTTAAGCGTTTTTTCTTGTTTTGTTTTACCGGCCGGCATGGTTATAGGTAGTATGTCGTAACGTAACCTAATGCACTTTGGCTTTTTTGTACATTGTTAAAAAGTTATGCCTTCATACGTCATCATAAGCCTTTCATTTGTTATTTAAATGACATGATAACATTGCATAGAGTCTGAAAGACGTGGAGTTTGTGTTTTCAGGAGTTGAGGTTTAGGATCTTGAAGTTTTAAACAAATTTTGCAATACTCAAATCAAACGATGATGTTGATTCAATCTATCTGAAACTTATCATTCAGTTAGATGAAGTAGTGTCAACACCGAATGATGACTCTGATTTCAAGGTCATTGATTACTGTTAACCCGGATCACAATAATATTATAATTTTATTAGGAAATTCCGACCGTGCCGTGATGCGAATAAGTAATCTTTATTTTAGGCGCGACACAGTTTCGGTTGAGGCACGGGGCTGGCACGTACGTCCTTTTTATTTTTTCGTATTTCATCTCATTTGGTTAAGACCAACTTAAATTTTTCTTTATTTACTCACATTCTGCTCTGTATACTTCTAGTTTTATGCTTTGAAATATGTTTTTATTATTAAACATACAATTTTTTTTCTGTAAATTCTATTTAATTGCTCATTCTATGTCAACATCATAGTAATTGTAACCACATTGTAAAGATAATTAGCACGGTATAAAATAGATTTCAAATTAAAAAAACGTAAATAAAATTCTAAATTGTAAACTTGAACATCTAAAAATATATTTTTCGTTTTAGAAAGAAGCCAACGGATCGCTTCTACGATTAAAATAGAGTATATTTAACTTTATTAATATAAGTACATACCTACTAGTATTTATATCTCGTATAGATGTACAAGTTATTCAGCAGTGTATTGTGGATTTACCAGAACTCCCGATTAGTATACATTTGGTGTAACGTTTGTGGTCAGTTGAATAGAACTGTTAATAAAACTATTATGGAATAGGTAATTTTTATCATCGATCAATTCGGTCTGTTGCTACGGCTATCCACGCTACGCCGCTCTAGCTACCGTGTGTGTAACTGATTATCGACTTATATACTTAGCTACTGGGTTACCGCTTGCTGCTTTTGGCACGTGCAATTTAGTATGTCGCGAGAGTATGTTTGCAAAGACTTCTATTATTACGAACAGGATAAGGGCATCAGGGTCCATTAAGATTTACTAGTGGTCGCCCAGTGGTCGAAATTCGACCGTAATTTTATTATGGCTGCATGGATTGTATCTTATGCAATGAACAATTTAAAAAGATAGAATGTGAGTTTGGATTGGCATTGACAGATTTTAATTTTTTAAAAGAGTATAATGCGCGTGTGTCAAATACATGGTACTTAGTGTGTGTAATGTTTGTTTTATTGATTTAATGTATTTTTATACATAATTAAAAAAATATATAAACATTCGGATAACCTTCTCTATATAAATTATAAGTGTGCGAAATTTCATACTCCTCCGTCCGCGCAATTTTCGTAAAAAAGGGGTACAATGTTTTTGCTTCACGTATTAATATATAGATACTCATAGGGATGACATTTTTTCTCGAAATAACAAAAGAGTGCTTTAGAATTCTTGGGCCTTCTATTTCTGTGCAAAATTGATCTTCGACTCCGTGGCTACGTTTCTATGTAAAAAAATGAAAATGAAAGAAATACCTTTTTCATTTATTATATAGTTTAGATTACTTGATGTTACCTGGGCTGGGCGGAATTGAAACAAGCCTTGCTACCAACTAAACCAATTGGCTTTTAAAGGCCTTTTTCCTGTCAAGCGTATTTTCACCCGCGTGCGGATCTCGTCCGCATGCGTGTTATTAAAAATAAGTCTCTTTGTATCAATTTTCATTTTATGTTTGCGATTGTATGCTTACAATTACCATACGTGTAATCCGCACGACAGTAAAAACTACACTGGCAGTAGAAGAACGCGCCCCGCAAGCGGGTAACGCGCGCCCGCAGCCAATTCGCGTCCCGCGCGCGTTTTGCCCGCGTGATAGGAAAAGCATGTATGAAATGATAGGATGCCGGCAGCCCGCATGCGGACCAGACCCGCACGCGGGCGGCTATCCGCATGCCAGGAAAAAGGTCCTAAGTGTTACTGCGAATTAACCGGGTCTGGCACCGGGGTGGTTTGTAGTGTAAATGAAGTTGACAGTGGCTTGAGAAATTGTAGTTTATGAGGGCACGCCAACTTGTTCTTGTTCTTAAAAGTATAGTCGACCATAAAATTGCTTTATTACTTTTGACAAAAACTTCCATTACAATAAAATTTCATCTCATTGTCAATAATGACAACGTATCTGTCACTTGGTCTTTTAAACAAAAATATAACTTGTTGTTTTATTATATGCAAACAAAATTTACAGGTGGTAAAACAATTTCATTGTCGACTATACTTATAACCTCATTTATACCTCTAACAATGGGTTAATGTTCTTCTAAGCTCTCTAAGCCTCTCCGAATATCTAACTTGTGGTAGATTCAGTAGTTAACTTTAAACAACAGCTTGTTATAAGGTGGGCCACACGCCTATTTGTCTAGTCTGTCGTATGAAATGACACCACTGATAATACAATCAATTCATAAAGGTGTAATTAAAAAAACTATAACAAACGCTGTTGTACTTTTTTTGTTACAATAATGGGGCTTGCGACCGCGACGGCCCTAAAAATGTAGGTTAAGATCACGCCATTCAACTTGTGGTACATTGAAACTAGCTCGCTTTGAAGTGGAGTGCGTCGTCAGATTGTTACAGTTTCTGTGACAATCACTTTCTTTTAATGATATCTTTACGTAGGTACCTAAATATCCAAAATTCACATATGAAGCAGAATACTCGGTGCTCGAAACTTGTTCTACTTCAATAATTTGACTTATACGAGACGTTATATCGTATTACTGCTTATTCTTTGTGCACACAGTTTACCCATTTGTCATACAAATATTGGTTCTCGTAGACCTGTGCTAGCCGTATTTAATTTCGCTTTCATCTCCCACAGAAAGCTAATTTTGCGATGACCTCCTTCGAGGCACTTTTACTTATGTGAGAAGGTAAATGAGAATTAAACATTGGTTGATTAATTATGTTTTCAATGGTAGTAGAGAGTTAAGTTGTATTCTTTGTTTATTTAATACCTCATCGTAGACGAATGCTACCATTGTCTTACGAAATGGTTTTTATTGTTGCATAATAGTTAAATTTAAGGTTTTTCCTCGTAACTGACATTGAGAAGAGATAGCGCATCAAATGGGTCATCGAGTCAGGCGCAGGTTGTTGCCCTAACATAAGAAAGAGTCAATACAATCTGTGGAAGGTAAGTAGTGCGCGTCGCCACCGCCTCGCTGGCGGGGTTACCTTACCACGTATCGTGGGCTTCCATTAGCAACGTTTGCTTTCCTTTCTCTCGCTCTCTGTACAAGCGAGACGGGGATAGGCCGATGCGTTTCTGTTTACGATGTGTGGCAGTGGAGAGTGCCGGCCAGTCTGAGACGCGCCTCACATACTTCCAAGAGACCGAAAGCTGGACGACCCTAGGAGAAAGTGCCGCGCGCCTTCTCACCCAATGATTTTGGTACCGGCTCATTTTTTATTTTCGATGAGATTGTAACACATACGCCATCTGGCCGGGCTTTGTACCGTTAACGCGCTATGATCTCCTCTATCGATGTTTTCTAATTTAAATTATGGTTGCAATCAGGTTAGATTAGGTTAGGGTTTTGTAACATAAAATTTAAAACGAGGTCAAGCAGGCGTTCCTACTATATTTTAAAGGAAGGTCGATCAAGTTATTTGAACTGACATTAAGGCGATTACTCCAAAGTGTAAGATATTATTCTAGCAATACAAGCGCGTATGAGAAATATTATTATATTTAAATGTTTCTGTGTTTTATCGTCAAAATATAGTTAAATGTGTGTAAAATGACAAACGTAGAAGAGATTAATAATAAATATTTTGTTATAATTCGTGGAGGTAGAAAAAACGAAAACCAAAAAATAGGAGCAAAATGTAAATTTCATACTTTTCAAATGTTTGATTTGCTAAGCAAATACAATAAACTCCTACCTGTGTCAACGTATAAGTTAGATTCAATATTCGAGTCAGTGAGACGACGCTTGAGCGACGGCCGTCAGTCAAATAAACAGAAGCCACGAATAACGTTCGAAGCACGACCGTTGCGTCATACGTATATATCCCTCTTTAAATGAATATATTTACTAAATACATTATGGCTATTAGTTTGGTCAAGGCGATTTTCGCAAGCATTGTCACAACACGATACGTTTTGTAAATATACGTATTTATGACTTATTGTGAAAATGGTAGGCGCTTTTGATTCACGTCTTTCGTAGTTGCTCTTACTCGTATGAATTGTGTCTAATAAAATGTGAGTTTTAACCATTTCATAATAAAATAAAATACACAACCAGACTCCAAATACTATCTGTACAATGTACTAACTTTTTCCTTACCTCGTGAAGCTTGCGTACATAGAATTGTGTCAAATAAAA
The DNA here is from genome assembly GCA_947562085.1 of Eudonia lacustrata. NCBI lineage: Eukaryota > Metazoa > Arthropoda > Insecta > Lepidoptera > Crambidae > Eudonia > Eudonia lacustrata. The sequence goes on along the minus strand of OX387315.1, from coordinate 9,815,157 downwards.
TATAAGTTTAAACCTTTTCATATTAAAATAAATAATACAGACTAAATAATATCTGTACAATGTACTAACCTTTTCCTTTACCTCGTGAAGCTTGCGTACATAGAATTGTGTCATATAAAATATAAGTTAAAACCTTTTCATAATAAAATAAATAATACAGACTAAATAATATCTGTACAATGTACTAACCTTTTCCTTTACCTCGTGAAGCTTCATCATCATCATCATCATCTCAGCCAAAAGACGTCCACTGCTGGACAAAGGCCTCCCCCAAATAATCATGGAGGGTATTTGCCGTAATCGCCACGCTTGGCAGGCGGGTTGGTGATCGCAGTAGGTATCGTGAAGCTTGCGTACATAGAATTGTGTCATATAAAATATAAGTTAAAACCTTTTCATAATAAAACAAATAATACACAACCAGACTCTTAATAATATATGTACAATGAACTAACTTTTTCTTTAACCTCGTAAAGCTTGCGTACATAGCAAGGTATGGCATCTGCTTAAGCGTTAACAAAACAAACATTGATTTTTATAAATCTAAACAGATGACCTTCTAAAATGTCATATCGAATCTCATTTCATTAATGTCCATAAAGGATTCCCTAGTCATACGCTTTGACTACCTTAATTGAATGCTACATAGGCACAGCGCGTTTACAGCGTCCTTCAACAATAAAATGCCTGCCTGCGATTACATCTTCCGGCGCGGTGTAATCTTTGAAACGCTTCATGAATCAATAACTTGAGGTTTTGAGCGCATAAGCATTATGCTGTACTTAGAGCCGTGTGACTACGACCAAGATAATTGTGCAATTTGGAACCAGCTGACCTCTGTCTATGATAAAAATGTCTACACGTCTCTTTTTAAGTTGCTCCGATACGTTTTTTGTTAGGTTATTTGTTGGTCAACAATTTCACCTTGTAATGAGATTATGTAAAATAGAACGTTTTTGTAACTGAGAATAAAATAACACACCATAACATCTATTTTAAGAGATTTAATGAAATAGTTTTTTGGTACCCAACCGTACACAAAATATGACACGTTTTTCGTATTCGGTACTGCTCCGTGCTTCAAAGGGAACAGCTAGACCAGACCACCTTGATGTCTTGATTCTTAGGTATTTTTAGTTGCCATAAACGAAGATTAACTCTTGTTTGCTTATCTTATTTTCATTATTATTATACTCGTATACTTTAACTTTGTTTTTCTTGGACAACTTCGGACTTAGATAAGTACTGTATGACATTGTGAAAATAGAAATCGGTACTTACCTGATTGTAATTTTTGCAAACTTAGACATTTTTTTATTTTGTTGTTTTTTTTGTTGTGATGAAAGTGTCCTTTTACGATGGGGCACTTTCCAATATTTTTGACGCTGTAAGGAAGAAAAGAGCTGGACACTTGCTGAATTTCTTGCCGATTCTTCTCAGTACAAGATCTCCTGCCCAGAGTAGACTTACGAACCGAATGCATAATGACGTTCATAAAAGCTATTTGTAGCCTAAACTGAATAAATTATTTTGTTTTTTTTTATGTATGCATATTTTCTTTTTGGAATTCACTCAGCCGTCGAAGCGCCCAGCTACTTCTTTTGCTAACCACACAAATTTTGTTGAACTCTCACGGTCCGTGACCTTGTAAATTGTCTGTTGATGTCCACATAATATTGTTTTGTAGACTATGGGCTTTGTTCTAAGAGCCGTTTAAAGTCTAATATTTTTTAAGGATGTTTATATTATGTAGATACACATACATTGATACTTTTAGCGTTCTCCTTTGCGGATGTTGTGTGTACCACCTCCTACCACCCAAACATTGAACGTGCCCGGTCATATTTGAATTATGTCATTCAAATACGTAAACTGTTTGCCATACATTTTCGTACCTGCTTCGTGATATGTGTTATGTATACATTAGTGCCTCGGTAACAGGGTGTGTATGTTTGAAATTTGACACTTTTATTACCGGAGTAGCGGATATGGTTTATTTACTAATTATTTGTCTAATGATTACTGAGCGCACCTCCTTATATGTGCTTTAATCGGCACACATCACACGTAAAAGGTGTCATATTTCGCAAAGCAACATTTTAAACTGTTTTTTAATATATTTGTTATGGCAACTTAGGGCGCGGTCCCATTGGGAATGGGAATATAATAGTTTACCAGTTTTCTGGTCACATTATTAGATAGGAAAATTCCAGTTCAGCTATTATACAACGTGTTACAAAAAGTTGTGGTCAAAATAAAAATATCCAAAGTGTATCCCATCTAGAACTTGTATGTGTTGTTATTAAGACATAATTATTAACTTTAATTTGTCATGCTATGGTTGATGAAATATTTATATTAATGAATTATGCGCGTCAGGCGCGCATAAGAAAGCAGCAGTGATCATAAATGTACACAGAGGTTACTAAACCACTAGGGCTGAGACTAGTTTATTTTGATGTGACGTCACAATAGCAATATTTAATTGAAAATTGCATTACAAATTAAAGTTAATAATCATGTATTAGTAACTCTGCATACAAGATCTAGATCGGATACACTTTGAATCTTTTCACGTTGTATATTGCCGATAAGTTTTTCTTGAACTACAAAATCGGACCGTTATGATTAATTATCTATGTTACTATAAAGTATCAGCACGTATAGATCGTTGATATACGATCAACGACCTCTGGCATGACACGATGCTTTAAATATTCGTTCTGAATAAAAGTAGTGTGTGCTATAGTTGCGCACAATAGGAGTGTTCGTCTGGGAACATGCAGAGTCAACGTCAGTGTCGTTTGCTGATTCCTATCGTATCGGAGACCATTGTTCAGGATATGTCGCGTTCCTTATTGTTCCATCGTCTGAACTTCGCTTTGAAATAGCGAGTTTAAAATGAGTGCACGCGGCCGGAATCCTTAAAGGTAGTCTATATCATGTAATTTGCATTAACGATGTACTTTGTAGTGTATAATAGCAGTATCATGAAGGTTTCGAGTTTTTTATCAACTAAGGAAACTTCGCAGCAGCATATAAATGATCATTCGGTAAAGTCGTTTAAGTTTAAGATGCTACCAAATAATAACTACGAAATTATATATTACAAGTAATAATGCATCGCTTCAGCTTGATAGTGATGGTGAGGCGCGTTTGTAGTTCATGGTTCATATTAAATTCAAATTCAAGGTTTTCATATGAGTTTTGTAAAATTTCCTTTATTTCGTACTGTGAACGAATGCTACTAATTACTACTAACCAACGAAAACTGATTTTGTCTGATGTAATCTAAGGATGTAACACAACTTGCTAGAAAGAAAAACCAGACCCTAAATTAAACGGATATCCGGTGTGCAACGGAAGTGTCTTACATACATTTATCGTTTCATCAAACGTAAATCTGATCATGAATTCAGTTTAAATTTTAAAGTGCTATAGAAAAAAACGTAGATGATGATTCACATAAACTCAATTACTTTGTATATTAATTAAGTAACAGCTTTTGTAATTTACCATGGAATTTTGACTAAACTAAAGGATTGCGTAACGTCTATCCGCATAGATTTTGTAGTAATTAATAATAATTTGTTCTTGGGTGTTTCCTGTTATTAATTTATACGTAAAACTGTCTACTAATAAGTACTAAGTCTACTGTGTTAACACCCACCCAATTAGTTATTATGTATGTTATCTATACTATTAATAAAGAGGTAAAGTTTGTGACTTTGTTTGTTTGTTTGTTTGTTTGCGGAGGCTAATCTCTGAAACTAATGACATTGGCTATATTTTATTTTAATAAAAATAATTTCCTTTTAAAATCTCAAATCCACGCGGACGAAGTCGCGGGTAAAGTGCTAGTTAATAATGTTTCTATTTTTATTCCTTAATATTGAGGGAGGTATTATGTCAACACTTGTTCCTTCTAATAGAGGCTTTGTCTAGGCGTTATTGCCTTTTCTACGAATCCCCGATTGTCAGGCAAGGACGCGAGACGCTGGCGTTTTAGCTTTCACCGTCAGATGCAAGGTACATCGTCATCTTTCATCGTGTGTCGACTCGATACGTCAAATCTCTCACATGTGAAGCGAGGTCACTGAACTTAACTTTTAATACGATATCAAATCTTTATTACCAACTACTTTAATTGATTACGCAATGACTTTCTAATGTTCACAAAATGTGTCTTTATGCGGTCATAGACGTAACGGATATAGATTAAATTTCGAGTTGATTAGGTATTATTTTGAGCAGTAATTCAATTAAAGTTTAGAATTTTCTGTCTTCAAGCTTTACAGTATACAGGGCGTCCCACGGCCATGCCACATGGAGGGAAAGTACCTTAATTATTGTAGATGGAACATTTTACTGAAAGAAGACTTTATTTTAGTTTTTAAAACAATTTTAACTGCATTCATGCATTTTTAAATAATTGCCTGGTTCAACCGGGAATAGAACCCGGTACACGAGTAAAAACCATTCTGTAGTTTTATCATACCGATCGGAAGCCTTCATCATAAGGATTATTTTTTGCTAATTAACATAGCATCAGAAATAAAAGGAAGACCATAAATTTTGACATTTTTAATTCAAAATTAATCAATTTAATTTATCTAATGCTCAAAATGAGTCCCATTCTGTTGAATACAAAGTCGTACTCTTTTGATTATTTCACTCCCTGACGCTTTTTTGATCATGTTATGGGTGAATATTTAGAATAATACGTCTAAGTTCTGTTTGTAGCTCGTGGAGACTTTCATACCGGTTTTTATAAACAAAATTTTTTACATTTATATTTTACATTTGAATTAAAATGTCAAAATTCATGGTCTTCCTTTTATTTCTGATGCTATGTTAATTAGCAAAAAATAATCCTTATGATGAAGCCTTACCGATCGGTATGATATAACTACAGAATGATTTTTACTCGTGTACCGGGTTCGATTCCCGGTTGAACCAGGCAATTATTAAAAAATGTATGAATGCAGTTAAAATTGTTTTAAAAATTAAAATAAAGTCTTCTTTCAGTAAAGTGTTCCATCTACAATAATTAAGGTACTTTCCCTCCATGTGGCATGGCCGTGGGACGCCCTGTATATAACTACATTTAAAAAAAACTTAATTTGTGTAACAAACACATAATACCTAGTAAGCAACATAGAGTAATGTAATTAGCACAGCCAAACTATATTAAATCTAGTGGCACTGAAGCCCACCCACTCAGCATAATTGTACTGGATTGGCACAGTTGTATTGTAACACGATTAAAATATTTATATTCAAATAATGTGTTGCGTTTATTGTGTAGTTAGAACTGAAAATCTGTTCCAAAATCCACAACAACCGGATTACTCGAGCAGGAAGATTGAGTGGATATTCAAACATCTCAACTTTCTCTTCACTTATTTTATTTTTCTTATTAAGGTCTTGGACGCGATCAGTGAAGGATTTGGGTATTCGTAGAATGGTAATGGCTGGATATAAATTATGACTCTTAAATTGATGGCTGAGACTTACGGGATGACGCGCTTTATGCTATCTCCGTCGCTATTTCCAAGACTAATATTAACCTCTTGTTTATTACATTTCCCTTGTGCATGTCTACTTTGTAGAGATGTCAAAAATCATGAATTATGTGACAAAATTGTATAGCCATCAGCGGCTTAAATTTTTAATGATGGCAACCTTTTCGTTGATTGATGCTTTTACAAAATACGTACGGTAGTTTTCACAACAAAACTACCTTTTTTATAGCTTAACGTGCGTACGTAAAGGAATGTCATGAACCCCTGACAAATAGCCTTTCCATAAAGAGTACAAGCACTCATCATCTTCCGGAAGGGATGGGTTAACTTCTGCACCGTACAAGATTGTAAATTAAAATCAACACATAATTAAAGAAATAATAAGTCTTGTGGGCGACGCGACGATCCGGTCGTTGACTTTTCGCAACAAGATGTATTGTTAATTTGCTTCCTGTGCAATAAATATAAAAATATAAATATAGTCTTCCTTTAAAATTTATACATTGATTAACTTGACCTTTCTTTATGTAAAATTCTTTGTGGGCGCTTGCGTTATTGGGTGGATGTTATCAAAAGAACGGTTCTTATTTATCTACACTTTCCAAGGCTAGACCCTTCACTTAGTCTTTAAGTTTTAGCCGTTTTAGATTGATCGTGATTGGTGACCAATTACTCCTCGCCTCGTTATGAAACCGATGAATCATGTCGTTTCTGTTTCTAGCTTAAAGCAAGAATTTGGACTTGGGTGTATTCAAAAAGCTTATCAAGTCAAAGTCTAAGTTCCTTACAAATAAACAAAGAATAAGCTCCGAAAAGTTATTTTGTGTTTTTTCTCTTTTACTCTAATTTGAAATGACGTTAACATGACGGGACAACACGGAACAACTATTCCGACCTTCATCATCATCGGCCTATCTTAGTCCACTGCTGGACATAGGCCTCCCCTAATGAGCGCCATAGCGCCCTGTCCTCAGCTTGACGCATCCAGCATCTGCCTGCAGTCCGACCTTATTCTTTGTTTATTTGTAAGGCTTTAAGTTTTTTGTTGTTGTGTGATGTAGATAGGTAAACTTTCTATAAATTCACTTATATTAGTAGATAGCACTAGAATTTGGAACTATTTGTTTTTAAATTAAGAAGGGACTTTATATAGTGAGCTTTAACTTTATGTTTCAACTGTTTATTTTAGACGGCTTTAATGCTTTTCATATCGTTTTAGCGGCTGACATTAGTTTTTTACTCCAAGCTAGAACCAGCAGCCGCTTATTTTCCCGTCTAAAATGCTTATTCCAGAATCATCACACTAACTTTATATGTTTTATCCTACCCTACCTTCTAAAGTTCCAAGTAGATGCAACTTGGCCGAAACATTGGATATTTCGAAAGGTATGCTTAGGATACCTATATCTAAGAGTCTGTGTTAAACCCCGTTTAAACATACTTTTAACAGTGTAAACATATCTTACTAGCTTTTTGACTATAATGTGATTATGAGAATTAGTTTATATAAGCAGATAATGAAATTATATTTTATAATAATTTGAAAATACAGTGTTTATTGTGGATGATACTTTTGAAACTTTTAAAGTGACTATGCCAATCTTAATCAAATGCAAATCTAAAACAGGCGACCAAATGGCTAACGAATTTTTACTTTCTACGAAATGACTGGTGTTGTATGACGATTCTAATGAAAGCAAATTTCGTATAACACTTTCCTCCGATGACCCACCGCTGCGAGTGTTTGATAAAAGTGTGTAGTAAAAAAAAAAACTGGTCTTTGTAACTGTAATATGCGGGCGGGCGGGGGATGTAGGTCAGACACATTACCGCTGCCGGCCGGTCCACCTGCTGCCTCGCTGAGGAAGTTGAGGAATTTGGCCTCACCTCGCCCCCTGTCGAAAGCAAAAATGTGCGATCACTTTCTTCGCTAAAAAAACGTATCGTCATTCAGTGGGCACGTGTGTTATTGTGAAGTCATCAAACTAGCCGAACGATAATACTCTGTCATTCAGATTGGTCCGACGTAAATTTCTATGATTCAGACTTTGTAAAGAATTAATTGGGTCAAAGTATACCTATTAAATTGCTGACCTTTAAGTTACGTGGCATTGTGGCTAGCACGCGCGTGATTACAATAGATAATAGAGAAAAATCGTAATAAAAGCGCGCAGCGTTTTTCAAAGCGGTGTGTACCAAAACTGTCTAAACCCTACATTGTGTTTTCAAGGTATACTGTTTCTTGAAATGCACATAAAGCAATGTCTACATCATTAAAGAAGAAATTAAATTAACCTACTACATTGTATGTAGTTAGAAAACTTAATTTAATGCAAGATTATTTCTACTTGTTCCGTGGGAAGTAAACGTTGTTCGTATACACTATGATTATGTAGACCGGAAATAATAACGTCGGCATTTCGTATTGACACACCAACCTATTTTGGAACTGCTTCGTTTGCTCATTAGCTTGAACGTAACATTTTTAACAATTTATTTTTTTATTTATTGTTTTTGTTTTTATTTTTTTGTTTTTATTTAACAATTGTCTGTCCTCATTTTACCATACGTCATTTTAGGTTAGAGTATTGATTATGAATGTTTTAGTGTTTGAATATACGTCCATACATTTATTCATCTATTAGTACTATACAGGGTATCTCATTGAAATGGGTCAGTATGGGAAAGTCTGAAACTATAAGACATACGAAGATCTGTTCTTAGGAACCATGTCATCGATTTTAATTAGAAGAAAAACTGCATTCTTACATTTAAAAAAAACCTGTACTCAGCTCGGGAATCAAACCCGGTTGTTTTGAAAAAATAAACTTACACTATTTCTATTTAGATATCGATTGTGTAGATTTTAAGCAGTAAATGGCTCTATGAAACATGATGTCTAAAATTAATAAAATGCATTGTTTTCACATACTTTAATTTATTTTAGTAGGTGTTCGAAGTGACCACCGTTTTTATTAAATACAATATTCAACACGTTTAGGTAACGATATTACAATTACAAAACCAGCAAAGAGGTACAAACAACCATAGAGACAACTTTACATGCCTGAACTTGTTGAATGTCACGGTGGTCACTTCGAACACGTAGGTACTAAAATAAATTAAAGTATGTGAAAACAATGCATTTTATTAATTTTAGACATGTTTCATAGAGCCATTTACTGCTTAAAACCTACACAATCGATATCTAAATAGAAATAGTGTAAGTTTATTTTTTTCAAAACAACCGGGTTCGATTCCCGAGCTGAGTACAGGTTTTTTTAAAATGTATGAATGCAGTTTTTCTTCTAATTAAAATCGATGACATGGTTCCTAAAAACAGATCTTCGTATGTGTTATAGTTTCAGACTTTCCCATACTGACCCATTTCAATGAGACACCCTGTATAGTCTTTTACTTTCTCTATCCAGTGCTTTTTTTATAAGTTTGTATTTCATAGAATCGCGTGACAGAGTGGTAGTCCAAAATGTGGTCTCCGCTGAAAACGGTTACTCTGTCACAGTATTTTCTGAAACACCACCATAAAGAAAAAAAAATATCGAAATCGAAAGATATTCGATATACGTGAAGCAAAAACTTCGTACCCCTTTTTATCACACTTATAGTTTATATAGAGAAGGTTATCCAAATGTTAATATTTTTGTTAATTATGCATAAAAATACATTAAATCAATAAAACAAACGCAACACACACTACCATGTATTTGACACACACGTATATACTCTTTTCAAAAATTTCAAAAATGGAAGAGGAGCGGCCGAAATCTGTCAATGCCAATCCAAACTCACATTCTATCTTTTTAATTTTTCATTGCTTGGGATACAATCCGTGCAGCCTTAATAAAATTACTGGGCGACCACTAGTAATCATTAATTAGTCCTAATAAAAAATACATGCAACTTTTATTAAAATCAAACATTAAAACCATAATTATCAATAATTAAAAAACGCCAAAAACAGAAAAATTACGATATATTGTAGGTTAAAAAGAAGAACAACCCAATTATCTAATCTTATTATGACTGTAAATACCCAAAATGGTATAGATCCGTCTTAAAACCTTAAAATAGCATTGCTTTTATACCGTCATTAAAACCAAATTCCTGTTAGGTATGTTGTATAAAAAATAGATAATAATACATAAAAACTAGTTTGCTCATGTAAAAAAATGGGCTGGTTTAATTTACCAAATATTAATACTTTAAAGCATAGTTAATATAAATGTGCATCTCGTACGGCGAACGTTCACACCCGCCGGTGAAAACCGGATTCAATTCATTTAGCAGCCAAGATTAGACGGAACGTAGACGGGACAACAGTCGAAGAAATAAACTTTCTTTTTATGCTATAGGTAGGTAAAGTTTACGCCAACGTTTGTGATTATTGATAATTTGTAAATGCACGTATCCTGTTCAATACTGTTAAAAGCAATATTTACTACGTGTGAGTGAATTTTGAAATGAAACACTCGTAATTTTAATGTCGAATGAAATTTTTGTTCATAGTGACCTTAACATCCACGAGATACAACTAATTAAGCAAACTCGATGTGTTTTAAACGATTGTTGTGAAATAGATTGTAATTTGAATTTTCTTTCGTCAGCCGAAAGATTATAATGATATCGACATACGATGGGAGTGGATTGTGTCCGTTATGGCGCGAGCCTTGAGACTGCGTGTCAAGGTCGCCGCTCATCTTCTAACGCTTGCATAGCGAGGCGCGGCCGCCTTTATACGCGCCGCGGAACTTGTAAATATGTGTTGGCACTCATTTGATGACATGTGCTAAGTTCTATTTCACAAGCGATGACCGCTCGTTGCCTATATGTCCCTGCTTCGCGCCGAACGGCTAGATGTTATAGTTGAATGCGGAACTTGTAAATATGTGTTAGCACTCATTCGATGACATGTAATCATCATCATCATCAGCCTATAAACGTCCCACTGCTGGGCACAGGCCTCCCACGTGAACAATAGCACGTGGGGATAATGGGTCATAACCCACCACGCTGGCCCAATGCGGGTTGGTGGGTTTTAACGACTGCCATCTTACGCCAACAACCGAGACCAACGGCTTAACGTGCCTTCCGAAGCACGGAGGAGCTCGAGATGTTTTTTAATTGGTCACCCATCAGGCGACCCGGCATTGCGAAAGTTGCTTAGCGGGCTAGATCGCAAGCCTAACGCGCTAGCCGCTGCGCCATCGAGCTCCTCTTGAGAAAGAGAGAGAGATGACATGTGCTAAGTTCTATTTCACAAGCAATGACCGCTCGTTGTCTATAAGTCCCTGCTTCGCGCCGAACGGGTAGATGCGCGAGTTGAATGCGAGAAATCTTTAATCTGCTTTATACGCGCCACAAAGCCTGTAAATATGTTGGCACTCATGTTCACAAGCGATGACTGCTCGATGCCTGTGTCCCTGGTATTTTATTCGGCTTTATTCGATTTATTAAAACACTAGCGTCCGCTCGCGGTTTCACCCGCGTGGTTCAAGTTCCCGTGGGAATATCGGGATAAAAAGTACCTATCCTATATTTTAATCCAGGCTATAAACTATCTGTCTGCTGAATTTCATCTAAATCTATCCATCCGTTGCAGCGTGAAGAAGCAACAAATATACACACATACATGCACACAAACTTTCGCATTTGTAATATTAGTGTGATTCGATTTATTAAAACACTAGCGGCCGCTCGCGGTTTCACCCGCGTGGTTCCCGTCCCCGTGGGAATATCGGGATAAAAAGTATTCTATAATTTAATCCAGGTTACAAACTATCTGTAGGCCGAATTTCATTTAAATCCATCCATCCGTTGCAACGTGAAGAACTTGAAGAAGCAACAAATATACACGTACATACACACAAACTTTCGCATTTATAAAATTAGTGTGATAGTGTGATTGGTAGTCTAAAAATAGATGCTAGGGTAGCATGCAAGAATTTGTGCTTCTATCCACATAACTGTTAGAGTGGGTACTAAAGTGCAAATTTTTCTAACATGATAACTAATTAATGATAAATAATGTGTTAATAGTAATCTTAAAATAATTGTAAAGTCCTTCGCGATACGTTAGCAGTTCATTGCTAGTATGTTTACGATAGTGTAAACAAGTTATCCCGTACGATATAACGATGTTACAGATTAATTAGGCATCAATGTACGAAGTTACGCGAAAACGGGTGTTTGACGATGCACATGCCGAGGCCCTGCCCGGCAGGTGTGTCGAAACGATCGATGGCCCGCCCGCTCGGCCGCTAATCGTCACTGGATACTAGATGCGTTTCGCAACAACCGGACCTTCCACTCACTCGTAACGCTCGATCGGCTGTAATTCGAACGTGTATCGATTGAATCGAGCGTTCCGATTCTCGATTAAATTCTTGTTGACTAAAATACTCGGGTATCAGTAAGTGACATGCAATTATTCTGGTTTAAAGTTTGTTGATTAGACGACAATGTGACTTTGCTTCTTAACAGTCAACACAAAACAATTTTTTGTTTGAACGCGCTAATCTTCTGAACTACCATTCGGATTAGAAAAAATATTTTAGCATTTAATAGCCCAATTTTTGTAGAAGACTAATACAGGGTATGAAAAAACCCTTACCGAAGCCGTAATATACGCATAGTGCATAGTCAACATTAAGTAAAAATAAATCTGGGAAACGACTTTTATTTTTGGGTATCAAAAATAGGTGTTATTTATGACACGCAATGGAACGCGTGCAACTTAGTGTGCGTACGATACGAGGCGGCCGGCCGCGAGCCGCCGCATCATTGTGTGCCTTCGTCATTCATTGCGGTTTGTAACTTAAAACGTCTCTTTTTAATTGAAAATGGAAAAAAAATACTAATGTTCCTTTAAAAGAAAATTTAATAATAACCTTTTTGGAATCTGTTTAAAAAAGTTATTAGTAAATTTTCTTTTTTTTAATTATTTAACTTAATTTTTTTAATTTTTTTTTTAGTAAAAGCAAAAACCGTAAAAAAAAATTTTTGACTTTGTTCCTCAATAACTCCTTAACTATCTCAGGTTCCCAGGTATGGCTCTATACAAGAAAGTAATAGTAATGATAGGAACAATCTGTATTTTTCGTATTCGTTAAGCTTTTTTTCATACCCTGTATATAGGCTTTAGAGCCGTGCAAAAAAAAACAGAAAAACGGGCCATTTGGGCGACGCAAGCGACCCGGTGCGGTGGGGGGACAGCTAGTTTAATATATTTGTCAAAATATTGTAGAAAAAAATTCTGCGCTACCATGTTTTAAAAGTCCAGTTTGACATTATTATGGTGTTTAAAAAGGTTTTATTATTACAGAACATAATAACACCTAATTTCGAAATGCATTTCAAATTAATGCACGAAAAATGTCATTGTCATTGACATGTACACCGGTTGTTGAATGTGGGACAGTCGACTCCTAATTAAATACATAATTATAATACTATGTTTTACGTTACTTTTAACATATTCAATATGTATAGGTACCTAATTACTTACCTAGTCTGTATTTTAAAATTTGTCTTTTTTGTTTTTAAGAAATAAAGTTTGATAGGTACTGGGTAAATTAAAACTAAACTGCTTACTAATTTGTAAATATTTTTTTATATTTAATTACATTTTTTGATAAGGTCGAAGTGAATAAAATGTTGTAATAATATGTAAACTAATAGTTAAATCTAGTGTTAATTGAAAGGTTGTGCATTCAAACACAGTACCTAACAGGTTTGACTGAGTTTCTCTTATAAGGTTACGTTTGCCTACTTCTGCTTCAAATATGCATTATTTAGTAAGAACCTGCGGAACCAGCTTACCGAACACTAAAGCTACTCTGTAAAAACTGAAAAGACACATGAAAGAGCGTTTATAAAACCTGTCTGACTCATTGATAAACACTGAAAGAGTGTACTGAAAAAAGTTTGAATAGCCAATGCAGATGTGTGATAACGCAGACGATACATAAATTATGCAGTTTGAAGGATAAGGGGGGATTCAAGGCCGGCAGCGCAACACATCCCGCCATTCACCTTCCGTACGCGCTGCCCACCGCCACTGCCAAGGCTGCCTTGCGAAACCACTCCATCGCAACGCGCGCCGCCACCGCGCCGCACCGCGCCGCACCGCCCCACTATCCACTTACACCAGACCGGCTTATGAAAATAATGTCGCAACCACCCGCTCCGACACTGGCCTTCAAACGACCACTATCCTCAGATTAAAAAGTCAATAGCGCACCATCGTGTGTTTAAAATGAAATATTGCCAACATTCGTCTCGACATTCCAGCGCGTTGTCGCACCCCGATTAACGAAGATTCTACAGCAAAAAATCGTGATGTGAACCTTTCGAACGGCGACGACTTCCTTGCGTTTCGGCTCAACGCGGAAAACTTCGGCCATCCGGGGTGACTGGCCAAGTCGCCTTGAAAAATACGAATTAATAATCACCAATTAAAATCGCCCTTTCTCATCCATGCGAAAATGCAATTTTGGCAGATGTCGTCTGAGAGCTTGCTGATGCGAAACCGGTGCACACCTCCATTGCAATGTGTAATGAATTATAGAATAGAAACCACAACGCATTCAGAATTAAGTTGGCGTGAAATCGTAGAGATTTTTCTGGTAAATTATTCATGTGGCTCACGTTGGATTGACTTTCGAGGCGTTCATGAGAAAGCATTTCACTCTTATTATGGGAGTTGAATATTTTGTAAATGTAAAATAGGTTTAATCATGGTTTAATTCATAAATTCAATTACATTTACTTTTTGGTATTAAGTTTAACTACGATGTGCTTTTGCAATATTTGTAGAATTACTTATAATGTAAATGGTTTGACCTATAAGTGTTTGTTTGTTTGCGCATCTAATGCTATTGACTAGGTCAAGGATATCTTTAAGATAATAATTAAGATTGTTTATTAAATAGTCTAATATTAAAAGTTGATTATTAATTTAAATCCCGTTATGGGATAATTGATTTATATAATTCTATATTAGTCGTTCATGTCGGAATTCAGTGGGTGTACGAGTAGCACCGCTCGCGTTTCGTGCGGGCCGCGCGGGCGCATGCGTGTAACGGATGCGTTTTTAGTCCGGTTAGCCGACGGCCGCGGCGCGCGGGCGGAAAGTGTGTTAATGCGTGCGCGTTTTGCGCAACCAACCGCGCACGATATGCGCCACCACCCCGCTCCCGTACGTAGTCCCGTTGTTACCCATCGAGTTTATTACCCCACATTTATGGGCATTAGAGCTTATGAAACGTCGATCAGCTGCGGTTTGCTCTAATGCGAAACTCTAGTGTACGTTGTGTACGTAACTTGTGACATTTTTAACATCGTAAAACGTGTAATAGCGAACTCATCAAAGAACACCACCCCTTTGATTTCCTTAGGTGTCGTAAGTGACGTTTAAGGGGACTATAAAATAGAGCGGTCTCACTTACTGAATGAGGAGTAAAAGTAGATGTTATGGTGATTAATGTGGAATGAAACGTTTAATTCTTGTAACTTTAAATAGCTTATTGTTTACGCGAATACTACACATTGAAATGAAACAACTTTTACGGATCTACTCGCGTTTATTTTACACATTACCTACTAATGTTTATCGTGACGTTTCGAACCCTTTGCACACATCTCATCACATATTATAGCCTCTGTCTCTGATTTCAAAGGATCTTATTTGCTACTTTACCATTGTGTCATACAGTCATCGTGCATTGAATAACCTGTGGTTTTCAATAAACAAGTGATATTACAGTGCAGTGGCGTTTAGCAAATAACTTTTTGGCTTAGTATGTCAGGTGAGGCTGTGCCCGGATGCCTCCCCAGTCATGCCGTTTTATGGAAATACCGCGTCACCATCTGACCGCTTTCACATTTCGTTAACTTGCTTTTGCACACAAAGGTCAGTCAGGTACGCAGAATGTTAACGTTCTACGTAAAATATAATTCGTAAACTGTTAGAATCAAATTGGTTGATTTTCAAATGTCGTTATGATACTAATTTGTGGAAAATTTATTAGTATATGTAAATATTTTAAGTACTTGATTGGATATCGTTCGTTTTGCACTAAGTTAATTTTTAGGTAGTCCTCAAAGTCTTAAAAAAAACTTTTTTAAATTGTTTGATACATACTATTAAATGCATTCGCGAAATATCATAATCATTAAGTAGTGAAATTTGCGCTAAACTACGTTACTCACTTTCGCAAAGCAAACTTAATGTAGTTACCTCACTACGAATAGTCATTTGCTGAGTAACTCGATGACGTTAATGATAATAGTAACTTTTATGACCAGTTTTTATTTGAATTAAGTTTAACAGCCGGACTAATTACATGGTTTTGTATGGCCTAAGAATTGGAATAATATTCTTGTGGTTGTGGCATGAATAATTGCAGACAACGCAGAATTTATACGGGTTTTTGCCTTTTTACATAATCACTTTAAAACCAAGGGCAACATTGACAGCAGCACCAGATTCTTAAGTAGCTACTTAATAATATGGAGTCTGCCATTATGCATGCCACAACCATATTGATATCCCAAATCTCAAGCTATTAGGTCAGAAATGAACCAGCAAGAAAACAGCATTTTTCTGTATCAGGTTCATTCAAATTCACAGTTTGTTTAGGTACAAGTTAATACAAGTTCCGGCTAGACGTGCGATCTCAATATTCTGCATAATGATACAGTTAACTTTTATAGGATACGAATCTCCATAATGATTTACCTCACGATAACTTGATAACATAATTTATGAGTCATTTAGGAATCTTATCAAAACACATCCCAGTTCAAATACCTTTATGTATTTTTTCGACCTTGCTTTCAAATTGAGAATCATTTATGTCGGTTGTAAAACCAGGAAAATAAACGGGGAAGGCCCTATCACAGAAAAAAATACCAGCCTTTATTTTTTATTTTTAAAGGAATGTTTATCTTGTAAAGCAAAATGGCCCGTGCCATTTTGCTTATATTTTGCTATCGATATAGCCTAACGCCCGTTCCCTAAGTATGTTCTCCAGTATGCAAAACAACAGACAGATAGAAATCTGTAGTATAGTTTTGCATACTGGAGTTAGAAATTTGACATAATGTGTATGAAGCTTATGTCAAATTTGTATCTATAGTAGGCAAAACAACATATAGATAGGTTATTGGGAACGAGCGTTAAATCTTTTCCCATCTTTTGTTTTATCATCACCCGCCTAAGTACGCCCCAATGCTGGGCTCAGATGGGGGTACTATGAGCTTTTAAGCAGTATTGTAGTTGCAGTTGTAAAAACAAGACGCATGTAGCGGCTTACCTATAAGCGTCTCGTTTTCACAACTGCAATAACATTGCAGTAATATAACTTTGAGAACTCATGATAAGATCCCAACCCTTCCTACATGAACATGGGGAGATTCTTACATTACCTGGTCCAATGCGGGTTGGTGATTTTTAATGATTGCCA
Organism: Eudonia lacustrata; assembly: GCA_947562085.1. Lineage (NCBI taxonomy): Eukaryota > Metazoa > Arthropoda > Insecta > Lepidoptera > Crambidae > Eudonia > Eudonia lacustrata. Next base: position 9,798,146 of record OX387315.1, on the reverse strand, counting down.
TCAGACAACATACAGAATCAACGCCTTCATGTGCTTTCCGAGCACAGAGGAGCTCGAGACATTTAGATTGGGTGATCCATCCGCTGACCCGTCATTGCGAAAGTTTCTTGACTTGCAATATCTATTATCATAATTAGAAGCAGAGTGAAATGTTTTTTTTATTTTCCATACGGGTTAGCTTAAGTACTTGGCCTCCAGCTCACCTGTGATGATAAGGCCGGTGGGAGCGTACCTTTCTGAGAGTCTTCAACAACTGAAGCACTGCTTTGTCAAATCTTATTGAATGAGTGTGGGATTTCCTGCATGCTTGATATCGGATGTGCATAAGTAGGTGAGCGGCTGCCCGCCCGGTTGGATGTGGGCTAACAAGTGTCCGGCAACTGATTGATAATGAGTTGTGTGTCATCGGTCCCGCGCAGAGCGGCCTGCTGCGTTAGGCCCGACCTCCACTACTTTTGAAAGTTGCCTAGAGATTTTTTAAAAGTCTCTCATTACCTCACAATATTAGTTATTTTGAGGTATTCCACGAAGCACACCCAGAGGCGTGCGATCTTTATATCGGTTCTGCTTGCGCAAACACAATAATAAATAATGTTACTAAGTCTGAGTTAGATAGAATTAAGTAATAAATGCCATGGCTGATACGCGGATTTAAATATGATGTGTACATATATTTTTGCATAGCCCTAATCTTTTTTTACCCGACTGCGTCAGAAGAAGGGTTATGTTTTTCGAGTGTATGTATGTATGTCTGTTTCTTTGGCACGCCCTACAACCCAAACGGCATGGTGGATTTTAACATATGAGGTGTCGTTAGATTTGTTTTGACTGTGGGAGTAACATAGGCTATAAAAAAATATAAAAACATTGGCCGGGTTAGCTATTAGTAGTCTTGACCCCAAAAAACTGTTAGATCGACCACACGATCAAAATTCTTTAAACGAACTACAACGTCTACGGAATTTAAAGGATATGGCCAATTTTTCTATGGACGTAAATGTAGTTAATAATTTTCATTTAGGTACAGCAAAATGTTTTGGTGTTTTTTTGTTTTCGAGAATATTAGCAGATTTTATTCTCATGTTTTAAAAAACTCAAAGAACTTGCCAGTCAAAAGTATTAGGCGCAGGACACAGAAAAGTCGTAAGTCGCGGAGGGGGCGCGGCCGGGGCACCCGCCGCCGCCCGCCGTCTCGACTTTTTAAAACATATAGAAAAGACGAGGCACGGACGTGACGCGTAGGGTTGCCACCTTTTTTTGAAGGTAAAATAGTATTTTTTTCAAATCATTGCTAAAAATATACTATATTTTATATATACTATTAAAAAATTTAAGAATAAAAATAGTACACATTTATTTTTAGTAAGTAATTATTTATTTTTCCTTGTGTATTTGTTATTAGTCTTAGCTTTGGTTAACAAAGTCTTATTATTTTAAAAATGGTTATAGGAGTCTGAACAATTTAGATCCATATTAAATAAATCCTTTCTTCTTGCCATTTTATATTAATTACGACAAAAAATCTTTCCGTGAAAGGTGAAGTTGCAGGTATGGACAGTAAAAAGGAAATAATTTTAAATGTATTTGTTAAATTTGTATTGAGTTTCTAAAAAGCATTTGCCATTTTTCAGCAGTATTTTTAGATTTAAACACTTGTTCGTTGCTTATTTTTGAAATAATTTCATTAACTATAATTATTTCTGAATACAAATTGTTGACATTAATATTTAATTTAGTGACAAAATTTAAAGGATCCAATATGCTCTCGATTTGTTTAAATTCAATTTTCGTGCTTAAATTCAGAAATTGGCATTGGTTGAGCCAATTAGTTGGGTTAAAATCAAACAATTTATTTAAATATATTAAACATTTTTCAACAATCGGCGGCATTCATCAACAAATTTGAAGTTGACGTTTATTGTTGTTTTTTGAATTTATCGCTTCCGGGAAAGGCTAAGGAAACTAAGCCCAATACTGCCAAGAAGTTGACGTAAAAAGGATCCCAGAAAAATAAAATTACCCGCCCGCTCCCCTCCCTCGTCCGCTCGCGACCGGGCCCTGTTCTTTCTGTATGTTTTACAATAGGGCGCAGACGAGTAAGCGTCGTGCCCCCGCCCTGTCTTTTCTATATGTGTTGCGTTGCGACGCTTCTATACATTTTGTATGAAAGGGACGCGGAAGAGACATTTGTCTGCGCCTCGTCTGAGTCTTACGTCTTTTCTGTGTGTGAGCAATGTTGAATGCAACGTGAAATATTTCTAAATACATTGAACCAACCAAGCCAAGCGGCGGTGGCTAGCTCCATTAAATCCGCACTCTCTTTGGTTGGTGATTGTCCCCGTCTGCGACAACTATCAATATTCAATGTATTTAGAAATATTTCACGTTGCATTCAACATTGCTCAAATTGAATTCTGGGATCGCAGAGCTTGTTTTTTTCTTTTCAGTTTTTTCTCTTTGCAATTATTTTTTATATAGTTGTTTTAGCAGTCGGGTTTTTTTTATTTTATTTTAATAATTGTTTACTGTTATTTCCGCATGTGGTTTGTAAATAGTTAAATGAAGAAAACCGTCATTTTATACAATTTAACCATAAAACAAAAAACTCGAAACACTTACATTCTGGAACAGCTAATTAGCAGCTCGCTGGTGGACGCAGTTCCGTAGCTCGTGCACTGGACGAATGGCACGCATGCACTATATCTGTGTATGTATGTCTCACATGACTGGTTATTACATGCCAATAGCAGTGTACTGTTAACCGTCTAAAATATACTGCAATCGTCCGGCGCTTGCGTTTACGCTAAGCTACTATGCGGGGGTTGCGGTCGTAGCGAGTCAATACTGAGCCCAGTTAACTTATTGTTAGGAATCGCAATAGTGGGTTGAACCACTGTTGCGATTGCGGTAATACATTTATGATAGTAAGCCGGCAAATTAGTATACGGCCCGCTGGCGCCGCCTGATGGAAAGCTGTCACCGCAGCCCATGGACGCTTGCAACACGCGCGTGCAGTCAACCCCGAAGCTTAGGTTCTCATGCCTATATGCCCTGTACTGTAATGTCACTGAATTCTTTAAACCGGAACACAATCGGCAATGCATAATAATACTGGCAGCAGAAATCGGTGTTAGGGTGATCGCTAACCAATCTGCTTCTGGGCTGGATACCACCTGAATATATCACTTAATACGATCTAGACATTAGAATTATAGCAGATTTTTCACAGCTGCACTATTTGTAATTAAGTTTGCTTATCTATTACATGAAGTTGATCCACTTCCAGTGTAAAGTTGTTGGACTTGATATTACTTAATTTTATAGCTACCGATGAGTTTTAATTATTTTTTAATCAGTGGATGCCGTCCTAAGCGGTAGTGGTTGAGCGGGACGCGGGGCCCGGTGCGCCCGCGCCTCGGAAGCGGCGAAACGTGCGCGCGGCATTAGTATGCGGCTGGACGCCGCATCACAACTTTCTCGACATTCTTACCGGCATCGGCAGCGAGTGCCACATTGTATCGAAACGCTATTTTTGTTTATCAAGTCTTGATAGCGGAATCGCTCGCGAATGGATAGAGTACCTATAATTAGCTGAGTTACATGTAAATTTTCTTTGCGATTTTTTAAATGCATTATTTTCCGTTGAAATATATTTTCTTGTTTTACATAGATCTCTCCATATCAATAATATAATGCATACATATATTTTATTATATCGTAATTTAAGATCTCTCTATCAATAAGAATTAGTAAATGGATACTAATAGCAAAAGGATTTAAGTTTGATCTATTGCTGGCTAAACAGTCGTCATTGAACTGAATTGTCTAATGCGGTTTCAACGTTAAACGCCCAATCACCTACCCGTTTAACATTAGTACTAAGTGTTGGTAAACGTTATTTAATAAAACAAAACACACTTTAATAACCCTGAATAATAATATAAATGCGAAGCTGTTTATTTGTCCTTCTTTCGCGGATCGACCTGAATCTTTGCACAAAGATCTTTGCACACACTTTGACCATTTGCAAAGCAGCAGCATTTCCTCGATTCACGCCTCCCTCCTTTCTCACAACATGACAGCGCATAACATTAGAACTGGTAATTCAGCGGTGCACACCCCCACCACAACCTTACCGTTTGAGGTCGAGTTCGCTAACATCCGCGGACTCCATGCAAACCTCAATGCCGTCCATCACCATCTTGAGACGGCACGGCCAGCAATGTTATTCTTGACGGAGACGCAAATAATCTGTCCGGCTGACACCACTTACCTGCACTATCCGGGCTTTGTGCTTGAAGAATCCTTCAAAGCCAAAGCCGGAGTTTGCTTGTTCGTTCGGACGGATGTTTGCTGTCGCCGTCTGCGCTGTCTGGAAGACCCTTCCTTTTCCCTCCTTGTGGTACACGTCGACTTGGGCTCTCATAACCGTGTCTACGTCTGCGTCTACCGATCCCATAATGGCGACATGGAGACAACTCGACTTATTGAACACCTTAGCCGGGTGGCAGATAAAGCGCAGGAGCTGTTTCCATCGGCGGAATTGGTGTTTTTGGGGGACTTCAATGCTCACCACGAGTTGTGGTTAAGTTCCTCCAAAACTGACCATGCTGGTAGAACTGCCCACGCGTTCGCTCTCACGCACGACCTGACTCAACTGGTGAACCAGCCCACCAGGATCCCAGACGTAGTCGGTCACGCGCCCTCTTTGTTGGACTTTTTGCTGACGAGTCGCCCAGCTGGCTACCGAGTGGAGATTCGAGCTCCTTTGGGATCTTCGGATCACTGCTTGGTATCCAGTAAAGTGCCTCTGGTCCCGCTACCGCCTTTAGCGGTATCGAAACGCCAGATTTGGCACTACTCGTCGGCAGATTGGGATGGTATGCGGGACTATTTCGCATCCGTTCCTTGGGGGCAGCGCTGCTTCAGTGGGAAGGACCCGACAGCTAGTGCGACTGCAGTTGCTGATGAGATAGTTTTAGGGATGGAATACTATATTCCGCACTCCTATCTCATCAGCAAAGGCAGGCGCAACCGATGGTTCAACCGCGAGTGTGCCAACGCTGTTGATAACAAGCAGGCGGCATACCGCGCTTGGATCAGGGGTAAAGCTGTTGGGGATCCCGAAACCCGCTCGCTGAAAGCAGCCTATAATTATGCCACCAAGTCCTGCAAAAGAGCTTACATTAGAGCGGATGCCCAGCGTGTTGCACGAGTCGGCCAAGAACTACTGACGCATCCTACGGGCAGCCGTAGCTACTGGCGTCTGGCCAAAGCCGTGCAATCAAACTTCTGCCAACCCTCGCTGCCACCATTGAGATGTCCTAACGGAACTTTAGCTCACAAGCCGCAGGAGAAGGTCGATCTCCTGGCCAAACTCTTTGCGGCTAACTCCCGAGTCGATGATTGCAATGCACAGCCACCTACCTCTATCTCTCACTGTGGCCACACAATGCCCGATTTTAAAATCAGGCAGTGTGACGTCCGTGCGGAGCTGCAGGCAATCGATGTCCGGAAAGCTAATGGCCCTGATGGCATCCCTCCAGTAGTACTAAAAATGTGTGCAGCGGAGTTGTCCCCCGTATTAACGCACCTTTACCGTCTCTCGCTCTCTTCAGGTTGTGTGCCGGAATCTTGGAGAGAGGCTAATGTGCAACCGGTCCCCAAAAAATGTGATCGGTCAGATCCATCGAATTACCGCCCCATAGCCGTAACTTCAGTTTTGTGCAAAGTAATGGAGCGCATTTTAAATAAACAACTTGTCCACTACCTAGAAGAACACTCCATCATTCACGATCGCCAATACGGGTTTCGGCCGAAGCGGTCAACGGGTGATTTTCTAGCGTACGTCGCACATCTCTGGGGTGAGGCTATTGACAAGCGTGGTGAGTCGGTGGCTGTTAGCCTCGACATAGCCAAGGCATTTGATCGGGTCTGGCACAAAGCTCTTCTCTCCAAGCTCCCGGCATACGGTCTGCCTGCACAGTTCTGCAACTGGGTCGCTGGCTTCCTGCACGAGCGTAGAATTCGTGTCCTGTCTGATGGATGCGCTTCGCGGCTCATGTCAGTGAACGCTGGTGTCCCTCAGGGTTCCGTTCTGTCACCCACGTTGTTTCTTCTGCATATCAATGATATGCTTCCACTTGGAAATATTCATTGCTATGCAGATGATAGTACAGTGCACGGTGGGTATAACGGTCACCCTGCGGCTGGGCGAGTCGAAACTGAAGAGAAACGAGTGAATCTTGTCATTGAGCTCAATCGGGTATTGGACCTCATATCTAATTGGGGCTCCAATAATCTTGTTGAGTTCAATGCCAAGAAAACACAGGTATGTGCGTTTACGGCCAAGAAGTCACCATTCCTTCCCCTTCCAACTCTTCAGGGCACATCTCTAAGCCTGCAGAGCAATATCAACATGCTCGGTATGACGATTCGCTGTGATCTGAATCAAAAGGACTACATCGAAGCCGTGATCAAAACTGCCTCACGAAAACTCGGTGTCCTGAACAGAGTGCGGCGATTCTTTACGCCTGACCAGTTGTGTCTTTTGTACAAGACTCAGGTACGGTCTTGCGTGGAGTATTGCTCGCACATCTGGGACGGTTCCGCAAAGTACCTTCTCGATGCCTTAGACAGATTGCAGCGTCGCGCTGTACGCATTATCGGCAATGCAGAGGTCACTAATACTCTCGAACCCCTACAATTGCGTAGAGATATAGCGTCACTCAGCGTTTTCTATCGCTTGTACCACGGCGAGTGCTCTGAAGAACTCTTTGACCTTATCCCACCTTCTCCCTTCCTCCATAAAAGTACACGAGGCGTGAAGAAGCACCTTGTGGGCCGGCAGAGTGAGGTTGACTGATGCTGCGTTGTTTTCACGCTGCACCAGTTGTCTTCGCGTCTGGACTCCATTTCCACTTAACATTAGGTGGTATGGAGTCATTTGCCGTGCTAAGTATAAAAAAAAAAAAAAAAAAAAAAAGATGGTTGGAGTAACCGAGGTAAGCTCGGCTACACTCGCTAATAGGTTACTTTTTATACCGGTCACTTACCTATAGATGTTCCCGCCCAGAACCAATTTAGACGTTTGTTGACGGACGGCAGCCGCACGTTTGCACTGCGTTCCATATTAAAACGTTCGTGCGGCTGGCGTTCAATATGAAACCCACAGCAGCGGTTCGACACGAAACATCTAAATTGAAAGAGCCCTAAGATTTTTATGATGGGCCTAATTCTTCGAGCGCAGCCGCGGACGATGTTGGCAGGTAGCGTATACGTTATATATAACGTATATATTTATGGATACTTAATGTCGAAAACATCTCAAATTATCACCAGAAGGACTTAAGCATTAAGTGAATCTTCATGATAAATAATTTAAAGCGTTTATATAACCTCGAATTGGTATTTCTCAAATAGTTTTATACATATTGACGTTTTCAATGTGCGATGTCATTTGCAGTAATTGAATTTGAATATCCTTTATTTTTAAGCAACATTTTGAAACTGTGTTTTCAAATTTAGAATAACACAAATCACAGACAATAAATTTATCAAAGAAACATGGGTATTTTCGCACGTGATTACTTATTAGCTATTATATTATTATATTATATTATTATATTACTTTATATTATTTTATTTTATATCCGCTAGCCATAGTCTCTATTATTAAGGGTTCCGAGTAAAGTGCGTTCCCATTCCATTTTTAGGTGACATGAAGAAATGTGATTGCGTTGTAGAATAAAGATAAAACTTTAAAAATAATTTAAGCCCGACGAACTCTTTACGGCAAATGAAATAACAGTAAAATACACATAATAAAAAGATGTAAAATAAAATAAATTTAGGTAAATCCGTATGTTGTATTTTATTCCAATGTGTAGATATCACGTATAGGCACTATAAATTATATTTTTTAACAAAAATTGTTTGTTGGTTTCAGGTAGCGATGGCCGGCGACTTCATCCTCGCCGTGGCGTCGATGATGATAGCTCGCCTGCGCAGCGACGAAGTCACACTAGTGCTTAGCCAGGTAATATTATATTCATGTGTAGATCCATTATTTCTGAGAGCAGTGAGCTACACTATATTTACCTGGACACAACATGGAGCTGTTAATACTACCGAAATTGTTACTAGTAAGTATATCCCGAAAATCCGAAAATTTCTAAAACTACGATTGAAGTTTTTAGATACTTCAACCCAACAATTCCGTTGGCAATAAGTTACGAAAAAATTATCGGTAAACGAAATACTGGTATTAAATTCTGTGGTAATAGCAGCTCCATTTTATGTGGCGCCGTGAAGTTTGGGTAAATATAGTTTACCTATTCTGATTACTACATGAGGAGCTTGACGGCGCAGCGGTTTGTAAGATATGGCAAACGAGCAAGCGAGTTACATGTTGGGGAGCAATCCGGGAATCCGGGTGTTTTCGTGATCTAATAGCAAATGTCTAATGTCAAAATCTAATAACAATTTTAAGGAAGCCCACAATTTTGTCATTTTTATCATTATCTTCGAAGTAAGCTATGTTAATGGTTATTAGTAAAAACTTATTACAGAGAACTGATACCTTTTTTTTATACATAATAATAATAGGAGACTGTGCTTAAACACACGCATCTAGCATTTAAGAATTCATACTTGCGTACCTGTGTAATCAAATCTCTGATGATCGCTACATCCTGCCAGAATTTAGATGCAATGTCAATATATACAACTGTTTACTAATGATGTGAACGTCTGTAAGGTTATTATATTAGTACTTGAATTTTATAACAACAATTGCATCGTGTCAGAACATTATTTTATATTTTATAGTCTGTCTAATCTCAAGAAAAATTCTTAAGACGAATAAAAACCTTAAATGGCTGCATTGCAGTGTCCCATAAAATCTCAAAATGTATACAAGTAATATCTATCAACTCAATATGCGAATTGTAATAAAACTTCTATGTTGAGGACAATCTAGAGATCAATAGAATAATATTAAAGAGTCACAGCATCTAGTTTGAAGAGTCGTCCTTATATTTGTGCAAATTCGCTATACCTCGTAGGTACTAATAACACTAATAAACAGATTATAAGCTTCAAATTGTTATTCCGTGTATTGTGTCTCACTTTAATTTGAAATGAAGTTTACATGACGACGACGCGACGGGAACAAAACACGGAATATACTGAGTTACTTGAAAAAACATCAACAACCTCGCACGACTAGATAGCTAACATCATAGACAACAACATTTGTTCTACGAGTTTTATCATAACTCAATACATTAATTAAAAAATATTTTTCAAGATTTATTGTACTTATTGTCGTGACATTTGTTAAGTCTATGTTCCATTCACATACGAAAAGGCGACGCGCGCGACGCTCGCGATGCGATGCGCACAGAGATAAGAACATTCAGACGTAAAATTAAATTGATATTTATTTTTGTATGAAAGTAAAATGTGTCAAATTATCAAAAGTCGTAGAACAAATAATGTTGTTTATGATGTTAGCTACCTAGTCTTGCGAGGTTGTTGATGTTATACAAATAACCCTATTTATTCCAGGCTTACTCTTTGTAAGCTTCTATGAATAAATGAATTGAGTGTTTGGCTAATGCTCTATACGTATCGTTGCAGGTGGTCACAGATTTGGTGCAGGGCGAGTTCATGCAGCTCGGCAGCAAGGAGACAGAGAACGAACGGTTCGCGCACTACCTAACCAAGACCTACCGGAAAACCGCGTCGCTCATCGCCAACTCAGTCAAAGCGGTGAGGGAAACTTTGTCTTAAAGTTTATTGTTACTTGAAAATTATATAAGAGCTGAAAAACTCGAACTCGAAACTGTTTCCGGGTCGCAATGGCGGTAAGTGTGGGAAAGTGCAGGAGTTTTTAGTGGGTATGCCTTTCTTCATTCCTCCTTGACGATCGGGGGGAGAGTCCCAGATGCATCTCCCCGAACGTCGTGGTATGCTAATACATTCTCGCCTGTATAATAAAAGGTGGAACTAACTCACGACCGCTCGTAATACGGCAACTGCTTTTTTATTCAGCTACAGAGATAATGGATCCTCTGTTGCATTTTTTAAATTATTGTTTCTTTGTGTTGAATCGATGCTGTGAAGTACATCTCGAGCATCGATTTTTTTGTTTACAAATATACAACGTTCACATGACTATATACTTAATATAACAAAAAAATATTAATTTTTACAACAGATCATAGAAAGTTGCAAAAAATATCAATTATAACTATATCTACTCGTTATTAAAAAAAAAACGCGCTAAAGCGCGGCTTATGTCAATCCCATACATTTTATTCTTTTCGAACTTCGCTATCGTTTTTTTAATGTTACTTTGGCTACAGGAAAGTAATCTGACATTTTGGTATCATCTTTTTTAAATCGATTCTTCAACTGGAAATCCCCACTGCATAATTTATTACTAGCTCTTTTTTAAAACATTAAAAGATCGAACAGCCTCTACCTGTAGCAAAAAATATATATTGTAATTTGACAGGGGATAATAGTACAGGGACTTTCCTTGTGTTGCCATTTTCTTTTTTTAATGTAGCAGGAAATTGGTGTGCTTATTTATTTATAATTTTGGTATGGTCTTTTTATTATTATACCTTTTGAATTTAAACAGGAAAACCCATCCACACGAGTCATATTTTTTTCGAAATACCATTTAAAACTAGTGATTTGGAGATATTTCTTAATTCTTTAGTCTGCTGTTAAATATCACCCATATTTTTTTTTAAACAATACCTTTTAATATGAGCAAGAAAACCCATCTACACGAAGTCATCTTTTTTTCGATAGACCATTTTAAAACTGGCAATTTGGAGATATATTGATATTTTTTAATTTGCTGTAAAACCACTAATATTTTTTTTAACAATTGCGACTTTAGTGTTTAGGTTATTGTAATATAAAAAAAATGTAATTTAAATAATATGTAGTGTTAATTCCGCTAACTCACTCGTTTATACAGCTTGGATGCAGTACGCATGCACCGCCCTCCCGCCCGCAAAAAGCTATCGAAAATGCACACCAACACCGGGTATCGGTGTTGGTGTGCATTTTCGCTTGCACGCATTGTTTCTCCTGCATGTGCATACTTTTTGCGGGCGGGAGGGCGGTGCATGCGTACTGCATCCAAGCTGTATAAACGAGTGAGTTAGCGGAATTAACACTACATATTATTTAAATTACATTTTTTTGTACTATGGATTTCCGCAAAATAACGCCTGATTCCATTAATTATTGTAATATGTAATTGAAATGATCATTAAATTATTTTAAAAGGACTTGTTCATTTAACTGTCGGCTCGAAATTCTGTGTTTTGATTTGATATTGAAGTACAGAGTTTTCTGTAAAACGATATTAAGGTTCTAAGAGGGGAACAATTCTCAGCGTTTTAAGACCTGACTAACGGTAATGGTCCTGCTCGTTTAACCTCACGTTCAGGAAAGGGTTCATCGAATCATTACCAGCTCATTATACGTCGCCACTGCTGGGGCACGAGCCTTCTCTATAGATGGATAGGGAGAACGGGCCTTAACCCCACCACGCGGGCCCAATGCGGATTGGTGGTTGTTAACGACTGCTAATGAAGCCGGGACCAACGGCTTTTCGTGCCTTCCGAAGCACGGAGGAGCTCGAGATGATACATTTTTGCTGGTAGTCCCTTTCTTCTCCGAATATCGATCGCCCGAAAATCAAAATTCCTAACGCGTTTGCTATAATCATCACTATCCATAATGTTCGCCTATACGAAGTTTTATTTTACCTAATCGTCTTTAATTTTAATGCTTTTGTGTTGCTTTGAATATTATCGGGTGCTATAGTAATTAAATATCCTATTTTTTCTTGCTATAAAGTCACATGTGCTAAGTGTTATATTGTATAATGTAGGTATGTTAGTCCGAATGATGGTTTATAATAATATTGTTAGTCCTAAAACAGTATTATTATAATTAACTACGGTCAAAAGACCTACTGTTTAAGATACCTAAAATCGTTTCACAGATTTTTATAATAGCTAATGAACGAAATCCGTAAAGGAGAATTCACCTACGGTTTATTCAACTACAATTACTTAACCTAAGGTTGATTGAAGTAACGGGCGATTCACTTGCTGTTGATTTATGTATGTATGTAACAAAATTACAAATTTATTTTTTTATTTACTAGACAACAGAAATATTAGCTGCCCTACTCCTGTAGATCATGTGATATTTATAGCAAAAAAATTTAGGTCATAATATATTTAGGGACCGACGATCTGGTGAAGGTCGCGGGAAGCCGCTGGATGCGAGCAGCACAAAACCGGTCGTTGTGGAGATCCTTGGGGGAGGCCTTTGTCCAGCAGTGGGCGTCTTTTGGCTGAGATGATGATGATGATGATGATATTTAGGGATTTTGATTTTAAGGCAAGTGATATTATGAGACATTAAGTTAGGGCTACTTATCTTTCGGACACCATGATGATTATGTCACAAAACATTATGACACGTTAGATTATGGATAAAAAAATTATGAGACAGAATAGAGAACCATTTTTGCTTATCCGATGACCGGCCTTTGCGAAAGTTGCTTAACTTCGGCAATCGTAGACCGCGGCCTCGCGGATCGAGCACCTTAACCACTGCGCCATCAAGCTCCTTGATGGCGCAATGGCTGGAAAGGGTTACTACAAAGATATTCTCCCGCGCCGATCCGAACACCTCGAAGAATCTAGTAAAGTACGGGGACTCGCTTGCGTGCTGCCATAAAAACCCCTCTAGAAACCATCTGACAGTGTTTAGACCACACAGCTTTAGGACCCTTTTAGTTTCTTGCTGCCACCAAACACACCAAACAAGTCTGGTGACGCTGTAAAGCCTGTAAATCAGCAAATTAAAAAAAAGAAACCTCAGATATTGTATTGCGCACCTGTGTGTACCGTGCCACAAGACAAACTTACTCATGCTTTAGATTTAACATTCGATTTAAATTTGACAGGTTAACAATCTTAGTCGACGTATTTCAAAATTCTATTTTGGTTAGGTACTTGAAGGAAAACAACTTTAAATGTAAATTGAATTAAATTAACTAATTTGGCGCAGCGACCCAATATGAGTATTGACCTTCACCAATAAGAGCCTCTATCAGAATTCATAAAATTAATTGAGTCATTAAATCTAAGTTAATTAAAAGCCCTTTCACAATAGCGTTCCTCTAGCGTAGGCGTTTGATAAACGTATGCGTAGCGCAGACACCGCGACAACGCAACGCATACGTCGCGTAAACGCTTGTACGTTATGAAATGAAAAATAATTCATCATCATCTCAGCCAAAAGACGCCCACTGCTGGACAAAGGCCTCCCGCAGGGATCTCCAACACGACCGGTTTTGTGCTGCTCGCATCCAGCAGCTTCCCGCGACCTTCACCTGATCGTCAGTCCACCTTGTTGGAGGTCTGCCCACACTGCGCTTTCCAGTACGCGGTCGCCACTCAAGGACTGTTCCGCCCCAGCGGCCATCAGTCCTGCGAGCAATGTGCCCTGCCCACTGCTACTTGAGCTTAGCAACTCTTCGGGCTATGTCGGTAACCTTTATTCTCCTACGGATCTCCTCTATTGGGTATAGGGCGTAGTGACGGCAAAGTAAAACTTCGTTGTGGTCTGGATGAATATTTTTATTTAAGTGAGAAACGTCAGTTGACACAAAGCATCAGTTGAACGAGTGAAGGAATGAATGAGTGATTAATGATTGAGTCATTTTAGTTACTAATTTTATACAATGAGAAGATCGAATGATGTTGAGTATTTTTGTAATTCCAACATCCTCATTTCTGATTCTATCACGCAGAGAAACCCCTAGCATAGCTTGCTCCATTGCTTTTTGAGTGACCTTGAGCCTTCTGATAAGGCCCATAGTGAGTGACCACATCTCAGTCCCGTATGACATCACTGGTGGCAACACACACTGGTCAAAGACTTTCGTCTTGAGACACTGCGGTATATCGGACGAGAAGATATTTCGTAGCTTACCGAACGCTGCCCTGCTTAATTGGATTCGACTATTGACCTCTTTGCTGAAGTTGACCTACCTAGCTGGACCGTTTGTCCCAGGTAAACATAATGGTCCACAACTTCAAGGGCAGAGTCCCCAACCTTCAGAAGAGTGGGTACGACACGTGAGTTCGACACACAGACCTAATTTGGTCTGTGGTTCGACAACTTTTGTCTTCTCCATGTTCATTTTAAGACCCACTTGTTGAGAGACTTTTGAGGTCACCGAGCATTGTGCCGAGGTCTTCCAGGTTCTCAGCCATGACCACTATATCGTCAGCAATCGATTTGCTGACGAGTAGTGAGTTGGTGAGTGATGTATACGCCGTTGATGTTGGAAAGGACTCGCCTTCCCAGTCCAGAAGCTTGAAAACATCTTCCAGTGCAGCAGTGAACAGTTTTGGATTTGATATCACATCTCCCTGTCTCACTCCTCGCTGCAGCTGGATAGGTTTCGAGCTCTGGTCCTGAAGACGGACTGACAAAATGGCGCTTTCATACAAACACTTCAACACTTCGATGTACCGGTAGTCAATTTTGAACCGCTGGAGAGACTGTAGGACAGCCCATGTTTCAATCGAATCGAAGGCTTTTTCATAGCCCACAAACGCTAAGCAAAGAGGCTGATTATACTCTTCGGTCTTCTGTATAACCTGACGCAGCGCATGTATGTGGTCTATGGTGCTAAAACCTTTTCGGAAACCGGCTTGTTCGATAGTCATCGAACCTGCGTGCGAGACGATTCGTTATGACTCTGAAAACAGCTTGTAGACGTGGCTTAGAAGTGAAATGGGCCTGTAGTTCTTCAGCAGGGTTTTTTCGCCCTTTTTGAAGAACGCAGTACCACCATACCTTCGTGCCACGTCTCTGGCGTTCTGCCCCCTAGTATGACGGAATTAAACAGCTTCTGAAGAGCTATGAGTCTTCCGCCTGCTTTCAGAAGCTCGGCCGTAATTCCGTCAGCAGCTGTCCTTCTTCCGTTCTTAAGCTGTTTGAGAGCCATACTAATCTCGTACAGGTTGATGTCCGGGATGTTTTCGGTATAGTGCCGGGTTAACTTAGCTCAGCTACTGTTTAGCTAAGCTTTGTACAGGTTGCCGAGTGGATGTGTATAGCTGTCCATAGAACTTCTCGACCTCTCCCATAACATCGAACCTGGTCGTGACAGTTCTGCCGTCATCAGTTTTCAGCGTCGTCAGTCGGCACTGCCCAATACCCAGATCTCTTGCGAACACTTGAGCCTTTGTTCCGCTCAATAGAATAGCTCAAATACTTCGAGATCTGCCCATTTAGCTGCCGAAGCTGAGACGCATCACAGAACAGAACCATTGCGCGCCGCTCTTCCATTAGTTTTAGGGTATGGTCTCAGAACTTTTTGGTGCCTTTTTTGCGGTGGGTTTTAAAGAACTTGGACCCAACCGTTTGGACAGTTTCCACAAACCTTTTGCTGTATTCGTCCACATTTTCGCAATCATTTAGGCACTCGTAGCGATTCTGCAATTCGAGCTTAGCAGGGGGTTTTGGATTTGGATAGGTGCAGGACGGAGCGTAAACCTTATCAATCGACGTCTTTCCAGCTTAACGTTGATATTCAATGTGCCTTATACCAACCAGTGACATCATTGAATATTTGCTTCCTCGTCGACCTAATAAAGTCAATCTCGTTTTTTGTTGCACCATCGGGACGTATCCAGGTCCATTTGTGGTGTTCAGCCTTCCTGAAAAAGGAATTCATCATAAAGAGTCCCTCCTTTTCCAGAAAGTCCGGGAGTTCCGATCACCAACCTCAAATCGTCCCACTCTCATCTCATCGCCGCTTCGTGTGCCTAGTTTTGCGTTAAAATCTCCCATGACAACGGTGTGATGAGTTTTGGAGGCTTGTATAGCCACCTCATCGTCAGGGTGTGTCGTAGTAGGAGCATAAACCTGTATGACCTTCAACGAATACCGTTTGGTTATTCTGAGTATAAGGTACGCTACCCTAGGCAACACACTCCCGATCTCGACAACGTTGTTCGCGAGGGACTTGTGGACGATGAACTCGATACCACCTTAGGACAGTTGTCAAATGTTTATTTGAAAAATATTTATTTGTGTCATAAATATACAGTACTTACAAAAATCAAAACATACGAAACATGTGGCACACAAAAGCCCCGACTTAGCATAGGTAATGTCAAGGCATCTAGAAGGCAACCCGAAGCCGGTCTATCATGGACGCCTGATAGGTGCAATCGTTCTAACTCCACGACATAAAAACAACAAAGTAAAATGTTACAAACATTTCCTCTAGAAAATCTCTGTCGTTGTTTCGATTACACGGGGACGCTGATATGTTATCGAAAATGCAAACACCAAAAAAAATGGATGCCAGCCGCTGATCGTGCTCGGTGGCGTGAACTAAAAGAGGTCTATGTCTAGCATTGGGACTAATATAAGTTGACAATGAACCCTAACATGAAACATAACTAAAATCAGTTGTTGGTTAGCTTTACTAAAAATGTGTGATTACTTCGCAGGTGGCATTATTGAGCGGCGCGGACGAGGGAACGAGCGAGCTCGCGTTCCAGTACGGCCGCAACCTCGGCCTGTCGTTCCAGCTGGTGGACGACTTGCTGGACTTCGTGTCGTCTGCGCAGGCCATGGGCAAGCCCACCGCCGCGGACCTAAAGCTGGGGCTGGCCACTGCGCCGGTGCTCTTCGCATGCGAGAAGGTTCGTATCAGACCATTAAGAGAAAACACTAAGGTCGACTGAATTGAAAAATATGTATGAAAAGTAGACAAAAATCAACGTTTCGTAGTCCTCTGATTTCTCCTCCAAAACTGAACCGATTTAATTACTTTTTTCAATTAAAACTAAAGAAAGGCTTTGGCTGTGTTTCTATGTTTTGCTTTTTTTATATAATCTAGCCAAATTTAGGAAACACAACGGAAAATCTAGCCAATTTTTAAGGTTTTTAAAGGTTCATATCTTTTTTAATAATTCATTTATGACTACGAAACGTTGATTTTGTCTACTTTTCATACATATTTTTCAATTCAGTCGACCTTAGTATTTCCTCTTAAGGCGACGCTTGGAAATTTACGTTGCGGGGATCTTGATATTTCCCAACAATTACAAAACATATGAAAGTGATATTTGATGACATGACTTTTCATTTTATTGACTTCATTTTGCTATTTGCAGAAACACGATTTGTCAACTTTTATATCAGCGAAAAAAATATCAAAGTAACCTCTTTCAAAACAGATTTGCATTTTACAGGCAAACCAGACCGATCTAAGCATCTAAATTTTCTTAGTACATTAGTCTTAACACACACTTCAATATGCTAGTTCATTTTTTTTAAATAATTTGTAGTTTTAATTTCAAGGAAAAAAAACAGTTTTTCTTATGGTACGGTGCGCAAACGCTCCGTATTAGATTAATTGTTTAGCGGTGCGTCACCTTAAGCTGCGTTTTCGTTTATCAGCGTTTGCGTCTGCGTTGCGTTGGAAATCGTCTGCTTGGTGTCAAAGAATTAGAGCTTTGAAAGGGCAATGTGTAATATGTATGTAGGGTTGGTGCCTTTTTCAAAATTCTTCAGCATTGATGGGACATTTTTAAATGAATGAGATCTTCTGTACGACCGTTATTTGCTATTGCATGTATGTATATAGCTCAAAACCGTAAAACCTCAAAACCGTTTCGGAGATATGAGCGAATATATAATGAATGCAATCTAAGTAAGTAAATAACTGATTTTCCTGAATAAAAGTTAAAAGTTAGCCCTTTCCTTTAGTTTGACACACATATGGTATAGCCCTAAACGCCTCATTTAGCTAGTTTTACTAAAACATGCAAACGGCAAAAGACAGGGGGGGGGAGGTGTAACTTGGGCTGTGATTGGCTGTTTCAAGGTCGAACTAGTGACAGGTGACATGCACTTGACACGTGCATTCTAATAAGTGATGCGGTGTGACTCGATATTAATATCGATAGATTATATTAACCATAAATAACAGGGTTAGATAATAAAACAGTACTTTCTATATAATATAGGCTTATAATGTATTACAAAAATAATCAATATCAATATTTCTTTATTAGTTTAAGGGCGCAAATAATTTTTCATAGAAGTAACAATATCAATTTGAATAATGTATTAAAACAGGTAATGTAACTTACATTTTACACCATTATATACCTGTGATCTATCCAAGATTATAAATTTGTAGCAACTGAAGAAAGCTGTATTTCTTCTGTAATCAGATAATACTTATCTTTTTATATAGTTTTATTTGTCCTTGTGTTATTAAGAACTAGTTTTATCATACACTCAATTATTTCTTTTCATTGTAGATTTGTATTTATTTCACATGTTTATATTGTAAATATCATCGTTTTTAGAAAACGTTTCAATGTATTTATGCATAATCTAGAAAATATAATGTGATACAACTTTCATTAGATTAATATTATTTAATCTCTCTGAGAAAGTGATAGATAAGATAAGATTTTATTGTCATAACTGTTTAAACCCTTCACTACAACCCTTTACGAGAACGAGAACTATTATCTTATGTACACAGGTACATAGTCGTGCATAGTACATAGAGTCTTCGCTGGCATAAGTCCTAATGTTCGAATAGTTCTCTTCTGCAGCAAAGTCATAGTAAAAATAATAGTACGTAAGCTGTATTCCCGTACTAAGGAATTTTCAATACTACATATGCCGTAGAGTTATTTTAATATCATTTTGTAACGTTAAAAACAGCTTGTAACTTATATAGAAAATAGCAAATCACACATAAAACAAATATTGTGAAAGTAATTGATTATTGACCTATGAAATGTATTAACTTTTTATAAACACGACTTATTTTTCTTTTGGCTGCTACTTCTTGTTAAGTATGCAAGACGCGTGTTTATATGTTTTTCCATAACACTTTTCGTCAAATCAATTATATGATTAGAATATCCATAATCGAATATATCAGGAAATAAATTAAGAAATAAAAAGAAGTAATAAAGGTGTGCAATGTTTTTTTTTTACAAAATACATCACTCTGGCTTCGGATTTTTACACTTTTTAATTGGCATTGCTTCTAATGACAACCTCTCACCGTCGGCATATTATAATAACCATATCAGAAGGATATAAAATAAAATAAATAAAAAAAGCCTTTATTACTTCACATTCGATTAAATTAAATTACACGACATTAAAAAAAAGTTATAATAATAAATCAATTCCAATTAACATTTACTTGAAACAGGTATGAGTTTAGTTTTGAATTTAATTTTTCATAATTACATTTATACGTATAAATATTATATTTCTATGAAGAATGAGAATCCCTCGAGAGGGTAAAGGCCTCCTCCATCCCCGAATACCAATTTTCATGTATTTTACTTCAAAACTGACGGACTTTCATACAAACTTTCACCCCTTGACCCCCTTAGGGTATAGTTTCCGTAAAATCCTTTCTTAGTGGCTGGTTACGTTACTAAATTAATCCACAGTCCAAGTCACATCTAATGAGCTTCAGCGGTTTAAGCTCGGCGATGACGAATCAGTCAGTCAAGACAAGTCATTTTATGTATATAGATGTCTATGCGGAAGTTAAATACGTCTAATCGTGACAATTAGAAAACATTAATAAAAGTTTGTTCGACTGATTTGAAACTTGCTCAGACATGCGGCCCGCCTGATGGTAAGCGGTAACCATAGCCTATAGACGGTTGCAACACTAGACTGATCTGTTCTGTTTCAGTTCTGTAACGAGAATAAAATTTGCCTAAAAAAGTATCACGTATTCCGGTCCATCATTATAATAGCATTAAAACTCTGTGTTCATATAATATAATACTGTTCAGTAAATAACAAAATGGTTTAGTTAGAAAAAAACAATATTGACGCTTTACATTTTGTGACAGCAATCACCACCAACGGCTTTAATGATAATGTGCGAAAAAAAACACCAAAATAGATATATAGAGAATTAACTCTACTCGTTCTTAATTCAAATCATTTATTTTTATTTTTAAAAGTTAATTTATATTGTAGTAGTTTTTAAGCTAATATTTTATTACAAATTTTTACTTAAACTATTAGGTATGAATGTTACGCATATTGTATAAAAAATTCTCCCTTACAGTACCCAGAGCTGAACCCGATGATAATGAGGCGATTCCAAGAGGCCGGCGACGTCGAGAAAGCGTTCGAGCTAGTTCACAAATCCCGCGGTTTGGAGCAGACCCGGTTCCTCGCGCGTAAACACGGTGCGGAGGCGGCACGGCTCGCAGCTGAACTCGCAGACTCTCCCTACCAGAAAGGGCTCGTCGTCACCACCGACCTCGTCCTCAATCGGATCAAATAGCACCTCCCCACGGGGCCACGGCGACGGACAACGGGTCCACAGTTCTGACAACCCTTTATTGAGGGAACGCGACTCTTTAGCGGCTACCGAATTCCAGCTCGCCGACTCGACTTATGGGACTGCTCTACGTGTGAGAAGTGATGGTTGCTGGCTCCCGTTCAGATCTTGAGTGATACGGAGGGAGCTGTACGAGGTTTGTGGTTCCGGCTTAAATGCCTGCTGCAATTTGTGGGTGTGGCTTAAAAGTCTGCTGCAATTTGTGAGTGTGGCTTAAAAGCCTGCTGCAATTTGTGGTTCTGGCTTAAAAGCCTGCTGCAAGGTATGAGATATCATCATCATTGCCGACATGCCGACCTAGTACTTAACGGATCGAGAGAAACTGATCAAACTTATTTTAGTGACGGTCTAATTTTATGGGAATCGC
The DNA here is from genome assembly GCA_947562085.1 of Eudonia lacustrata. Lineage (NCBI taxonomy): Eukaryota > Metazoa > Arthropoda > Insecta > Lepidoptera > Crambidae > Eudonia > Eudonia lacustrata. The sequence continues at coordinate 9,777,294 of OX387315.1, read as the reverse complement.
CATTTACCGGTTTAAAGAAACCGATATTTTTTGAGCATCTGGATTCGAGCTTGGACAATTTTCGAAGTAGTTTTTAGACGTGACTAAAGTACTTTGGAAAGTAGCGGTCGGCCATCGTCCCCGCCCGGCAGAGGAGCGGGCGAGTCGCCACAGAATTTTGGATACCTATTCTTTTGTGAAGGTCGTCGAGCGGACTTTATTTTATAGTTAGTTTTGTGTGACTCGAGTGTGAAGTGAGTGATTGTGGCGAGTCGATACACGGCAAGATATTATCGTAGATATTTTACGTCAAGTTATTAAAAAAAAAGTGCCCTGATATTGTTCATATACGAATTATATTCTATATAAATATATAATTTTGTTATAATATTAATGTCGATCAGTTTGACTGAATCGTTGGCATCGCTAGCGCGACGTATCAAATATTTTATTTATATTATATACGTACGTATAGCATTGTGTATAGTCTACATTATTGATGTATGTACTCGTTTTATGTATCCCTCACTTGTGTGACCTGATTTAATTTAAGATAGTTTTCTACGAAAGTACTTGGGACACCGTGAACTATCTGCGACTGATGCTACTCCCGAATGAGCGTGTTGTGACTTCTGTTACTAAATACCGCTGTACATATGCCACGCAACATTAATGCTCGGCTGTTATTATTCCAACCGTAGGTCTATTTTCACTGAGCAAGCCATTTTTCTTGCTATCGTATGTACATACTATTTCCCCCTTCCTTCATTCCTTTTCGTCCTTCGTTCTTATGTTTTCGTATCGTGCAATCTTATAGGTATAGCGTTAGGGTGTACTGTCGTGTGCATCCAAAACACTGTTTCTGGCAAATCGAATTTGAGATAATTTAGTTAATGTTTAAATAATATAGAATACAGTTGTTTTTGATATTGATTAATGTACACGCACCAGCCCCCCGACAGCCTAACCGAACGCTTTGACTACGCGTATAGTTTATGACGTCATCTTGCCACCTCGCAACGCCTATGAAAGCAATATCAAAGCTAAAGCCTATACCTTTCGATATTGCTTTCATAGGCAGCACGAAACGACAAGATGACGTCATAAACCACACACAAATTCAAAGCGATCGGTTAGGCGCTCGGGCCCCAGATTGTTAGAAGTTAAATGAACAATATTAAATTAAAAATAGTTTCTTGCGAGACGGTGTTTTGGATTTAGACGACTGAACTATGTTAGAGCATAATAATGTAACAACTTTAGTAAATCATCACAAAAAAAGGATTTCAGTTGGTCGTGTTCGGATACTTACTTACATTATCTTACGCTGTGTAAATACTGAGAGTCATTGGATAAGTTACCCGTGTTTATCTTCAAAACCAATTACCTCAATTTCTTTAGTGTACACAACGTACTGGAGGTGTATAATTTTCTGTTGTAGTTAAATTGTAAGTATCGCACAATATTAAGGGCAAAATTGCTAAAACCGTTAGGAGCATGTAACGATGTTATTAGATAAATTAGTTGATAGAGTTGTAAATAATACCTACGTCTGATAATCAGTTCTGCCCGACGGTAACCACGCTGGTACAGAGAAATGTACCTTAAAGACATGCACCGACAGCGCAGTATTTTCTAAAACTTTTTCTTGAGGTTTCTTATATTATTTAACAAAATATTAGTCATTTATAAGATAACATTTAGTGGGCGGACATAATAACTGACATTTGACAGTTTTGTAAAACTTTAAGCCTTATTACTAGCTCGTTTAAGATCTCTTTCATTAAACACTTTTTCTTATTTGGAAAAATCTCTCGTTTCTATTTCAAAACCTTTGTTTAGGGCTGTCTTGCATCACTTACTTAATTATATTATCACTAAACATATTCAAATATTATTATATTTCTGTGAAAGTTCTGATGCAAGTAATCTTTATAGTTAATGATTAATGAAATAAAACATGTTGGTACTAGAACAATAACATCGTAATGTAATTCTGGATAGAGGTTTTCATTTGTAGCGCGAGACATGATGTTTGTGTAATTAAAGGCTTGCAGTCTTACGAATCCGTATCATGGAGTTTATATGTACAATCGAACTTCCTGAGAAATTTGAAGTGTATTCGCATTGGTTATTGTGTCAGCCCAAGGATAATAAGAGATGAAGATGTATGTTTTGTACATTAAATGTTAAAAATGGGAGTCAATGAATTTTATTTATATGTATGTAGACATGTACGTAGCTCATATTGTTTGTAAATATTATTACTCTGTAAAATGCTAAATCATGAATAATTTTTAATATAAATATTAGTTACAGAATATTGTTTTATTTCAATTTATTGTTTCAACGCTTTAGTTTTGATCTATTAATATTCATTAGTTACTAGTAGTTTCAGTTAAGTATTCTCATCAGAATTAGTTCCTTGCATATATTCAAGTAGTTGATAGCTAACTTTAATGCCGGGCTGTACCAATAGGTACAGGAAGAGCTAGTGCAAATTATATTACTCAAGAAATGTGATTGCTTTTTAGGTTACTTTATTGTCATTAACCATCAGATGACTACCTGATGATGATGATGATAACTTTAAATAAGTTATTTTAATATCGTAAATAAATAGATAAAAGAACTTTGTGGGTCTTTCATATTTATTTTATTAGCTATATTAAAGAAATGCCCAAAATGCGAGCTGGCTTTGTTATGGTCACTGTACAGCCTAACTAGCCTTATCTCGTTTCACTCTCCACTAACCGTTCTAACACTTGTTACAGAGTGCCTCTAATGTTTACTATCCGTACTCATTCGATTACGTTAACGAAAACGAATATTTGAAAAGCAACTTTTCTCGTATGTCGCCAGGAGGCGCTTTAAGCCTTTAATGGGCAGAGCATGTTGAAAGTTTTCATTGAGTTTCGAATTTATGTTATGGTAATAAGGTTAAAATTATGGTGTCCAATATATCGATAGAGCCTTAAAAAGGGTTATTGCCAGTGTGCCATACTAATTTTCGTTTTCGTTAACGTGATCTAATGTCAAATGTAAACTCACGCTAGGCACCCTGAACAGTAAATAGATAAAAAAGTATTTTTTTTATATTTTTTTTTATTTCTTATAGGCAGGCATTTGACTACACCTCACCTGATGTTAAGTGACGGTGCGGTCGAGGATGGAACATGCCTGCCTAGAAATAGCCTATTCACTCTGGCTTTGAACCCAAACAGCTCTGCGCGTGAACGTTTCTCTAGCTTCTGTTCTGCTAAACCTTCCAATCGCCATCCAATTGGTTGTCTGCATTTAATCAACGCAAAGTTGTCCCACTAAAACGGTTTGATTTAATAATTTGAATGCAACATTCATGTTGACTATAATGCCACACTACCGCGGTATCGCGAACATTTGGCGTTTTCACGACAAGCAATAATTACATTTTTGACCGTGTTCTGAAATGTGAGTATTGCTTGGCCCGACTTCGGAAAATGTTCGCGATACCGCGATAGTGTGGCCGTAGAATAAGAGTTGAAAATAGTCAGGCAAAGAGTTTTTCACGAAAGTTCCAATCCATCATCATTAGCTGTTTGATACGCGTATGGAAACTTTGAATATTTGAATGCAGACATATTTTGGTAACGAGAAAATAGGGACGAAAATAAAAATTGGTGCCCACAGGATGACTACAAGGCCCAGGTTTGAAAAATCAGTGGCTTTGAATTTTAAATGATATGATAGTGTAAGAAATTTCTAACATTCAAAATCGCACCCCGGTTCTCCGTAGGTAAATAATATAGTTATTATAATAGCCATCTAACTACTAAAATGTATTTTTCTCTTATATCAATATAATAAATAATAATATAATGTGTCGTTACAATAGTTTAAACTTAATCTTAGAAATGAGTTGTGAAATCGTTCGTTAGTGCCCTAACACATAACATAATACCTCAGTAGTTGGTGCATTTAAATTAAATAAATAGTTAAATAATTATCATTTCATGAGCACCCACTGCTGGGTATAAGCCATGGGATTCTTAAATTAAATAAATAATAGAATAGAATATTATTTAAATAATTATCATTTCATGAGCACTCACTGCTGGGTATAAGCCATGGGATTCTTAAATTAAATAAATAATAGAATAGAATATTATTTTATCCAAGAGAAAGAAATAATGTTTGTTAGAAACTTCACATTTTTTATACACGGGCAGCTTGAAGCAGTCAGGGTGCGACTGCTTCAAACTGCGACTGCATAGAGAACTACAGTATTCTATTTACAAACATACCTACATGGAACCGCCCAAGCGTGCGACTGCTTCAGGCAGTCAGCAGCTCGGTGAAATGGCAGCTTCACTACGACTGCTCAAGCGATCCGTGTATTTTGATCACTGGCTAACTGCTCGAGCAGCTTGTGTAGATCCTTACTCAATGACTAAGTCGTCTCTTAACCTTTTTACCGCCAACAACTTCTATAGAAGTTCGAGATTTTCGTGCCGTCCACGCAGCACTTCTATAGAAGTTCTTCTTTGTACCTACTTTATTAAAATACATTTATACGTTGGCGTACAGCGGGACATCGCGTGCAGGATAGTTGGGCGGTGAAAAGGTTAACGACAACATAAGTTCATAGATTTTAGAACGAAGTATCTCAGCGAATAAAGTTTGTAAATTAAAAAAGAGCTTGTATGGATTGAAACAAGCACCGCAGTGGAAGCGTGCTGGGCCCATAACCTTTTTGGTAGCAGAGGTCCGTAGATCGTAACTACGCTATGCTACCAAAAAGCCAAGGAGCAGACATTACCTGGACTCAGGCACAAAATAACTTCATTTTGTGACTCAGGTTTGTTAAAAAATAGCTATAAGTGAGAAAATGTACGATCTTGTCATATTCTATATCTATACTAATATTATAAAGCTGAAGAGTTTGTTTGGTTGAACGCGCTAATCTCAGGAACTACTGGTTCGAATTGAAAAAGTATATTTGTGTTGAATAGTCCATTTATCGAGGGAGGCTATAGGCTGTATTACATCACGCTATGACTAATAGAACGCGGGTGAAACCGCGCGGCACAGCTAGTCAAACATATTCTTTAACAATGCAATGTGCATACAACCACTAAGTAAATACACCACGATCAACATCAGCATCACCCCGCTACTAGGCTCGTATTATTAATTGTACATTAACACTTAAGAACATAGCACATCATGACCCACCACCACCATCAATCATGACCCACCAGTGTGGTTCCAAACCAGCTCAACACAGTTTGTTAGTTATTAACGACTGCTTCAAATACCAACAACATCTTCAATAGGTAAGTACTTGTTTACCGCATCAGAAAACATACTTTCGTGAACTTTCGTCCGCAGTAATAAATCCGCAACGTAAATACTTAACTATAAGCTATGCCAACGTACGCTCGAAACGTGATTCGTATTACTACCTGACATCGTTTAGAAAATGGCAGCTTGCATGACCCAATTTCGCAGCACACAGTTTTCGACGTTATGATTTGCAACGGGGAATGTCCTGCGTGTTAGGGTATCGATCGGGCGGTGGGTGGCACCGCCGGGACCACCGAATACCAAAACTGTACAGGAAGGTACTGGAATGTATACAGTCCTTGGACTCTGATGTGGTTTTATTATGGTACGTGCAGATAGTACAGTGGGCTACACGTAAAGCCGTCAACTTCCGGTCATGTTACCTCGCTCTATCGCAAATAATCTCAGAACAATAACTAAAGCTTATTATTCTAAGTAAATATGCACATTCGATTCGACGGAAGCGAGACAAAAGTCGGGCATGGTGTAACTTGACGTTTAGCCCACACTGCACCAAAACTTTTATGTGCTGCTATTGCTGCTAATACCTACTCGGGAGCAACGAATACTGCCAAAACTGGAACGTAGGTATTAGTCTTTTAGATTCTGATGTCACTTTGTTATGGTAGGAACGTATGATAAATACCTAGAACGTTAAATGTTTAAGTGCAGGCCTAGTGCAAGTTTTATTCACCTTTCAATCACTTTAACAAAAACGGGTTATTAGATTTGGTATGGCAAAATTTAAATTCACCTTGTTTTTACCTAGAGGCGTTGCCTTAACGCCATACAAAATCTTCTTTTCGTTAGTGTTAACATCTTCGAATGGAGAAGAAAACTTGCAGTAGGCCCTAAGACTAGGCTTTTTGCTAGTATCTACTAAAATGTAGGTTTTCAAGCTTCTCTAAACCTGATTTTCTTTTGGCCTACAAAGCCCTACCACATTTGGCTTTCAAAGTAAGAGTAGAATACTTAGTGTTAACAAATTGGCACGAGTAGGACATCGCTACAATAGCCTAATGATGACAAACACTACCTTCAGGTAAACAGGGTCAGCCGCAATGGGAGTGCGCCTGATTCTGTTTGTCATAGGCGATAAGTTTAAATCCCGCTTGTGGACAAAAACCATTTTCATTAATATCAGTGTGCTTTGTGTGAGAGGTTTTTTTTCTATTCGATCACTTTTATGTAAACGAAAAGTTGTATGATATGAAGCAGTTCCTCCTGCACTGGTGACAAACGAGGAGAGCTAAAATTCTCGTATTCGTTTATGTCAAATAAAACTTGCACTATATAGGCACCCTGCGTTCTGGTATGGAAGCTTCTCTTGTTAGTATTTAGTATCTAAAGCAAACTTAAACACTTAAAAAGTTTAAGGTAACCAAATAGGTACCATTGCGTTGCAATAACGGATAAAGTTCACGATTTAAAGTCAAGATAAGTATCCTTTCCGACGCGTGCCTCCCTGAAGTACTTCAAGTATAGCCTGTGACGTTATACCTCGACATTACTAGTAAATTAGACTGCATTATTACCATCTATTTTTACAAGTTTCCTTGACTTTGAATTGTACCTATTGCCTTAGTATCTTCTTAAAGCATATACTAAAGTACATCCTTCAGTACCTATAGCCTGTTAAAGTTATAACTAAGACCGCGTTATTAGCATCTATTTTTACAAGTTATTTAGGTACTTATTTAGGTTACGTATGTTTTGGGCCTTGGTACTGTCAATTATCTTCTTATTATTTTGGAACTATTATTTGACTGTAGTTGTAAACTAGAAAATTGTTAGGTCACGCAACGAACGAAACCAATTTGCTATTTTCTTTGTTTAGTCTTAACTTTTAGGTCCGTGAATAGACAGCGTCTATTCGATAATTGAGAGTTCTTTTAATTGTTTCTTTGTACTTACTATAACATTTTAAAGATATTAAAAAATATTTTAGAAAAATCAACCTTAATGATAATGGGTTAAGTTACCGTCGTAATGGCGAAAGTTTTTATTCACCGTTTGCCAAGCTTCGAGTACTGCGGACAAGCAGGATGGTAAGTAGATAGTTAGTACCTACATTTTAAAACTTTATTAATGATGACAGTTGGAAAAGCATCAACGTTTAATTTAATTATTTTGCTACCGATAAGTGTACATACATCTGAAGAGTACCTATTTGGTTTTTTTTAAACAGATTTATTTTAATTTTAAGTCAATGAGATGATGGTTTAAATCCATAGTTTCAGATAAGTTCATTTTAAAGTTTTATACTGAATTCTATTCATAAAAAACACCAGAGTTCGACTGGATTTGAGTAGATTGACTATACTTACGTGTTTTGTTTTTGTATTCCGATAAATTAAATGTATTGCCGCATTTCGAGCATTAAATCACAAAGTGTTTTTAAAAATCGACACACTTTTCTTTAATCACTATATGGCTGTGCCCCGCGGTTCGACCCGCGTTCTTTTAGTCATAGAGTGTAATATAGCCTACTACAGCTTTCCTCAATAAATGGACTAAGTATTCAACACAAACATAATTTTTCAATTCCGAACCATTAGTTCCTGAGATTAGCGCGTTCAACCAACCAAACAAACAAACTCCTCAGCTTTATAATATCAGTATAGATTAGAAAACGAGGTCAGCAATATTGGGTACGCAACTGATTTTCGACTTTAGAAACAAATTAATACATACCACCAGCTATACATGTACCATTCAGTACAATTTGAGAGAAATTCTATGTTATTTTTTGGCGACAATCTCTGGATTACCTGTGTCGAACACTAGTTCTTTACATACATAGGTATATCCCTTTCATGAGAACTTATAAATATATTACAATCGCGGGCATTCGCATAAAATGCTTCAAAGCCCCAGAGTCAGAGTGGGTACCCACACTCAGCACGTTCGCAACGCAACATTCCATAGTAACATTTCAATTGTTACCTATAAGTGTTCATAAAACTTTACGGTTATGCATACTTATTATCCACTTACCTATGAACCAAACTGTTCATCATCATCATCATTAGCTCATTTTAATGTCCCCACTGCTGGAGCACGAGCCTTCCCTATGGATGGATAGCGAAATCTGGCCATAAACCACCGGGCCCAGTGCGGATTGGTGGTTGTTAACTACTGCTAATGCAGCCGAGACCAACGGCTTTACGTGCCTTCCGAGGCACGGAGGAGCTCGATATGATAAATTTTTGGTCACCCATCCGATGTAATCCGGCCTTTGCGAAAGTTGCTAAACCTCAGCACTCGCAGACCGGGCGCGTTAACCACTGCGCCATCGAGCTCCTCGCCAAACTGTTACAAGTACTTAGGTATTATTGTTATTTATAGACGAAAGAAGCGAAACGCGACATCGCCCTATGTAAATTCCCATATTACCCATAAAATCTATTCTTTCATTCGTTGTATCGATTTGCTATAAAGCTTGAATCTACTTTTTCGATGCCTCTCGAGACTCTTGCAAAAGTTTGTATCCAGTAGATAGTGAGTAAAGTTCGGCTGTGGAAGCAAAAGTTGACAGGGCAAGAAACAAGTGAGTATCGTTATTATATAGGGTAGTGGCCAGGGTGGCTTGTGTGAGCTTTGTTTACTATCCGTATTCATTCGATTACGTTTACGAAAACGAGAATTAGTATGGCATTGAAGCAGCGCCTCCTGGCGACATACGAGGAGAGTTAAAATTGTGCCATACAAATTTTCGTTTTCGTTATCTTTTTAGTAAAAAAAATCACACCGCCTCTTTTAACCGCCTCTGTGGTCTAGTGGTTAAGACCACCGGTTTATACCCAGAGATCCCGGGTTCGATTCCCAGCGGGGGGTACATGTTTGTGTACTCGGTTTGGTTGGTGGTAGGGCTTGTATGTCCGCCTGGCTAGTTACCACCATCTTATCTTAATATGTCGCCATAACATCAATGTTTGTAGCATTATTGTGTTCCGGCAGCTAGAGATAAGATAGCAAGTGTCTCACTAGTGAGGATCCCGGGTGAAGTGCGCTTCCACCATGGGCCTTATCATCACTTACCATCAGGTGAGATCAAGGCACTGTGCTTACCCGTAATATTTAAAAAAAACACTAGGCACCCAGTATTCAACAGAGACCAGTGATCGACATTTATTTCCTTAATTAATTATTTAAAAAAAATAGGGTTCAGCAACTGATTCTAGTTCTAAGCAACAATTGAATACATACCTACCACTTGCTTCGTAGCTGTCATCTATGTTATTTTTTGATGGCAAAAACTGTGTCGAGCGAGCACTGGTTCCACTAGGTAAGTAAGTTATGTGAAAAAAAATGACGAAAGAAAAAAAATACAAAGCAATTTGAAACTAGTATATCATTAAGGTCACTCTTCATATGAACTTTCAGGCTACCTATTCTTTTTTAAATGTTCATTTGTTCAACGACCAACACTGCCAGTTCGACCTACTTGTTGTCAATGTAGGTAAAAGTATTGAAAGGTGCAAGCATTCGCCCTACGCCCTACATGATCGACAATGAATCATGATAGGCGGAATGTTAGTGTAGACCAGGAGAATTCAGAACCAGTCGTGTGGTGTTTTAATCTGTACGTTTCACCAAAATATTGTTTCAAACATTATTTTTGTTGTAAAACTGCTACTGTGTGGAGAACTAAACGTGTTAAACTTGAAGGTATAACTTGATTAATCATGTTTTCTGTTAGCTTTCTGTTTGAAAAAATACCGTGTTCGTCAACGAACATTATGAAAGCCGTGAAGAGGCTACTGTGACTCTTTAAAGAGTGCAAACAACATCGTAAAGTAACAAGCAACGTGCCTACCACTATGACATACTAGCGACCGCTCGCGGTTTCACCCGCGTGGTTCCTGTTCCCGTGGGAATATCTGGATAAAAAGTATCCTATTAGTAGTTAGTTATTCCAGGTTATAAACTATCTGTGTGCCGAATTTCATCCAAACCCATTCAGTAGTTTTTACGTGAAAGAGTAACAAACATCCATCCACACTTACAAACTGTCACGTTTATAATATTAGTAGGAAATCTGTGCGTTTCAAAAGACAAAACATGTTACAGAACGCTGACAATATTCATCACTACTTATTTACAAGCAGTACTGGATTAACCTAAAGGCAAAAAAGGCACGTGCATCTGGGCCCTGCGTTAGAGAAAAAAAAGTGATTTTCCTACAGTTTTCCAAAGAGGTAAGATAGACTTCAAAATTATTAACTCCCAACATTTAAAGCTAGCTAAGCCTAGAAGAAAGGGGGCTCGAAACATGCAGTGCCTAGGGGCTTAATACATGGCTTAATCCGGCTCTGTATACAAGTGGCGGTTCCTGTGTACAAGCGTATACTTCCTTGAGCGTGACAATAAATTTGATCGTGCGCTTTTACAAATTCACGGTGGCCTTGATTCAAACCTTGGCCAATAATATATAAGCATCGGTTATCATCGATGTCGTAAGTCGTAAACGCGTACCCGCTTTTATGCACTAGAGGTTCGACCAACGACCAACATAAATACCGGGTATATAATGTTGTACTTAATTTGGTTGATGGTAGGCCTTAGTTTTAGTTCACTTTACTACGTAGATATGTTGGTGGTCAACCACCACATTATCTAGGTAAGTCTGTCGCCATAGCAAATTGTTTCCGACAGTTTTTAAGGATGAGATAACCAGCGACTTAGTTGAGGGGTACGGGTGAGGTGTGTTTCCACTTTCAGCCTTACAAAATAATTTTGGCCGAACGCTTCCTTTTGTAAAATTTAAAAAATATATTCACATTTAGTGCTTCGCCGTTGCTAACAGTCATTAACAACGTCAGAGTACTATCGTGTGTCCATAATACTAACCTTAGTACGTCCATTGGATATCATGATAGCTCTACGCTGACATTTTACAACACTCCATGATCATAATAAACATGTCGACTGTTAAAACCAGACACAATAGAAATTTAATTGTATGTTGTATGCCAGGTGACCGGTGACCGCTTGACACTTGAATGTTTATATTTGTAAGTGATCGTTATGTCGGCGGTACACTCCCGGGCGAGACAAGTGAGCTTACGTACGTGCTTCGTGCGAGTTTAATTCACCATTTGAACCACCACCAGCTCATTTTATGTCCCACTGCTGGGGCCTTTTTTATGGATGGATGGGGCGAACGTGCCATAAACCACCACGCAGGCCCAGTTCGGATTTGTGGTTGTTAACGACTGCTAATGGAGGCGGGACCAACGGCTTTACGTGCTTTCCGAAGCTAAAAGGAGCTCGAAATGATAAAAATTGGCATTTCACCTCGTTTGTCACCAAGTGCATGGTGCTTCTTTAATGCCTCGTGATCGAATGGTAAAATCTGGCACTAGGCATTCTGATTAAAAAAAAACTAGGTGTAAAAGCAAACGATAGACATCGATGAACTGCGGTTTTGTCCTTTCGTGTCCTGTCGCAGAACTGTATACAAGCTTGACCTGCCGCTGACTTACTACGGCTATCCTTTTTGTAACTTGCTTTTATGTGTCTCGCTGTACGTCTTAAATAAATAAATAAAAAGAGTACTAGTGAGCTTACGTGGGTATACAAAAATAAAGAAAGTTGAATGTTTTTCTCGGGGCGGTTAACAATATTACACGTGGTTATATTATGATGATGATGCATAGGTATTAAATATTCAATACGCCAACTACTTCGGTAGGTACTGAAACTGAGTCTTTGTTATGTCACTTCAACCTGACCGCAACGCTGCGTAAGTTTCCTTTCATTGTTTCCTGAATTACTCCATTAAAATAATGCACCACACTAGCTATGTTCTATATTAAATCTGTAACTATTTAATAGCGACCACATCCTACTAATATTATAAACGCGAAAGTTTGTAAGTATCGATGGATGTTTGTTACTCTTTCACGTAAAAACTACTGAATGGATTTGGATGAAATTCGGCATACAGATAGTTTATAACCTGGATTAACATATAGGATACTTTTTATCACGATATTCCTACGGGAACGGAAACCACGCGGTTGAAACTGAGAACGGCCGCTACTTAGTACTTTATAAAGATATGGTTAGATATACTTTATTTTCTCATAAGAATTACAAAACATTCACATATTGAGAAGATGAACGATGAATGAAGGTACACACGCCTGCGCCTCAGACTACCACAAATTGTCAAATCACGAGTAGGGATTGCAATCCCGCAGCTCATTCATTCCCGCGCGGGATCACGCGGGATCCCGCATCTTTGAAATAATGTTTCTTCAATAGACTTTGAACTTTAAAATAAAGGCATACGGTTGAACACTTATTGAAGGATTTTGACAGTTTTGGATAGGTTAATGTGCCGGCGTCTGTACAATGTATAAAAAGATAAGTTGACAATTAAAGAGTTAAGTTTCATTTTTCCGATTGCGGGTACCACCCACCAAGTGCTAAGAAGTCTAATAAGTAAAATAAAATTTAACAAAGAACTAACTAAGTATTTTACAATACGTTGCGTTGACCTCTTTACACCGTTTGCGGTATGTAACCTTTCGCGTCGATAACATGTGTATTCTTCACCATACATCGGTTACGTCATCGCCACCTCTTAACCCAAACATAACACAATGTGACCCATGGCGTCTTTGTGCGCTTGTTTTTTTAATAAATCACATTATTTAATTTCCATGAAGAGTACTTCAACTCTTAAAAATAAAAGAATACAAAATATGTAGGTTAAGTGGTTCAGTTACAAGGAGTAATAAAGTAATTTTGTTATATTTGATAGGATATGTATAATAAAGTGTTTTCTCATTTTAATGTAGGATAAGTTTTAGATATTAGATAACGTTTGCCTATTTTAATTTAAGGGATACATTGAAAAAAACAGTAGTAAGTACATAGACCTACCCATCGTTTGAGGGAGGTTAGGGGAGTATAATTTATTTATTTATTTGAATAATAATACTCGTATACCCACTAAAAGCTCCTGTACTTCCCCTCACTTGCCACCAGTGATCCGGGACCGCCATAAGAATCACCGGAGTTCATCCTAAAAATATAAAAAGAGAAAATATAATCTTCTTCTTTAGCATTCTTCTGCTCAACGAAGGTTGGACAACATTATAGCCTATTCACAGCTGCCCGGAACAATAAGCCGGTGCTGCAGCCGAACCATTAACGTCATTAAATAACGAATTAACCTTACTTTTTTACTTTTAAGTGCTAATTGCTGCACTAAAGCTGAATAAAGCATTTATAAAATACGTACAGTGAAAAAATTTAATGCTTACCCGACCCAGCCAGGAATCGAACCTGGGTCTTTCGCAATCCGGGCGGCTGCACTGACCATTATGCTACCGGGAAGGCTGACGTAAGCACTGAATTTTTTCACTGTTTTTTGATTTTTGACTGCATTTTAGCGGCAGAGTGCAATCTATGTAACGGTTTTTGCAACCGATCGGCTATGCAGATTCATCTTTACAGATGAGATACCACAAATTTGATAATACAACGCTATAGTAAACCTTACTTTTTTACTTTTAAGTGCTAATTGCTGCACTGAAGCTGAATTAAATATTTATAAAATACAGTGAAAAAATTAAAGTTCGATTTCTGGCTGGGTCGGGTAGGCATTTAATTGTTTTACTGTATTTTATAAATATTTAAATAACGAATTGTTCCGAAAACAGAAAAACCTCCGTGTAACATTGGAAACACGCTACGAAGCGTGTCAGCCGACGACTTCCCACTGTAACCGAGTCATTTCAGGAGTTCGCAGTGAAGGCTGAAATGCCGCCCGGTCCAAACAACCGCAACAATGATACATTTCACTGCGCCGTTACTACCATTTCTACTACTGAGAATATGTTGTTTCATCATCTACGTATCTGTGATATGACATTCTTTGTTGGGATAAGTGAAACTATAGTTTAAATGTTTACTTTGCACTCGGAGCGATTGCGTAGGTAAGCGGTTTGACCGGTGCTCGGTACAGTTCCTGAAGTGTTTAATGTTCACATCCATTGTTGCACACATCCGCATTTTACTTTATACGGATCTAATCTCTAATAATATAAAATAATTTAATTTATACTGACGTTTTGGATCCTTTGGAAGACAGAGTAAGGCTTGTATCAATAACCTCTTGACACGCAACTCTATTGAGAATAAAAAACACATTAGAATTTTCCATAGAGAAAATGATTAAAATTTACCAAGCGTATGGGAAACAAATCTCCTATTTCTTACCCGATTGTTATAATTTGATAAAACATTGTAATAAATATTTTTTAAACATAAGTCTCCATGCGACACCAACACCCAGTGGCGTATTTTAAGATTCTGCGCCCTGGGCCTGTAAGTTTTGCCGCCCCATAAAAATAACAGAAAAAAGCAAAAACTTTTAATTATAAAATAAATCCAGCAGTATGTTAATTTGGCAGGGGTGGGCAGAGTCACTTATTATAGCTTCAAGAGCCGCTATTATTTGGATTCAATCTTTATTAAGGCTGGTACAAGCATCGTCACTCGCAGACCATCGCGTTTGTGACAAACTATATTTGAGTGAAAGTCAAAAAAAGCGCACACAGCTGAGCACGAGGGGCGGCGTTGGCCCTAGGGTAATTACGCCACTGCCAACACCACAGACTCTGCAAAAGATCCGTAACATCAGGATAATATAACAATAAAAGCGAGTAGGTCTGTGTAAAGTGTTTAATTTCCTTTTATGGTTTCATGTAGGTACTGATCGGTTTATAACTCATGGAACCACTATTGAAAACAATTGAAAATGTCATAATAATTCCCTAGAAACGGAATTACTATGACATTCAGTTAATTAATTACATATTTTAATGGTCGTAAATAAATTACGGTAGCAAGCTGTAACCTGTGTCCTTTTTCTTGAATAGTACTCACTTATTGTCTGCAGAAAACGTTTACAGCATCAATAGATATAGTAATTGGACTGCGAAAATATAGGCCAGATGGAACCTCGAGCCCTGTTGACGAGCCTGGTGGGTTACGAAGAGATGCAACCAAATAACGTTAGTTTTGGTGTATCTACCTTATAATTGTATCATGTGCATAGGCGGCTGAGTGCTCCCTCGTCAGGGTCGGCGCGGCGGAGGGCACGGGAGCGGCGGCTGGCAGAGCAGACCCGGACTGAAGGCGAGCGGCTGGCTCGCGAGCGACGCGAGCAGAGAGCGAGGGAGAAGACAGAGCTGCAGCGACAGGTACTAACTGCTTACCTCAGAAGGGGATCATGCCAAGGGTGTGCGGCGATAGCAGTGACTTAGGCAAAGCTGCAGTAGTAGGTTTAAACTGCTTGTGGGGGGCCTTAAGGAGTAGACTCGAGCCGCGGGAGCAAAGGCTAAGGGAGAAGATAGAGCTGCAGTGACAGGTACGAACTGCTTTCCTAAAAATAGGGGTTTATACAGTGGAAGAGCGGAGAAGACTCAGACTATGGACAAGCAGCAGGAGCAGAAAGAGTTAGAGAGGAGCTATTTTCTCGTTAATTCTCAGCTTTCGCCGCTCTCTATAGGCAAAGGTTGGTACCAAAAGTAAAGAAAAAAAAATATGTGTTTTTGTAATTTGTTCGCAACAAAATTTGCGTTAAAAATTATACAAACATTTATAAATAGCTTGCCTACTTTTTAACTGATCTTTAGTATTTGTAAAAATATTATGATCGGATGTTAATGACGGTAGTTGTTAACATTGAATGGGCGCCTTTGGCTTTCAAAGTAAAAAAAAAAGAAGTAAATAGTGTTGAATAATTTCGGCGGGCTGGTTAGAACCACGATAGCTCAATTGGAAGAGCACCTGACCCGGTATGTCAGAAGGGTGCAGGTTCAAACCCTGCTCGTGGAAATTTTTTCAACATTTGTGTTTTTGTAATTTTTCGCAACAAAATTTGCGTTAAAAATTATATAAACATTTATAAAAGTAAAGAACTTGACAGATGATACCGGTAACAGCGGGGGAGGGATTTCTAAAGGATTTTCTTAGGTAAACAAGTATAGCAAAAGGTCGTGGTCTTTATTAAAGTACCTTTTTATTACGATTTATTTATAGATACAATTGAGGAATGCCAAAAAAACAAACTATAAATAATTGTAACAGAGAAGCTACATACAGTACTAAGAAATTAATAGAGATGACGATTAAACAAAATTGTCATAATTAGGCACCATTTCAACTAACGGAAGTTAGCTGTCTGTCTTCTTGTCAACGGTGGTGCCATTTAAGTTAATGACTTGGAAACTTATTACTGAAATGTCAGTCGTTGAA
Source organism: Eudonia lacustrata (assembly GCA_947562085.1). NCBI lineage: Eukaryota > Metazoa > Arthropoda > Insecta > Lepidoptera > Crambidae > Eudonia > Eudonia lacustrata. The sequence goes on along the minus strand of OX387315.1, from coordinate 9,760,710 downwards.
TGAAACCGAAGTAATTAAGTATTCCTCATTTCTTAGTTTTGACCTAGATTTGAGTATCAACTATTGAATAATTATTATGCAGTATGATGCAGGTAAAAGTATACAGTTATTATTGTTGTATAATATTCGACTGGGCCGGAAAATATACTTGGGCTCCATAGGGCCATATACGCGGTCACTACAGCCTATTATATTATACGTTGATAACCCTAAGACTTAAGCAGAGTTTTGGCCGAAGGGTGTCATGTTCCGGCGGTTCCGAGGCCGGCTACCGGACACCACGCTGCGTCGCACGTCGTCGTCCTTACGTGTAGCATAGTTTTAGTTTTATATATAAGCTGTATGTATGTTAGTCTGTAAGGTATTTATAATATGGGCCTCTATGTAACTAACCACCTGTACATAATTTAAATGTTCCTTTTATGTTACTAAATTGCCAAAAGAACATAGGGCCTATATACATGATGAAAAACGCCCACCGCAGGTCGTGGGCGCATCCGACCACAAGGGTATCGTTGCCAACTCTAAAACTTCACTTCTTATGCTTTTAGGCCCTCTGTCATAATTTTATATGACCTTAGTAGTCTTAGTACACTTTAAAAGGAACGCAGCATTGCACAACAATGCTACAATGCCAGAAATAGGTAAAAGGGTGGTCGTCGTCAGCGGAAGGTAGAAGATTCGCTAGGCGATTCCCTACTCTCCATCGCTCGCAATTGGATTGCAGACCCCCAAGTATTAGTGGATATCCCCCCCTGTCTCGCCCCAAAGTCCCTGACAGGCTTCTTCTGTTGGGGCAGGGAAAGGCCGACGGGTGAGTCCGACATCACTTTGACCCATTCTGGGTCGGGTATGCGTGATGCATAGACCCCATTAAAAAAAAAGGTGATTATCATCCAGTTAGATTCTGGGTCTGGGTGAACCCTATCATCTTTCATTTTCTTGTTTTAATCGTTAACTCAGACACGTTCCATCGAAGGAATCTCTATCTTATCTCACGTTGCAGCATAATAGAGATAAACCTACATAGGTCCTCCATCCATTTTCGTACAATCTAAATAGGAATCGTTTTAGGACGTGAAATAACATGAACAGTCAACAATAAATCTTCCTTGTACAGTGGTGAAAGGTTATACGTGCACGTGAAGTTTACATTGTATTTTCCCAGAAACTGAATGATTTATCGATTACTATTACAACAACTGTATCGAGGTCGTGTTCATTTTATATTTTTTGGAAATATGAATCTAGGGTATCTAAAAGCGTTATTGTTAAAGTCTTTTTTGGTTGTCTGGACTGTCACTTTGTTCAAGCATCAAACTTGAAATATGTAGTTAGGTACATTATAGCTCTTACGTTGAGCATTGTTAAGGCTATGTTCTATCTTAAAAAGGAATATCGCAACATTTTGGTTATTTTATTAATATTATCACATCGGGTAAGCGTTTCTAGGTACTTAATTGTTAATAAAGGAACGTTAAGCAATTTTAAAATTACGATGATTATTCTCAGAAAAGCTTAATTCATTCACCCGATTTAGGTCCCAGCTCTACTTTACCAAATTTTTTTGCTTTTACCTTTAGGAAACCATATAACCATATTTTTGGTTTTATAAAGTAATTTAGAAAAAGAGGTAATGTTTAAAAAGCTAAATATTAGCTAAATGCTAGGTATTTGTAGTTAGGAACTGCAGTAATGACTTTCCACGCGAATGAAGTTGCGGGCATAGGTAGCTATATAACTGTAATTGAACCTAGTTATTAACTTTTATAGAAACCATACGATCACATATTTAATTGAGCTATAAATTTCAGTATTGTCAGTTAGCTATCTAACGTGGTGACTCAACATTACCATTTGTGACTTTACTAGATATTATACAACACTATCACAAATAATTGATTAAGTTAAAATAACATCAGACGGCAAAAACTGAAATAAAAAATTCAACTTTTGATTCTTTTTCATGAAGTTACAATGCAGCGATATGAAACACTTTTTACGGATAAACATATATGTGCTCACTTTTTTTTAAATACTTTTTTAGTCTTAATCCTTATTAATGAGCTATTAACATAGGTTCACTTCAGTACCTATTCTAAAGAGCTAAATTGGAATTAAACCACGTTTTTCGCATTCAACCCGAGCATCCATCCGTTCGGCTGCCCACGCTTCGTTATTCTATTCTCTTCTCATAACATATAATTTTAACATGACATTTAGAACATTTAGAAATTTGAAATTTAATACCAAGGAGGCTGAGGTGTTCTTCTCAAAATGATTTTGATTCCACACTGTCAAATGTTTTTTATCCGTTCCGGTTCCCGGAGGATTCCCGAAGAAGAAGACAAGACAACGAGTCAGTATAAAGCTCCAATTACAAAATCACTTATTTAGATTTAGTTTACGATTGATCGAAGAGTTTTCGTTAGAAAATGCCAAATAACAAACAATTTAATGTCTTTATTGTTATTTTTTTTTAAATTACACTATTCCTTTTACATCATTTGATAGGTAGCCGCTGCATTCATGAAGCTGTATATTCGAAATTCGAACGAAATATTTCGAAGCTTTTTTTTGCGGATGTTTTGTATGCTTAACGTATACCAACCTAAAAATATTATTGGTCCGGTTTAGAAAACAATAAGTACCACGCAGTTTAGACCACGAAACTTAGTTTAGACATGCTACATGGATGTCAGCGAATCTATTGTTTTGCATGCTGTATGCTTCATAAACGTTAAGTACGCAGAATATTACGCGACTCGATCGTAAAAAGCAAGTGCTTTAAACTGCGTAGGTGCGAATGGGTGTACAGCCTTACAGCGTTCGCGTACAGCCTTAAACGATGATTACGAGACGAGAGAAACCGGAGATGTAACAGATGTATGTCAATACTAAAGGAAAGAAGCGCGACACGATAGAGGCTGGCTTAGGTATTGCTTTTAGACTATAATGTTTGTTGGACGCTAGAATACCTGTCTAGCTTTGATATTACAATGTGTTACGAAATACTAAACAGGTCAATACAAATCTTTAACATAAATTACATTAAAATGTATATATAAATTTTTTAACGCAAATTTTGTTGCGAACAAATTACAAAAACACAAATGTTGAAAAAATTTCCACGAGCAGGATTTGAACCCTCAAATAGCTCAATTGGGAGAGCACCTGACCCGGTATGTCAGAAGGGTGCGGGTTTAAATCCTGCTCGTGGATTTTTTTTTCAACATTTGTGTTTTTTTATAAATTACATTGATAAAAAAGCAGCAAACATAAACAAAAGATTTTATGTAAGTTCATAGATATCATCGTTACTTATCTAGGCCTGTCACTATAACAACAATGTTGGCAGCATTGTAATATTACGACAGTTAGACGAAAGATAGTCAGTGGTTGAGGCTTCCGGGTGACGGGCGGTTCCATCATCGCGAAACGACGTTATCGTTATCATTATCAGGTAAAAAGGTCAAGAGCTATACTATAGGTATCTTAAGGTCAAAGTTATACCACAAAGTAAGTAGTTATACACCGAGACATTTTAGTGGTTGTTTTCCCGCAGGTGGGTAGATCAGACCATGACACTGAACAACTTTCCCCAAGAAACAGGTCAAAAAACGAGATAATTTTTCACTTTTCTATACAAAGCCTTTATCGACCGAGCATGGTTTGTATGGGAAAATTAAAAAATTATCTCGTTTTTTGACCTATGTTTCTTGGGGAAAGTTGTTCAGTTTCATGGTCTGATCTACCCACCTGCGGGAAAACAACCACTAAAATGTATCGGTGTATACAACGTCTAACAAAAAGGTGTGGTCAAAATGAAAATCTCCAAAGTGTATCCCATCTAGAACTTGTATGTGTTGTGATTAAGACATAATTATTAACTTTAATTTGTCATGCAATGGTTAATGAAAGAATTATATTTCTGAAGTGATGCGCATCAGGCGCGTATAAGCAATCAGCGGTGATCATAAATGTAGTACACAGAGGTTACTAAGCCACTAGGGTTGAGACTTGTTTATTTTGACGTCATAATAGAAATATTCAATTGAAAATTGCATAACTCATTGAAATTAATTATCATGACTTAGTAACTCTGCATACAAGATCTAGATCGGATACACTTTGGATCTTTTCATTTTGACCACACGTTTCTGTTACACGTTGTATATAGTGCTTCGGAAGGCACGTTAAGCCATTGATCCCGGCTGTATTAACAGTCGTTAAAACAGCCACTAATCTGTTCTGGCCCTGGGTGGTGGTATATGGCCCATTGTCCCTCCCTGTGGTATTTCCATCCGGAAGGCTCGTTCCAGGAGGACAGTGCAGTGAGGACATAAAATGAGCTGGTGAATGACGAGACAGTTTGCTCATTTTCTACGTTATGCAAAAGTTTATAGATTTAGCTTTCCGTGAAAGTGACAATATTATTGTGCACACTTATTAATTCTGTTTACTTATGATTTTACCATTTGTAATATTTGCAATGTGATTTTCTTTGATCATTGGTTTCGGTAGGGTTATGGCTTGGTCTGTTATATTAAAGAAAAATATTGATCGCGGTAGGTACTTGAGGCAATTCGCTTAATTTGCTTCGGTCAATTAGTTTTTTTGTCATATTGTACCGGGAGTTTCTCTTAAAACACTAATGGACTTTGAATCGCCTAATAACTTTAATAGCTACTTAATTTTTAACTAATTGTTATGTTATTTGTTTTGTGTATGTCAGCATCAAATTGTCAATAAGTAATTAAAAATATCATGGCTTTTAACAAACACAAACCTAACTCTCAAGTTACGTCATTATTACAGTAGTTAAGTATTTTTGACTAACTTTGTCAACATTATACAACCTGCCGTTTTGTTATGGTCGTGTTAAACTACTTCCAATTATAGGTCCTCGAAAGAAATCGATGCGATAGCTCAGTAGATCTTCTTAAGAAATCGAAAGCTCTCCCTTATGAATTGTAAAAGAAAACCAGGGACTGAATGACCTATTTTACTGTAAGTAGTATGAGTTACTTACCGGACCTCGGATATACGGCCGATCACCGAAGAGTTTGCTGTATATGGTTGTTATTCTCTCTCACTAAAATTTTCAGTATGTTATAGTAAAAGCTCCTATTTGGCTTGCGAGGCGCTGGCTTCGTTTGAGCCGTGGGTGGGGCTGCTTATTCTCTCTCTCTCTTTATCGCTCTCTCTATTGCTCTCTCTATCGCTCTCTCTCTATCGCTCTCTCTATCGCTCTCTCTCTCTATCGCTCTCTCTATCGCTCTCTCTCTCTATCGCACTCTCTCTATCGCTCTCTCTATTGCTCTTTATATTGCTCTCTCTCTCTATAGGTCTCTCTCTCTATCGCTCTCTCTATTGCTCTTTTTATTGCTCTCTCTCTCTCTCTCTCTCATATTTTCAGTATGTTATAGTAAAAGCTCCTATTTGCGCAGGCTCGCGGGAAGATGGCGTTGTTCGAGCTGTAGCCTAGGGCCGCTTATTCTTTCTCTCTCTCTCATATTTTTAGGGTGCCTAGTGTGAGTTTTGTTTAGGTACTATTCATATTTATTCAATTACGTTTACGAAAACGAAAAAATGTTATGGCAAAATTTTAACTCTTCTCGTATGTCGCCAGGAGACGCTGCTTCAAGTCCATACTATAATTCGTTTTTAAAAGCTCCTGTTTGCGCAGGCTCGCGAGGCGCTGGCGTCGTTCGAGCCGTGGGGCCGCGCCGGCGGCGGCGCGCCCAACGCGCGCGGCGTGCGGTTCACCAACCTACGGAACACCGGCATCTACCCAGAGGACGAACTGAGGGTAAGCGTCGCCAGAATCATGAACATCACATTATCATCATCCGTTCTACGGAAAGCTATTTAAGCCGTTGCGTCGGCCAACTACCCGCAAGTGTATGTTCGATGTGGTCTTGAGATCACGGACTGTCCGGCCGATACCTGTCGACGCAGGCCCGCGCCACACACTCGGCCTGCGCATTAGCCGTCAGCCCTAAACCTTAAAGGAAACTGTGAGTGTGTTATCTGATGCGACTAACTGACAGGCTGTTTGTTATCTGCCGGCGAACAGTCGTAAGATTGCTTTTGAGAGAACTGAACCCTGAGCAGTATATAAGTTAATGATGAAGGCACACTAGGTGAGAATAAAAACAAATAGGTATTCTGATTTAGTAAATTACTTTGTTGCGCATCTGATAAATGTATTTAACCGGCTAACTCTGGGAAATTGTAAAACCACACACGTCATCTTACCACAAGGTAAGAAAGTTATTTCCTATTTTACAGTGGGTAGGTTATCATTTTTTTTTATATACTTATCTCGGCTAATGACTCCATCCCACCTGATGTTAAGTGGAAATGAAGTCCAGACGCGAAGACAACTGGTGCAGCGTGGAAACAAAGGTAGCATCAGTCAACTTCACTCTGCCGGCCCACAAGGTGCTTCTTCACGCCTCTCTTGAAGGACCCCATATCATAGGAAGGAGGGAAAACGTGTGCTGGTAGACTATTCCATCATTAAACATATCTGGGAAATTATCAAAGAAAATAATATAATGGGTCCGTTTAATTATTCCGTCAAGGAATTTTGTAGTTGCCCTGTTATGATGGGACTTGAACTTTTACATTTCGCTAAAGGTCAGCTACGAATGTTGATTGACGTTCCAACTTTACATGAAGTCTATTAATTAAATTGAGTAAGTGGTTGCAGTTACCAAGCCTCTAGCTGTAAAATATTTTTCTCATAATGTAACTGAGTCTTGTGGTCCGGTTAGGTTAGGTTAGGTCACCGGGTCTTAGACCCAGGGGTTTCATGCTCCATTTCCAGTCTCCGTACGCCTAGACGCATACGCCTATACGCTAATTACCACGCTTGACAAATACGAGTTGATGATGGGATGGTGATCACAAATTCTGGATAAGCATCAACAATCCGGAACATACTCTTATTTTTGGGAATTGAACCAGAGGCCTCCCGGGGGCGTCAGGAGATGTATAACCGAGCGCTTTGTTACTCGGCCACTAATGCGTTGGCTTGTTTTCAGTCAGCTATTTCATCATCATCATCAGCTCATTTTTATCCCCACTGTTGGGCCACGAGGCTTCCCTATAGATGGATATGGAGAACGGGCCATAAACCACCACGCGGGCCCAGTGCGGATTGGTGGTTGTTAACGACTGCTAATGCAGCCGGGACCATTGGCTTTACGTGCCTTCCGAAACACGGAGGAGCTTAAGATTGTACATTTTTGGTCACCCATCCGATGACCGGTCTTTGCGAAAGTTGCTTAACCTCAGCACTTGCAGACCAGGCGCGTTATCCACTGCGCCATCGAGCTCCTCAGTATTCTTACCACAAAATTAAAAGGAATCAAAATCTGTTGCCTTAATAACATTGTTGGTGCGTTGGTAGTGTTGTGTACCAAAATGTAGATATAAGATTGCCAGTTCCTGAAGTTGAGGATTTAGTTCCGCCTACGGCCTTGTGTGATTAACGTCACCATCAGATTATATTTTATTTCTCATAAAAACCACTTGATTTACGATACTATATTCCAATATAAAGTTACTTATCAATCATCGCGGTACTTTTAAGTTTTTAAGTAACGACCAGATGTTATGGTGATATTTAAAAATATGCGAAAGCGATCAATCTCTTTAAGGCAAAGGGTCATGAAAGTTGCCGCGGAGCTTCGGCAACTCACGTGACGTAACGGTGAGTAACGGAACGCGCAAAATCGCCCCGACACCGCACCGGCTGCTTCTAGGAACTTTGTTGACATAACCACAACATAATAAGACCCACAGACGGTAAGCTTAAAAGGAAATACTAAGGTCGACTAAATTGAAAAATCCTTATGTATGAATAGACATAATCGAGGTTCCATAGTCCCCTGATTCCTTCTTCAAAACTGGACCGATTTAATTACCTTTATATTTAGTAATTACTTAGTTAGATTCAATACATGCCATAGAAACAGCTGTTTATTTAGATGTATAGGTATAAATGTACAATTATAAAATGTTTTTGTTTTGTTTATATAATTTTTGACGCAAATTTTGTTGCGAGCAAATTACAAAAACACAAATGTTGAAAAAATTTCTACGAGCAGGATTTGAACCTGCACCCTTCTGACATACCGGGTCAGGTGCTCTTCCAATTGAGCTATCGTGGTTCTAACCAGACCGCCGAAATTATTCAACACTATTTACTTTTTACTTTGAAAGCCAAAGGCGCCCATTCAATGTCAACAACTGCCGTTATTAACATCCGATCATAATATTTTTACAAATACTAAAGACTAAGATAGGCCGATAATGATGATGATGAAAGATCAGTTAAGAAGTAGGCAAGCTATTTATAAAATGTTTTTGTTTTGTTTATATAATTTTTGACGCAAATTTTGTTGCGAACAAATTACAAAAACACAAATGTTGAAAAAATTTCCACGAGCTGGATTTGAACCCGCACCCTTCTGACATACCGGGTCAGGTGCTCTTCCAATTGAGCTATCGTGTACAATTATGTTAATAAATTAGTATTCGGTGCACGGTGAGGCCGTTTATAATTAGAGTTATATGTATCTAATAACTTTGTATTAATAGTTTGTATTTTTTCATGTAACTTTGTTGATGGTCCATAAATAAATAAATAAATAAACTACTTAAAAAAACCTTTTTTCATAAAAAATTAAAGAAAGGCTTTGGCTGTTTTCCTTTTTTTCATAAATTAATTATTAAAAAAGATATGAACCTTTTTCGAAATTTGACGAGATTATATAAAAAAAGCAAAACGGACACAGCCAAAGTCTTTCTTTAATTTTTAATGAAAAAGTAATTAAATCGGTCCAGTTTTGGAGGAGTAGTCCGGGGACTACGAAACGTTGATTTTGTCTACTTTTGATACATATTTTTCAATTCAATCGACCTTAGTATTTCCTCTTAATACATGCCGCGCTCAAACAACGCACACATAGACCCTTGCACGGACACGGCTCTCGGAACAGTCCGAGCGTAAACCCCGGTGAAGCTGAAAATGCCGTTCGAGGCAATCAGCAATCTCTCTTCAAAAAAAAAAAAAGACCGAGCGCAGTTGTTGCGAGATTTCGTGTCCGTGAGAGGGTGCCTATGTGTGTGTTGCTCAAGCGCGTTTGTATGAAGCTTACCTTCTGTGAACCTTACCTCCTTATTTTGTGACGAACCACACTTTAACAATGATATATAATGGTATATAGTAGGTTGGGGAAAAAGTTTCTTCGCATTTTTTAAGAAAATTCAAAACATTTTTTAATAAGTTTATTTACATTTAACTATGGAGCTCGATGGCGCAGTGGTCCGCCCGGTACGCCCGGTCTGCGAGTGCTGAGGTTAAGCAACTTTCGCAAAGGCCGGTCATCGGATGGGTGACCAAAACTGTATCATCTCGAGCTCCTCCGAGCTTCGGAAGGCACGTAAAGCCGTTGGTCCCGGCTGCATTAGCAGTCGTTAACAACCACCAATACGCACTGGGCCCGCGTGGTGGTTTACGGCCCGTTCTCCCTATCCATCCATAGGGAAGGCTCGTGCCCCAGCAGTGGGGACATATAAATGAGCTAATGGTGGTGGTGGTGGTGACATTTAACTAAAGTATGTAGGTGCCATTTTGTTCGACAACTTTTTGCCATCTTGTAGGTAGGGACCACGGGTAGGGATATGATCCCATTGCTATAGAAATTTTGGGGCTTCTGATCAAAATACCGCAACAAGTGGTTTTGGCAGTCCTCTCGTGATGTTTACCTGACACTGCCTAAAGAATTCTGAAGAGACCGTAACAGGTGGAAATCTGAAGGTGCAAGGTCAGGACTATACGGCGGATGCATTAAAACCTCCCAGCTAAACTCTCTTAATTTTTGCTGAGTGGCTAAAGATGTGTAAAGTCTACTGCGTTATCATGATGAAAAACCACACCCCTTCTGCGTTGATTAATTCCGGCTGCTTTCTCTCAACTTCTTGCTTTAATCTCATCATATTTTATTAGTTACACTGTCAATAAAGTAAAAGAAATATTGAAGTTAAAGCAATAAGAACGAAAAGACAGCTAGTGTTTGTAATTTTGGCATTATTCTAACGAAAACTAAATCTAAAATAGTGATTTAGTAACTCCTTCTTCGAAAGCGACTTTAGGCGAAAAGGATACATTTCCTTCCTTTGTTCAGAACGTCTTTATGGCGCTAGTGTCGTCTATCTTTATTTACTTATATAATCATTGCCCCAGCCTCGCACCGGCTGCTAGGAACTTTTTTGACATAACACTATTTAAAAGCTTATTTAATTTGCCATCACACGTCGTCGTGGCGGCAAGCGTGCAATCGATGCGTTATGGGAGCGGCAAAGCCTTTGAATAAAATATATTGTTGTTTTCTAAAGTTTACGCGAACACTATACATTTAACAGGTTGAACGCCGCGGGTCCCAGACACATTAGAAATTCAATTGTTTGTCAGACATATGGCGTTTAGGTGTTAATGCAACAACTTTTATGAATCTACTTGCGTTTGATTTTTACCTTCGTAATGCCGACTGTCTCGGGCGAGATAGAACGAGAAGAGACATTGATGCTTATCTTTTAGACTAGATTCTTCTTTGATATCTTCAATGTCGTGACTTCGTCTCCTTCAGGCCTCGTCATAATGACAACGCTCTTGGCACTCGGCCCAACTTCGAGTGTCGTGGTAGCATATGCTGAGACAAGGTACTTGTTGGCTTTTATTTTTTATACAAGAAGAAATGCAAAAGCAGTACCACTGCGCCCGGAGAGATGGTTATCTTGGAAAGTCCTTATTTGTCTCACACTCTTTGTCTATTGATTTGTTATTTTTTATATCCTTTTTTTGTGTTGCTTGTTATGTGTACATATGATATTGTTAAGTTTTGTTTATGAAGCTTTACAGTGAGCTCAACTTGTCTTGCTCGAGAGTGTGTGTTGTACTCGAGTATTTTAAAAATGTATGTTCCAAAACTACAAAAATCATCATCATTATCACTGATGGGTCAGGCCTTCCATGTGGGGAGATCGGCCCTTAACCCACCACGTGAACCAATGTGGGTAAGGCGGTTGGGTACAAATTGATATATTCATTGAATGAAGTAACCACTATAATATATTACATTGACATGTTATTATTATAATGTGTTGACCTAATGCAAAACGTAAATCTTATTAAATTACTTTGCTCTTTCTCTGAATTCAGATGATTGGCAATTGGCACAAGGCAATCCAGTATAATATTTTTTATTTCATTTGTTTTTAACTCTACATAGTGTTTCTCAACTTATAGTTCTTTTTATAATATTGCTTCATGCATGAATGAACTACCTAAGTAAATAAAAATCATTTCACTATCGTCAGCTCATTTTATTCCCCACTGCTGGGGCACGAGCCTTCCCTATGGATGGATAGGGAGAACGGGCCATTAACCACCACGTGGGCCCAGTGCGGATTGGTGGTTGTTAACGACTGTTAATGCAGCTGAGACCAACGGCTTTACGTGCCTTTCGAAGCACGGAGGAGCTCGATATGATAAATGTTTGGTCACCCATCCGATGACCGGCCTTTGCGAAAGTTGCTTAACCTCAGCACTCGCAGATCGGGCGCGTTAACCACTGCGCCATCGAGTTCCTCAAAAATCTTTTACACGATAATAATACGTTGTTTACGCATCAAAGATAAGATTTCCATATCTAAACGCAGATTAACAAGTTAGATCTGTGGGCGGGAGTTCATTAGGTAATTCAAAGCTTGATTTATTCATATTGGATTTCATTGACCATATTTCAGCACACTTTTACGTTTGCTGACTGGTTAGTCAACAAAGTTACTATAAGAAACTATCAAAACGAAGATCTTGTCACCGATTTTGGGGATCGGCGATTTGTTTTTGGAAAGAATTTGGTGTTGCCCGCCTTTGGCCTTTAGCGTGACATGGTTTATGCACGATGGGGAAATTCGTGGTAAACAAGCAAGTATAGTAACTGATCACATCTCGGAGGTATTGTCAGCATGTATTAGGTCCTTACCTATGAAATTGACGTTTTGTATGAAGATTTTTTATAAAATTATATTTTTCATACTAACGTTTTTTAAATTTTCTTAGCATCTATTTATGGGTAACACTATAACAATTTTATTGTAGAGTAGTGCGTTTATTTCACTAGCTAAATATAGCAGGCATTAAAATGAAAAAAAATCAAATCCCTTCAAAGCTACAATAAAACAAAAGGTCAATTCCGCGAACAAAAAATAAGTAAATTAAAAAAAAATATTGGGCGATAATGACACAAAATGAATAATTATTGTTAATACTGAAGCATAAGTATCATAGTCCTAATTAAAGGTGTATAATAATATTAACAACCGGTATTGACTTTTAGAAGTAATACACCATTTAATAAGTGAGATAAAAACGTCAATTACATAGGTAAGGACCTATTATATCTATGTACGCGTGTATATCTATAATTTTTCTTCTTTATTATGATATTCTTTTGGCAAACCAGCGAGGCACATATTGGGAAGTTATCTTCGCCGCTCATGGATATCTTTAACATGTGAATTTTTCACACATGTATATTTGGCCAAGTGAACGGATACCTTAGTTATTAGTATCTAACTTTACATCCCTGTCATTTAAACTAAACTGGCTTCGTGGTCTAGTGGTAAGATCACTGATCACGGACCTAAAGGTCGGGTTCGATTCCCAGCAAGGTATGCAAGTTGTGCATGGCTTGGTAAAACTTGTGCTTAGTCTGATCGACTATCAAGTCTGTCTTAATAACATATTTAGTAATTTTCTGACAGTTAGGGATAAGATAGCCAGTTCCTCAGTACCTAGTTGCGGATTATGAGTGAATTGCGCTTTCAAGTTCGATCTTACCGTCAATCACCATCAGGTTTGATGGTGTGATGGAGGCAAAAAGCTTTCCCGTTGTTTAATTAAAAAAAACTCTATTACCCAAGTCGTTGCAAGCGTCCATGTGCCAGCATACACTCGTTCGTTTAGGCTGTAAGTATAATAAAAAAACAAAAAGCTGTTGTATGTTTCTAGGGTGTCAGCCAGTACGAGCCGTGCTTTCGCTTCCCGACGCCGCGGCGCGGGCGGCGCACCCCACTGCGCCTGCGCGAGGACCCGCAGCTCTGCTACGCGGACAACCTGCGCCAGAGCGTCGATAACGACCTGCGCTACCGACAAACGCCGGTGCAGCAGCAGAACTATAAGCAGATTCTCGGTTGGTATCTTGTTTTGTAAACCTTACGCGGACAATACATGATGATTTTTCGAAATCACATCGCCTTCTGATGGAGAAACCATCTCTGTGGTCTTTATTAATTATGTCGCCATAACATCAATGTTTGTAGCATTGTTGTGTCGGCAGCTAGAGATAAGATAGCCAGTTCCTCAGTACTTAGTTGTGACTTTGGGTAGGTAAGATACGCTTTCACCTTTGGCCTTATCATCATTTAACATGAGGTTGAGATAAATAGTAAGCGATAAAAAAACATATTATGCAAAGGGAGGTAGTAGCAAGCAGGTCCTGATGGGGCATTATGTCACAAAACAAGTGCTCCATAAAGGCAACTATCAACAAACAGTTTGTGTAGGTCATGTCGAGAGAAAATGAATTAATGCAGTAAGTCAAAGTCAAAGTCAAAGTATTTATTTGCAAAGAACAGGTATATACAGGATGTCAAATATAAGTATTAGAATCGCTATTCAATTAATAAACATTAACATGCAAAAAAATATTGATAATTAATAATTTAAAAACTCATTTATGCTATAACAACATTTTTCTAACAACCATATACGTAGCTTTTTTGTCATTAAACTTATAGGTCCCTGTTTAAATTGATTTGGGATTCTGTTATATACTTTTATGCACATATAGTAACAACTTTTTTGATAAAGAGCAGTATTTGGGCGGAAATCTAAGAAGAGTCTGTCACTGTCTGTGTGTTTCGAGGAAATACATCCTTGGCTCGTAAAAACAATTCTGGGTGCTGTTTGACAAACTTGTATATATCTAATATGTACATACTTGGAATGGTTAGTATGCCCAATTTTACAAATAGTGGCCTGCATGAGCCAAATGGACCTTTGTGGACATATGGCTCTTATGCATTTTTTTGGGCAATAAATATTTTATTTACATTTGTGCCATTGCCCCACAAGATAAGCCCGTAAGTGTACTGAATACTTTTATTATACGTAGTCTACTCGTGTACTGTGCGATTGCGACTCGCTGGCTAGGAATAAAAAGAAGATATCACGCTCTTCGCCTTCAAAAAAGTTGCCAAATTTATGGCAGTCATCTTTTCTGAGGAACACGATTGAAGGGCAGGGGTTACACAAAAGATCTCTATGGAACGAAGAGGAAAACCTAAACAGGCCCCACTAAGATAAAATAAGTTAAGAAATTTTACGTGAACATCAGATCACATTTTTTATACCAGAAAGTAGGCAATGAGACATACAATTTGCCTGATAGTAAACGGCTGTAGTTTAATGAACGTTTTTAACACAATTATGTAGTTTTAACTTCCTCGTTGCAAAACCGGTAAAAACATATTAACGCACTTTAAAAAACCTAATCATAGAACTGTCCTCAATAAACAAAAGTACAATTTCTACTCCAATAATAGTATCAAGCGTGACGGGGATTATGTCCATCGCTTGTCACGTTATAAGGCGTTACGACGACTCGACGCGATGACAATAGCACAGTGAATAGCAATACTTTCCTTAACATGTGATTGACATACTTTTTAAACAGGTAGGTATGTATATTATGTAGTTGGTCTGTGTTCGGTCAATTATTTATAGTTGATTCACAATATAAGTCATGATTTCGTTATAAAGTGTTTGCATTTAAAATATAGTTAAATAGTATCGCGGAGAACATAGAATTACCTAAGGAAAATACTCCAAATAGGTAGCGTATTCAGCAGGTATGGCACCTACAGTATGAAGTTTTTGTATACGGTAACCGACAATATGTACTTTTCTTTCACAGTCTTGAATTACGAAAGATGCTTGACATTCCAATTTCTTTTGTAAAAAAACTTTTGTAAATAACTTACACACTGTTCGACAAAGGTTTCTATACTTAGTAAAATGCCGCCGTATAGAGTCGTATAAATCATCATTTCGACTTTGAAATAATCATAACCCATGTATTATTGCTTTATAACAAGCATAGTCTGTATTATCTACATAATGTGTACTAATTTATCATTCCGCATCAATAGTATAATTAAAATTTCTTAACCTTCAATTATTGACAATTTAATTAAGTATTTGTTAGAATTTATTATTCATAATATGATTATCTACATTGTATACCAAGTCAGGTAACTTTTGACAATACGCCTTTTGAGGCAATTTATCTTAAACGAGCCATGAATGTAAAAATCAGAAAGAAAGCTACCTACCATCGATTGCGTGGGACCATCATTATATTTTTGTTACGGTAATTGATTAGAATTATCGGTGGCGGGCACTTGGAGAGGCCTATGTCCAGCAGTGGACTAGTATAGGCTGATGATGATGATGATGATCTGTGAGAAATGATTATGATTATATATGTCCCTTTATTTACCGATGTTGTTATAGATGACATGGTGGACAAAAGAAACAAAGCTATAAAGGATGAAATTAAGCAGAATTTGGACTACGAACGCAGAATGGTAAAAAAATATTGAATAGTAAAAAGGTCACAGTTGTGATGTATGTAATAATGGAAATATAATAATTTCAGCATAAAATGGACGGGCCGTGGGGCAAGCCAGGCCCCGGAGGAGCCATTTGGAGGAACCCTCGTGACGTCGGTCTAAATTTCTCGAAGTCTATGGTAAGGTTTTGTATTATTAGTATTCATATAATTGTATAAACACAACTTCCACCGCAAAGAGATTTATCTTCGTTCAATATTTTTATAGTCAATGAAGTCGGTGAATGGTATTATAATTGATATTTACGTTTCATTTTATCATTGTAGGGTTGGACAGATAACGAAATTTTTAATAAACTACAAGGGGACAAAAAACTCTACAAGAGATCATCGCTTACTTTGCCTAAAGTAAAGAGAGACGAGGATACTAGAGAACAGTTAGATGCCGAAAAGGAAAATGTGAAGTCTTCAAGCGTGGAAAAGTTACCTGACATCAAGCAAACCAATGGAAATAGTCCGGAGCATAAGCAAAGTAACGGGACAGAAACTAAAGCAGTTAATGGTAACGGTAAAGGAAAACGTAGTCCAAAGAGAAGCAAGTTTGTGAAAAGATTGTCGAACGGGGATAGGGTCCGTAAGGTTGTGCCCGAGTATAACTCGGATGACAGTGTGGAGTTGCATGATGGTGACGTAAGCAATGGTACGCAGAAGAAGTTGACACCAGAGGCGGCACTTCTGCGGGTGACCGGCGGAGTGGAGCTCGTTCCACTGCTGGCTAGGAGGCGGCGTGTCGGCGCTCGCACTTTACCCTCCAGTGACGTCACACGACCTCCCGAACAGGGCTGTCAGTATGTATCAACCAACCTTATATCTACAGCTTCATGCAACCAATGTTTTATGTGACAGTTGGTGTGTGTCGACATTGAATCTCTTTAATAGGCAAATGACAAAAGATGTTCGATTGGGTATATTCATCGTTTGGCGTGATCGCATAAGTGAACGCAACAACTTTTTTACAAGTCTTGCACAATACTTGTATTATTAAGAATTATTTAGGAACATTGTAGTTAAAATGGGATTTGAAGAATTATTCAGTATCATCGACACTATAGTAATATGAATAAATATTACCTACCTTCACGTAACTATGAAGACTCTTTTTTATTGTATGGACATTTAAAAGCATTGGCATTGAAATGAGTTTTGAAATACATAGGGCATAGGGTTTAGTCTTTAAACACGTGGTACATCGGAAAATAATGATTCTTTAGATATCCGCAATGTGAATAAAAGTAGGGCATAGCTTTTTTGTACGCTGAAAGATATGCCGACAATATAATTTTAAAGTTAAAGATTAACTTATTAATAAGATTTTATTATGGTTAATAAAGAGGAAAACCTCCCTAACTTCATTAAAATAACATAATACGGATTTCTAAAATATTTACGAATCCTCACGAAATTTACGAACTATGTTAGATATTAATTTATTTACATTGCATAGACTAGGCCACACCAACAGATTGGCAGATTGATGTTCAAGCTAAGCGTTTATGATATTTGAAACGCTACTGCTGCGTTGAAACTGTTGACTGCTGTTCTTGGCTATTAAGTTATTAGCCAATTATCAAAACACTGTCGTTTTTTTCACTTGGTAGATAGATTATTTTGCAACGTATCTAATACCTTTAAACGAGCAATTCTTGTCTATATGTTTATATATTATCTGAATCTTAGAAACGGCTCCAATAATTTTCATGAAATTTAGTATGCAGGGGGTTTCGGGTGCGATAAATCGATCTAGCAAAGTTTCATTTTTAGAAAATTTTCAAAAAAAAATACCGAGCCAAGCTCGGTCATCCAGGTACTGTTAGTTAATTGACGTGTGATAATTTGATGAAATTCAGAGACTACTCGTATACGACCGTAGGTACTAATACATCACGGATCATTTATTGATGTAGGGTAAAAATAATAGAGGAGACAATTGAGTAATGTTTAATTATTAAAAATATTTTGACGCCAATTTACAGTATCACGTTGTCTTTGTGTAGTATAGTGATTTATTATCTTCTATGATTCTTTGACTATATTTATCATTTTTATTTAAGACGAGTAACTAAAGTAGATGTCCAATGGGATTGATAGGTATGTCTTAAAAGCCTAATTCACTAATTTCATTATCTCCCGCCTGACTTCGGTCATGGCGACGGCTTCATCTCCGCTGGTTCCGGCATTAATAGAATGAACGTATCATAATTCATAACAAGCTGGGATTATACAATATTGATTATTGTATATAGGTACATACGTTCGTTATTTAGAGAAACGAAAGTAATTATTTCCGTACTGGAATTTTGAAATGTTATCGAATTTCACTAAAACATTATAACAGCTGCGGATGTTTTGAGATCCCACGCTATCTACATGTTTGTCGAGTGTCGTACGGTAAGCTGGTGCTATACAAATCCGATGTATAGCTAACTTATTGGTTTAGGCAGGTCACTGGTTTATGCAGCTTATGAATGAAGCAATAAAATCATTTAATTGCCTGCACATAGATTTAAAAGTTTGAAGTACCCATAAGTTGTAGACATATAACTGTGAGTGAGAGGCTGATGCTTGAGCTAGTCTAAAAATATGACCAAGGGCTTTACTATTAGCCCTTAAAGCAGTATTATTGCAATGTTATCGTAATTGTGAAAACGATACGCGTGTATATACGCCGTTTCCAGAGCCTGCGTCTCGTATTCATAACCACAACAACATTGTTATGATACTGCTTTGAGAGCTCTAAGTGACCCATCTGTATTAAAATTAAAAGATAAAATTTTACTAGAAATAATCGACTAGTCTCAGGAAGCTCAAATGGGAATTGAACCCACGACCTTTGGATAACCGGTCCAACTCTGACCGCTGAGCTACTGTGTCCCAAGAAGACTCGTTGAATTTTTCTAGTACTTTGTGATTTACGTTTTAATACCGCTGTATTACGACACTGTGAAGTTACTACCCTAACGGGCTCGACCGCGAAATGAGTGAGGACATTAATGAGCCCTCTTAACTCGCAACGATAATTTTCAACTATGAAAGCGCTCGACCGCGAAAGAGGCTAGCGGAGAGCCTCAACTATGAAAATTATCGTTGCGAGTTCTTAATATAATTAATTATATATAATGATTTTCCCTCTTAGGGCTCATTAATGAACTCGCTCATTTCGCGGTCGAGCCCGGGCTCTACAGGCGAAAAAACACTATTGCAAGTATTTAACAACCGATAAAGAAGTAATTCCTTATAAATATTTTTATTATTTTGAATTGTGCATTCACAATATATACACTGGACAGCAAAAATAACGGGTCATTTAGAAAAACCGCGATATCTCCCAAAGTTATTTACATAGATCCCTCGTATATATAATATGTTATAGGCAGATTTGTGACGCTTATTATACATATCAAAAGAGGTTGCATTTGAACAAGTTACAGCTTAAAAAAAAGAAATTCCGATTTTTGAAAAATATTAAAATTAAAATTTTAGGAATAGAAAATTTTCTCGCTTTTGTTTCAAACCGAGCTATCATCATAAACAGTTTTATACAGTTAAATAAAATAAAAATATACAGTTTACAAACGTGTTGTGTATTTTCTTTTATGTATAAGTCAGTCATCTATAACATACTACAGTTTCACTAGTTTGTGTTGTGTAGTTAAGAAACTATCACACTTTTTATAAGCGACCCGGAATTTTTGCGACCCAGTGTAGTTACAAGATAAAACAACCAGTCTCTGGAAACTCGAGTAGTGTGTTAAGATTACCAGGACTAGGTTAACGTTAATTCAGACACGCACCTTCTGACGTCTACTACCAAAGAGTCACGAAAGTCTGATTGAAAAGAGACAAAGTGTAGAAAAAAAGCTAATTGATAGTTTACGTTACAATATTTACAGGAGACTTCTTGGCGGGAAAGTGAAGCGTCGTGTCTGCGGTTTTGTTTTATTTTCTAAAATTTGTGTTATGTCGAATATTAATGTGAAATAATGGTGGATTATTAACCGTTAAGTGTTCGTGAGTGTGCATAAGTGTTGGCAAATGAAACAAAACAGTGCAACGTCACTTTTCAAATTCTCTCAAGAAGCTCGCGTGAGGACTTAGTAAAGCCCCACATCTTTACTGAGATACTCCCGGGGGGGGGGGGGTATATCATTTCTCACTTCCCATTTCTAATATCATTCATCATGATCATATAAGGAAATATTGTTTATACTACACCTGCTTGGAAAGTACCTTGATACTTTATCAAATTTACGGTAGAAAGTATCTCCAAGTTCGCAAAATGACACTGGCCACTAGCTGTGTGTTGGATGGTGTCGGGCTGGCAGTGCGACCCTGCGGCGGCAGGATAAACAATTTGAAAAAAGAACATGTGAAAATTGCAGACGCCATTGGCGCCATTTCCAATTTGTGTGTTGTTTGAGGATTCAGTTTTCGTAGAAAGTAAAATAAAACTATCAAAATGATAAGTAGTGATAGTGATGATGAAGATTTTTTAACTCCGCCGCAGTTGAAGGAAACAGCAAAAATACTGATTGATAACCTTTTACCACAGAAATCAATTAAAAAATATAATAAAACTTATGACGATTTTTTGCAATGGAAAAGTGAAAAAAATGCGGCATCTTTTTCTGAAACTGTTTTGCTAGCGTATTTCAGTGAAAAAGCGCAAAAATACAAACCAAGTACGTTGTGGTCTATATACTCAATGTTGAAAAGTACTATATTGACAAGAAACGACATAAATATTCAAGAATACAAAAAACTTACAGCATTTCTGAAAAGAAAGTCGGAGGGATTCCGTAGTAAGAAATCAAAAGTGCTTACTACAAAGGATGTTTATTCCTTTTTGCAGAATGCTCCAGATGACAAATATTTGTTGATGAAGGTAAGTTTATGAACAAAATGCACTGGTTTATGATTTATTACGTACCTATTTATGAGTAGAAATCTACTAGGTTTTCATGTTTGATATTTTTGTTTACAGGTTATTTTGATTTTAGGAGTAAATGGGGCCTGTCGTTCGCAAGAACTTGTGGATATGACAACAGACGATATCGAAATCCTCGAAAATCGAATAATTGTCAATATTCCTAACACAAAAACCAAAATTCAGCGATCATTTGTTATATCGGGCTTATTTTATGAGATAATAAAGAAATATAACGAAATTCGCCCCAGTGACCCCAAAACCAATCGGTTCTTACTACAATATAAAAACAAAAAATGTACGAAACAAGTAATTGGGAAAAACAAAATAAGTACTGTGCCAAGAGAAATAGCTTCCTACCTTAATTTACTCAATCCACTAGAATACACTGGCCACTGCTTTCGCAGAACTTCAGCGACTATTCTTGCCGATACTGGTGCTGATTTAACCACAATAAAACGCCATGGTGGTTGGAAATCTTCCGCTGTTGCAGAAGGTTACATAGAGAATTCCGTAGAAAACAAAACACGAATAAATAACCAAATATCGGGATCGATTAATGTGCATCAAGACTCATCTCCTCAACCATCAACGAGCGCGGCGATGCCAAATGCCCCTCAGCAGCCAATTGCCCCTCTGGCACCACAGCCTTCTACGAGCGCAGTGCCAACAGCACAGCCAGTTATTCCTCCTACATTGTCGCAAACATCTCAAACAAACATTAATGGAAAAAGTGTTACATTAAGCTTCACTAACTGCAACAATTTCAATATAAATTTCAATTAGTAAAGATTTCGTTTTTTATTTTCCTTGTAGGTGTAGTATAAAGCACTATGTATCACTCGAGAGAAACTGCGATTCCCGATCTCAGGTGTTTTAAAGCCCTCGCCTACGGCTCGGGCTTCAAACGACACCCTCGACGGTAATCGGTCACTTTCTCCTCTCGGTGAACAATGTACTATTATTTATGTATTACTTGTAAGAAAAATGACTTTGACACTGGCTAAATGTGCTAATCGCACGAAGCCATCAACTAAAAAAAAATATTTACAGAAGCGGACTTTGTACCGCTTTGACAGTTTCTATCAAGTGATTAAATTCTCTTTGGTTTCCATGACAACAAAACAAACAAATCATTTTGTATTGGAAAATTAAATTGTCGTTTTTAGTATATCTATAGTGTGATTCCCGTGGGAATATCGGGATAAAAACTATGTGTTAATCCAGGTTATAAACTATATGTATGCCGAATTTCATCCAAATCCATCCATCCGTTGCAGCATGAAGAAGGAACAAATATACAGACATACACACAAACTTTCGCATTTATACTAATAGTGTGATATAAATATTAATTTTAAAAACATTAAAGTTTTTGTTTTCACCCCACGCACGCACGAATTGATGTACGAGTACAGTACACAATCTATTATTATCACTTATACCTACAAATGCTTGAAGTCGCTATTAGGCGTCGCTAATTTCTATGCATTAGAGTTAAAGCCTTAGGCTAAATTAATATTCATAATGTTGACCTTGCCAATTATTACACGTTGGGTGTTGGGTATGGCTATAAATTATGTTTTACACCGAAATGGAATTTTAAATACGTTGCACAACGCTGTTACCGAGGAATCCCATTTGCAGTTGACACAATGCACTTGGGTCAACGTGTTTTTTCTCCCACTCACGTTTCTAGTGGGCCCATCATTTTACGATCTTAAACAAAGGTTGTTTTATACACACCTGTCTTTATTACCATATCCGATTTACGGTTTTTTAGTATGGTTTGCATTTACACGGCTAGTTGGTAAGTAGTCAAATCATCATCGTCGTCATCATCATCATCATCATCACCATCATCATCATCATCATCATCATCATCATCATCATCATCATCATTATTATCATCATCATCATCATCATCATCATCATCAACATCATCAACATCAACAGCAGCCTATATACGTCTTACTGTTGGGCTTAGACTTTCCTACATTAACAAAAGTATATGGAGAGACCGACCAAAATACACTTCGATCGCACAATGCGGGTTGGTTTAAACGACGGTTTATGGAATTTCTTGCGCCCATTCTTCTCCACGGCTAAAAAATAGACGTCCTGAATGGGTAGTAGGTAAAAAAATGTTTGGAAAGCACTTTTATAAAGTTTATTTGAATAATATATAATGAGATAGCAACCCAATTGCAAATTGTTTTAATGCTACCTAATTAAAAGGCACTACCTATTTAAAACCTGCCAACCTGCTCTAGGCCAGTGTGATGAGTGACCTGATCTCCCTTGTTACATGTAGTAGAGCTTGTGCTGGACAACTGCAGGACGTTTGTAAACTGATAATGATAACGCCAACTTCAGGAAAGATGCATAAATATATGTGCAGCATGCAATGTAGTGTCTTTCACCAGCTCATTTTATGACCCCACTGCTGGGGCATGAGCCTTTCCTATGGATGGATAGGAAGAACGGGCCATAAACCACAAGGCGGACCCATTGCGGTGCGGTGGTTGTTAACGACTGCTAATGCAGCCGGGACCAACGGCTTTACATGCCTTCCGAAGCACGGAGGAGCTCGAGATGATACATTTTTGGTCACCCATTCGAAGACCGGTCTTTGCGAAAGTTACTAAGCTTTAGCAATCGTAGACAGATCGCAAAAATGTAGTGTACCTAAGTTTAATAGGCATAGGTATGGATGCAAATGTAGTGTAGTTAACTAGAAATAGGTGCAGCGCAGACGACACACTTTTTGTGCGATTGAGTTTGCTGCATACAAAAAACTGCATAATTATAATTGTTTAGGTTCTATTTTCACAGACTAAAAAGTTCGCGACAGATAGTCTGTCGTCTGCGCTGCACCTTAATGTTACCCATATAGATACGAAAACCATTCTCATAGCAGCTGTTCTACACAGTTTATGATCAATCACACTTGTTAGTTGTCAACACATTACAAGTAGCAATAGCATGCCGCTGCACAGCAAAGCAATCATCGTGCAGCATAACAAATTGTATTTGTCCGGTTACCTCCATTCGTATGAGTGCTGACATGAATCTTGTTTATTTGCAATTTCTCTAATTGCACGTCATCTCCCCAAACATATATCACTGGAATCATATTTTCGTCACTTCGACCTACGTGTTAATGACAGGTTATTGACTACCTCGACGCTGGGTCGGTCACGTTTGACCGCCATTAACGTTTGGCATTGCGTCACAGCTTTCTATACGCACAATATGTGGAGATTTACGGGTTTCATTAGCTTAGTAATCTATTCGCCACCAACCGATAACCATCGCGGACGTTGTTAGATGGACCTCGATAACTGCATTACTTAGTGGCATATACCTCATTTCAAATTACGTTTGAACCTACCGACCTCTTTAATCTTGTTCTAAAGCAGTTATCAGCTCACTATTCACATGGAATTGGATACCGAGCTCTCATTATCGTATTTTGAAACGGATTGTCATTAATTATTACCCGTTATTAATGATCGCTTGGCATGCCCTATTCGGAGATTCAAAGAAAGCAATAACAAAACGTATGTTAAGTATTATTGTATCTTTGTTCCATTACAAAACCGTGTTGTTACAGGTGGCGTGAAGTCGACGTGCAATATCTAAGGGATTTGAAACGTCAGATACGAGTGAAAAATCAACAGGTTGAGGTATTTTCGACTTCAATGGAACATAGTAGAAAAGGATCTGAGATCTGGCATAAAATAAAAAATATCTTTATTTTTATAAAGTAAAGCACGCACATTTGATACGTTTTCTTGGTGACTCTAGGGGTGTGATCGCCAGATATCTGTAGTCTGATATTTGAACCGGTGACAATTCTTACACTGTGATACCAATTACGACTGCTAGCTATCACTCGTATTCTAAGTCACGTTTGATTATATGACTTTTATAAATATCGCACTGTGTTACCTATAAACAGTCACGACCACGTGCGCAGTTATATAAACAATTGTAACTCTTAATACAATGAGATAAGAAAGAGTTACTTAAGTCTTTACATATCTGATGTGCTTGTGAGGTGATTGTAACTCAATTAACAAATTGTTTGTAAAGTAATTTCTTTAAAGAACTTCAAGTTCACAACAAGTGAAACTTAAAAAGCTTACCACTGTCTCGATGTCTTAGAGATCATTTGTGCCATTTGTGTCCAGGACAAACGCCGTGACTCGGCAGAAAGCGTACGCCGCCACCACGAGACCTGGGAGTCGCTGTGGGGCAGACCAGGCCACGGCGCGCCGCAGCAGCGCGGCCGCTACGCGCGCAACAACCTCGCTCAGCTGCTATACGTGGCGCCTCTGACCAACGCGCAATGACATCAAGCCTCTGACACCACGTGGTGCCGACGATAATAGAGCTCCCTGTCGTCAGTGACACCGCAAGATACTTGCAGCCGCTGTAGGGCCGGCGACTGGGCCACGGCGCGCCGCAACCTCCCGCAGCTGCTGTACGTAGCGCCGCTGGCCAACGCGCAATGACATTCGGAATGACATCAAGTCTCTGACACCACGTGGCGCTAAGAAGAGTGCTCATTATCGTCAGTGCCCAGCTGCTGTGAGGCAGAACTAGCTATGGTATTTTTTGGAAATAGTGTGTACGTGGCGCCTTTGGCCAAAACACAGTAGGTAACATGAAGCCTTCGTCAGCGTGTGGCGATAAGAGCGTTCCCTGTCGTCAGTGACACCGTTCACCATCAAGAGTCTGCATAGTGTAAATTCTATTAGAATTTACACAATGCAGATAATGGTCATGAGTAAAGGTTTTATCATATAACTTTGTCATGAAATTATAAAGACAAAATACTATAGGCACCTTTTGTATAATAAATAGTCTTATTTAGTTGTTACTGCAATAGTTACATAACAGAAGTTGTATAAAACATAAGGGACCAACTTAGTTGACTCCCCTAGTTAAGCAATAGGCAATAGATAAATGTAAATTGGACGTGTAAAATTAGATTTATATTGATTTCAATCGGGTTAGCTGCAGCACGCTAACACACTCGTACACTGTTTAATATGTAGACTAAGAAACAATTGAATATACTTACTTCAAAAATATCCTCTCATAAATTCTAAAATATAGGTACAACATTTGACTTACGCATTCTACTTTATATAAAAATCTATTTTAAAGGGTTTAAGGATGCGCCGTCCGTAAGTGACAAGTGTCATATATTTATTTGAAATGTCTTCGTCCATACTTATTTGATGCCGCGCGGCCATACTAATTTTGTATGGGGAATTTAACGTGTTTTGAAAAATAATAATTTAAAAAACTGCTCGATAAATCGAAAATGTGAGACGGACGATTTGTAGTTAAGACATTGGTGATTGTTCAGACATAATTAGAGGTATAATAATTTAGATAAATTATAAGATATCAACTAAATGCCGCCACTCGTTTTCATGATTTCTGCCCAACTTTAAATGATATTGTAGAAAAACTATAGTGTGTTATGAATTTATGGGTCGGACTAATTGTAAACACGTTCCCTTTGATACTAAATATATATTTTGTTTATGTAATACGATAGTTTTTTCTTCATATATCAACTTAACCGTGACTATACTTTTGGCTTTTTTTGGTCGGCACACCCTTATGAGCCATCCTACTTTTCAGTATCTTAATATACTTCAATACTAATTCCTTCTCTTTCAAACCCATAAGCCAATTTTAATTAAACTTTCTATGCTTAAGGGAAATGTAGACTTCGAAAGTTCTTAACGCAAAATGTTTAGTATAGGACCGATCCCAATGTAGCCCTGTACATAACTATACCAAGCTCTTTGGGACTGCGTAGGAGGTAGGGGAACAGCAGGACAGTAACCATAGTTCCGTCTCAGAAAGCAGTGGTACGCAAATCATTTTCTCCAAACAAAATTTAGAATATCTACCTATCCGACTCGAAGGACCAATATAGGGGTGAGCGGGGGTGGTAAAATGTTAAATGATAAGAAATGTTTATGGAATTAAAAGTATATTAATGTTTCACTAGATTTATTTCAAAGTTAATGTTGAAATGTTATTGAGTCAGTAGGTGCGCGGAAATGTATTATGCCAATTTAAAACTGTGTCCGCCGATGCGCTTTCATCGTTAGACATAGTTTTAAATTGGGCTGTGACGTCAAACGTTACGCGTCACAGTGTTTGGTGATTTGGCACCAAACATTACTACTTCACTACTTCATAGGAGAGTAGCACCAATGTTCAATAGGAACCAGTAATCGACACAATTTTCCTAGTAGGAAAGTTTATTTTTAATGATTAACATTAAAAAAAAACTTTCCTACACTTACACCAATTAACTAGCCCAAGAGAAGCTTCGTTATGAAACTCGTTAAATGGTTACTAGTCAACGGATAAACATACTTAAAATACTTAAATACATACTTATTTTACAAAGAAAACAACCAGACCCGAGACAATTTAGAAAAACAATAATTGCTAATTTGACCCGACCGGGGATCGAGCCCGGGACCTCAGAGATGGCGACACCATGAAAACCGGTGTACAAACCACTCGACCAAGGAAGTCGTCAAAAAAAGTAAGGATCAGCATCTGATTTTTTACTTTAGTAACAATTGAATACAGGCACATACCATTACCTACATACCACTAGATTCCTAACTGCCATCCAGATAAATTTCAAAGAAATTAACAATTGATTTTTAAGTTGTGAAAATATCTTTTTTTTTAAATTTATTCAAATAAACTTTAGAAAAGTGATTTTGAATCGTCCAAAACTTTTTTACCTACTACCCATTCAGGACGTCTATTTTTTAGCTGTGGAGAAGATGAAGATGTATCTAGATGAAAATTCAAATACGAAGAACTAAATATTGGTGTTACCAGTACAAATATTATGTTGAAGTTAAATGGAATTCAGAGACATATATCTACTTAACCACCATTTTGTTATTATGAAACGAGCAGAATAAAAAGATGAACCACCTCTTTCTTGTTAGGAAGCAAAAAGCCAACAGCACGCGGTGTTCCCAGGCGGTCACCCATCCAAGTACTAAACTTGCCCAATGTTGCTTAACTTCGGTGATCGGACGATGACCTATATTATTTCTTGGCGGCGAGAACTGGTGCCGAACACAGGACGGTGGTGCCATGCCATATGCGATTACCATTAATAAACAAACGTTTAATAACATAGTGTGTGGAATTTAATTAGCTAGAATGCTAACAAAAGCTTTAGGCAACAACATCAATGTTCACCAAAGTAAATAAATACATCATTGGCGAACAATAGAGTTTTCACTGAAGCGTTAACACTGAAGCCGTGCTAACAAGATTTCAGCACTTCACACGCGTGAGCACATTGTTCATAAATCGTAACTACCTAACACAATAAGTATATATAAGTGTATGTAAGTGTCCTTTTATGATAGGGCATTTTCCAATATTTTTGACGCTGTAAGGGAGAAAAGAGCTTGACACTTGCTGAGTTTCTTGCCGGTTCTTCACAGTACAAGATCTCCCGCCCAGAGTAGACATACGAACCGAATGGCATAATGACGTTCATAAGAGCTAATTGTAGCCTAAATTGACTAAATGATTTTAAATTTTGAATTTTGAAATAATATGGAACAGTTATAAATACCCTAACCCCCTTATGCTACGGCCACACTATCGCGGTGTCGCGAACATTTTCCGTTTTCACGACAAGTGGGGCCAAGCAATAGTCACATTTCAGAACACGGTCAAAGATGTAATTATTGCTTGTCGTGAAAACGGCAAATGTTCGCGATAGCGCGATAGTGTGGCCGTAGCATTACAAATAAACAAAGAATAAGGTTCGAATAGTTATTCCGTGTTTTGTTCCTGTCATGTAAACATCATTTCAAATTAGAGTAAAAGAGACAAAACACGGAATAACTATTCGGACAATACGGAAAACTGAATGTCTTTTTTACAACATAATACTCATACGACACAATATTAAAGCATTTTCAATGTATATTATCAGCCATTACTTTCCCGCTGCGGGGAAAAGGCCTTCCCCCTCCTTCCACCTATCTCTGAGCTAGTTCGTGCCAATTTTCAAGTGGGAGTCCAACTTATCCCGCTCTATTTTTTTTATCAAAAGTTTTTAAAAGCTTACAGCATAAATGTTTATATAATTTTTAACGCAAATTTTGTTGCGAACAAATTACAAAAACACAAATGTTGAAAAAATTCCACGAGCAGGGTTTGAACCTGCACCCTTCTGACATACCGGGTCAGGTGCTCTTCCAATTAAGCTATCGTGGTTCTAACCAGCCCGCCGAAATTATTCAATACGATAGCTCAATTGGAAGAGCACCAGACCCGGTATGTCAGAAGGGTGCAGGTTCAAACCCTGCTCGTGGAAATTTTTTTCAACATTTGAGCTTACAGCATCCTTTGCTTGAATTAAATTCAATTGAAGTGTGAATAGCTTAACTGTAATTGTCTAAGAATTAATCATTGAAACGGTTGATCTTGTAAGTAACCCAACAACAAATAACTGTCTGTTACAGAACATAAAACCTTACCATTTCTTTCTGTTCTGTTCAATGCTGTACATTTGTATAGTAATGTTTATTATGTAAATGTCGGTATATCTACAACTTTGACACTGTATGCATTTTATTGGTAATAATGTAATGAACTACATGAAATGCCATTTTAAAAATGATACTCTGTTATAAAATTCTTGTTTTTTTTTTAATGTAAAGGTGTGCAGTATTTACAATGTTATGTACTAAAATAGTGTAAAACAAATAATGACTATTTTTATTATTTTGAATTTCGCATTCACAATGCAAGAATAGAGTAGTTATAATAAGATAAAATTGACAACTATGAGGGTAGTAACTTCACTGTGACGTAATACCGCTGGCTTGCAGTGTAAATCACAAACTACTAGAAAAATTCACCGAGTCTTCTTGGGTCTTGGTAGCTCAGCGGTCAGAGCATTGGACCGGTTATCCAAAGGTCGTGGGTTCGATTCCCACTCGAGGTTCCTGAGGCTAGTTGATTTTTTTCTAGTAAAGTTGTATCCTTTAAATAATGACTATAATATATCTTACTAAACAGCCTATAATTGTCCCATTGCTGGGCAAAGGCCTCGATCATTGAAATCAAGTAATCGCTACAATTGATGGGTAATGGCTTAATTACCACGCTTGCCAAGTGCGGGTTGGTGATCACAAATCCGGGCTATGCATCGAAAAATCCGAAAATACATTTTGCCCGACCTGGGAATTGAACCCGGGACCTTCGGGTATCGGGCCGAGCGCTCTGCCACTCGGCCACCGAGGTGTTATATTATTAATATATCTTACTGCTTCGGTAATTTTCAATCTTTAATTTGTTACTGGCTGTACTGTACTTCTTACTTTGATAGTCTTTGGGCTGATTTTTCAATCATCGGATAAAACTTATCCTTCTGATAAAGTATTACGCAATCAAGCTAAAATGTCACCAATTTAAAAAGAAAAATTATGTTTTGACAATACATTTTTAAAATGTTTATCTAACACTTTATCAAACGAATAAGTTTTTTCCATTAATTGAAAAATCGGCCCTAAAATAATAGAGCTAGAACTTGTTAATACTCGTAAATATTGGAGTTAGCAATAAATAGTGGAAAAGTGTAAAACTTACTTACAAATCTTTTTCACAATTTCTTAAACATGTAAATATTTAGATTAGCAATTTTTGCAAATACACAACGACAAAGTAAATAGCAATAATAGAAGTTAGCTCAAAATAAATTAGTGTTGTTAATAGAAACCTGTATAATACTCGCATTTAGGTGGAAACCGCAAATTGACGAAAACGTACTGTACTGTGAAATATTATAATTGTACTTCCATAATTTTAATTGTTTTATTACAAGAATTGTTTTGTAAGATCTCAGCGGGAACATGACTCAGATTCACGAATTATGGACTACTTCATAAATATACTTTTAATGGAATGTGCAGCGAGAACTTTAGTTACGACACGTACGAAGGTTTTGTACATAAAATACAATCTTGAAATGAAACAATTTAAAACGACAGGTTAAAATAATATGTAAAATAAAAGCAAGTGGGTCCGTATATAGTGTTTCATTTTAATGTGTAGTGTTAAAATGTTTTTGTTTTGTTTATAATTAACGCAAATTTTGTTGCGAATAAATTACAAAAACAGAAATGTTGAAAAAATTTCCACGAGCAGGATTTGAACCTGCACCCTTTTGACATACCGGATCAGGTCTCTCCCAATTGAGCTATCGTGGTTCTAACCAGCCCACCAAAATTATTCAACACTATTTACTTTTTACTTTTGAAAGCCAAAGGCGCCCATTCATTTTCAACAACTACCGTCATTAACATCCGATCATAATATTACTACTTAACTGATCTTTAGTATACAAATACTAAAGATCAGTTAAGTAGTAGGCAAGCTATTTATAAAATGTTTTTGTTTTGTTTATATAATTAACGCAAATTTTGTTGCGAACAAATTACAAAAACAAAATGTTGAAAAAAATTCCACGAGTAGGATTTGAACCCTATTAACTTTTTCCTCATTTCGAAGAAAGAAGAAATGAGGAGATCCGCAGAAGAACAAAGGTAACCGACATAGCCCGAAGAGTTGCTAAGCTCAAGTGGCAGTGGGCAGGGCACATTGCTCGCAGGACTGATGGCCGCTGGGGCGGGATAGTCCTGGAGTGGCGACCGCGTACCGGAAAGCGCAGTGTGGGCAGGCCTCCAACAAGGTGGACCGACGATATGGTGAAGGTCGCGGGAAGCCGCTGGATTCGAGCAGCACAAAACCGGTCGTTGTGGAGATCCTTGGGGGAGGCCTTTGTCCAGCAGTGGACGTCTTTTGGCTGAGATGATGATGATGATGATGATGCACAAAATCATATGAAAGTAAATAATTACTGCAGATATGTATAAAAATATGAAAAACATAATACATATATAAGGTTTCAAACAACAAAGATATTATGTATTCATAGCATCACTTTGACCTTGCATATCTCGGCTTCGATATTACTTAGGTCAAAAACCTTTTTGCAGCCATATATCTCAGTCGATGTACTATTAAACTAGAACAATTATTTCAGTGGCCGCTGAAAAAAAAAATCAAGCCAACCTCCATACAAATTTACCCAAACCCCTTTGTTGCGAACAAATTACAAAAACATAAATGTTGGAAAAAATTCAACGAGCAGGATTTGAACCTGCACCCTTCTGATATACCGGGTCAGGTGCTCTCCCAATTGAGCTATCGTGGTTCTAACCAGCCCGCCGAAATTATTTAACACTATTAATTTTTTACTTTTGAAAGCCAAAGGCAAGGTAGGCAGGTAGTGTTTGTGCAAACCGCCTTTGTAGTTTAGTTGTCCCCCGATGTTGCTACGGGCTTGTTTTAAGTCCTTCAGGCTAGTTAACTGAATAAATGATTTTTTAATAGTTAACACCATCTTATCTAAATATGTCGCCATAATATCGTTAGCAGCATTGTTGGGTTCAGACATCTAGATATAAGTAGCGATTTCCTCATTAGTTGAGGATACCAGGTGAAGTGTACTTCTCTTCTACCTTCCGCATAATCATCACTTAAAATCAGGCGACAAGAAGAGATGATGCTTATCCGAAAGAAATTTAAAAAAAAATACAGTATTTAAATCTAAACCCACTACTTTTAGTTGTTTAAGCAATACCTACAAGTCATTGTAGCGGGACGATCGTGTAATTTACATAAACATCAGCTTTATTTGAAAGATAAACAGAATACATTGCGCACCGTCTATTACTCAACAATAATGCTTTGTATGGGCCACACAGTGAAATATTAGTACGTGCATATATCAGATGCAGCCCACGTCTTTCTTTTTAACTTTTTTATTTTATTTCAGCTTAATGACACAGTGGTTAGCGCGATCAGGGACATTGCCTTGAGCTCTCATAGCAGTATTACTGCAATGTTATTGCTGTTGTGAAAAAGAGACGCGACTCGTTTTTACAACCGCCATAATACTGACTCTGAGGGACTGGGAGCTCGATGGCGCAATAGTTAACGCGCCCCGGTCTGCGAGTGCTGAGGTTAAGCAACTTTCGCAAAGGCTGGTCATTGGATGGGTGACCAAAAATGTATCATCTCGAGCTACGTGCTTCGGAAGGCACGTAAAGCCGTTGGTCCCGGCTGCATTAGCAGTCGATTACAATCATCAATCCGCACTGGGCCCCCGTGGTGGTTTATGGCCTGTTCTCCCTATGCATCCATAGGGATGGCTCGTGCCCCAGTAGTGGGGACGTAAAATAAGCTGACAATACTGCTTTAAGAGCTTGTAGTAGGCTATGTAGCTTAACTTCGGTGCAAATACTTCCGCCGCCGCCGTAGACCAATAATGTGTCCACGGCGGCGTGCACTTTAATTAGCAAGTCAGCGAGTTAGCGCATTAGCGAGTTACGCCAACGTCGCCTCCCACCCCGGGAGGCGATCGTTCCGTCAGCCTATGAAGCCTTAACAAGGCTATAGGCAATCCCAGGGGGTGTTTAATCAGTAGGAGTCTGACGTAGTCTATCTCAACCGCTTTAGTTATTCATACAATGTAGTATTCACCTCCTCCCGCCTGCGGTTTGCTAAAGGCGGCTAATAATTGCTATTGCCCGCCCATCTAAGAGCACAAAAAAAACCTTGATCTTGTACGCGAGTTCTACGACACGAATTCGATAATCGGTCATGCCAAACCTACAGAACAGTGGCGAGTAGGTAGTCGCTCCCGATCCGAACCCCTCGCAGAATCTAGAGGAGGAGGACACGCACTGTGCGTGTCCCCTGAAAACCCTTGCCCGTACTTCGTTTCACATGGCTTGAGGAACCCATTGCATCTCGCCGCCGCGCCGCCCCCAAAAAAGCTTGGTGAAGCTGAAAAGGCTAAGCGGCAATCAGCTGATTATCCCAAAAAAAGAGTAGGTAGTGCGAGTTTAATTTGCCATAGATCACGTTAATGAAAACGAGAATTTGTATGGCAAACATTAAACATTCATCGTTTGTTACCAGAAGGCGCTGTTTAAATGCCATACCATTTTACAAGACACTTAGGCATCCTGAAGTGTCGGTGCTAACGACCGCCATCCTTTGCAAACATAGTACCGTACTACTCGCACTTCAGTCGTACAAACAAATATCTTCAGCGTGTACGCACGCTAACTGTGACGTCCTTGAACCGTAACCGCATCTTAACTACGTAATATAGCAACCGGCTGCCGTTGCGAAAGGCAAATTATGACACAGAAACTATATAGAGGTAGATAAGTACTCCGAAAAGTCCAGAGTGCCTAGAGCGACTTTTATTCTCCATTCCACGATGACAATGAAATCGAGGTTTTTTAGGGTTCCGTACCCGAAGGGTAAAAAACGGGACCCTTTTACTAAGACTCCGCCGTCCGTCCGTCCGTCTGTCCGTCTGTCACCTGGCTGTATCTCATGAACCGTGATAGCTAGACAGTTGAATTTTTGATAATGTATTTCTGTTGCCACTATAACAACAAATACTAAAAAACAGAATAAAATAAATATTTAAGGGGCTCCCATACAACAAACGTGATTTTTTTTGCTCGTTTTTGCTCGATATTGATAACGGCAACAGGTAGACGCTTGAAATATTGACAGAATATTGAGTTATATTATTCACTTTAAAAATAAATAATTAAATTAAAATAAACTTAATATTTAAGGAGGGCTCTAAATATTTAAGTGGGGCTCCCATACAACGGACATGATTTTTTTGCCGTTTTTATAGATAATGGTACGGAACCTATCGTGAGCGAGTCCGACTCGCACTTGGCCGGTTTTTTTTATAACGGCTAAGTGCTTGAACTTCACCTCATCTGATCACAAGTGATGATAAGGGTGAAAGCGCACTTCACTTGCATTCTCAACAACTGCGGCAGCGCCTTGAAGCAGCACCTTCTGGAGACAAACAAATTCATACAATTTTGCCTTATAAATTCTCTTATTTAACCATAATGCACATAAACAGAAATCATAATTTTATATTTTTTAGAACCATAAAATGTGGTAAAATTGTAGTGTGTAGAAGAAATATAAACCTGCTGATAGTTTTGTTATATCATTGATAATCATAACAGACATTGCAAAAAAACTTCCTGTTTTAAATTACTTTCAGCAGAAATAATTATAAACTTCAGTAGTTACAATAAGCATACTTACTAATATTACTATCTACCATTAGCGAAGGATCCATACATACCGATTCCCATCGGCTTCCCTATTAGAAATCCCACTCCTGGGATCCACCATGCAGATCTTAATAATTATGTCAGTAATGATTGACACCAATTAGTTAATATACATGTGTGCCAGGCAGTTGCATAGTCAACAAAATGATTTATTTCCATGTTTATTCTTGGCCGGCTTACTTCCGCCGTATTTCGACCTTTCGCCACTGCTATCTACCAATACTACTATAGGTACTTACTACAATTTTTCAGCCATTCATTGAATATTTGTTATTATTTTTATATTTTTTTACTTAACTATCTTTAATAAGGTCGAATAAGATCTCCCGCCC
Organism: Eudonia lacustrata; assembly: GCA_947562085.1. Taxonomy (NCBI): domain Eukaryota; kingdom Metazoa; phylum Arthropoda; class Insecta; order Lepidoptera; family Crambidae; genus Eudonia; species Eudonia lacustrata. The sequence continues at coordinate 9,725,399 of OX387315.1, read as the reverse complement.
TGTGTAGACTGTTACGAACCGAAAGTATAATGACATTAATGAGAGCAATTTGTAGCTTAAACTGAATAAATGATTTTGAAATAAGAATTTTTGTTGTTTTTTGTAACTTTTGGTGGGCTCGCGCCGGTTGCATAAGATATATTCCGTTATCCCGGGCGGACCGAATCTTGCGCAACCGATGCATCGAAATGCAGTCAATGATATGGTAATATGATGGTGACCGTCGCGGCTGCATAGTTTACTCCACCCGTGACATGCTACCGTTTTAAGTAATGGGAAGTTTATCTCATTTTTAGATAAAATTTCCACGAATGTAGGTAATTTCCTTTTGAATAATTATGTTGCTTCCATTTGGTATAATTCCATTAAGTATACATAATTAAGCAAGCCAGACTGCAACGTTGAATTTCATCTGAAGTTAGAGGAGCTTACTACGTCGGTGGAGACTAACAGCTCTATGTATAAGGTAAAGGGCAAACAATTCAAAACAATAAAAAAAAAACAAAAAACAATAAAAAAAAACAAAAACTTTAAAAAAATGTTTCCACTATGGTGACCTACCGGAGAAAGGTCTTACCCTCACTTGATGGTATGTTACCATAAGGCCAAACATGGAAACGCATATAAGTGAAAACACTTTGTCATTGTATGTTAATGTTGTTAAATAAACTTTTTATTTTTATTTATTATTATTTATATTGCTTACTCGGCATCCTTAACCACGGGGAAATTGCTATTTCGACTTCATTTTCGCTATTTGCTACTAGCATTGTTATTGTGACGACACACGATGATTAAACTAGTAAACTTACTTATTTACTCATTTAACTAAAATTAAAAAGTTTTTTTTTAATAAGTTACAAAACCAACTCAAATGAGCACGGCAAGCATTCAACTCGGGACCACGGAGACAGACCGGTGGTCTAACCATCAGATAACAGAGACGATTGCCTTTTTTTTTAGAGAGATTGCTGATTGCCTCAAACGGCATTTTCAGCGTCACCGGGTTTTTTTGGGGGCGGCGAGGTACGTAAAGGGTACCTCAAGCCGTGTGAAACGAATCACCTTCAGAGGTTTTCTAGAGAGAACGGCATCGCACACTTAAAAGTGCGCGTGCCCTACTAGATTCTCCGAAGGGTTCGGATCGGATCGGAGACGATTGCCTGTTCACTGTTAACAACGTAGCGCATTGCGAAGGTATTTTAAACTCTGATAGGTTTCAATACTTCCGGAATTACCCACCAATGATCTAAGCACAAATATTACATCGGAATGCTCGTTTATGGTTTGTTAGACTCAAACAAATCGTTAACACATCGACAATTAAAGTTGGTCCCACCGTTTGATCCGCGCGGCGGGCCCGCGACGCGCCGGAGAGATTGGTAGAGCAAACAGAAAAGTGCGTATGTAAATGACGCACACGGAGAAAGCATCGTAACATGACGCAATGACGGATAAGGCAGTAAAATCTGACATTTCGGCCTGGAGGTGCGGCGGCGGCGACCGGCGGCGTTTTAAAATTCATAACTTTTTTGGAAACCAGTCAAAAGTTTTCACACGCGCCTCTGCATGTCGCAAATATCCTCCATTGTCTATAATAATAATTTATGGCATGCGCTTTATAGTCGAATGTTGATTAATATTCTGTTTTATAAACATTATGTGGCTACGCAATGTTGGACGATGATAAATCTTCGTGTTTATGATGATAATCTGACGAACGATACTTTACCACTTTAATCCAAAAATTATCATAAAAACAATGTGACACTTACGCGATATACGATTGAGAACCTTTTAATTAAACCTTTAACCGCCTCTGTGGTCTAGTGGTAAAGACCACAGGTTTAGAACGAGTGGTCCTGGATTCCCAGCGGGGGGTACATGCTTGTGTACGGTTTGGTTGGTGGTAGGACTTGTAGTATGCCTGGCTAGCTACCACCATCTTATTTAAACATGCCGTCATAACATCAATGTTTGTGGCATTGTTGTGTTCCGGCAGCTAGAGACAACATAGCCAGTGCCTCAATAGTTGAGGATTCCGGGTGAGGTGCGCGCAAAAAATTTAACAATCATTCAAGTTTAATGCTTTAGGCATTCGAGAAGCTACTTAGTATTACCAAAATTGCTCGGGGCAGTAGAAAAACGACACAGTGATGGATGTGGTTGACACCTATTGATAGCTAAATGTATGAGACAAAATTAAATGGCGAAACTGATTTTGTAATTATCAGCATTGAATATAATTTTGATTAGTTTCTTACATACTACACCATTGATTGGAGCTCTTTGTAGTAGTGAATAAAGAAACATTGCGAATCTGTGCGCTGGTGACATACAAACAATGTTGAATGATGTGCGTGTGTGGTGCTTTGTATGCAATTTTATGCAATTGGAACTTTGTGTCAATAATCATTTATCATCATCATCAGCATTAAATGTCCCACGGCTGGGGTCAGGCTTTCATTCATGAACAATTCATCAACACGAGAAGTTCGACCCGCCGTGTTTGGCCAATGAGGGTTGATGGATCGTAACGGCTGCCACTTTATGGTATCCGGGACTGAGGCTTAATGTTCTTTCCAAAGCTCTAATCATTAAAATTCTTATTATTTTAATTTTTTGCATTCGAAATGCTATACATAGTTACAAGATAAAATTAATACAAAATAAAAATAAAATATTAATGACGGTAGTTGACGGACGATACATTGAATGGGCGCCTTTGGCTTTCAAAGTAAAAGTAAATAGTGTTGAATAATTTCGGCGGGCTGGTAGAACCACGATAGCTCAATTGGGAGAGCACCTGACCCGGTATATCAGAAGGGTGCAGGTTCAAATCCTGCTCGTGGAAATTTTTTCAACATTTGTGTTTTTGTAATTTGTTCGAAACAAAATTTTCGTTAAAAATTATATAAACAAAACAAAAACATTTTTTTTTGAAATAATATTTAAAACGAATTACGTCTTTATCGATTGCTAATATATTTGCAAAAGTGTTATTTCGGCTGTGAGGGTAGTAACTTCACAGTGACGTAATATCGCTGACTTACAGCGTAAATCACAAACTACTAGAAAAATTCAACGAGTCTTCTGGGGCCTCGGTAGCTCAGTGGTCAGAGCATTGGACCGGTTATCCAAAGGTCGTGAGTTCGATTCCCACTTGAGCTTCCTGAGCCTGGTTGATTGTTACTAGTAAAATTGTATCTATTATATTAACTAAAATTTCGAAGCATATCAATTCTGTTTATTGTTACATTGTTGCTAATGGCGACAGAATAAGTTAACCCAGGCGAATTTAACACAAGCACTCTACCACGTTTTACCGTCGATCAAACTGATCACAATATGTACATAAGTCGTGCTAGGATTCAAACTCGTGACAAACTGTATTAGGTACAGTCAACAGCAAAAGTAGATGATGTTTACTAGATTACAAAATTATGTTTCAATAGTGTAAGTCGGTATTTTCTATATAACTACAGTCAAAGTCTGCAGGTATTAGTAGACACTCGAAGGTTTTCGATATGCGTTTAAAAAGTTTAGGTTTTCATACTGATTTCATATTTTGAAACTGGACCAATCATCAGTTACCTTTGCTGTTGACTGTACTATTTCAACGTATGCTTTGGTTCACCTATAAAGGCTTTCCGGTATTAGCGAATACTAAGCACGGCTTGCACCGGAACTTTTTACTTATGACTAATACTTCCTACCTACTTTGAAGATTGTTGTATGAGCTCAATCTAGTTTGGCAATTCCGGTACAAACCGCAATAACAAGCAAACGTATTACTCAAAAGATAAGATTTAATAATTTATTAATTATTACGTGCCTTTAGTAAGCATGATCATTAGAATTAGAAGGCGAAATCGCCTTCGGCTGCAAATAAATGGATTTTGTGTTGTTGCTTTTGTGGTTAGAATTATATAAGGTGGTATGTAGCCAGGTGAACCTTTAATCAAGCTGGGAATACACGCCGGGGTTAACCTAGTTTCTAAACTAATAATACAATCACAAATGCTTTCCGGATCTAGCCGATTTAAGCAAGACTTGCACCGAAATTTGAAATCTGCACTTAGCGCTAAACTTGCTTAAAAATTGTTATTATTAATCCTTTATTGTACATGTAAACACATAGAAAAACGTTACACAAGACATATACAAAGGTGAGCTTATATTTAGATAAAATCTCTTCCAGCCAACCGTAGCTATGGTGTGGATAGGAAGTCTGCGGAACTAATAAATTCTACAATACTGATATACATGTACTTACTAATTATAAACTAATTATTATGTTGTATGCGTCGAATTTAATGTCAGCTGAAGGCTTGGTATAATAGAGAAGGTATGCGGATAAGCAGTCTAAAGTTCCGATGCAAAACGTAATAAGCAAAAACGTACCTATTACTCAAAAAGATAAGATTTGAATTATAACTGTTATATGTTCATTACGTGCTTACCAAATCTAATGATATTGCCGGCGGCTGCAAATAAACAAATAGTCGTGGCTCGTGGACTCGTGGGCCATCGGCGCTGTTGCTTTGGCGCCATTGCGATAAATGGTTTGTCGCAATACATAAGTGAAATAAACGCGTACGTATCTTATTAATTTTATTACTCATTTATCTTTAGCGGAATATGATTAGTTTTATTTTTTTACACCAACGTTCGTTTATTTTATTTATTAAGGTTCACTAACAGCTTAATAATATAATGACATTGTAATAGGAAAAAATATTTTTATTTTTTGTACCCTACTTATACATAAGGTATTACCGGCATACGTGTATGGGTACATTTCTTTTTCGTTAACTCGTAAGTTTGAATTTTCACAGCTTCAAGAGACCACAAACCTGAGTATATGGTTTTAATTTCAACTCGATACCTCCACGCGTTCCCGAGATAAAGAGTCTTGACAGACAGACAGACGGACAGACGGACAACAAAGAGATCCTATAAGGGTTCCGTTTTTTCCTTTTGAAGTACGGAACCCTAAAAAATAAAAGAAATTGATAAAGAAAAGTAGAAAATAAATGTTCTTTTTAAATTTACTAAAACAACGACTCTATCTGTGGACTGAACCGTCGCCGCAACATTTGCATCTTTGTTGGAATAATGTAATTCAATCCAATCTAATCCATCGATAAAGTTGGTGCTGACTGTAGAGAACCCGGTTGTAAAGAACGCGTTTCACACACGCCACGATTCACCAGGTACAGAGTGCCTTGTGTGAGTTTTGTAATCATTCGATTATATTTACGAAAACAAAAATTTTTATGGCAAAATTTTAACTCTTCTCGTATGTCGCCAGGAGGCGCGGCGCTGCTTCAACGCCATACTAATTTTCGTTTTCGTTAACGTGATCGAATGTCAAATTAAACTTACACTAGGCAACCCTGACATGTTCTTAGGCGGTTTTGCTTTTCTTATATTTTTTCTTTTCTTTTCTTTTCTTTTCTTTTCTTTTCTTTTCTTTTCTTTTCTTTTCTTTTCTTTTTTTTTCATTTCTTTTTTTTTTATTTCTTTTCTTTTCTTTTCTTTTCTTTTCTTTTCTTTTCTTTTCTTTTCTTTTCTTTTCTTTTCTTTTCTTTTCTTTTCTTTTCTTTTCTTTTCTTTTCTTTTCTTTTCTTTTCTTTTCTTTTCTTTTCTTTTCTTTTCTTTTCTTTTCTTTTCTTTTCTTTTCTTTTCTTTTCTTTTCTTTTCTTTTCTTTTCTTTTCTTTTCTTTTCTTTTCTTTTCTTTTCTTTTCTTTTCTTTTCTTTTCTTTTCTTTTCTTTTCTTTTCTTTTCTTTTCTTTTCTTTTCTTTTCTTTTCTTTTCTTTTCTTTTCTTTTCTTTTCTTTTCTTTTCTTTTCTTTTCTTTTCTTTTCTTTTCGTTTCTTTTCTTTTCTTTTCTTTTCTTTTCTTTTCTTTTCTTTTCTTTTCTTTTTTTTTCTTCTTAGACTTCTAGTCTTTACAGTTTTCGCTTACGTCATCTGAATCGACGTCTTGGAGAATCTAGTACGGTACAAGGACAAGCTTGCGTACCTAACGCTACCCCTAAGAGACCCTCCGGGGTTATTACAGTCACTGCGCCTTGAGGTTTTTCGCCGCCCATAAACCCGGTAAAGCTATAAAGGAACAAAAAGTCAACAGCTAATCCCATCCTAAAAAAATCAACTCAAGATTCTTAAACGTAGTGGTATGCGTACTCAAACATCGAGCTCAAATTATTCAGAAACGAAAGAATTCAACAAATTGCCTATATGTATAACAAGCAGTGTCGATATAAAAAGTCAAAATAAGTGGCTCCCACGAAATGTGATTAAGGCGCGCATCGACGCATCGCGTGACGTAACACCAGCAGTGTCCGTTGTCGCCAACTCTCCAGCACTACGCCGAGTCTAAGGTTAAGGAAAAGAAAGTCCGCCGCGAACCGGTCGCTGAGCTTTGACCCCAACACAATATACCACAACTCATTCAACTGTTTTATTGTAACTTTTTTTATTTATCATAATTCAATTTCGCGCCAGTGTCGAATAAGTTTTCACGCTATTATTGCCCACATTGGAACTCTTACGTTGTTTGCGTAAGTATTATTCGGTGGAGAATAAAAATTATATGATCGCACCGACATCCGTGCCTCGGTAGTACCGTTCATATATTAAATTGCATTAATTTGTTACAAACCAAAGAACTCGAAAAACGACTGTCATATAAATTGACGCGTTGAAGTCTTTATTACGCAGTTTGTTGTATTTTCATTACATTTACGTCGTCGTTACCAATCTTAACTATAAGATAATGCAAAAAACTAACAAATGAAGCAAAACCGATAATAGAGTAACAAAAATGACTGACATAAGTATGTATCAAATATCAAATATTCTTTATTAAATAAACACTTTATACAGTACATGTGTGAACTGATCTCATATAAGGTTTTACCCCGTGTTATGAGATACAGGCTCCTCCTTAAAATAATTATTGACGTAATAGTGTAATTTAATGCTAGTACAATGGACATGAGTTTTGTATTATTAATAACAAAATCAATATTTATATATATGTGTGTGTGTGTGTGTGTGTGTATGTGAGGGTGAGAGAGGGTGAGGGTGAGGGTGTTTGTGTGTTTGTATGTGTGTGTGTGTGTGTATTTCTATATACATTTCAAGACAAACCAGTTAACTTGGTAATTATCTCTTCTACATTGTCATATTTAAATTGCTCCAACCATATTACTATTATATCCTTAAATTTTTTTTTATTGTATTGTGTTATGCTTTTGTTTGTTAACAGAACTTTGTTATAAAGTCGCGGAGCAATTTGTATAAAATGTCGCTTCATTAGCGTCGAGCGGCTTGTGGGAGTTTGATATCTAGGGACTCTTCTTTTTGCTAATGTTGTATGTGGGACTATTTTACAATGAAACCTGCATAATGTAAGGAGAAGGTAAAGCTTGCGAACTGGGAGAACTCTCGCCTGCTGATACAGCTGCTCTGTTGAGAACTGGTAGGGAAGACCTAACGCGACTTTCAGTACGGCTCTTTGAGCTCTTTCTAGCTGAATCATGTGCGACTTTGCAGCATTTCCCCAGACACATATGCAGTACGTAAGTATGCATTGACAAAAGGCTTTGTATGTTGAGATAAGAAGATTGTGATCTGCTGCAATACGTACCTGTTTAAATGCAAATACGAGTTTACGAGCTTTAGCTGACAACACATTAAGGTGTTGCCTATATTGGAGATTGTCGTCCTCGGTAACACCTAGATATCTTAGAGCTGGAACTCGAGAGAGAGTTAGACAGCCACAATTTGATTGGACATTCCTATTACATGGAAATGTATGTAAAGTAAGTGTTAAATTGCATTCTGGGCTTCTGGCTTTCGTCTTACTGAAGCACAGGAACTTCGTTTTTTGGGAATTAATGGAGAGAAGATTTTCTTCTAACCAAGCCGTGATATGACATAAACCTACTTCTGCTACTTGCATAACCTTATTCCACGTATCAGCATGAAATAAAATAACAGTGTCGTCGGCAAACATGATGGTGTCTGCCCCAGAGACTTTTGATTTACAGAGACTGTTAATATATAATAAGAAAAGTGTTGGGCCAAATCTGTATGTCAAATAATAATAAACAATATAAATTATATAAAACAATAAGGAATACTAATTACTTACACCAATAACAGCACAAAAAAAATACAGTATGGATAAATATAATTAGTATTTAAATGTATTTAGTTTTTTTTCTGCAATCGAGTGCAAAAAAACTAATGAAAATCAATAACCCTATTACTCTCTTTGCAATAACAAAGCAACTATTGAAGTCGCTTATTCAAAAACTGTAGACAATTAAAAATAGGAAAATGTCGGAAGCGAGCAATCGATGTCGGCTCTCGATACAAGTGTGAGTGATCGAATCAAGTGCGGGCTCGTACGAATCAGCCACAGCAATTCTTCAATATTAGTCATGGCCATAACGTGAGCTTGGCTTTCGACTTGTTTAAGGTAACACGGGAATGAACGCGGCACCTATTGATGTTACATAAACGTGTTGAATATCTATCGGATGTGAAGTTAAGTATTATGGTAGCCGCGTCACTCTTCTTTTAACATTAAACTTAAACAGCCTATATACTGTCCCACTGCTGGGCAAAGGCCTCTATCATTGAAATCAAGTCGTGGCTACAATTGATGGGTATTTGGTTTAATCACCACGCTTGCCTAATGCAGGTTGGTTATCGCAAACCCGGGTCTATGCATCGATAAATCCGAAACACACTGCCCGACCTGGGTATTGAACCTAGGGCCTTCGGGTATCGGGCCACTCGGTCACCAAGGCGTTTTAATTTTTTTTCTTTTAGGTCTAACACTATTAGTCTTTATTATTGACCCTCTATTGCACACAGCACATAGGGAGATCAAGTCACATATTTTTATATGTTATGACTTGATTTCTACGCGTGCTGGCCCAATGCGGGTTGGTTTTAACCACTGCTATCTTACGACAACGATTTTTTCTTAGTAAGGCTTTTTTCTTAAGAAGCCGGTTTTTTGGAAATAATCAAAAGAAAGTATATGTATTTAATAACTAACTAGGCCATAATGTAACCTCTTCCATACAATACTACTCTACTTACAGGAGAGTTAATCTAATCTCATCTTATCTCGTAGGTAGATAAGGTTTAGTATTCTCTTAATTTTTACGCCTCGGTAGCTGAGTGGCAAAGAGCTCGGTTCCTACCCCCTTATTCATAAAACTATTTAAGCATTACTTAGTTAATCATTGTTTTGTCCCTTTTTCTCAAATTCAAAATGACGTTTGTGTGACGTTGACAAAACAATATTTATCTAAATAATGCTTAAAGAGTTTTTATGAATAAGGGGGCAAGTAAGTGTTTGTTAAAACAACTTCGATTTAGGACTATACGCTTAAGTGCTTTCTGAAGCACGGAGGAACTCGAGAGTATAAAATTTGGTCGTTCGTACACTTTTCATAATGAAAATGGAAAGTTGTAGAGTTTTCACGGTAGTAAAACAAATATGCAAGCTATCTAGATTCTCTAACTATTAATTCAATGACTAAATTGTTATGATTTTCCGCCTGCTAAAACACATCATCATCAGCTCATAAAGTCCCCACTGCTGGGACACGAGCCTTCCCTATGGATGGATAGGGAGAACGGGCCATAAACCACCACGCGGGGCCAGTACCTAAGTAAATATTACCAACATGTAAAAAAAAACTGCCATTACTACATTGTTTAATAAAACTTAATTAGAACGTATGGTATGCCTCATATGGCCAGTCATATTCATAATATGATGTCTACGACTGCAGTCACAGTTACAACAAGCCTAAGAGGTCGTAGTGAATACTGATGAGCATTGTGCCTCTTCCTACATAAGGATGCCCATTATTTTACGTGAATGTTTTGTTACGTATAAGGAGTTTAATTATACTTATTTTATATATTCTATGCTTTTTTTGATTATGCAGTAGGCAATAATCCGAATCCTCCGAGGATCTAGTAGAAAACGGGGACACGTACTAATGCGTGATGCCTCTAGAAAACCTCCGAAGGTGATTCGTTTCACACGGCTTGAGGAACCCTTTAAGTTTCTCGCCGCCCCTTAAAAGCCCGGTGAAGCTGAAAATGCCGTTTGAGGCAATCTTTCTTCTTCTTTTTTTCTCTTTTATTTGTAATAGTTCGAAGAGGCAAACAGCCAAGATAGTGCGGCGTTAAGTTATTTTTTGTAAATGTAATTAATTTTTGTTGTACACTATGCCTGTCGTTGATGTATGTTTTTATTTTTTTATATATCTTTGTTATCACGTGTAATATGATGTGTTGTGTTTTTGTGTATGGTTGCGCTCCCTCCCACAGTAAGGTGTTCGCGGAACCAGCGTCAGGTTCTCCTATAATCTAGAAGGCCTGACATCATGCTGAGCGGGCACCTTTAAGTGGACACTTACTTATTGTTAAAATTTTATGTGGTAATGTCATTTGTGTTGTGTCACTATTAAATGTTTTCTATTCTATTCAATCAGTACTCCAAAAAAAAAACAAAGTAGGCAATAATCCGAACTGCTCAGAGAATCTAGTAGGAAACCGGGACATGTACTAGTGCGTGATCCCTCTAGAAAACCTCTGACGGTGTTTCGTTTCACACGTCTTGAAAGGCGACGCATCGCTAAACAATTATTCTAATACGGAGCGTTTGCGCCCCGTTCCATAAGAAAAACTGTATTTTTCTTTCCAATTAAAACTACAAATAAGTTTAAAAAAATGAACTAGCATATTGAAGTGTGTGTTAAGACTAATCTACTAAGAAAATTTAGATGCTTAAATCGGTCTGGTTTGCCTGTAAAATGCAAATCTATGTTTTAAAAGAGGTTACTTTGATATTTTTTTCTCTGTTATAAAAGTTAACAAATCGTGTTTCTGCAACTAGCAAAAAGAAGTCATTTAAATGAAAAATCATGTCATCAAATATCACTTTCATATGTTTTGTAGTTGTTTGGAAAAATCAAGATCTCCACGTAAATTTCCAATGCGTCGGTTTCTCGCCGCCCGCGCCCCCTAAAAAGTCCGGTGTCGCTGAAAATGCCGTTTAAGGCAATCAGCAAACTCTCCAAAAGAACTGAAAAATCTATATACTGGTGCTGTTGGCTATAGGAGTCTCTCAAAGCCCGGTGAAGCTGAAAATGCCCAGTGGCAAACTCAAAAAAATAATTGTGTAGGCCCTAATTTTCTAAACCTTGGACATAGAAACTCGTGACTCGATTCAAGCGCTTCACCAGCACGTCAGATTGCTTTTGTTTTGTTTTACAGGGTGTGGCTGCGTTTTATTAACTAATATAATAAACTTTACTTTATTTGTGTACTTCTAGAGGACTTTAATTTGTAAGGCTGAGTAACAAAAAGAGAGACAGCACTTTAGTTACGATGAGGTATGTCTCATCGAACCTCATCCATTCATTTTGAACACTTGAAAAGCTTTTGATGTGCTGTAACGTTTGAATGACAAAAAATAATGAACCTAATAACGTTTTGGTCAATGTAGCAATTTATGGATCTTTTGAATTCTTTGAAGATACGTTTTTCAAGTATAAGCATTAAGTAATATGCTTGAGCAAGAAGTTCTATTTAAAAGTAGTTTTATAGATTTCAAAATTCGATTTTAAAGCTTCACACAATTTTTACTCAAATACGTTTATCTTTTATCTATTCTTTTTCTCATGCCTCACTAACTAACAAACAACTTTTGCAATCAATAAAACAATACAGCATCGGTGTGTAACGTTGCACCTTCGGGTGTTCTCGTCGATCATTAAGCACCATCGGCTTCGACCACGCCTTCAAGAAAAAACCGATGTCGGTCAAAAATACCGCACACCGCTACACCGATAATTAGTCACATGTGTGTTGCGTAAAATGATTAGTTGTCGAGGACTCAATGGCTGACGGGCGGGCTGGTTTGTAAACAATCGTACACGGCACAAATAAGTAGATTCCAGAAGGTTAGCTTTAAATATACCGCATTTTTTTTTGAGAGAGATTGCTGATTGCCTCAAACGGCATTTTCAGCTTCACCGGGCTTTTTTGGTAGGCGGCGAGGTACTTAAAGGGTACCTCAAGCCGTGTGAAACGAATCACCTTCGGAGGTTTTCTAGAGGAAACGGCATCACACACTTAGAAGTGCGTGTTCCCGTGCCCTACTAGAATCTCCGAAGGGTTCGGATCGGATCGGGGAGCGGAACAACCCGAGGGCGCCTCTAAAGGCTCGGGCCTCGGCTCGGGTTGACCGGCCCGTTATGGAGGAGAGAAAATATACCGCGCTCTAACAACGCACACTTAAACAACCTATTTTGGACACGGAACCTCGCAACAGTGGCGCTCGGACTGGTTTAAGAGGGTCTATATGCGCGTTGGTCGAACGCCCCGATCCGGTCCGAACCCCTCGGAGAATCTAGTAGGGCACGGGGACACGCACTAGTGTGTGATGCCGTTCCCTCTAGAAAACCTCCGAAAGTGATTCGTTTCACACGGCTTGAGGAACGTGCTTTAAGTTTCTCGCCGCCCCCAAACAAGCCCGGTGAAGCTGAAAATGCCGTCTGAGGCAATCAGCAATCTCTCTCAAAAAAAAATGCGCAAGCGCGGTATTTTTGAAGCTTACCTTCTACAGTCCCTTATTTTGTGTACACGGTCTCCTATGGATGTTGTTTTACAGCCGGTGGTTGTTTCTGGTAGGGCGCGAAGTCGCGACGCAGTGTGATTTGGATCGTCGACGCGGGCGCCGGTGCGCGAGTTTTGTGTAAACCCACGGTACATTGAGTGACATCGAGAAGACTTCAAGATGCGCCCAGTGAGTACTAGTGTTTAATGGTGTGCTTCACTTGTTTTTGTTGTGTGCATGATTGTGGACAGTGTGAACTTTGCGTTGTTGTTTTGTTTTTGTAGTTATCATTTGTCTGTTAGCGGTTTTGTAATCAATTTGTCGCGGTTTGAATTGAGTAGTTTTCTGATGAAGATTTTTTATTTTGGAATTTTTTTGTTAAAACACTAATCTGAGATAAAAAATAATAATTCACACAGTTTTTTGTTTCTTATTTCTACACATTTTTATTTTGGAAAATCTTTTATTTTTGGGGTTTAAATTTTTAAATACACAATTTAAAGTATTCTATAATTTATACTTTGTTATATTGTTTAAGTAATAATAACATTACATCATTATCCAATATTATTTTTCTCGCAAGAGTAGAGAAAAGTACAATATTATTATGTAATTTCCTTGCCAAAACAGTTGAAACGCGAAAAACAAAAGTAACTTGGTAACAAAGATGGTGTCTTACTTAAAGCTTACTTTTACATAGTAATTGTTGCAATGGCTATTTTTAGAAACAAACCGAGTTTTCTCTCACGTAGTAGATGAGCACCTATTATTTAAATGAAACATTAACCTTTCACTGCATTGTCGCCGTCATATTTTTTTTGTTACTTATGTATATTGTCATTATCATTTTATTAATATTAAATTAATATGTTATTATTAATGTATGTAAAATACAGCATGGTTTTATTTTTATAAAAAGGAAAATAAATTATCTTTAGATGGATAGAACAAATTAAACGTAAATTACCAATATTATTTATTCTTAAAAAAAAAACTAAAAATTAGATTGACAAAAGTAAGATTCGGTGCTGAATTACTTAAACTAGCTAAAATACATAGAATATTTATTACTTCCTGTCCTACTTATTTATGTAACATGCATGCATGGACATGAATATGCAAAACAATGGCTGTCTAAAGTTCGTCTGCCGATTCCGCATCTTCATCGTGAGAAAAAGCGCATTGGCAGGCGATAAGTTATTAAAAAAGAATATTGATGCACTTTCCCCGGAGCGTGACGTCATCACGCGTGGTGGTGCGATCCACTCGTTTCCATTAGCTGTCGGAAGGCAATAAACTAAGGAGCCAGTTGGCTGTCAACTTCTGTGGTTACGTATGTTTGCATAAGCTTTTGTTTCGAATGTTTACATATTCGGAAACGATTAGTCTAGAGACTGTTGCGAAGAATGCCCCAAAGTTTTGCGTGTAAGTAGGTTGTGGTTGATCATCGCGCTTGATACGTAAACCGAGATGTTTTAAAGATTTGCGATCAGATCATCATCTTCATCAGCTCATTTATGTCCCCACTGCTGGGGCACGAGCCTTCCCTATGGGTGGATAGGGAGAACGGGCCATAAACCACCACGCGGGCCCAGTGCGGATTGGTGGTTGATCGCATGATCGTTTAATTAGCTACAATTATTTATTTGACACTGAAGACATCTTTTTGTGGGTAACTGTGTCACGACTCGCGACATACACATGGAAGATTTTAAAATCCTAACGTGCAATTGTAGAATACCATGATATTGAATAATTAAATTAAAATACGTACTTGATAATACACATCATAATTTGGCAACCTACTTCAACAACTATGACTAGTCATTAACCAGGTTACAAGCCGAACCAATACGGACATAAAGACATATTAACACTTTCGCTGCGTTAATATCCTCTAGATTACGAAACTAATAAGCGAAATAAATAAATATGTAACCCGGTAAGACACGGCTTGTTATGCAACCGCCGAAAACTCTGCAGTTTCATTTTATGTGTAGTCAGCGAATCAATCGCTGTGATACTAAATCGTTAAGACTTTATTTTGCTGCTTGAGAGTACAGAAATGAAGTGTCTAAACAATTTGTAGCATAACTTTTAATTAACGTGAGGACGATTAAATTGACGTAATTTATGTCGATAATTGCTACAACACAAATATTGTATACTAGCTGTGCCCCGCGGTTTCACCCGCGTTCTATTAGTCATAGCGTGATGTAATATAGCCTATAGCCTTCCTCAATAAATGGACTATTCAACACAAAAATAATTTTTCAATTCGAACCAGTAGTTCCTGAGATTAGCGCGTTCAACCAAACAAACTCATCAGCTTTATAATATTAGTATAGACATTTCGAGGTGTAAGTTTTAAAACTAACACAAGTAGTTATATTCTCTGTAGTGATGAGATTTGTATCCCGGAATTGCGTTCGAAGACGAGTTCAACCAGCGCCGCGGTAAGGGTGGACCTAATTGACCCTACGTTGTGACTTAACCGCCAGTTAGGTAATATGCCACTTGGCAGGTAATATCTGAAGTATAAAGCTTATTACAGACCATAGAATCAGTAAGATCGATTCTTAAATTTTACCCGTAAAAGTAATTTTATTTTTACCGCTTTTCTTTAAAGGTAATAAATACTGTTACCGCTTATGGCGTTTACAGCGTACCCGAACGTTTTGTGGGCGGCGAGAAACATAAAGGGTTCCTCAAGCCGTTTCATTGAAACATCCTTAAAGAGTTTCTAGAGGGGATGGAATCACGAAAGCATTTCCCCCTTTCCCCTACTAGACTTCTTTCAGGCGTTTGGATCGAATCGACAGTTTTCTATGGTGTGTGACCTATTTGACTTATTGGTAAAAAGTTTGAATCATCTGTACCTACACCATGAAACTCCGCTATAAAAATTTTTTTGCTGTTTCAATAGTCACTGTAGTCACAAGTGGAACCAACATTGGATCAGTACAAGTCGCTCGGCAGTTGACAAGGTACGAATCAATACACTGATTGTTGGAAAATCGTCTACTCTAAAGAAAACTGATTAAAATGTTAACGTGTAATGTCGTACTCGTACGTTTTCATTGCTCGTTATAAATATATAGTTTTATTTTGCTACAAAAACAGCACTGATATTCGAAGATAATTCCTAAATTGTTATGTAATTTTGTAGGAAGCTTTTAAACTATTTGTCAGTTGCCTGTAAAATAATAATAATAACAATCTGGTGTGTTTTTATATAAACTAGCTTATTTACATAAACTTTGATAATATGTACTTATTTTTCAAAATCGGAATCCACAACAAACTTAAACACAAACAGGTTATGTAATATTTCATCAAGAAATAGAGGGGTGTTATTAAATTACTAATGTCTTGAACACGAAACGAACACGAGCACGATAAAATCGCGAAAAATAGAATATATAACGTACTTTCTTAACGTAAGTAGGTATTATGGATTTGTTTTGTATTATTTTTAAACAACATTACCTGCCTGTTATTGACCTTACTTGTTTTTTTGCTAATAATGTTATCTAACTTTGTAAATGTACATACTGTATAACATTTAATTATCATCAAAAGTTGTATGTAAAAGAAAAATAGTAAAGTGCACTTCAATTTTTTCAAAGGTAGGTAGGTGTCTACACAACCTACTATAGGAACTATAAATTTTAGACGGGTTGTGTGAAACACCCAACATCCGAAATGGACCAAAAAACCACCCACTATGTAACCTAATTTTACAAAGACACTCAAATAAAAACAAGAGAAAAAAACTGCCGTGCCGTTGCTGACATGACATAACTAAAGAAACAGTGGCAAAAACGGAGATACTGACCCAATGCGGATTAGTTGATTTACGACTGTGATCGTATGACTAGAAATAAAGAATTAAAAAACGGGTTTGCAGCCTACGACGTCTTAACAGGTCTTCCGTCGAGATATTTCAATTTGATCATCCATCCAGTAACCCGTCATTGCGGAAGTTGCTTAGCTTGAAAGATCGCAAACGCGCTATGCTGTCGAGCTCCTCTATATACTTATAGCTCATAAAAAAACTCAAACACTTTACAACATAACAACATAATGACAATTTTGAATAGGCTTACGACACATCTCAAGTTTCCATCGCGCCCACA
The DNA here is from genome assembly GCA_947562085.1 of Eudonia lacustrata. Taxonomy (NCBI): domain Eukaryota; kingdom Metazoa; phylum Arthropoda; class Insecta; order Lepidoptera; family Crambidae; genus Eudonia; species Eudonia lacustrata. The sequence continues at coordinate 9,708,590 of OX387315.1, read as the reverse complement.
TAATACGTCAATGACTTGATAATGGGAAACAACTAAACTATCTGGAATAGGAAATACTACATACAATCGTATAATGGTTTAACTGTTAACTGTATTAAAACGACCCGTGTAATTGTGACTGAAAATTGGATTACGATTTGCAACTACATAATGACATTATTATGGTCGGCTGCGTATGCGTGGGTGAAGAACTTTTACTTAGAGAATGCTATTGTATGAGTATCAATGGTGTGATGTATGTTTAACAGAATGACAAGATACTTATTCATAATTATGTCAACAAGGTAGGTGTACTTTAACGTTACAGGAGTTGTATTAAAATTTTACTAAGAAATATTGAAACGGTATATACTTTAAAATAAAAAAGTCAATAAAAAATATACAACCGACGACCGACATGTTTCACAGTAGTCGCTTTTAAAACAGTCTATGCATTTAAGAAAATAATGAAAACGTGATTGTTTAAATAATAACAATAATAATATATAAATAAAATAATTTACTTAATAACAAAAATAAATATTATTTATTTTATTATTTTAAGTTTTAACGATCATTACGATTGCCGCAGACAACTTACTACAGAGGACAATAAGTTTAAGAAAGTTGTTTAATTCCGATAAACATACACAATAAATACTAGTCACGGCTTTTATTAAATATGACTTAGAAAATGCAATTTACGAAAGTCTATAAACCGAATGGCTTGTTACTAGCTTAGATAATGACAAAGGTCTGAAGCTAAAAGACGATGAGAAGCACAATAGTCTTTTATTAAACGAAGCTATATCTGCCGGCCGCAGATCACGAGGTTGCACTTTGAACCATTGCATGGTTCCTTTGAATAAACAAACTATTATATTTAACAGCCATTTCACATTTCGGTATTCCATACAAGCTTAAAAGCACTATAATTGTGGTTATATATAATTTTGATGTGTTGTAACACCGTCAAAGGTTTTCTAGAGGGAATGGTAGCACGCACTAGTGCAGAGTATTAGTTATTCTGTGATAGTGCGTGTCCCCGTTCCCTAACTACTAGATTCTCCGAAGGGTTTGGATCAGATTAGGAGCGGTACAACCCGAGGGCGCCTCTACAGGCTAGGAACTCGGGTCCGGTTGACCGGGTCGTAGGGGTGGACATGCGACCGCCTGGTAATCTATTTTAGAACCTATCTTTATATAAATCTTCTGTGCGTGTAGAAATGAAACAACTTTTACGGATCTACTCGCGTTTATTAAAAGTAATGTATAAAATAAACGCGAGTAGATCCGCAAAAGTTGTTTCATTTCAATGTGTAGTGTTCGCGTAAACTTTAGAAAACAATTCTGTGCGTGTGTTTGTAATTGAACTCCTTCTAAACGGCTGGACCGATTTGGATGAAATTTTTTGAGTGTGTTCAAGTGGATTTGAGAATGGTTTAGATTTACAATTGGACTGCTATAGGGGTCCGTCATGGGATACGGGTGTTCTTAAGCGGACGAAGTCGCGAGCGAGCCACTAGTTTACATATAAACGAAAACTTGCCATTCTTTCTATGACAAGTTCATTAGCGACTAATCAGTATGACGATGATTATGTGTGACGTATGAAATGAAATTGAATGTCCCTTCACAACATTAAGGTCTTTATATAACAGAGCGTCTTAAGTTAAACATGTTAAAGTTAAAATATAGAGTCACGGTCTAAAATTGTTGACTTAAAGTGTGTTGTGTCTGCTTTATACTTTGTCTACATAATGGTTTAAAATTATAGGCAAATATGTATCATCTGTTTCAAACATTTTCTTCATAGGCCTAAACCGCGAAATGAGCGAGGTCATTAATGAGCCCTCTTAACTCGCAACGATAATTTTCATAGTTGAGGCTCGACCGCGAAAGAGGCTAACGGAGAGCGTCAACTATGAAAATTATCGTTGCGATAACTTTTTCGGATCGACTATTACTACTCGCGTTTATTTTACACATTACTTATTAAATGTTCATCATACAAAATATTAAATCCCAGCCCCAACACCAGCCACTACTGTACTGCCAGACCAAAAGATACTGTAAGCTCTTTCTGCGTAAAGCGGAACGCACCTGATTAAACTTAAATGAGGGTATACAAGCTACCAACTAATTATGAGACGACCAACACCTCAGTCTTCCTGTGACCACGGACCCTGCAAAGGGTTCGAAACGTCGGGATAAACATTAAATAAGTAATGTGTAAAATAAACGCGAGTAGATCCGTAAAAGTTGTGTCATTTCAATGTGTAGTGTTCGCGTAAACTTTAGAAAACAATATGTTATCGTTGCGAGTTAAGAGGGCTCATTAATGATCTCGCTCATTTCGCGGTCAAGCCCGAGCTTAACAGTTATACCGAAATCATCCTTTAAACTGAACGCCTTTCTATATGAACATTATAACACGTCATACTATTTGGCGGGTGTTCAAATTCATCTTAAGCTATCTTACGATAACGACCGGGACTAATGAGCCTTATTATTTAATGGCTTAACGTACCTTCCGATGTCCCGATCCGACCCGAACCCCTCGGAGAATCTAGTAGGGGTAACGACCAGGATCAATGGCTTAACGTACCTTCCGAAGTCCCGATCCGACCCGAAGCCCTCGAAGAATCTAGTAGGGATAACGACCAGGACCAATGGCTTAACGTACCTTCCGATGTCTCGATCCGACCCGAACCCCTCGGAGGTCCACTAGTAATAGTAAGATACATAAGGGGGGACAAGAAGAAAGAGCAAGTAGAGCAAGCGATAAGGAGGAAGGTAGGAATAAAAGAAACCAAAGATGGGAAAGATGAGATAGAAGTTGTGTTTGAGAAGCAAACAAGGAATCCGCACGTGGCACATGTGGTGGTCAGAGTGACCCCTGCAATATGGCAGCAGCTGACAGAGGCGGGGACTCTTCAGCTACAGTGGGGAATCTCCAAGGTAGAGGATCAGTCCCCGCTGATCCAGTGCTCCCGCTGCTTGGGCTACGGCCATATCAAGCGGGTCTGCCAGGAGCGGCTGGACAGCTGCAGCCACTGTGGGGGTAACCACCTATACGCCGCGTGCACGGAGAAAGCAAGTCCCCCCCGCTGCCTTAACTGCGAGAGAGCCGGCCTGGAGGACAAAGCCCACAACACTTTCAACGAGGTGTGCCCGATAAGGGCCAAATGGGACAGGCTGGCTCGTGACAAGGTAGCGTATAAGTGCTAAGGGCAAAATAGCGTCAGCTCCCACGGCAAATAAAACTAATCAGTGCTCAAATAGAGATAGTAAAAACGGTAGCAAAAATGAGTCGACGCGTATATTGGCCGGAAAACTTTATATGGAGATTCCCGGTGAGGGAGAGAACGAGGACCACACAGAAGAGAGAAGAAGAACAGCCGAAACGAAGGAGGGAAACAAAGATGACCTTTGCAACCCTCCATTCGTGGAGGCTGTACTTCTGCAAGCAGTGGCCTCGTTCGACCCCATGAGAGTCCCGAAACATAAGAGCGATACGGCCAATATACGCGTAATAGAGTACACAAACATTATCTCACAAAAGACACACGGAACATACATACAAGCTAGGGACACATCGAAATACAAAAACACAATAAGCAAGACCAAATACGCGGCAGGATATTTATTGGGGAAAGATAAAAATTGTAAAAACAATATGATGAAAGATGAAAAGAAGTATTATAAACATATAAGATTTTCTAAAACTATTGCAAAAAACAAGAAATGTAATGTATTAAAAAATAAGAAATATATCTCTATTATGAGACGTAATAAAGCAAATGTAAATAGCATAAGAAATTTTAATAAAAAGTAAAAATAAAATGTAATTAAATATAAGAAATATTAGTTAAGAAAATTGTAATAGTATATAAGAAACAATGTAAACAAAAGAAGAAAAACAATGTAATAGAAATAAGACATATTGTAAAAAGAAAAGAAAAGAAAGAAAAAGAAAGTATATTAAATAAAAAAAAAAAAAGAAAAGAAAAAGAAAAATAAAAAGAAAAGATAAAAATATAAGAGTAGAGCTCTTCAAGCTCATGTCATTAACCCCACTTGATAAGAAAAAAAGACATAAAAGTAAACAAAGGCCTGCCAAGAAGCGGGGAGCAAAGTATTTAAAAAAAAAAAAAAAAAAAAAAAAAAAAAAACCCCTCGGAGGATCTAGTAGGGAACAAGGGACACGCTTTCGTCATTCCATTGCCTTTTAGAACCCCTCTGACGGTGGTTTACACTACGGCTTGAGGAGCCCTTCAAGTTTCTCGCTGCCCCCAAAATGTCCAGTAACGTTGTAAAGGTCACATGCGGCCAACAGTAAACTCTCTCAATAAAAACCTTTCGATGAATGGAGGTACTCGAGATATTCTTTATTTGGTGACCCATCCGGGTTGACGATATTGCGAAAGTTTTACCTGCGCGATCGAAACCGGAACGCGCTAGCTGATGCACCCACGAGCTTAAGTATTTTCTAAATACTTACTTAACTTTAAGCAAATAAATTTACTTTACCATAGAGTAACATTTGTTTAACTTGTGACTTCCAATAAATAAATCTAAATCTAGATTGTCAACAGTTAAGGACAATTACCCTTACTTACTACTCAAGTCAACTTAAGTCATTCGCCAACGAAAGTCTCTAACCATCATGCCAAGTTAACAAGGTATTATAATAATGATCAGTCAATGGCCTTACATAATTGGATGCTGCTATGACATGGTACTTAAGGGTACGGCGGAGCCTCTGTCTGCCGCCTCCTACAATGAAATGCCAAGCGTTGACGGTGAGCACTCACGCGGTTATCCATTTTCTAATGAGTTATTTAACTGACTGTCAATGGTTATCAATGATCGCTTCATCTTCGACTTTGAACAAAGCTGCGCCTGCGCATACGCCACGCCTCAGCCATTTCGTTTTCGTCTGGTTCCGCGTCCGCCGTGGGAGTGTGAAAGTGGAGATAGCTTTATAATTTTGATATTTTTCTCACGATCTCTTACCGTTGATTAAACTATTCTTTCCGAAGCATACTGTTGTTAATTAAAATAGATAATTTACTATTGTTAACAATGCTTGCGCTTTGTTCTTGCCATGTTGAGCATTTGTCGGATACTTTTATGGTACTTACCAGTGAACTCTCTGCCAACTATTTGCTGTTAAATAAACTTTTGCTTTAATTTGAGAATTATCTGCAAAAGTGACTATAAAATAAGCTTTAACGAAAGAAGTTGGATTATTTATTGATTGATTGATTAGAGCCACGTTTGCGTAATGCAATGCTCTCTAAAAACCCCCTGAGGATGATAGCAAAAAATTATAAAAAGAAATAAAGTGTGTGTATTTGACGTTTAAAAACTGATAGGGTTTATTTATTTCAAACGATACAAAATATATTGTGTTATATATGTGCTTCTTGCCAATGTTATAAATAAGCTGACGGGAGACGAGCGGGCAGGTTCCATAAATAATTAAGTAAGCGTTGTCTTAACCCACGAAATAAAAACAATACAGTAATTCAATTATTGTATTTACTTGCCGCTTCTTAGTCTATTTAGGTTAATACACTAATGGTATTTCATATTTCTCCTTAACATATTCCAACAATATTTACCCTGACCCGTTCAATTTAATCTAATTACTTTCGTTGTACATTTGACGTCCTACTTTAGTTATAATCTAATGACCTGTGGTCTAGTGGTTCAATGAATTCGCTCGGTTTGGTTGGTGCTATAACTTATTTTAAGTCAAAAGTCTATAAGATGATAATGAATGTTTCCAGTAGCTATTTTGTGTTCCGAATATTAATTTTATGTAAGATAGATAGATAGATAGATAAACACTTTAATGCTTTAAGATAGTTCCGCAGATATACGTATTTAAATTTATTGATAACTGTGCTTCAAATTAGGCTTTAATTATAATATAAAAGTAAATATACCTATTCTCGTCAGTTATTCTCGTCATCCATACCGCAATGCTTGAAAACGAAAGTTTTCAATCAGTGCGTCCTATCCTTACCCGTCATGACCTACGGAGCTGAGACGTGGACACTCACGATAGGGCTGGTCCACCAGTATAAAGTCGCTCAGCGAGCTATAGAAAGGGCTCGGAGTTTCTCTGAAGGATAAGATTCGTAACGAATACATCCAACAGAGAACCAAAGTCATCGACATAGCTCTAAGAATTAGCAAGTTGAAGTGGCAGTGGGCCGGCCATATCTGGCGAAGAACCGACAACCGCTGGGGTAAACGTGTTCTTGAGTGGAGACCACGACTCGGTAACTTACGTAAAGTGTAGGACGCCCTCCGGCCAGGTGGGATGATAACCTGCGAAAGACTGCAAGCAGATGCTGGATGCGTCAAGCTGAGGACAGGGCGCTATGGCGCTCATTAGGGGAGGCCTATGTCCAGCAGTGGACTAAGATAGGCCGATGATGATAATGATGATGATAAAATATACCTATAAAGCTCTGACATGAGATTGCCCTTGCGCTAACTCTTTCGATAAGAATAAAACAGCTACGTATAAAATATTACTTATCTTTTGTATGGAACTCAAGTTATGACGTGATGGTACTATGTTTTTCGCAAGTTGATTGCACGTGCACCCTGTGGAGCACTCTACAAACTTTACATAGCTCGCCCCAGGGTATATTTCCCAGACGTATGAGTAAGCTTGATTTATTTTAGTTCAAAGGTTACTCCGCGGTTGTGCAACACCTATAAATCTGACCATGTACTTACACTTTAAAACATTTGCATTACTGTCAAAATAAAATATTTAACTAGTACCTACCTTTAAAAATGTATTGTTTTCAGTTATCCTATAGGTATGTCATGTTAGATCAGTGTTTTTCTCCTGTAACCTAAATTTGAGGGTGTGAAATCTGGCATATACACCCTAAGCAATTTGCGTTGAACTGCGTTAACCCCGATAATAGGAATAGCGATGTTTCATTTTTTGTTGGTCAACGAACTTATGTTGAGAGAATAAAGTAAAAATTATAGAGTAAAGGGAAGTGATACAATTAACTAAAGATTAAGCAAACACTTTAAGAGGTATAAAATAAAAACATAAACATAAACCTTTACACTACAGAATAATAGTTGTCGAACGTATTTTTTCAGTTTTACTTGTCCGCCGTTGTCATATCATTACGAACATTCTTGACAATGTATTCAACATTCATTTTACAATAGAAATCAAGCCGTATTGAATCTACGAGCATATGAATGGTCAGTATCCTTTGGAGAGGTGTTTGTTCACAGTTGAAATTGTGACCTTTCGGTGCAAGCTTATCCCACGGTGATTTTGTGGTTGCGAAGTGTTTGCGCCCTAGGGCGATGACTGAACGTCAGGTATGTTACGACTCGGAACTTTAGATCGACACGTTAAAAACTTTAAATTATATATTGTTTTCGGTAGTTAATTATCTGATAAACGTTCACCTTTGGTGGGTACACATTGCCACCATTGGAATGGTTTTGAAACTCTTACACATATTCTGTTTACAATCTATATATATAAAAATCAATTGCTGTTCGTTTGTCTCGCGTAAAACTCGAGAACGGCTGGAACGATTTGGCTAATTTTGATTTTGAAATATTTGTGGAAATTCAGGGAAGGTAACGGTGAGAAACATAAATAATGAGTAACGGAAAATACCTACTAAAAATGCCAATTTTAAATTTTCCAATACAAAATTATTTATTTGTTTTGTTGTCATGGAAACTGTCAAAGCGGTACGAAGTCCGCCGGGTCAGCTAGTTTAGTTATATACCTACATGGTTGAATTCTTGCGATTACTACACTTAAATACACCTAGTATTTTTTAAACTTTATCTAGCATTTATTAAAGTTTATTTTTAAATTGCTTTTTGTTGCTTCCATCATCATCATCATCATTTCAGCTCGGAGATACCCACTGCTGAGTATAGATAGGCCTTCTTTCGTATCTGCCACTCATCTCTGTCCCAAGCCATACGCATCCACGGCTTTCCCGCTATCCGGGTATGTCGTCAGTCCACCTTGCCTTTGCTTTAATACTATTTAAATTGATAAAAACTTAAAAATCTACTGCCTCAAGTAAGACTTGTATCCACAAGCTTCCGCAATTCGAGCGATGAATTGCTCTTTTTAATAAGTCATCGTTGCACCGAATTCCCTGTCAATTATTTGAAGTTAATTTTTTTTAAAGTAATCATAACACCTTTTGCAATATGTGAAAGTGTACTGTAACATGTGCAATACCAAATATAAATAAATAAATATTATATAACAAAAATCACATCAATCAGAAACATGTGAGCTTAAGATCTATCAAAAAGCCATAAAGATTTATACAGGTTGACTTTTTTATCACCGTCCAAACCTTCCGAGATGACTCCCGTGATACAAACGGACAACTCTTACTTTTGGACTAACTCGAAAATAAAATTCAGCTGTTCCATACATTTTGGTCGAATGAATATTGATGTTTTGTATGGAACAGCTGAATTTTATTTTCGAGTTAGGGAGTTGGTTCAATAGTAAGAGTTGTTCGTTTGTATCACGGGAGTCATCTCAAAAAGTTTGTAAGGTGATAAAAAAGTGACCCTGTATACAACGTTTAAACTAGATCGGATAGACTTTGATCTTTTCATTTTTACTATACATTTCTGTTACACGTTGTATACGCCTTTATACAACAGTTAGTACAGTCACATGTATACACTTTTGACTAGTTTTGACTCTTATTTCACTGTATTAAGAGTTGCATTGTGTACACGTTAATGTTCTTGTCTGTATTAGTGATCGCCCAGTGGTCGAAATTCGATTGTTTCATAACAAATTATTGTCACACATTACAGGTACAAACACTAATTAATCTTTCTGCACCCTCTCTATACAACGTGTAACAGAAAGGTATGGTCAAAATAAAAAGATCCAAAGTGTATCCCATCTAGAACTTGTATGTGTTGTTATTAAGACATAATATCAACTTCAATTTATCATGCAATGTTTAATCAAATATTAATATTTGTGAAGTGATGCGCGTCAGGCGCGCATAAGCAAGCAGCAGTGATCATCAGTGATCGGAGTAGGTAGAGCTATTTAGGTTTATTGACCGCAAACATTAATGTTAATATGGATATTTCACGAGATTCCGACTTATTAGTCGGAATTCGATTATTTGATTCTTGTATAAATATAAGAAATTGTTACATAAAAAAATATATGTGGTTTAATTAATCAAGTTTCTATCTTTTTATTCAACTATCCTTAAACCCGTCCTTATATTTATAGGAAGTGTATGCTTTCACATTCATTCGGGGAATATCCATATTATTCTATCATATGGCAAGTACATAAAATAGTTCTACCTACTCCGATCTATGGTGATCATAGATGTTAGTCCACAGAAGTTACTAAACCACTAAGGCTGTGACTTGTTTATTTTGATGTGACGTCACAATAGAAATATTTAATAAAAAATTGCATAACACATAAAAGTTAAACAATCATGACTTAGTTACTCTGCGTACAAGATCTAGATCGAATACACTTCGGATATTTTCGAAAATTTATTACTTTAAAAAAAAATGTTTATATAATTTTTAACGCAAATTTTGTTGCAAACAAATTACAAAAACACAAATGTTTAAAAAAATTCCACGAGCAAGATTTGAACCCCTACCCTTCTGACATACAGGGTCAGGTGCTCTCCCAATTGAGCTATCGTGGTTCTAACCAGCCCGCCGAAATTATTCAACACTATTTACTTTTTACTTTGAAAGCCAAAGGCCATTCAATGTCAACAACTACCGTCATTACATTAACATCTGATCATAATATTTTTACAAATACTAAAGATCAGTTAAGAAGTAGGCAAGCTATTTATAAAATGTTTATATAATTTTTAACGCAAATTTTGTTGCGAACAAATTACAAAAACACAAATGTTGAAAAAATTTTCACGAGCAGGATTTGAACCCGCACCCTTCTGACATACCGGGTCAAGTGCTCTCCCAATTGACCTATCGTGGTTCTAACCAGCCCGCCGAAATTATTCAACACTATTTACTTTTTACTTTGAAAGCCAAAGGCGCCCATTCAATGTCAAAAACTACCGTTTTTTAAAATGATTTGTTTGTTTTGTTGTCATGGAAACTGTCAAAGCGGTACGAAGTCCGACGGGTCAGCTAGTTAATAAATAGTTAACCAATAACACAGTACGAAAAACTACCAAATAGGTCGTTTAGCCAACAGTCTCTACTATGAGAGTACTACTTACATTTTAAATGACTGAATGAATGACCGTATAATGATGAGACACGGAAGTGAAAGACGTGTTCGATTTCAGCTTAGATAATAGTCTAGTGACACAGCCTATGTCATCGACGAGTTAACACATCTTGAATGAGCATATGCAAAATCAGTATTGCAGACCGAGCGGAGACTTTTTAAATATGCATTCAGGTATCATTTACATTGGTTTGATGTCCACATTTTCGCTTCTTAATTAAAAGATAAATGTTGAACGTTTGACCCACAAAGGGTTAATTGGTTGTGTAAAGCCCATAACATCGCGTGGGTCGGTAGATTCTGTTTTTTGATTGTTGTTACTTTAATCGTCTTGCGGCTGTAAATGTCAATAATAATTATTATTGTATAATTTATAAGTACAAAATTCTTCTATTTTGTAACAAAAAGAAGATACAATTTAATAATATTATGTACTGGGTTAATTATTCCTTTATTTTAACTATGTATAAAAGTATGACACCAGATACCGACGTATATATCATTATCATCGTCAGCCTATAAATGGCCCACTGTTGGGCACCGACCTTCCCATAAGAACAAAGCATGTGGGTAGATTCGGTCATAAACCTATCGCGCTGACCCAATGTGAGTTCGAACGCCATCGAGATCCTCGTTTAGTATAACCGACTGTTACAAACAGTTCATAGTTATAGAAACATCAACTGTCACACATACTCATCTCACCTCATGCATTATTTAAACAATGGGCATGTGCCAAGCCAACGCATATAGCTTCATCTCATAATCATCTTATAATTGATACCTGTTATAAGGGCTAACAAATGCTTATGACGTGCGTTAATGTTAGTATTGTATCTTCATTATAATTAGTTAATCGGTCCGGTTCAAGATGGCAGTTAAATGAAATATATTCAACTGCCATGCCAACATAACAACAGTTAATTGTAACCCAGAACGAATTTATTATTTTAAATAAAAGTTTGTACCTAAGTGTTAGTATACATACAAAGTTAATTAACTAGGTACATTTATCTGATATTAAATTGCTTTGAAGCGCTGCTGGATCGCTGGATCTATCTCAGTACAGTGATTATGTAGTTTTATGTGTAGGTCATAATTATAACCTAAACATAACTAATAAGTAGGACTTTCACACTAACCTATTACCATGGTCTGATGGAAGAAATCTCCTTAAAGATAAGCTTACTTATAGTTTTTACTACAAAATGTACACGATATTATAATTATTAACCATTTTCATTATCCATTAATGTACGAGTTATAAATTAAAACCTCTTAAATGATCTCTTATGCATTCGCTTAAAACTCGATGCATTTAAATTCGTTTCTCAATCTGCTAATGAGGCCGTAACGAAAAACACAATGAATGCAGCTTAAAGATAAAGAACTGTGTATGCTATTACTATTCAGCCGCAACCACTCAGGTAAAGGGAAGGCCGTCGTTTTAGTGTTTTGCGAACAGTACCGACGAAGATAAAGTCTTCTAAAACTATGAGTAACTACCTATCTTTACTTCAACCCTGGTTATTTTTGGCTTCTTGTATTCTGCTTTGCCACAGCCAAAAGGTTTTTTGGTATCTCAGAATCATCAATCTCAGCGCTCTTCGAATAAGTTTCTTTCTACCGGATGTTCATGGCCAGGGTACCTACATAATTATTATATTATTATTATTATATTATTTTTATTCATTTACGTTTTATTTATTTTTTATTTATCATTTAGACATCACCAACAACCCTAAAAATTTCATAAATATTTAATACAACATAAGTTCTATCTTAATCACATCTTTTGCCAGGATAGAACGTTAGCGTTAAAGTCTGATCTAGGTTAAAAATAAGAATAGTGCAATTTTTCAATAAAAATCTATCCAGAGAGATCCACATGATGTTCATTTAAACACAACAGACAAACAAACAAAAATTCCTGTGTTTGCTTTGCTTTTTTTGGTTGCTTTGCTTTTGTTTCGTTTTTAGAAATTGAAGTCCCGAAGGCTTTATACAAATTGTACATGCGTATGTCTAGGCCAAATAACATACTTAAAACGCAAACTTCACTGTAATGAGATTTCGCAAGTAATGCAATATTGACCATAAGAATTATTAATTTATGTGAGAAGCAAGTGTTTTCCCACAGTTATTTCGTAAAATAATAAAAATATTTAAATATATTTGAGATAAGTTTACACATTAATGAGCAAACTCTAGTTTTGTGTCGAGGTATGTGAATTAAAGTACAATACGAGTTGTTATCAAAGTGGACGTTTCAAAGCAATTTAACTAAAAATAATGTCAACAACTGTGAACTTACGTTACAGAGAACGCTTGAACAGTTCGCACAATAATTGCTATGTGGACCTACTTGTTGTTATTTAGTTTCGTAATTTCTGAAGCATAGTTTTGAGGTTATAAAAAGACAATTTCTACTTTTGATTGTTATTACTATTCATACAATGATTCACTTATTGATATTGCTAAATTACAAAAGAAAGTGATTTCAATTGTCTTCTTTGAATTTGTTGAAGTGTTGAGATGTGATTGAAATTATAGTAAATCAGTTCAGTATTAGATACAAAATGAATAACAACTATCTTTCAATAAAGTTTGTCGAATTATCTATTTATAGATTTATGCAACGTCCACTAAAAAAGGAGATTGACACAAATTGCCTCATTTTATTCGAAATTACACGCTTACATGACGGATTTATGTGATCCACTTATATTGACGGATTTAATGTCAATGAACACAATCATGAGGAGCGAGACGTGATGAGCAGCACACGACGTCTTTTGTGTGGGACGCCGCGCCGTGGCGTGACGCTACGTACATGGAATATTCCACTAATATTATGTCTGGTTTTTGGCAGCAACCATGCACGCAAGAATATAATATATTCATACCAATTTGTTAACACATTTTATATTTTCTTATCCATATGTTTAGAGCTTGTAAGAGGAGGATGTACAATTTTTATGTAGAAAATTCTTCTTTCTTCGATCGTAAACGGTAATGTTCGTTCCATCCAGACAGTTCGGGGACATCTGTGGATTACCAGAGGTAAAATAAAATAGAGTTTATTAAGTGGTGGGGCACTATGAATTACTTTAAAAAATCAATAAGGCAGGCGTCCAAAATTCAATTAACTAAAGTGACTCAAATCTATTAAATGCAAGTCGAAAATCGCAGAAAACTCTTCAATTTACAACGAAAACACCCATCGATGATTTGATGATTGATTTATGGAGTAGCAGTGGAGGAAAAAATATTAAACGAAAAATTAAGGGGGAAAATCAGAAACAAGTGTCCCTTCATTCTGTTGGTCTTTTTCAATTAGAAGAGATGTAAGGTGTGTGTAAATCAGCGACTCATCAGATGGACATCTGGTATGGGTGGCATGGTGGTGGCATGGGTGGGCGATGACAATTTCCCTCCAAGTTGCACGCCAAATAGTATACGTGCTTTTATAAGAACTTGTTTTTTCTGGTATTTGGTAAACTAGAAAACCACACACACTAGACAACACAAAAAAGCGCTAAGTTAAGAATATTGAAAAACACTCGCGGAAAATCTTAAACCGTATCACAGAAAGTGGCAGCGAAGAGAATAGTTCGAGGCAATTATTTCATTTGGTTATACGGAGCATAAAGCCAGACAACGTGTTATTACTCAAAATTGCACCAGATAAAGTTAATGGAAATAACTGCACAGCACACTTGCTACAAGGGCCCTTTCACCGTGGGTCTCGAGATCATCTGGAAAAGTCTAGATATGGCCGCAACGATTACGTCTTGTGTTCAATAAATCAAATCTAAAAGCTTTTTTTGGTGAATTATAGTAAGAAACATAGTTTTTGTTTACTATTATGGTCCTTAATTATGTCTACCAGTTAAAACCAAACTTATCTGACTCGTACCTTTGCATCATGTAAGTTTTGTATATGGTCTTACTTGTATTTAATTTAATCCGTGTGGTGCCGGTGATATAGAATTGCACCACCCCATCTCTTCACGTAGTGTAGGACGCCCTCTGACTAGGTGGAACGATGATCTTCGCAAGGTGGCTGGCAAGAGCTGGATGAGAGTAGCCGCGGATGGGGCTCAGTGGCGTGCATTTGGAGAGGCCTATGTCCAGCAGTGGACGTGTGTAGGCTGATGATGATGATGATGATGATCTCTTCCCGTGGGTGTCGTAAAAGCCGACTAAGGGACCATTCCAGAGGACGGGCAGTAGCATCTCTCTGAGGTTACCCTTAACCTACTGCGATCGCCAACCCGCTTGCCAAGCGTGGCGATTACGGCAAATACCCCTCATGGTTTGCACACCAGCAAAAACTGGCCCCTAGTCCCCGGCGGCCCAGCTCGCCCTAGCTACAGTAGCGGCCAAGGCAGTGACGGGACAGGGGGTGCTAAGGATCTTCGGCAGAGACCTGGCTACCGCCAATGACGAACTCTGGCCCTGGCAACATTTAACACGCGCACATTGCGGATTGACGAGAAGATTTACGGACTGGAACTGGTGGAAGAATTGAGCAATATACGGTGGGACATACTTGGATTATCTGAAGTCCGAAGACAGGGGGAGGACTCGATAATCCTAAAGTCTGGTAACTTGCTCTATTTCCGGAAGGGCGAACAACTGTCAAGCCAAGGTGGTGTCGGGTTCATCATCCACAAGTCCCTCGTGAACCACGTTATCGAGACCGAGAGTGTGTCGCCTAGGGTAGCGTACCTTATACTCAGAATAACCAAACGGTATTCGTTGAAGGTCATACAGGTTTATGCTACTACTACGACACACCCTGACGATGAGGTGGAGGCTACGTATGAGGACATCTCTAGAACTGTACAAGCCTTCAAAACTCATAACATCGTTGTCATGGGAGATTTTAACGCAAAACTAGGCAGACGAAGCGGCGATCAGATGAGAGTGGGACGATTTGGGGTTTTTAATCTGAGCTCCCGGGGCCTACTGCTGGCAGACTTTCTGGAAAAGAAAGGACTCTTTATGATGAATTCCTTTTTCAGGAAGGGTGAACAAGGTAGCGGGAAGCCGCTGTATGCGAACAGCACAACACCGGTCGTTGTGGAGATCCTTGGGGGAGGTTTTTTGTCCAGTAGTGGACGTCTTTTGGCTGAGATGATGATGATGATCATGTATTTAATCTAAATCCTTAACGTATTAATAATTAGATAATTATAAAAAATAGGTCAAAGTCAAAAGTCAATTTTTTTATTCAAATAAACTTTAGAAAAGTGCTTTTGAATCGTCCAAAGATTTTTATTACCTACTACCCATTCAGGACGTCTACTTTTTAGCTGTGGAGAAGGTGCCTGGCTTATTAACCGACTGTCTGATTAACGCCCAGCCCATCAGACCCTAGCGTAGAGAACTGAAATTTTGCACAGAGATCCTCTTTACGATGTAGACTAGAAATAACACTAAATTCCTGAAATAATCACGGGGTATAGATACAGATACAATAATAGAAGCACGCTTTAACAACCTTAATATACGCCGACGGAATCGCGTCCAAAAGCTTATCTCAAATAAAAAGCAATAGCTTCAACTTAAGACATTGGCTATAATTGTAGGTAAGTTTCGTTTTAAGTGTTTTTACGGCACAGGAAGAAGTCATCAGATGCATGTATATATTGCTCGGTTTGTCCACCGGCAGTCACGCGAACGGCTGTTAGATAAGCTACTGTTACTATTTTCTCACGGCATCAGAACCAACGAAAAGGTACACCTCGGAATAGCTGTTATTTTAAAAGAATTTGGGCATTCGGGTTTAACTTTAGGAAGTCTCTCTTTTATATCAAGATGATGCTCATAATAGTGTGTTTAAATAGAAATAAATATTAATGTTCTTTTGGTTGATTTTAAAATATCACTCGGAAATATTTCTTATTAAAATCCATTTGCCATCTGCCCCTTGGTCAGATCCCTTGACACAGTGTTGATGTTTTTAAATATTATCTTCTAAAATGTATTCAGAAACCTTGTAGCTAATCAAAGATATGATTTTGAGAGCAACATATCTATCACCAATTCAGAACGTAGTCCTAACCAAGAAGAATCCAGCTTAGCTTAAATCATAATAATTAGTTACGTTTTCCAATAATGAGCAAGCGATTCTATATCATTTCCGTCAAGGCAAATTCTATTAAAAATAAAAGTAACCAGTCATGCGTTGTTATTTGTAAATATGACGTTAATTTTCACAACTGCAACGCATTTCACATGCATGCCAACATTATGTACAATTCGAGAAAAGGTAATTTGCGCAAATTCCGCACGTTGAGATGACGCAAACTTTCACTGCTTTGTCGAGATTGTCAACTCACATACTTTTGTGGTAACTATGTGCAGTGTGCACTTACGAGCGTGCTACACAACATGTTAAATAATAATAGAAACCTACTAAATAGAAGACATTATGTTGTTTTCTTTGAAAGACTTATATTCTTGTACATAATGTCTGTACACCCAACATCATGAAAGACACTTATCTCAATTCATTTGTTAATTATTCTTGCTTACTTACTATATATATATTACAGGGTGGAAAAAAAAGACCGTGGTTGGAAAAAAGGTACCCTTAATATTGATGATGGCAAATTTTACTAAATGGATCATTCCTTTATTTTCAAAAATAAATAAAACTGCATTTAAAGATTTTGAAAAATCATAAGTTAAGTGAACTATTTTCTTTATACAGGGTGGAAACTTTCAGCGGGGCAGTAAGGGGAAGTACCTTATCCGTTGCAGCTACACGAAAATGGTCTTAGAAGACTATCCATAATTTTTTATGGAATTTTGATCCCCATTCAAAGATTTTCAAAAAAATGTACAGTTAGCAAGAAAATAGCCATTTTACACAAAAACATTTTTTGATGCCAATCGATCCTGTTTCAAATACTGATCAAAAACTTCTATGTGACCAACCATCGCTGGAGTACTCAAAAAGTCACAAATTGCAAAAAACTTTTCCCGTACATTTTGTATGAAAATTTTTCGCAAAAGCTTTTTTAGTGACGGTTGAGATCTTTTTGTTGACTGAATAAAAAGATAAGTTTAAAAACAATTCAAATTTGGAACAAAATGGAATTGAATTTTTTGTCACTTCGTGCACTTGATATCGTAGTAGGGCAAGAAACAGCAAGATTTTAAATAATAATAACATCATCAAGTTATGTTAGTTAATAAAAAAAGAAAATTAATACGCCTTCTTTTTGATATCTGTAAAATTCTACGTGATCGTTTGTCTTTTATTTTATTTTTTGTATTTCAGTTACACAAATTCTTTACAAAATGTAAGGGAAAAGTTTTTGCAATTTATGACTTTTTGAGTACAGTCGGCGGCAGATCAACCTACCCAAATCTGTCAAATTTCTCCAATGAATATTGATCCTTATAACCAAACGATAAAGTTCAAAATTGATTGTAGAAATTTGACAGTTTTGGGTAGGTTGATCTGCCGCCGTGTGTACTCCAACGATGGTTGGTCACATAGAAGTTTTTGATCAGTATTTGAAACAGGATCGATTGGCATCAAAAAATGTTTTTGTGTAAAATGGCCATTTTCTTGCTAACTGTAATTTTTTTTGAAAATCTTTGAATGGGGATCAAAATTCCATAAAAAATTATGGATAGTCTCCTAAGACCATTTTCGTGTAGCTGCAACGGATAAGGTACTTCCCCTTACTGCCCCGCTGAAAGTTTCCACCCTGTATAGTGAGTAAGCTTTACAATAAAAAAATATTTTTCTTGGTCTTTCTTTCATATATGATACTATGTTGTTTAAAAGGAATTGATCCTTATGAATGACTCTTTCAGTTGGTATCATAAAATACAGGTGTTTTTTTTATCACATTTCACCGGTCCGATTCCCGGATCAAGCAGGTGATTTTTTTTCAATCTTTAAATGCAGTTTTAATTATTTTTGAAAATAAAGGAATGTTTCCTTTCAGTAAAATTTGCTAAGGGTATTTTCCTCCAACCACGGTCTTTTTTTTCCACTCTGTATATGTACTAACTTAGCTGTTTAAAAAAAAACAATATTCAAAATCATTTACCTACTCAGTTAAGGCTACAAATAGCTCTTATGAACGTCATTATGTGATCGGTTCGTAAGTCTAAAAAAATTACATCAGGTACCAATTTAAATTTTCACAGTGTCATACAGTACAATATAATATAAGTCAAAAATTGTCTAAAAAAACAAAGTTAAAGTATACAAGTATAATAATAACAAAAATTGTCAGGAGGTTCCTCAGTCTGTAGCCCTGACCACCGGTAGCTTGGGCCCTGCCCCGCTGCTGGCGGTACTCTAGGATTAGGTTTTTATAATGTTTTATTGTTTTTATAACAAAATATTGTAAAAATCTAGTTAAATCTATCTAGGCGGACGTTTCGAGACCAAATCGGGGACGTCTTGGAAAAAGGCCAGGTCAAGAGTACCCTAAACCGAAGAGCATGTATGAAGAAAATAATGAAAGTGGACGAAGCGAAACAAGTATGTATGGATCGTAGCAAGTGGAAAAAAGTGGTCTCTGCCTACCCCTACGGGAAAGAGGCGTGATTATATGTATGTATGTATGTAAAAATCTAGTTTTAAGAAAGAAAATAAATAAAGAGAATAAAAATAAGATAAGTAAGCAAGAGCAGACCAACCTCCACAGGCGGCACTCGTTCGCGATCTATAAACCAAGCACTGGTGTTGTTGCTCAATATAACAGTAAAGGAATATATTGACCCTAAAGTTCGTTTGCTTTGCATCTTCTGTCGCATCCATATTCATAAAAAGCATGGCATAATGGCGTACCTACCTCTCTTATTTCCTTTAAAACCTATATCATAATTACATGTAAATAGTTGTGTAAGGAGCAATATGGGTTGTGTGCCAGTCTTCTACCGGTGTTATTCAATTCAATGAAAGCAAAATCTTTCTTGTCATGAATAATTCATTCACCGTCATAGGTCTTTATCGTTTCTTGAATTTGAATTTGGACATTAACTTTAATTAATATGGCGTGTATCAAATTGATTACAATCTCGAAAGATAATGACAGTTTGTGGGGAACGTTAGTCGAACCATTTTGTTGACTTAATAACAGTTTTTAAATGCATTGCATTGCTTCTGAGTATACATCTTTCTTAAAAATATAACCTTCAAATACTGTTAACTAACCAACTTTACGTTTTATAAGGTACTAGCTGTGCTCGCGACTTCGTCCGCGTGAAATAGTGACTTCAGCAGCATTTTTTATTTTTTTAAGCTCGTGTTCCCGTTTTTGCAACATTTTTCACTGATGCTTCGCTCCTATTAGTCGCAGCGTGATGTTATATAGCCTAAAACCTTCCTCGATAAATGGACTGTTCAACACAAAAAGATTTTTTTAATTCGAACTAGTAGTTCTTGAGATTAGCGCGTTCAAACAAACAAACTCTTCAGCTTTATAATATTAATATAGATTAATATTAATATAGATAATAGATTTACTGTTCACATATTTTGCATTCTGTGCTTATAGATTTTGAACATTATGCTTATATATATTTTTTATATAAAATGACAATTTCCTTTCTTAAAATTGTAAGAAATTATATCGTAAATTTCACGTTAAAGATAGGAAATCTGAGGAGTTTTGTAGTCTGATTGGAGATATTATTACTAATCCATAGTCGTGATAACTACGTAATACATTTACTAATTTATGCATATCATTCTTGATTTAATAATCAAGATGATTAAGTGGCTGTAATCAGCCACTTATAAATAGATATAAATAAATGTCTCTATTAGCACTTTTGGGATCAATTACACTAACTAACTAAAAGCCTACAAAATGAAATAATATTAAACCACAAATTTAGTCATCGAACATAGACATCGAAACCTAGATACATATATAATAATAAGATTTCATATAATATATAATAAAAACAAAATAATACACACAAATATCCAATCAACAATTGCAATAACTAATTACAATCATCGCAATCATCATCGCAATGTCAGTTATATTTACATGGTACACCAGTGTTATGTTATAAGATACATACTTATAGTATCATCATCACCATCATCATCATTAGCCCATTTTATGTCCCCAATGCTGGGGCGCGTGCCTTCCCTATCGATGGATAGGGAGAACGGGCCACAAACCACCACGCGGGCCCAGTGGCGGATTGGTGGTTTATGGTTTATTTTATAGTAATTTTTTCATTGATGACTAAATATTCATAGTTGAGACACTGATTTAGTGTCTTACTTTATTTTGTTCCACTTTTATGCGATCATCAGTAGTCTGCCATGGAAACTATCAGAATCTTTAGAACATAAAACACCACTCACTGACTGTACTTCCATTTATTTTTTAATTACTAGATTTAATAATTTATTTATTCAAAAATGCAATTGAAATATTATATAGTGTTAATTCCGCTAAATCACTTGTTTATCCAGCTTGGATGCAGGACGCATGCAATGCACGTAATTTATGTAGTTGCATTTTTGTGTACCATGAATTTCCGCAAAGTAACGCCTGATGCCATTAATTAATTTTAATTAATTAATTTAATAAATATTAACAAAAAGCTGTAAAATTACACGCTTTTAACTGGCTTTAAACTAGATTGTAAACTTAAACTTAGTAGCCATTACAACCCAAACTATTACATACGGAATACATCTCTGTAGTTACATATCTTTGATTAATCTGTCTGCTTAGTAGCAAGCAGCATGGAGTCCCTAGGCGCGGGGTCACGGCGCGGGCGCAGGGAGAGCGGCCTCACGAACTCGCCATCTTTTATGCATGCTGTTATTTAGGTATTACAAACAAAGATGCCGACTCTACGTGCACCACATTTAACTCACCTCTTGCTTTCTTTCGAGAAAGGAACTTTTCCCTTATTGCATCGATTCGTGACTGGTATTCACATCGAACTGCGCAAGATGTGTCGATATACATTATGGCAATTCGATTCTCTGATTTCAAAAACAAGTGAAGATGACAGTTCCTATAAAAATTCAAAAATATTTTGCAACAGTTATTTGTTAAATAATAAGGAAGCCAACAAATCAGTAGTATTTTTCATATGTGCTAAAATCTGTGATACGAGTCAATTTGACATCATTAATATTAATAGTTTGATTAACATTAAACATAATATGATTAATTAGAATGACATAATCGATTATGAAAACTACCAATTAAGTAGGTATTACTGATAATCAGTTACGATATTTTCCACCATAAGGTTTCGTGATTAATATGGTCAATCAAGAGCCAACACTAATTTCACTTACATAACGATTTATGCAAATTAACAGTGGCGTAGTAAGCGAGAGAAATCCGTAAGTCTAGGCCAAATGGCGATGCTCCTATTGTTAGCTTTGTTGAAACCATATATTACATAGCCATTGCAAAAAACTAATAGGTATGTAGCTATTTGTAAATATGCAACTGAAGCGGTGAAATTTTTGTTAAAGGTGAAGGTGGTTTCTGTGAAGGTACTACCCCACTTTACCCCACGTAAACTTAAATATGTAAAGTGTAGTGGAGTGTGGGAAAAGAGATTAACTAACACGGATTTACTCTCGTTTCAAAAATAAAAAGGGTATATTTTCTCGGCGTAAATAAGTAAGGAGTATGACACAGTTGCGCGACCTCGCAGGTTTTGTTCGTGTAGAAACTGAAAATAAGTGATTTGCTGCATGTTTCACTGAGTTTTCACCTTTTGCATCGCTACGGCACACAATTGATAACCAATGTTTGTGGTAGTTGTATATTTAATTGCTGTTTTTATTATTATTTCAATTTATTATTTTCTGTTTTGGATTTTTTTAATTCTTGTTATATGTTTTAATTGTGTGCATGTTTTGTTGCTAATAAATAAATTATCTATCTATCTATGAGTATAAATAATTTTATCGTTACAGGCTTAGATTAATAACGCGGGTTACAAGGAGACTGAAGCGTTGATCCTTAAAGTTATAGTGATGTTACATGTATCGAATTTAAAGGGAACTCTTAAAAGCTCTTGTTGACTTTCTAGCTGAATATTAATACCTCTTTATATTTCCTAGAAAGCGTGCGCATCTACCTCAACTTTGTATAACTCAAATATTTCCTCCCATAACATTGTTAACACGGCTTCTTCTGTCTAAGCATTAAAGTGTGCTATATGTTAATGTTATTAGTTATGCGCACGCGCTTGGGCGATTGATGTGCTCATAAAAAAATACCCATTCATCACTGTCTTCATTGTCCCAAATATGCTTTCAGATCAAACAGAACTTAAAATAATTAGTTAGCAGTTACACGCTCGATTGTAATATGAGGTAATAGCAATAAAAACTCGATCAACCATTACAAATGGTCCAGAACGAGACGTACGGTGCGCGAACCAAATTAATCAATTAAAAATTTGCTTTAATAGAATAGTTGCACGACATGCGTGTCGCAAGAATGTGACTGGGCTCGTTATAGTAACAACAAGTAATTGTTCTTATTTCGTGTGTAATCATATTAATGATACGGTGTGGCATGTCAAAAGGCACCCGCGCAGGTATGATAATTATCGGGCACCGCCACAGCACCGTGAGCTTGCGCCGCGTCACCTTGCACAATGCAACCATGGCGCCTATGGCGCATTGTCGTAACTGTACATACATATTTGTATGGCCAGTGAACTGCAGCCACTTTTATTGTCTTGCTGCGAGATGATCGGTGCGGTGTACTTTGACAGTTGATGCGTGTTAATCGATGGGCAATTTGTATGTCACTTTTGAACGTTGCACTTTACTGTTAAATAAATGATGTAACCATTAGCATAGGCTTATAGCTTATCCTTGATGTATTTCTTGGATTGTCGAAGAAGGAACACTTTAGTATGATAGTATGTAAACCTTTGTCCTAAGAATAATCTAAGTATATTTTTTTATTCGGAACTGAGGGTGTTAATAGTTTGCTTATTAGGTTTCTATTATAATACGGCAACGCTGTCAATAAACCTTATAAATGTGGCTTAAGATGCGAAACGTTACCCTTTGTACACCTTTACAAAAACTCTTAAAAATTTTATGCGTAGTCAATCAACTAATCAATTAGACTTAGTGACCTCTTCTCAACTAGCAAATTTGCAAGTTTCCAAGTTTCAGATGTGAATCAAAAAATATTTTTACCTCCTCAGTACTTTGGAAAGCATGTTAAGCCGTTTGGTCTCCGTTGTTATCGTAAGATTACAGTTGTTAACAAACACCATCACATTTATTACACTTTAAAAAACATTGACTTAAAAACTACCCATCAAGTAAGAACGTTATAAATCTGTATACTGTATTGAAATCCTAATAAACGCTACGAAAAATTCCAAAAAAAATACAAAACAACGAACGTAATCATTCCCTCTAACGCATTTGTCGGTGAAGACACGACACCTTAAAATCAAATTGACACACTTAAAGGTGTTACTCCACCGACCCATGCTTAATTAAGCTACTGCATCAATAATGATTAAATGAAGCTTCATTAGCTCTCACTTAATCTCTGCGCGACAATAGAATTAAGCCATTAAAACTGTTAGAGTAATATTATAGACTCCGTTAAAAGCCGCCGTAATTAACGAACGATCACTGTCAGTTTATGTGTCATGAAGTTAAACTTTGACTAACAGACGGACTAAGCAAATTATGTATTCAAAGGCCATTCATTCGGGCAGATCGCCGATACAATGAATGTCTCTGTCAATAACTGATTGAGCCAGAGATTCTTATATAAAATGCTTTGTTGTATAAAAGGCTGATACCTAACCTTCTGTCCCACTGAAAGCCTTCCCATTTGTTGACAATGACGACATGATTTATGCAATTGTGTCTTGTTGTGTACACACATAGATGGTATGGCTGAGTTATTCTTGGCAGCTAGTAAATACGTATCAGACATGAGGTCGCTATGGCACCGTATTGCTTCATGCCCGTGCGTTTGGGAATACAGTGACAAATAACTAATATAAATAAAGCTGGAGTTTGACCTCACCATAAAGCCGCATCAAAGATGTCACAACAATTTCTCTGCGTGGTAATCTGTTTGGTATATCTTTCTAACAAATTACTTTAACGTCAGATAGAAGCAACTACTAAGCGTGTCATATTTGTTTGTAAGTTATACAGTTTTCTTTTCCAAATATTTTTCACTTTATGTTCCACGAAATACTACAGAAGTAACTTCGTTTTTGATACGGAATATGCAGCTATATTCAAGAATATATATCTAACAGATTATTTGCAAAATGGTGTAACATCTAACGAAAACCTATTTACATAATAAATTTTTACTATTGTAACAACTTCGAAATGGCGAAATATCTGCTGTTTCATGTAAATTAAATAGCTACTTGACCAAAAAGTGTGGAGCTGTTTCTTTTTAAATTGGTCCTATATCAAGACTTGCTTGTTTTAAGAAACACCTTGTTGCTAAGAAACACCAAGCAACCTGTTTAAAAAAACACACACATGTATGCAGTGCAGCCCCTATCGTACTGGCATGAAGTGTTCGACACTTTTCCCCAAAAAATAACATAAGTTTCCATAGAAATTTCACGGGATGACACCTGCTTCCTGGTGGTCTGTATTCAATTGTTGCTAATTAACAAAAGCAGTTGCTTACCCCTGTTTTTAATAATTAAAGGAAAAAAATGACAATCACTGGTTACTGTCGATCACTATTGGTGCCTCTACCCCAGAGTTTCCCAAACTATGGGGATATAAGGGTCGCAAGCGAATATTGAGTGGGCCCTACTTGTAGAACGAGTCAGAACGACACACCAACCGACCGAGCCAACGGCCGAGCGGTTAGTGTGTTTTTATTTGAAAACTTTGTATGTCATTTGAAAAGTCCTTTATTCATATTGGTAACGGTTAAATTTCCTAGAGGTGGGCCCAGACAACTTTGGGAACCCTGCTCTACCCTATAAGACTTACTAACCTGTCCACACAAAAAAACAAAGTAAAAGAAAGTCACTACCATTATGCATATGCGTCAACGACCACGCATAGATGTAATGGCTATTAGAGGCGGTATCAAATAATTTGTTCACCTTTAGCCACTGAATAGCGAATGGTAATGCCATTACACAACACCTCGTTTGCTAAGTCATCTAATTCCGGTTGTGTGATATTAGCATTATCAGGAACAGAATATTGTATGTGTAAAAAAAATATTCACTTAGACACTTTGTTAGGAATCAAGTTTTAAGTATTTTGAATAGTAAGGTTTTACAAATAAAGGCCTCTTAAATATTTAAAATGAAAATGAAAATGAAAAAATTTTTAAAGTTTATTATTTTATATAGGAGCTCAATGGCGCAGTGGTTAACGCGCCCGGTCTGCGAGTGCTGTGGTTAAGCAACTTTCATAAAGGCCGGTCATCGGATGGGTTAACAAAAAAAATGTATCATCTCGAGCTCCTCCGTGCTTCGGAAGGCACGTAAAGCCGTTGGTCCCGGCTGCATTAACAGTCGTTAACAACCACCAATCCGCACTGGACCCGCGTTGTGGTTTATGGCCCGTTCTCCCTATACATCCATAGGGAAGGCTTGTGCCCCAGCAGTGGGGACATAAAATGAGCTGATGGTGATTATGATGATGATGATGATGACTTTCAAATACTCTTTAAATTATTTAATCCAGTACCATCTTTATACAAATTAGCATTTAACAGAATGTGGAATAAAAGCATGTTTATATTAATTAAATCGTGAGTCAAAATTAGATCGCTTGATTAAGTTTGTGCTGATCATTAGTGAGAAATCGGATACATTCGTCTAGCGCAATGTAAAAAAGCATTTATCATTACGTGAAAATGTGATTGATTATGTCATGATCTGAACTTTGCTACGTCATTCATCATTCACATCTTGGGCACGACCTAAAGAAGATACCTCACTTGAGATATATTGGCATCATAGAACGCATCGTGTGGTCAATAATTAATTTATGCCTATCCTTCTACATGAAAAAAATACGTACTCACGATTAAAACCTAAAACTAACTAAGTATGGGACTGAGACGTGGTCGCTCACTATGGGCCTCATAAAAAGGCTCAAGGTCACTCAAAGAGCAATGGAGAGGGCTATGCTCGGGGTTTCTCTGCTTGATCGAATCAGAAATGAGGAGATCCGCAGAAGAACAAAGGTAACCGACATAGCCCGAAGAGTTGCTAAGCTCAAGTGGCAGTTGCTCGCAGGACTGATGGCCGCTGGGGCGGGATAGTCCTGGAGTGGCGACCGCGTACCGGAAAGCGCAGTGTGGGCAGGCCTCCAACAAGGTGGACCGACGATCTGGTGAAGGTCGCGGGAAGCCGCTGGATGCGAGCAGCACAAAACCGGTAGTTGTGGAGATCCTTGGGGGAGGCCTTTGTCCAGCAGTGGACGCCTTTTGGCTGAGATGATGATGATGATGATGAAAACTAACTAAAGTCATATAATATAACTATTAATAACAGCTTAGTATTCATTTTGGTAAATATGCATTTTTCATTTTCATTAATAGACTCGGAATTCTATATTAAATATCTTTAATTTTAACACACATATTCCATTTTTAGTAAAAGTTGAATTCATTAGATACATACTGCAAATTATTACTTGCTAAAAAGTCTTAACATATAATTATCGTAAAAAAGATATAAAACATTTTATTGAAATAAATAAATTATTACATGGTTACTACTTAATAATTGTTATCGTTTTATATTCAACACGCTCATTTCATAACAGTGGTAAGGAGTTTTGCGTAAAATGTCATTGTACATGTACCACAACGATTACAATTAAATGTCTTGTAATTTTATAATTCAAAACAAAATGTTAAGACTACAAAGAAACTACATTATTATCGAGACTATAAATCACATTCCTTGAAGGTTATTGTTATAGATAATTGAGATAGATGGACCTCCCGCCATCCAAGACGGAATGTCCATCGGCATTCACATGACTAGGCTTTACTTGCGGAATTAGTTACATAAGGCAGTTTCTAAATCTGGGCTCTTGAGCGAAATTTTGATAATTCTACTCTACATTGAGAAGACCTAGGGTTCAAAACTACGATTTCAAAAAAAAATATGTCTTTATAGCACGGGTAGGTTACGGCCTAATATAGTGAATTCTTTTAGCTATAGACTACTGCGTAGTTTTGTATCTAACAGCTATTTAAATTTTTATTGATGGTTAAAATGTGTGGACGTCATAATTTCAGAACGCATAATTAATTGAACTAGTAGTCGCCCAGTGGTTGAAATTCAACCGTAATTTTTATAAAAAGCTGTTTACTATTTCGGCTGAATGAATGAAGCTGCAAGGCTGCACGGATAGTATCTTAGGCAATGAAAAATTAAAAAAGATTGAATGTGAGTTTGGATTGGCATTGACAGATTTCGGCCGCTCCTCTTCCATCCCGCCCGATCCTCTAAATGCCACTACACATTTACAGAATACACTAAACATGCACACTAGTTTAGGCCCAAGACACCCTACTCGTAGAACAAGGGTACGAAGAATCGGTTCACACGCGCACTGTACCAGGTACAGACATGTATCTCGGCGCTTCTCTCCTCACAGCCACGGCCCGGTCAACCCGAGCCGAAGTCCGAGCCTTT
This sequence comes from Eudonia lacustrata, assembly GCA_947562085.1. Taxonomy (NCBI): domain Eukaryota; kingdom Metazoa; phylum Arthropoda; class Insecta; order Lepidoptera; family Crambidae; genus Eudonia; species Eudonia lacustrata. The sequence goes on along the minus strand of OX387315.1, from coordinate 9,680,635 downwards.
AAAGGCGCCCTCAGGTTGTTCCGCTTTTATTCGAGTCAGAAACGTCAGTTGACACAAGGTTTTAAAAAGCATCAGTTGAATGAGTGAAGGAATGAATGAGTGATTAGTGATCGAGTCATTTTAGTAACTGATTTTATACAATGAGAAGATCGAATGATGTTGAGTATTTTTGTATATTCCAACAAAAACAATTTAATAAGGCTCCCATTAGTAAGAAATTTTTACGAAAACCTAAACTGCCTACCTAACCCTAAAAAGCCTAACCTAAAATGCGCAATATTTTCGAGTAGTTAATTGTACATACGCTCAAGTCGTTTCGCAAAGAAAACCTTGTTTCGTCGCAGGTCGCAGGATTATGTCACTGTTGGATGTAGGTGCGCGTGCGCTATTGATTTTGACATTCGTCGAGACTTCTCCGTGACTCTCGGGTGAAAGCTGGCTGCACAACGTGGTAGTTTTGCAACAAGTAGCCTGATACACCCTGAGGCATGAAATAATCACCCGCCTATAAATATTTTAACTTCGACAACGGGTTTTAAAATTGATGTGAAAGGTCACAGAGTCAATGAAAAGTTACGGTAGTTTGTAAAAACTTATAAAATCTTATTGATGGTAGCTGTTCGACATAGTGCACGATATCTGTAATGTTTATTATATAAAGCATAATTATTGATGCAACATACTTAAAAGAAGATATGTATCTTTAGCTCTCATTTACACATTAACCTATTCTGACCTTTCCTTAAAAGCATGGTGTAAAATACGGAGACCATTAAGAGATCATGCATTCATTATGTATTAGAAATGGTGTACACCTACAGAAGTTCACTTAAAGTATGGTAGGTACTGATTAAGTGAATTTAGATTTTTTATTTCTTTATAACATAGATAGACATATTAATTCAGTTGATGCCAAAACTATTTATTTTTATAAAAAACATAATAAGAAATTTTAATCGTTTTTAAATGTAACGAAAATAAACTGAAAACGATGAGACAGTTTCTATTTATATTTATTTATAATTTAAATTTCTTGTAGCTTGCAGATTTACATTCAAAACGCTTACAAGATTATTAAATTATTACCTCCTTCGACTTTGCGTATATTCAAATCCCATCAGAGTCAGTCGGAGTCGGAGATCGGACTATCATTGCCATCACCCAACTATATGTGATAGCCCAATAAGATAGCTTAAACGTTCGTAATATTACATGAGCGTGTTTACTAAAAAAATAAGTCTACAACAACATTACAAGACTCCTTATCTGTGTACTATATTGGATATAGGCACACCTTTAACGCCCTGCAGGTTCACATGTGAACCTGGTAACTGCAGGCGAAATGTTGTGTTATTGTGAAGAAGTTATGCACTAGATTTGTATGAACTAACCCAGACAAAGCGAATGCGTCGGGGCTTAAAGGGTCGCCAATTTCTGATAAGTTTATTTAAAGACATACATTTGGTGGTAACACTATTAAAACTGATTCCGTATTCACTTAACCCTCTGCAACTGAGGTGGTAGTCTCACAGACACCGCCAACCACAGACTGTCTGTGGATATAGGCCTCTTATAATACATGCCACTGAGGCCGATCTTCAGCTCTTCTTAGTAAGCCACTTTGCGTATGACACTCCATCTAGCCGGAAGGCATCCTATACTTACGTTACGTTTACCGAGTCGCTTCTCCACTTTAGAACACGTCTGGGTGCCTAGTGTGAGTTTTGTTTACTATCTGTATTCATTCGATTACGTTTACGAAAACGAAAATTAGTATGGCATTGAAGCAGCGCCTCCTGGCGGCATACGAGAGGAGTTAACATTTTGCCAAACAAATCCTCGTTTTCGTTAACGTGATCGAATGGCGAATGAACTCGCACATGGCACCCTGTCCCCCGGCGGTTTTCGGTCCTATGGTTTCTGTCAGTTTTTCCTTGTCCCTTATGTCAGAAAAATGTAAAATTATATTTTATGGAAAATCTGTATTTATTTACCTTTGACTATATAAATCAAAGTTATTTACCAATTACTTAAAAGATTTCCTTTGAATTATGCCTATTTACATAACACATTATAATCCATATAGGGGTTGTCTAGTAGAGATCACTTTTAGCGATAAAACACCGTTTCCACGTCTACTTTCGTATGTTTATTTTACAACAATGTCTTCCTGTGTTTTGAATGTGTATGTGTAGTTATAGGTACCAAATAAAGATTTTTTCTGTTTCTATTTCTACTTCTATTTATGATGTTTTGTTATCTATCCTTATCCAGAGAAAATAATGCACAACTGTAAATTTAATTAATCTAACAACAGGGAAGTGGAAATTAAACATATAATTAATCTTCAATCAGTGGTATCGCCTTGTCATCACGCGGACAAAGATTTCTACAAACGAAGCATGCGTTGTTGCAAAACGAACTTTACTACCCCGTTACAAAAGCTAGTTAGAATGTGGTTTGAGGCAAATTAGCGTGGCACAACAATAAAAACAAAAGCTCACACACCATTAACCGCTGTTACATAGTGTATTTAACAATGGCTGTTTGATTAATTGTCGGTGTTAGATTGATAAATCAACTAGCGCAACCATTGCATTGTTGAAATAATAAAATATGTGTATCATACCAAAGATCACGCCTTTACTATTTATATAGAGTGGATTGAATGTTTTAGACGGGACTATAACAGCAGATATCTCAAACGTTGTATTATAACTAGTTACTGGAAAACGTGCTTAAAAAGCTCCCTTAACTTTTGAAGCTATTTTGACCTCTTTAACCATTCACAGATTTAGGAAAACGATTTTTATGTTGCTAACCGACCCTGTTTCTTTGAAATTAGTACTATATGTCAAACTTTTATTATACATATCATAGGAAATATGATTCCATCTTACTTTTTTATTAAACAAAAAATTTTATGCTGAAAGCGGGAAAGAAAGATAATCGCAGAATTTTTTACGAATACAGAAACATACAAAATAATAGCGAAGTGTCACTTACAAACTGATCTTTACAAAATGCCCAATATTAACTGTTATATCATAAGCTATTATTTATTATTATTATTTTGCTCCTGCCTAATTTTATGATGACATGCGGGAGCGACAACCTTTAATTAAATAGCACCTAACTACCATCGATTCATGCATAAATTTTTGTATTTTATATTTTGTTGACCGACCTCAATTATAGAAAAATAAACAAATAATACACGGGTGAATACGGGTGTTCATGCAGACGGAGTGAGATTCGCGGGTGGTCGATCTAATATATAGATAAAAGTCGTGCTTCTTGTGCTTAAAAAAAGTTAAGGCGCAATCATTTGTCATATTCCGGTCATAGGTGAATGAGATTATGAGACAAAATCAATCTTAATCTGTCCAAGACCCTACCTTAAGGTCAAAAGTTTAATAATGCTCAGCTAGTCTTAATTCGAATGATTTATTATTTTCATTATTCTCCACTCTGCGGCACTGTGTCTAAGTAAAAAGACTTGTCTTTGTGTAGTAACATTTTAAAGCTGATGAAGAAACTTTATTGTAGATCATTATCATTACACGACTTGACTTTATTTAAAATGACCCATAACTAAAGCGTCCTCTTTTCGACACGTTCTGTAAAAATTATCGCTGATCTAACACAGTCCAGTGGAATAATGAATATAGTAGCGTACTTATTCGCATTCACGTTTCGTCACGTCAGGGGAGACGATACTAGTTGTGTAATCGAGACACAAGAAAACAGTCATTGTTCCACATTGCACAGACAATGTGAGCGAAGACGAAAAACATTAGGATCGTGGAAACATGGAAGTGGGCGCAGTAATCGCTAGACGCCGCGCCGCGCCCGCGAGTCGCGACACGAAAGTAATGCTCGTTGGTTTGATACCATCGCATCGTCGCTACAATTTGCTTCTGAATTTGTCTTCGTTCACGAATGTCACTGATGTTAAGTGAAGATGTAGCCTAAAGTGGAACAAGCTTACTATTGCTTACCGTTTTGACAAACAATTAGGGTTGAAAAAATTTCCACGAGCGGGGTTCAAACCCGCACCGCATGTCATGTGCACTACCGAAACTATTCAACACTGTCTACACTTACTTTGTTAGCCAAAGGAGTTTATTTCAATGTCGTCAATTACGTCACCAATATTCGATCTTAATATTTTTACAGTTAAAGACCAGTTAAGATAAGCTCACAACAAAACTTGCATAAAATTATAAATAACATTGCTTACCTTATTAAAAGGAATACTAGGTATAAGCGTGTATAAGTAATGCCCGTTAATAGACACTGTTACTACTTACAGTTTGTTTTTAAAATCTTTGTTCTTGAATTTCTTATCACCATCGAAACTTAAAAGAAATACTAGGTATTTAAATACTTATTAAGCGTAGTTAATTATATATTAGATTAAAAAAAATGTTAAATCAACTTTGGATCCATATCGAGATTATGCTAGGCCTCCTTTGTATTATATAAGTAAAAGAAGTCAAATATAGTTATTTAACAACTTACCAAAGACGTGTTAATTTTATTAAGTTATTTTTTCTCCGACGATTTGATCTGATTTAGATCGAGACTTAAAATTAATATTGTTTAAAATTGGTTTTTCACTATTCTCAACAGTACTTTCTCTTTTTTGCAGGTTCCGGCGCTAATCTTCTGCACTCTGCTGTCAATGGTGGTGCGGACACTCCAGCAAACCACTGATTTCAACAACGATGAGACACTCAACACTGTCGACCCAAAACCTTCAGTGCGATTAGATCCTTACATACGGAAGGCTTTACTAAAGGCTCTTAGTGAACTAGAGGAAAATGAAAATTTTGCTACTGGCACAGACGCTACAGAGGAATATTCCAACTCTGACTCTTCCAATTACAAAACAGACTCGATATCGGAAACATTACAGACACCTAAAGAAAATATTCAAATTCATTCCTTCGTCGTAAATGGACAAGCTGCATTCGCTAACAGCACTAATGTGACACCAACTATAATAGATAATAAAATATCTATTCTTAGTACCACAGCGGGAAATGTTGAGAATCATGTGACAGCTACTCTCCCAACACAGACACCGTTTAGTGAAATTTTCCAAACAAAAGAAAGCACAATAAATGTCCAGCAAGTACGAAGCATTCCAACTACTTCGAAATCTAACACGAACAATAATAGAAACACAATTAGTACAAAACCAGCCACGCCCACCACAACTACTACCACCACAACCACGACTACAACTCCAAAGCCTACACATAACGGCGACGGTGAAAATATTGAAGAAGTTGACAAAAGAGACGTGCAAGTTTTTCAAGCTCCATTAGTTGCGGCTTTTACTGTGCATCAAGATGCACAAGGCCTTCCTAAGAAAGTTATACCCATCTTTCAACAAACGAACGGGCAAGCTTCCTTTAAACCATCTTTAAGCAATCGTCCTTCGTCAGTTCTACCGACACAACAAAATAGGCAAAGTTTAAAAACACAAAATTTAAATGTAAATCAGGTTCAGCAGCCCGATTTCATTGGACAGCAAATAGCTCTCCAAAAACAATTAGAGGAGAAACAAAGAATCCTTGAAGAGCAACTACGATTCCTGCAACAACAGCAGAGGCAACAAGAAGAACTTTTAAGGAAACAGCAATTTATTTTTCAGCAAAAAGAGACACAAAGGCAACAACAACTGATTGCAGAGCAACAAAAACTTCAAGCGGCCCAAGTTACTAACTTGCAGCAGAATCCATTTATAAATCAAAACATTCAATTACCACAAATCTCACCAGTCTCTATCCAACCAAGTGTGTCATTGGAGCAAAACAACTTGGTAGGCAATCAACAACAGTTGCCAAACCGTGAGGCAGTTGACTTTTTGATACACTTACGTAGCCAACAATCTGAACAATTCCCTCTCCAAGAGAACCATCTTCCACAGGGTATCAGTAATTTCTTACAGCCAAATCCCATCGCAAACTTCCACCAAGGGCCAAATTTCAACCAATTTAGGCTGAATGATCAATTTGGACAACATAAACAAGGCAATCGAGTCTTCCGCCAAGAAAGCGGAGTCGGTAATTTTGGCTTCAACAATCAAAACTACAACAGATTTAACACTTTTAACCCAATCAATTCAAATCGTTATTTTTCGTTAAACAGACAAAATCAATTTAGTCCGGACGCTGAGCTGAAACAGCTACTGGTACAAACTGGGCTGAATGGAAGAGGTCATGAAGATTTGAACATCGTTACAAAAGTGTTATCTCTAAACCATGGCATTCCTTTGAATGGTAACGTTTCCAACCGACTACCTTTCGACAGTCGGAGACATGTTAGGGCAAACGTATAAGAGTTTTTTTAATTATTTTCAATGTTCTATGAATATTGCCAGCATCATAAATCAAAATATAACGGAAACAGTGTAAAAGGAAAAGTAAAATATGTTTTCGATAATAATATAGAACCACGTACTCAATAGAAAACACCAAAGAAACTCTGAAAACAGTATGTATGTCATCATCTTAATAAAGTTACACACTCCATTTATAATTTTACGTTGTCCTAGATTTTAAAGAACTATTTATTTTATATAATAACGATGACGAACTGCCATAAGTAGTTAATTTTAGTAAGTAGTTTTAAGTCAACTTATAAGAATTGTACTATTGATTGACAAAACATAATGTAACTATGTGTTGCTAAAGCAAAACTTTAAATAATGTTACAGTTGGAAACGTAAAAAAAGGAACCTTATGTTTCACGAATTGACAGTTTATATTATTAATGACATGATATACTTAAATGATATACTTACATATTATGAAATGATCTACTTACAATTTTTGCAATCATTTATTGTAAAAAATAAATTGTCATTTGCTCCAAAACTCACTAATACGAAAAGCTCTAATTGCATTTGAGACATCATTCTGTCTCTATCAACATAATATTTAGTGAGCCTTGTGCTTCATAGGTACATAAAGGTTATACTTAAAATTATATTTTTAATAGAAGTAACCAGTTAAAGCTTATATGGGGTTAAACATGTTAATGAAAGGAAGACAACAGCATTGTGGTAAACGTGTAATACTATTTTATAAAATATCTGTAAGTTTTACTTATAATGCTGTATTTTTGCTTAAATATTATGATAACTTATATGTACACGACATCAAATATTTGTTATAAACACACTAATATATATTAAATTAATATATTAAATATTAGACAACATCACATACGTTGTTCTGATCCCAAGGTAAAAAGCATTCGTTTTATGGAAATCAGAATAACCACTCGGCTACGGAGGTCATCAAATCCCGTAAAACCCATAAAACCCGTCGTAGGATTAAATTTATTGTTGTCTTTCTCTCATTATAAAAATTATTTATCGTTCTGGTGCATTCACAGGATGTCTGGAAGATATTTCTTGTTAGTAATAAGGCCACTTTTTTTATCCAGCATATAATATTAGTGTACAATAACGTTTATTTTATTGTAATCTTGTAATAATGCGTTTTTCATAAATGTATTAATTTCTCAAGTCATTGATTTAAATATCTAATTAGTTTTAAGTTTATAAATATATATTTTGTAATATGATACTGTTGTTTTTTGTTTCCGCCTTCTTTAGGCATCCCTGGCCTTTAGTGGCACCTGAAAGCTAAGCCAAGAATGTCTATTTATTTCTTTTAATAGTTAGCACAACAAATGACTCTATTCTACCTGATGTTAAGTGGAAATAGAGTCCAGATGCGAAGATCAGCAGTGACTTAGCTATCGGAGGGCTAGGCGGTGCCGTGCACCGGCCCCTCAAGCACAGGGGGGCCCTCGGACCCTGACCAACAAATCTTAAAGTGATTTGAAGTTACGTAATTTTTTCCCACCTTCAAAATATAAATATAACAGGTTGCAACACGACTTTAATTATGGCAACTCAGTTGAAAGACATTCGTTTGTAGCGAATTCCAGAAGCTTTGCCCAGGAGTGGGACAGCTATGACTGATAAAATAATATAATAATAATGACGAACACTGATGTGAAGATATGCACCGAGATGTCATAGCGTGTGTTAAAGGACTAGCTAGATTAACGAGTCCAGGCAGTCACGAGCAGTATTGAGCGTATCCGATCGGGTGACTGTATGGAAGGGAAAAGAGCTACACGGACGGTTTTTCAAGGCTTTACACGAGCCTCACAGGAGCTCGCTCTAAAGTACGGTCTCGTCGATCGCAGCCTGCCCTACTATAAATACTCGCCAGAGCCAGTACTAGAGAATGACAGTATCCGGCTCTAATGGAACCGTCCATCATAACTGACAGGACTGATCTTGCCAATAAGCCCGATATAGTGCTGATGGACCGGGCGCAACCGAAGGTGTTTTTGGTGGGCATCACTATCCCTCATGACGAGAACCTCGTGAAGGCCGAGACTGAGAAACAAAGGAAGTAGGTACTTGAACCTATTACACGAGGTGACTGAAATGTGGGAGGCGTCCACCGAAATCATCCCGATTGTCATATCAGCGAACGGGCTAGTCCCAGCCACATTGGGTAAACATCTGAAAAGGCTGGGATTCGGCGGCGGTTCGCTTCCAGCGAAAATGCAAAAAGCGGTGGTACTTGATACCGCGTGCATTGTCCGCCGATTTCACTCCCTCGTACCCTGACGCCGGCCGACTGTGCTAATGCTGGGCTTAACCGCCATAGGCGAGAGGTATTTTGCTAATGCTGAAAAAATATTAATAATAAAAGCTAATCAGTTTAGATAGGGTCTTAAGTTTTTTTGCATCATAACCTTTGGTTACCTCTCTACGCCACTGGCGAAGACAACTGGTGCTGCGTGAAAACAACGCAGCATCAGTTTACCACACCCTGCCGCCCCACAGGTGCTTCTTCACATCACGCCTCGCTTGAAGGACCCTATATCACAGGAAGGAGGGAAAATATGCTTGAAATAGAATTTAGTTCGAGATGGAATATTCGAATATTCGCAGAGGTTGCGCATTTTCTGACTGATCTATCATACTATGGCCTAATTAAATTTAATGATCTTTACATAGGTACAATTAAGTTATAAATTTATTTATGGTAAAAATCTTAGTATACCTATGTGTTTTATAATACGCAATTTGAAAATGTTAACGTCAAGAAGAATTTGTAAGCCACTTAGAATAATAACTAAAGCTAAAATGTTTATATAATTTTAACGCAAATTTTGTTGCGAACAAATTACAAAAACACAAATGTTGAAAAAATTTCCACGAGCAGGGTTTAAACCTGCACCCTTCTGACATACCGGGTCAGGTGCTTTTCCAATTGAGCTATCGTGGTTCTAACCAGCCCGCTGAAATTATTCAACACTATTTACTTTTTACTTTCAACATTTGTGTTTTACCCCCTTACAAATAATAGTAGATTGTACACCAAGGGGATAAAGCACTGTATTATATCACAGGCGCGATATTTGAATCCTGAGCATAACGAAGGACTCCAGATTTAACTCCCGAGCGTAGCAAGGGGGTCTTGAGTTGATTCCCGAGCGAAGCGAGGGAATTAAATGGAGTCCTGAGAGCAGTGAAGGATTTAAGCGCGCCCAAGGCATAATCAGTTTTATCCCTGAGGAGTATACTCTACTTTTCTCACCTTTTGCGAGACAATAAAAACCAAGGCTACTAGAAAAAGTATTTTATTTATTAAAATACTATTTTCATTACTAATTATATATAATTGGCACAGTAAATAACAATAAAAAGTAAATTAAAAATTAAAATTGATGTTAGATAAATTAGTCCAGTTATGTAAAGATATGGTTATATTTTTTGGTACGCTTATGTTAGTTGAGGTGGAATTTATTTGAGTAGCAGCACCCAATACATCAGAACCTTGCGTGTGAGGGTCGTTTGGCACAGTAAAGGTTGGGGAAGGTGGTGCTTGAGGCAGTGGGCTTGACGGGATATATTTTGAGCTAGATGGCTGTGGTGGCAAAGGTTTCCCAGGATCATCAATAATGGACGTAGTTTTCAGATGAATGTTGTCACCAATACGACAGCTTATCTTGTTTTTGTTTTGTATGGAATTCTCTATGTAGCCCTCCGCTACTGCATCGGATTTCCAGCCACCATGACGTTTTATCTGGGCCATATCTGCTCCTGAATCTGCCAACAGACTTGCCGATGTTCTCCTCAAACAATGACCCGTATAGAGCTCGGGATTTTGCAATTTGAGGTATTTTGCAATTTCTTTTGGCATGGCGCTGATTTTATTCTTGCCAATGACTTGCCTGGTGCATTTGCCATTACTGTAACCGATAAAAAATCTGTTGGTGTTTATATTAGAGGGGCGCAGAGCTTGGTACTTTTCAACAATTCTTGCATAATCTTCACGAACTATGAACGAACGTTCTCTATTTGTTTTGGTATCTGGTAAGTTAATCAGCAATAAATCTGCATGTTTTTTGATATCATTGACTTTTATGTTTACGAGTTCATTTCCACGACATGCGCCATTCACTCCAAAAATCAAGGCTACCTGTAACAAAAAATAGGATTGTGAGTAAATAGATAGATACACTACTACTTTTTTTGAGCTTTATATTATAAAAAAAGCTTGCGACAAAACCTTAGAATGTGTATTTTTTAAATGTGTGCCATTTAAATACCCTTTTATTCATTAACTATTTTATAGAGCTATTATAGGTAGGTACTAGAAACGTAACTAAAAAGTAGGCAGTACTCATACTTACTTTCATGGCCAGAAAGCTGTGATCAGGAGCCTCATTCAGAAAAGTTTCCACATCTTGCGCCGTCAATACTTTTGACTTCTTTGCTCGATGACCATCTGATTTCCTCTTTAAAAATGCCAATAACTTGCTATATGTATTTATCTTAATGTCGTGTTTGATGCTTATTGTTAACCTGAGCATCGAATAGATACACCACAGGCTGCTGGACTTCTTTGTACACGATAAATACTCGAAATAAACAAGAAGCACTGACTCCGACACAGACTTTGCGCCTTTTGCAGTTTTCCATTTGTGGAAATCGTCGTAAGCTTTCAAGTATTTTTCCTTCGACTTCTCTGGTAGTAGGTTATTAACAATACCTAAGGCGTCTAATTTAATGAACTCCGGAGTTAAATCACTTTCGTCACTCGACATTTTCTTAATGTTTTATTCTATCTTCTTTTGCAGTTTTGTCTGATACTGATTGCACCGTATTGAAATACTCGCGGCTTTTGTTTTAAGTATTGATTTTTTTTCGTTCGGCTTGCCGTGGCGTGGCCAGCTCGATTTTCGAATAAGTTCGATTTTCAAATAAATGAGGCGCGGCGCGCGCCGCCGTCCACCTCCTCGCCGTCGGCCACCAGCAGCTGCTGCAGCCGCGCGCCGCGCGATTTTGACGAAATTAGACTTTAAATGCATAACAATAAGAACTAAGAGAAGTGAGAATCACATTACTGCCCGGCGGGTTATAATGAAATTCAGTACAACATTACACCCCGGCAAAAGACAAGGGCTATAATGATTTACTTTGAGTAAGGTTTGCATGATATATAATGAGGCATTGTCGAGCAGGTGGTGTGAAAACACTATTTAAGCATTTATTTAGTTAATCATTGTTTTGTCTCTTTTTCTCAAATTGAGAACGACGTTTGTGTGACGTTGACAAAACAATGATTAACTAAGTAAATGCTTAAATAGTGTTTATTTGTAAGAGGGTTTGTAACTAAAGCTAAGTTATTGTTCTAAGGTATGCCATTCAAGCAGCGGCGGCCCCTGGTGTCAAGCGAGGAGAATTAAAATTTTACCGTTTCGTTTTGGATATGACCGAATGGCAAATAAAAACTCGCACACTTAGCACCGTATACTGTGTAAGTATAACTAAGCACTCCCGGTAACCCTTCATTTAAGCACCTCGTCCTATACCAACGCCAACTAGCTTTTAGGGTTATAATTTATTAGCGAGTTTCATTCCGGTGACACTGAAAATGCCGCTTGAGGCAATCAGCAAACTTTCTCCAAAAAAGAATAATAATGGTAAGTGATGATTAAAGCATGATAGAAAACCGAATCCTTGATCTGAATCTTTACTGAAACCCGAAACCTTATAGCTTATAGATATCATCCTAACTTCTTGAGAGAATTTGATTAAGTACCTAGGTACTTAGTTTCATTGACGACACTCATGCACATTTACTTACAATACACACTAGCACAGTAAGTATACAGCGAACAATAATTAACTATTCTATTCTATTATTTAGAAACACTTTCCCCCTTATTCATAATGTAAGATTCAAGCTATGATGTCATTGTTATTAGCGTTATTTACTTGTATAACGTTCGAAGGTAACCATTTGTAATGTATACTTAGTGATCGGTATCTGTTATTGGCATTATACTAAAATGCGTACAATACTAGTTCTTTTATATCAAGTGATTTAGTCGACTGGTAACACTGACGTTGACAGACATTGGGCATTATGAATTTAGCGGTTGTTGAATAAAGTTGTTTAAGAATAAAATCGGAAAATATCTTAACAATCGTTGTTTCATTCTATGAGATTAGAGTTTAGACTTCATCTCAGAAGTGGGATATTGATAACACACCCACAATTTAAGTGAAATTAGAATCTTATCGTTATTAATCACTGGATTTTTTTCTTTATTTTTATTGCAAAATAACGTAAAATATTTAAGTTATGAGTGGTGTACATCGCGACGACGACCTTAGATCGCGAAAGAGCCGTTCACGTGTAGCTGTGGAGCAGTCAAAATCGGAACGCAAGCGTATACGCGATAATGTAGACAACCAGAACAGATCGAGAGAGGCTAAACGTGTGAGGCGTCGGCGAAGCACGCGGAGTAGTTCAACCCATCGAGATGAGCGAACACGTCGACCCCGGACGCGGACTGGAGATAGACGAAGGCGTAGTCGGAAGTATAGCAGCAGCCGGGAACGCAGGCGTCGATCGAGTTGCAGCAAGGAGCGGATGCGACGTCCAAGGCGTAGCCGTAGATCATCCAGTTTGCTTAGCAGTGAGGTAGGTGGCACACCACCGCCGCCGCAGCCGATTTCAAGTAAGGGTATTAATTCCTCAATTTTTGCCAGTAGTGAAACTCAATTATTTTTTAGCGAATTACTTAGATCCATGACAAATTTGAAGCCAGAGGGCAACAGGTTTCCTATGTTAGGAAATGTCATACCTGAGTTTGATCCAATGGTTAAGGATCAAACTATTCACATGTGGATAAAGAAAGTTGATGAGTGTGCGCGCTTGTATGGTTGGGGTGATGAGCAGGTTATACACTACGCATTACCAAGATTAGCAGGCGTTGCACGCACATGGTATCAAGCACTTCCAACGATGTCATTCTCGTGGCCCGAATGGAAAAATAAATTAATTGATTCCTTCCCGTGCAGTGATGATTATGCAGAATTATTGACTGAAATGTTATCCAGGCGTGTAAAATTTAATGAATCATTGGAATTATATTATTATGATAAGATTAATTTACTTAATCGATGCGAGATTTTTGGAAAACGCGCTGTAGATTGCCTTTTGTACGGGATTGAAGATCGTTCTCTAAGGTTAGGAGCAAAAGCGGCTAAATGCTTGTTACCAGAACAAGTTTTGAATTATTTTCAGTCTATTAAGCAACAAAATCGCGAAAATGATAGAATTAAAGTTGGTAATGATAAAAAGGCTCCCTACCCTTTAAACACTTCAAATGCAAATTCCAAACATTTTGTTAATAGTGAAAGATTTTCAAAGCCTCAAACTGGTTCTTCTGTAACATGCTATAACTGTAACGAGACCGGTCATTTCAGTTTTAAGTGTACTAAAAAGATACTAAAATGTAATATATGCAATAGACTAGGCCATTTAACAATTAATTGTCCAAGATTACCAAATGACGTAACTAGTAAGAAGGATACTTCTACCGAAAAATCTGTAATGCAAGTTGACGTTGATAATACTGGTAACAATAAATATTTTATTCCTTTAAGAGTAAATGGTATAATGACTCAAGGGTATGTCGATTTAGGTAGTCAATGTACTTTGGTATCATATAAAGAAGCGATCAAGCTAGGTATTTCTTGGTCTGGAGGCGACCTACCTGTTATGAGAGGATTAGGGAATAACATTGTTGTTCCCATAGGTACGGCGTCTGTGGAAATTGAAATCCATAACATTCGTGAAATGGTCGATGTATATGTCGTGGAAGACGGTGTGATTAGATATCCGGTGTTAGTTGGTCATAGCTTTACTGAAAAGCCTGGAATAATAGTAACGAAAACTACAGACTCTTTAATGTTTACAAGAGACTGTAAGATTAAATTGCAACTTTTCCTGAGCAAAGACGTTAACGTTCCGGCAAAGCAAATGTCATTAGTTCCAATTTATTGTGATCCTATGTATTCAGGGTTTGTATATGTAAGGGGTTCTTTGCGGGGAGAACCTAGCAAAGAATTTTATTTACTATCTGGAGAATATAGTATAGAAAATGGTACCGGAGCACTATTAGTGCAGAATTTGAGTGATAAATTGTTGACTATGGATAAGCAATCACTGGTTACGAGAGCCATGAGTAGTGATTCTAGTTTAGATGTCAACATTATAGATTTTAACGATCCTGAAACTGAACTAGATCTTCATTATGGTAAACAGTTAACGGATAAGGAAGTCAGTCAACTGAGAGATCTTTTAAAGACTTATGAAGGCTGTTTTTCCTCTAGTTTGAATGATTTAGGATACACCACAATAGTTCAAATGGAGATCGAGTTAAATGACAAGCAACCCGTCGTGTATCGCCCATACAGATTGTCTTATCCGGAACGCGAGTTAGTTAAGTCTATGGTGCAAGAAATGATAGATGCTGATATAGTGTGCGAATCAAATTCGCCGTATGCTAGTCCCATTCTTCTAGTAAAGAAGAAAACAGGCGAAAAGAGACTTTGTGTCGATTACCGGGCCTTAAACAATAAGACTCGTAAGGAGCATTATCCCTTGCCATTAATTGACGATCAATTGTATAGGTTATCTGGTAATTCTCTTTTCATTAGCCTTGACCTTGCATCGGGATATTATCAAATCCCTATAGAAGAGCATTCTCAAGAATTGACTGCATTCGTCACCCCGGATGGACAATATCAATTTAAGAGAAGGCCATTTGGGTTGGCAAATGCACCCTCTATTTTTCAAAGAACGATGAATAGAGTCCTTTCTAAATTAAGCTATGTAGTTTATTTATATGGATGACATACTGATTCCAGCATGTTCATTTGTTGAGGGGTTATTACGATTAAAGGCAGTACTTAAACTTTTAGCTGAAGCAGGGTTGACGTTAAAATTAAAAAAATGCTACTTTTTCCAAACAGAGTTAGAGTTTCTAGGTTTTCATGTATCAGGGGATGGCATACGACCAGGTTCACGTAAGACTCACGCTGTTTCAAATTTTCCTGTACCACAAAATATACATGACGTAAGACGTTTCATAGGTCTTTGTAGTTTTTTTCGACGATTCGTGAAAGATTTCGCACTGCTTGCATACCCTTTAACAAATTTGCTAAGGTCTAAATTTGAGTGGCAATGGACAGCAGAACATTTAAAAGCTTTTAATTTGTTAAAAGAAAAATTAGTGCAACGACCAATTTTAGCTTTATATGATGCTCGATTAGAGACCGAACTGCACACAGACGCGTCCAAAATCGGTGTCGCAGGTATTTTGATGCAGCGTGGCAATGATGGTCAGCTAAGACCAGTGGCTTATTATAGCCGAAAGACTTCAGTGGATGAACAAAAGTTTCATTCATTTGAACTTGAAACACTGGCCGTTATTGCCTCGTTGAATCGTTTCCGCGTATATTTATTGGGATCGAAATTTAAAATTGTGACGGATTGCAATGCGTTACGGACAACTTTGACAAAAAGAGACCTATTACCTAGAATTGCGCGCTGGTGGGTTCAGTTGCAGGAGTACGACTGCACAATTGAATACAGATCATGTGCTCGCATGGCTCATGTAGATGCACTCAGTCGTGCACCTGCAACTGAAACCAATGTTGAACCGGTTTCACATGTGATAGATATATTGCAAATAGAAATAAAAGATTGGATCGCTACGGTTCAAAGTAATGATGAGGAGATAAAACGAATTAAAGATATTTTATTAGATGATCAGACTAAATACATAGCTGAGATAAGGAAAAATTATCAACTAAAGGGGGATCACGTGTATCGTATTTTAGATGATGGAATTCGTTGGGTGGTGCCAAGAAGTGTCAGGTGGCAAGTACTTAGGATGAACCACGACGATGTGGGACATTTCGGTTTTGACAAAACTTTGGGCAGGTTGAGGGGTATTTTCTGGTTTCCAAAGATGCGACGCTTTACTAGAAAGTACGTTTCGTCTTGCTTGCAATGTGCCCACCATAAAGCGCCGTCTGGTCGCAGAGAGGGTTTGCTCCATCCTATACCTAAGATAGAAATGCCGTTCCATACGTTACACGCAGATCATCTCGGCCCGTTCGTTCGCTCTAAAAAGGGTAATGTGTACATATTAGTGATTATCGACGCATTCACAAAATTTATTAACATACGTTCTGTTAAAGACACAAAAACATCTACAGCGATTCGAATATTTAAAGAACACTTTGGTTATTTCGGCACTCCAGCTCGTTTAATTACTGATCGAGGGACATGTTTTACGAGTTCTAAATTCAACGAGTTTACAAATAAATTAAACATTAAGCACATATTAAACGCAGTGGCAACCCCTAGAGCGAACGGGCAGGTTGAAAGATTTAACCGCATGTTATATATATATCCGATGCTCTTAGTACTAAGTGTCACGGTAATAATGAGAATACATGGGACGAATATTTAGGTGATATACAGTTAGGAATTAATACTACCGTCCATAAAACAACAGGAAAGAGTCCATCTGAGTTACTCTTTGGTTGTAAGCTAGTTAGCACTTCAGAGAATATGTTGAGTGACGTAATTGTTGAAACATCTCAGTTAGTAAGTGGTGATAGCTTAATGAAATTGAGATCCAATGCTAAAGAAAGAATTGATAAAGACCAAGAAATTGCTAAAAAGAGATTTGATAAAAATAGAAAAGTTCCAAAAACATATAATTCAGGAGATCTCATTAGAATCGAGCGAACAATAATTGACAAGGAGCATTTAGGTAAATCAAAAAAACTTTTACCAAAGTTTCATGGTCCATATCGAATACTAAAAGTTTTACCAAACGATCGGTTTTTAGTAGAGGATACTCCTCTCACCAGAAAAGGAAACAAAAGATACGAAAACATAGTAGCGATAGACAAAATACATCCGTGGCTTAATTTTAACGACTATTCCAGTGAGGGCAGCGAAAATGACAACGCAAGTGAAAATAGTGATAATGACGTTGACAAATGATGAATTTTGATATTTATACTGAACTATGTATTTATTATTTTCGAAGTTGAATAATGTTAATATACATAACTAGTACTAGGCTATAATGAGTAGAAAAAGCAGAAATGGATAAGCTCTTTTTTTTTTTTTGTTTAAAAACGATTCTTAGTGATTAAAATTAAGGGATAGTAAATGTAACTGTACCGAAAAGAAATTGAGTTATTTAAAATGATTATATTGAACCGAACCGATTATACTCGCAAAAATTTTAACGTTGATCTAAGAGATTGAAATGAACTTTGATAATTGATTTTGATATTGAAGTGATATGATATAATATGATATGATATGATATGATTTGATGGTCCACTATAAGTGATCAGTGCAGATAGCGAATGGAACTGCAATACAGTTTCGCACAGATGGTCTTTGCTTATGGTGATATGTATGTAATATGAATGGAGCGCAGGTTATGAGCAATCAGTGCAGAAGCGAATGGTATCAAACTATTGATATCGCACAGATGATTGCAGATCATAACTGACTGTGCAAGATAGTTATGTAAGATTTATTTAAGGTAGAAAAATAAATATATTAATAATTACCATGTTTAAAAAAAGTTATATTGATTGTTATATACAAATGAGTTATATTCAGTTATTTAAATAAAATTTGTATTTTTGTTAATTTCAAAGTGAGAGGACTCACTTCTTTAATGGATGGCCGAGTTGTAAGATTCAAGCTATGATGTCATTGTTATTAGTGTTATTTACTTGTATAACGTTCGAAGGTAACCATTTGTAATGTATACTTAGTGATCGGTATCTGTTATTGGCATTATACTAAAATGCGTACAATACTAGTTCTTTTATATCAAGTGATTTAGTCGACTGGTAACACTGACGTTGACAGACATTGGGCATTATGAATTTAGCGGTTGTTGAATAAAGTTGTTTAAGAATAAAATCGGAAAATATCTTAACAATCGTTGTTTCATTCTATGAGATTAGAGTTTAGACTTCAATAAAAACTATTTAAGCATTATTTAGTTAATCCTTTGACTAAGTTAATCATTGTTTTGTCTCTTTTTCTCAAATTCAAAATGACGTTTGTGTTGTGACGTTGACAAAACAATAATTAATGCTCAAATAGTTTTTACGAATGAGGGGGTTAGGGTATTAAAATTCAGACATACTGAAAGTAGATACGTTTCTAGTTCTAGCTCTCCGAAGGCGTTTCGAATCCGAACAAAAGAAGGCAGCCGTATGCTTTTGGTGTTGGGCAGTTGGGCTTACTCAGTCGCTCTCGAAGTAGGAGTCAATCAACTGAGTCAGGTGACAGTACCAGAACAAAATCTACAATTTACTTACAGTTACATTTTTATATACCTACCTATATTTTTTGTTAGAAAAATGACAAATTTGCGATTGTTTTCCACGCATATTTACCCATATAACGTATCTACAAGGTTACCACCAAGGTTATCTACTTTATTACATATAATAACGATAACATCTAAAGGTATGTACCTAGTATAAAAGAAAGTTCCCGGAATTCGTCTGTTTGTAAGGACGGGCTAATTCTAATAGATAGAGCGTCTTTCGAGAGTAGCATAGGTACGTACACAAAACAACACGAGCGAAGCCATGCCGCGTCGCTAGTTATTGTTAGAAAACAAAAAGAGCCGCGACGCGAATCGCGTACATTAGTCAATTCAATTTCTTGTTTGATGGCTCTCGCTATGATTTAGCCAGTGTCTAGTTTTAAGGCAGGTAATTAGTGTCATAAATGTTTTAAAACTTATGACAAATCCGAACATTGGTCGAAACGCAAACATGTCTTTTTAATTTCCCGCCAATACCAAAGCGGGAAATTGTTTTGTTTAGTTTTTTTCACCTGTGTCATTAAGAACCGACAAAGTGATCTAAAACATACATCCTTTATAGTTTCGTAATGATAAAAAATGATTATGGACATTGATGAGTAGTGATCATAACATAAAGATGATGCACGACTGCACGATAAACTAAATATCCCACATGTGACTTAAAGTCAAGGAGAACGGAGAGAACCACTTTTCTAATCCTTTCAAGAGGTCTGCGTACGGGAGGTCTCAGTAAATAAAGTCCTACCTACATCTTTATTGATATTCAAGGGATTCAGTTATGGTGGCGTACACATACGCATATCATAGTCTAATTCACGTTTGTTGTTATGCCCTCTTTAGTGCGTAATTATTACTGAGAACACTAAGTAATAAGTGCTTCTTTAGCTTAAGAAATAAAGAACTTTTTAATGTGTACGCTGCCGCTGGCATTCATCACGATCAAGCTAGTGTACATGGGTACACTTCGCCGTTCACAAAAACTACATAAACGACATACATATTTAGTGCTTTATTAATTAGTGCCCGCACTATTCACATGAGGAATTGTGAATGAAGTTTCGAGCTGGTGTCAAGAGACAACGTACCCTTAATGCAGTGCTTACAGAAAGCGCACTTTTATTTGTATAATTGTTATGTATGTAAAAAGTGCTTGAAATTCTGATCGTGATGCCAGCGTACATGCTAAATAAGAACTTTATATCTTAAACTAAAGAAGCACTATTTATTTTGTGTTTGCAGTAATTACGCACTAATTACGCTCTAAAAGAGGCATAACAACAAACGTGAATTAGACCATGTGTACGCCACCATAACGGACACATTCGCGGGAAATAAAAATGGTTTTTAATTGAAAAACCAAGAATCACACTCTTTAGTATTCATCATTATTAAGATTAGGGCTGTATAGGCTAGATCTTATGGCTAGAAAAGAAGATTGGAGTGCGACAAATGGTTGACATTTAGTTTTTATTTTTTGTATTGCTAAGTCATCGGTCATCAGAAAAATAAAATCTCGAGTCCTTTTGCCTGGCCAAGCCCCGGCCAAAATCAGAAGTACACACGGCGGCAGATCAACCTACCCAAAACTGTCAAATGTCTACAATCAATTTTGAACTTTAATGTTTGGTTATAAGGATCAATATGAGTTTCACCCGAGTTCTTTCCGTAATAACTAATAACACGTGTTGTGAGACTCCATTTTAATTTCTATCTACCGTACAATTTAAAAAACACTTGAAATTGGCTAAATGCTAAACGCGAAGCCATTAATTAAGATATAATAATAAGGATCAATATTCATTGGAGAAATTTGATAGATTTGGGTAGGTTGATCTGCCACCGACTGTACATTGATTTAAAAGTTGACAGTTCGTTTTAGATATATTTGACTTGTTCGCGTATTAATAGTATCGACTGTCAATAACTTCTGACAATAACATTGTCTTATTAGGTATCTCATTATTATTTCAGATTTGAATAGTATTTCTGTCGAGATTGCACGAATGCTTTAGATACCTAGAAATAGTGAGTGTGTGGTCTATGTGGCACTATTTCTTTTGTAGTTGGAGGCTGCAATTTCTAATAATCTCGAAAAGAAAATAGTCATGGACTATTGACTTTCAATCGGTATGTTTTTACTATATTATTTGTAGAATGTGAACTGATAAGCGAATAAAAATACAAATAAAATTTGGTAGAACCAATTTGTAGCAAAAACCAGTCGTTAATTCAATTTTTATAGCAGATTTAGCAATAATTCGGAAATTGCATCGGATTATCTATATCATGTATAGTGACGTAAACAATGTGCATACTTTTCTAGATCGATATATCGATACTTTTATTTTACAGATTTCCTAAAAACATTTTCATGTCATTTTATTAAATATAAATTATATTATTATTTTATTTCATCTCCAAAAAAACTAGCACTATTTTTGAAAATCCATATTTATCTAGCACTTTTTCAGATGTCATTTAGCACCTATTTGTGGTATTGTGTTGGCAACCCTGACTGACACTGACACAGCAGCACAACAACAAATAATTTAGGGACTTCTTGGCGGGAAAGTGAAGCGTCATGTTTGCGGTTTTGATTTATTTTCCAAAATTTGTGTTATGTCGAATATTAATGTGAAATAATGGTGGATTATTAACCGTTAAGTGTTCGTGAGTGTGCATAAGTGTTGGCAAATGAAACAAAACAGTGCAACGTCACTTTTCAAATTCTCTCAAGAAGCCCGCGTGAGGACTTAGTAAAGCCACATCTTTACTGAGATACTCGAGGGGTTGGGGGTATATCATTTCTCACTTCCCAATTCTAATATCATTCATCATCATCATCATATATGAAAATATTGTTTATTTATGTATTACTTAAACTAATGACATGGCAGCATGGTCTATGACCTTAGCCGGTTCCTCAAGGAACAAACTACACTAAAAAAAAAAAAACAAATAATTTAGGTATTATTTGCGAATATAATAAGATTAGAATACAAACATACTTACATCCTTTAGTAATAAAACTGTATTAAATATTAGTCTTCAAATTGTTTTGTAGGTAGTCAGGTATTACAGTGTATATTAGCTTGTAAAACAATAGTTTTAGTTTTTTTAGTATTGACATAGTATGGTAGTCATGGACAAAACCGAAAACGTAGGTACTTTAGAAGATCAAGCCCTGAAAAGAAAAGAACGACTGAAAAATCTGAAGCGGAAAAATCCAACTAACGAAAACACTTCTTCAGAATTTACTGAAACGATAGTCCTCCCGAAGTAAGTTTCCAAACTAAATGGCCCATAAACTGTCCCTTTACTGGGCAAAGGCATAGAATTAATATTTTAGACAGTAAAATATTCATGAGCTGTTTGTATCACTTAACTTTATGTTAATTTTACAACATTGCCTAAACTTTTAAAGATTAACTCTATGTAAACATGTGAATTAATAGTCACAATGTCGTCATTAGTGTACATACATATACATTTAATAAGTGCTTTAAATATAATCAGTTTTACAAGATTTGTTCTCCCCTTGCAAGCAAAAATAACATTTGTTTCCATTTTTAGACCAAAGTTCCGTAGTTATAAACCACAAGATGAACAACTGCTTCAGTCAAAGCTTGAAGAAGGACAACCTACTCTTGTTGAGGATGAAGTAAAAGACCTACTGGAAGCAGGCAAAGAAAAGGTACTACTGTTATAAATGATTCTTAATAATATAAGTTGGACATAGTTTAATAAAAATAAAATTTTGATAAAAAGATAACCTAGCCTAAAAGATCCACATCTTTCATGTGGTTTGGATCCTTGCACTACTCCCAAACAATACTGACTACCTTTCAAGCAATCATCAACATTATTTTAAGCAACTGTTAAAAATGTGAACTTATTTCTAAGTATACGAAATATTAGATCTAGTTTAGGATTAAAAAATTAATAATAATTAATAATATAATAATAATAATCAGTTAATGACATCATCATCAGATCATTTTGTTTCCCACTGTTGAGGCACGAGCCTTCGAGCAAGCCGATAGGGAGAAAAGGCTTGAACCACCATGCAGGCCCAATGTGGATTGGTGGTTGTTAACAACTACTAATGCAGCCGGGACATCTATTTTGTGAATTTTGGTTGAATTCGAAATTTGTGAAATTATTTTAATAGTGTATTTAATAGTCCAAATTATATAACTTTCAGGTTGTACTACAAGACTTAGATATATCAAGTTTAGCACCAAGGAAACCAGATTGGGACCTCAAAAGGGATGTTGCTAAGAAACTTGAAAAACTTGAACGAAGAACACAGAAAGCCATTGCCGAGCTGATCTGGGAGAGACTGAAGCAAGGTGGAGAAGATAATCTGGGAGCAATGATTACTATGACTCAAAGCAGAATTACTGATGATGACTGATAGTAGTATTTAGTTATTCATTAAGTTTAAAATGAAGTTACACTATCACACACAGTTTTCTTCAGAATGTTTATATTCAAGAGGAAAATTAAGGTAACACTATACCATACTATGCAAGTATTGTATAGCTTATAACCTTTAATTTTTTATTACACAAAGATTTTGATTTCAAGCAACAAAAATAAGTGGGTACCATATTTGATAATTTCCTTGGTCTACCATATTATTGTACATTAAAATTGTAAAATAAATAAAACTAAGAATACTTAAGTATACATTTAATATCACAGTATATTAAAGTACCATTATTATTACAAAGAAAAACATTTTTAAGTTACAATCAGTCTGTCTATTAACTAAGAATAAAATAAAAATATACAATAAACTAAAATAGGTATAACTCAATTTCATTTAACTGTTTCAATATTTAATAAATACTTTAATAACATATTTAATTTAACATTATTAATAACAAATGCAAACTAATGTTATTGACAAAGCTAAAAACAGTAGATGAAATATAAGCTATGTGTTATAAAATGGCCTCAAGGACTACTTTTAACATACAGTTAACAAGAGTAAGGTCACCATTATTAAAATTACACAGTATATAGTATCTATCAATCTTTTATCTATACAATAATAAACATGTAACGGAGTGGTGTCCTTACAATTATCATTTTGTGGAAGCTTTAAAACATTGTTTTATTGAATAATAGGATATATTGTTTTATAAAGTTTACACGAACACTACACATTGAAATGAAACTACTTTTATGGATCTCCTTGCGTTTATTTAGTACATTGGGTTTAATTAATGTTTATCCTGACGAAAATAAACACAAGTAGATCCATAGAAGTAGTTTTATTTCAATGAATATTAGGTTTTTAAAGATTTTCTGTCAGGTCATTTTTCATCCGAAAACGAATACATGGATTTTAATTAAACTAATCAAAGTTTAATAACAATACATAGCATAAATTTTTACCGTAAAAGGAAAGTATTCCCGAAAGATGGGAGATTAAGTTTGTATGTATTTTTATATTATTCTAAAAATACTTATGGGAAAATGAGTATTTAAATTAGTATAAGGTTTCTACCTAACAAGAAAAAGGTTTACTATCTCAGGTTGATCACCATGAAACAATATTTGCTGACACTGCAGAAACACATAACTGTGTTGTTAGGATCACAGGTATTTCTACATTTCAGATTGTTATTGACACACTTTGTTAATTAACATCAAATTAAAGTATGCAGCAATATGCGGATTTAATTCATTGAATTGCTTTTCTTAACATATTACTTTGACATGATCATAAGGCTTTATACACCTTAAAATATTTATATTCACTTCATAAGATTATAATATGGTAAATGGTTAATAGTTATTGTAACACAGTTTAGCTCAGCTGTTTGGCTTTTATAAGCTGATGGTAAAACTAATGTTAATCTCGTAAGTCCTTCTTATACAAGATGAAAGAAATGAACTCAGAAGGGACTAGCCTTAATATTGATAATATACAATTTCCTCAAAGGATACAAATTAAGAGATTTGTTTTAACTATATTTTGTGAAGTATTTCTTAATGAATTGCATGAAAGTTCTTTAAAGTGAATGTTCCACAGTCTTCTTTTGGTTTTGGACAACATTTTAGGACATCTAATTTAATTCAATACCTTATCAATAAAATTATAAAAATACCAGAGGTACGCTTATTATTTTAGTTTGTTTTGATCAACAAATCTAGAATAATAAGTTTGAGTAATACTTGCCAATGTCAATATTTAAGGTAGTTTCCAACCAGGGTCTCAATGTTGATGGAAGTTTGAAAATAACCAATATTCCTCTTTTAAATATGTACAGAATTACGTAGGTAAACCTACTAAACAATGATACAACGAAGCATAGTAACACTATTATAAATAGTGCAAAATAGCTATGGTAATGCTAACAACGCAAAAGCTGGGTGTCAAATACGGCGACCCTTGGTTATGTCCCCGTCTCCTAGGAGGCTTTGTATGCGCAGCATCATCTTCATCATCAGGGTCGACCTCGTTGTAGCTGAAGTAGTTGTTGTCTATGTTGTAGAACACCACACGGTCGCCGATCGGCTGTATGGGCCTGTAGTTGTGCGTGATTTTGCCGTGTGTTGATTTCAGTTCCCTGAACGCCTCTATCTGTGGATGAAATTGTAATTTGTAGTTATTCAATCATCATCACGAGCTAATTTTATGTCCCCACTGCTGGGGCATAAGTCTTCCTTATGGATGGGAACACCACAGGAAGAGTGGGCGATAGACCACCACGCGGCGCAGGTAGGGCTGCTATCAGCTAAATTACGGACCCAGGGCAAAAACTTAAAAAACCCAGTACATTTGGGTTAAATAAAGAAATTACCCCAGACTCCATCGAAAAAAAATTTACAATAAAATAAAAACATACTTAGTTATCATATTTTTATTTATTTATAGAAAATCAACTGGGAGGTCACATCACGTCACGAGACTCACGAGTGCGCGGATATATTTGCCGCACCGAATGACTATGAAATGCTGTAGGTAATTTATTGCTAATCATTCCATTCTATCAAGTTAATCGGATTTCCCCTGACACAAAAAGTGCCAGGGTTTCACCCGGACACTTTTTAGAAAACCCCGCCCGAACGCTCCCCGGACGCCCTCCAAACTAGGACAAATCCGGAGAAACCCGGACGGATCGGAAGCCCTAGGCGCAGGCCCAGTGCGCATTGGTGGTTGGTGGTGGTTAAGAGCGTTTACGCCGCACACTAGCGCCACTAATGAAAAAAAAACATATCTGGTAATTAGAGATAGAAAATCAAATTATGCTCAACAAACTATTTGAATGAAGTAATTTAGCATTTTTACGTCACCTAATGAACACTTGACATGTTATGGTTTAGTTAAATATGGCGTTATAGTTAAAAGTGGCCGCAACGTCTTATTTAACTAAACCATAACATGTGAAGTGTAATTGATTTTCTATCTCTAATTACTAGATATGTTTTTTTTCATTGGCGGCGCTAGTGTGCGGCGTAAACGCTCTTAATGAATGCTAATTCAGCTGGGACCAACGGCCTTACATGCCTTCCGAAGCACGGAGGAGCTCGAGATGACACATTTTTGATCACCCATCCGATGACCGGCCTTGACCAGCCGAAAATTGCTTAACTTTAGCAATTGGGACTGGTTAGTCAATAGACATAGTTTTTAGCAACTGTCAAAATGATTTTTTTATTAGAAATCGTATGTGAATGAATGGACACTATGTGGACACTATGACGTCACTATTTTATTTAGTCAACTAACCCCCTTAATCATAAAAATTAAGCATAATTTAGTTAAATATTGTTTTGTTAACGTCACACAAACGCCATTTTGAATTTGAGAAAAAGAGACAAAACAATGATTTACTAAATAATGCCTAAATAGTTTTTATGAATAAGGGGGTTAGTGTATAACTTTTCAGGAGCTCTATTTTTGATTCATTCGTTTCGAGTGATTTTCGTTCGACATTTTCATTTTCCGCATTTTTTAATCACTCGACCGGAACGAGTGCCCTCACCCGCTCGTAGCAGTCGAGCGATACCAAGCGATTGATAGAATAATTGTCAAATTAATGCGTTGTGTCAAAATTTTAACTGCCAAACATAAATACAATTTCGTTCTGAGGAAAATAATTACTACTATTTTGAAAACCACTTGAATATGAATCTAGAGGAATATTTAGTGCACCATAGTTATTTAAGCAGTGGAGAAGAAGATAGTGATGGGAGCGAAGAAGACCCTAGTTCCACTGGAGAAAGAAGCTACCCGTTGGCAATTTCAAATTTTCAGTTTAAATCTAATTATAGATTGATAAAGGAGCTCGCCAAACAATTAATAGAAACTCTTAGGCCTTTCATAGTCCCGTGCAGACGATTATCTGATTTGCCTATCGAAATTAAGGTTAGTCCTTTTCTTACATATGTTGTTGAATATTTTCACACACATAGTTGATCTACGAAAAACCTAAAACCAAAAATATAATTTACAGGTACTCACAGCGTTATTTTTTTTTGCCAAAGGCTCAAACCAAAGCTCTATCGGAAACCATAAAAATTCGAGAAATGCTCAGGGTACTGTTTCAAAATGTATCACTGAAGTTGTGGAAGCCTTGAACCATCCTTCTGTTTAAAGTAATGGACTGCCTCTTCCGTCTTCGTATTCGACGACAATAGCGTCGGAGAAGTAAAAAAAGCAACAGCAGTAACAGTGTGTCAAATCCAATATGGCTACAGAGGCTAATGAGCTAGTCACCCCCACGTTCAACGCGCGTCTGCAGCGCGACTGAAACGCGGCTGTCGCTGTAATGTGAAGGGATTTGCTGTGCCGCGTTGCAGCCGCGCGACTAAAACGCCTAATGATGATAACATTAATGATGATGGTTATTTCTTCCAGGTTCTAAGAACTTTATAGACTACCAGGGGTAGTCGGGTGTATAGACTGCACTCATGTTGCTATTCACACTCCACCAAATGATGTAAAAATCGCAATAAAGCTTTATAAAAAAGCTTAATAAAAAGTGTCTGATTATATTGAAGACGAAACAGCATGTGTTTAAAAAGCTCCTATCACTCCAACTGGTATTTCTGATTTAAAATATTGTTAAGATTTTTTTTTAAACTTAATAACTTTGTAACGGCATATAATTTTGTAAATGTCGTTACATATATTAAGCTAAATAAAAATATTTGACTTTGACTTTGACTTTGAAATATATTTTTTTATATTTACGGGTAAGCACAGTGCCTTAATCTCACCTGATGTTAAGTAATGATAAGGCCAATTGGTGGAAGCGCACTTCACCCGGGATCCTCTACTAGTGAGGCACTGGTTATCTTAACACAACAATGCTACAAACATTGATGCTTTGGCGACACATTTAGATAAGATGGTGGTAGCTAGCCAGGCGGACAAACAAGTCCTACCCCCAACCAAATCGAGTACACAAACATGTACCCCCCGCTGGGAATCGAACCCGGGACCTCTGGGTCTAAACCGGTGGTCTTAACCACAAGACTACAGAGGCGGTAAAAATAATATATTTTTCTTTTAAACATCTGGTTTGCTTTAACATAACACCATTATTTATATAATTTAATTTTTTGCATTTACAATTATATTTTGATACTTGAAAAAAGTCAACTAATCCATACTAACATCGCTAAACCGGAACTTTTGGCGGTCCGTTCCAATGCTCTTCCAGTTGTGCTAACACGACTTGTGGGACGCATCGAAATAGTCGTACAGAATATACCTAGACAATTACGACAGGTCTCAGTAGCTCAATTTTAGAAAAGCATTGGACTGGACATTCAAAGTCTGCACTTATAAGTTACATAAAAAACAGTCTTTTGCTCATTGGTTTTTATCTTTTTCAACATAACAACATTATACTTTGAAAATTACAAAATCTATATAACACTTATAAAAAATATATTTTACACTTTTATTTATGAAGCTGTTCACATTATCCCGCATCCGGAAAAAATACTGGTAACGCGGCCTTACTGCCAGCCTTTCCTCGGGATGAATGTACTTCCTCATTACTGAAAAGTGTGAATCGACATTTTATTTTATAGAATTTGAGAGGATACCATTTTAAGTCTGCATGTTTTATGTGAAACATACCTTTGGTCAACCTTTGTGAATTCAGTGGGTGTACCCAGTATTCGCTATTATGATTGCGTCTCTTTCTTTTTTGTACGTGAAATATGCAACGAGTCGAATTCTCTGGGTCTCCATTTCCACTGACGTGCTCTTCCCTAGAACGAACGTCGTGAACTAACTGCCTCCGTCGTCCCTCGTGTGCTTTGTGTTCGCGGTGAGGGAGGGCAGCCGCGGGCATCGACGGGCAGACGCGGTCTTCATTGCTTCGTTCGCGGTCAAAAATACTGCCCCGCCCCGCCCCGCCGTTTGCAAAACGCCAACTCTGCTTAAAACTTTATTAGGCGTTGTGCTTGTACAAGAACAAAAATGTCTAAAACTGAGACCCAATTTTGAGGATACAGGTGGCTACTGATTGATTCTGTTGAGATGCCTATAATAAAGACAAATAACTAGCTAAACGTGTTAGTGAAGTAATCAATTCACAACTACAGAAGACGTTTTCACATTAATTCTTGTATTGTGACAAGGTTGTGACGTTTATTGATTGATAGCTTATTGATAGTATTGTCTATCAAAAAGCAAAGGTTTTTTTTAACTGTCAATAGAAACATAGATATTACGTTCCGTTTTCATTGCGGTTGTTACCGGTTCCCTCTAAATTCTGCGTGGAACGGATAATATCCAACATTTCGTATTATGTTGGCAGCACCGGCCGCGAACGATTCAAAAATACGGAAAATCAGTATCATGCGACTTAGAAGGCGAGTGTGGCTTAAGTCGCATGCGGCAACATTATGTCATACGAATGAATCAAAAATAGAGCTCCAGGTTACAAACATAAAAATAATGGTTAACGTTTTACAGAACAGGGTGCCTAGTGCGAGTCTCATTGGCCATTCGATCACGTTAACGAAAACGAGAATTTGTATTGCAAAATGTTAAGTCTTCTCGTATGCCGCCAGGAGGCGCTTTAATGCCATACTAATTTTCGTTAATCGTTTCACTAGGCACCCTGTTACGTGATTTCAAATAATGTTCTGAAACTACTTATTGTTGTTTTCAACATCCCTAATTGCATACTGAGCGCCTATTTTGTTCTCAACCGAGTGTTTAAGAGCGTGTACGCCGCACACTAGCGCCGCCAATGAAAAAAAAAACGTATCTAGTAATTAGAGATAGAAAATCAAATTATGATCAACAAACTATTTGAATGAAGTAATTTAGCATTTTTACGTCACCTAATGAGCATCTGACATGTTATGTTTTAGTTAAATACGGCGTTATAGTTTAAAGTGGCCGTTTTTAGCTGTAACGTCTTATTTAACTAAACCATAACATGTCAGATGTTCATTAGGTGACGTAAAAATGCTAAATTACTTCATTCAAATAGTTTGTTGAGCATAATTTGATTTTCTATCTCTAATTACTAGATTATGTTTTTTTTTCATTGGCGGCGCTAGTGTGCGGCGTAAACGCTCTTATTAACTTTTAAGGGACTTCTTGGCGGGAAAGTGAAGAGTCATGTCTGCTGTTTTGCTTTATTTTCTAAAATTTGTATTATGTCGAATATTAATGTGAAATAATGGTGGATTATTAACCGTTAAGTGTTCGTAAGTGCGCATGAGTGCAAATGAAACAAAACAGTGCAACTTCACTTTTCAAATTCTCTCAAGACCGAGGACTTAGTAAAGCCCCACATCTTTACTGAGATATTCATATTCATTTATTCACCATAAATTCATAACAATAAGTACAATAAAAAATGGACGAATAAGCTTGATGGATTTCATCCGGAGCCGTAAAACAAAACACAAAAAAAAGCTTTTAAGGTTACAAACAATCACAAAAAGTTGGTTGATGGTAAAGAACTGTTACGTGATTTTTTATAATGTTCTGGAATTTATTTATTTATTTATTTATGGAGTACAGTCGGCGGCAGATCAACCTACCCAAATCTGTCAAATTGCTCCAATGAATATTGATCCTTATGTCTAAACAATAAGATTCAAAATTGATTGTAGAAATTTAACAGTTTTGGGTAGGTTGATCTGCCGCCGTGTGTACACAACAGATGATAGTCAACATTAGAATAAAATATCATTTACAATAGAACAGTGCAAGACCGACATCCAGAAACGTGTACACACAGCTAATCATGCAGATGCGAAAACATTCGAAACAAAACATACAATAAATTTAAAATTAAATAGAAATGTATCACATGTTATGATGTTATGCAGTAAATTGAATTGAATAAAAATTTTAATTTTTTTTTTTTTAATTATTTATTGTTGTTTTCAACATCCCTGTTGCATACCGAGCACGTTGTTTACCACTTGACTGCGCCATCTAGCTCCTTTGTATATCTATTAATTAGACTTAATGCAATTAATTATGTATATTGTAGAATCAACATATTAACTGCTCGTGCTAAGTACAGTTTAAATCTATTAATCAATGCAAACAATGCTTTTTAATCTTTAATTGATGAACTTAATAATTAATTAAATGCCATCTGAATAACCTTATAACAATTAATAGGAGTATATTAGATACTAGAAATGCCGGCATCGCGATCGTCTTTATACCTTTAAATTGTATATAGTTATGAATAAGTGTACATTACTTTAAAAGTACCTATTAAGTACCGGTGTCTGTTCTATGTTCTGTGCTAGAAATTAAAAATCACGTAACAGCTTTAATAGTTTTTTAACGGGTTACTAAATATGCGACAAATAAGTACAATGTTAAAAGCTAAATTCTATGATATTTTGAATGAAGTCACTCTAACCTTTAAAATAGGCAATGGAATGATATGGATAATGTGATTAATTTAATAGATCAGGCACATTTTTGTACAGATATATAAATAGAAGCATGTGTTACCGTGTGACAAAACGCTTGACATAAAAACCTATCTAGAAATACCTGTTTGTGTCGACTAATGAAAACGTACAAAAAATTTACAAACTATATTTTTTTAAACTTGAAACATTATTTATCCCAAGAAAAAATGTACACAGCAAAGTTAATGTCAATTAATTATATTGTTTCCTTTTCTGTCATTAGTTGGTCGTTAAATATATTTGATGACACCAGCGCAGCCATATAAAAAACTTACACGCCGCTAATGCTTTAGTGTAGAGCTAACGAAAACCTGCGCGTGAGCAAGAGTAATCAATATTATTTTATTTATTGTCAAGTAATTGCGTCTATGTAGGCAAAATTGTTAAAATCAAGTCATTGACACACGATTGTGAAAGTTTTAAAATAGCAAAATTGATAATATGGCATGCTGATATAGAAAGTGCTACATTATCTCTCCTGTGGTTATAGAGACAGACTTATGAGCGTTTTCGCCGCACACTAGCGCCACTAATGAAAAAAAATATATATCTAGTAAGAGATAGAAAATCAAATTATGCTCAACAAACTATTTGAATGAAGTAATTTAGCATTTTTACGGCACCTAATGAACACCTCACATGTTATGGTTTAGTTAAATAAGACGTTACGGCCACTTTTAACTATAACGCCATATTTAACTAAACCATAACATGTCAGGTGTTCATTAGGTGACGTAAAATGCTAAATTACTTCTATCTCTGATTACTAGATATGTTTTTTTTTTCATTGGCGGCGCGGCGCTAGTGTGCGGCGTAAACGCTCTTAAATAAGTACCTAAATAACCGTCGTCTATTAAACACAATATCACTAAACAATCTGGGTGCCTAGTGCTTTCATTCGCCATTAGATCACGTTAACAAATACTTACGAGAATTTGTGGCGGCGCTGCTTCAATGACATGCTTACAAATTTTCGTTTTCATAAACGTATTCGAACGAATACGGATATTAAACCAAACTCACACTACGTACCAGGGTACCTAGCTCAGGAGCTTGGTACCCGTAAAGTTAATACAATACCTGATCGTGCGCCAGCCTGATTGGCTGCTCGAAGTCCAGCCAGATGACGACCTCGGAGCAGGGCGGCGTGGTGAGCGAGCCCCGGTACGTGAAGTACCGCCGCAGGTCGTAGGGCAAGATGTTGAGGAACGAGAACGGGTGATCCATCACCGCTGTTGAGTGCGGTTCCGTCACGTTGCGAAGCGCCTCCGTGATCTCGTCGTACGCTGGGTGCTGGTGCCGGTCCAACTGCAATACGGACAAAAGCATATTTGTATAGACAAGAACCAGAAAAGAGTTGGACATGCCTGAATAGACGGTCTGGCACATGACTGAATGAAATGGCGAGCCAACATCCACTTAGGGGCGCTGGGCCATCGATGTAAGTAACTAGACACGAAGAACGTTGCAATTTTATTTTAAGAGAATAAGTAGATAATAAGCTCCTCAAGCCCCTCAAGCTTTCTGGAACTCAATAGTAGTATCATGTTTTTAGTTGGTACTTAACGAATCTGATATTTCTGGCATCTCTCCAGGAAAGTATTCTTTGCCACTTGCCTTTTAAGCTTATACATAATGATACGAACTTTGTAGAAAAATTGTAGGTACTATTTTTTTCTTTTGTGGATGACACAAACCCACTGCCTTTACAGGTATAAGGATAAAATACCTAACGGAATTTTGAGCTTAATTTCAATGCGCTCGTTTACTAAATCTTAAAAGCTAGGCCAACAAACGTTAACACCGATCGATCTGGTAAAAATTACGAAACTGGATGTGCTAAATGCGGTCCAACTGACAAGTTGGTCTTTATGGAATTCCTTAGGGAAAGGGCTACAATATTTTTCAGTCTAGAAAACTAAAGTTATGTAAGAATAGAAAATAGTATTACCTCATAGAAGAATGCGAGGACAGTCAGGCCATCTGGATGGAGAACAGCTTCCCTCATATTATTATACTGTTCTTTGTAGAAAACCATATGCAGCTCCATGGGGAAACTAAAAAGTTAGAAATTAAATTTTATTAAGTCTGTGTAGATGGCGATTGCCCCCAATTTCTCCGCCAAGCAGCAAGATTTGAAGAGTATTGCCTAGTCAGAAGTCTGTAATTACAAGAAATAAGTACAGACGCCTGCATATCGGCCTAAGCAATAAAAATTAAAAATTAAAAATAATTTATTCAGCTTAGGCTACAAGTAGCTCTTGTAGTAGCGAATGTCACTTTGCCATCGGTTCGTAAGTCTACTCTGGGCGGGAAATCTTGTACTGAGAAGAACCGGCAAGAAACTCGGCAAGTGTCAATAAATGTTCAAGCATATGCCACATAGGTAGGTACTTAAGTACATAAAGTTCAAAGTCTATTGGGAAATTAAACAGTTTGTGCTAGTATGATGTGCAAGCGCCTGTACTTAGTGATCGGGACTACTTGGTTGGGCGAGCCTACTGGCAGCCGTCGCGTTCTGCATTTAATAGAAACCAAGAGAAAACGGATGAAACAAAAGAAGAAGACTTGCTTGTCAGACCGAAGACCGAAGACATAAGAGACCACGACATCTGATTATTGTATTCTTTGATAATTGCTTGAGAAATACCAATATAAATCTGAATCGATTGAGTCGTTCTTATTGAATAACGCCCCCGTTATAAAAGTTCATCCACGCCGGTTGTAACAGTAGGGTAAAGTCGGGTAATGCCGGTCAGGAGCTAATACCGGTCATCTTGCTACACATATAAATCGGCCAAATACATGCACGCACACAGGTACATCATGTGACGCCACCATTCCCCGTACCGCGGCATCGACCCCCGCTCAGTTCCAATCACGCGTTTAGGTCTGGCGCACGTCGATAGTTTTCGCGCCAATTTGATCTAATTTTTCGATCTCCGCAAATAAGAGGTAAGTTTTGTTTGACTAGTTATTTTAACATTCTGAATTAGCATCGGTGTTGCCAAACTATTCATGTACAAGTGTTATTATAGTTTTTTTACATTCGGCCTTAGATTTTAGGGTAAATGGAAAATATTTCGCTAAATCTAGTATCGGGTAATACCGGTCAATGATGACCGGTTTTACCCGCATAAAATTTAAGAGTAGTTTGCAAGTTTACATGATTTTTTTTTACAGAATGCCACCAAAATAAAATAGTTACTGCAAAGGATCTTCTTCCGGTTCCAAAAACACTTGGAAAGAAAAACTACAAGCATCTCGTATGCAGCATGCTACTGTTATAACAGGCACTCCGAATAAAATCATTGTATTTCAGAAAGAGCAAAAGAAGATGGCAAAATTGATAAAGGCTGAGATAAAAATTGAGAACCAGAAAAATAAATCAGGGCAAGTAAAGGAAAAAGTAACAGGAACAACGAAAAAAAATTAATTAAAAAAGAAAAGGAAACAAAAGCTACACAAGTAAAAAGGTTGAAGAAAAAAAGTTGAGGGCTCACACGACTATAATACAGCAACCGTTGAAACAAAACGGACAGACTTACTTGATGATGATGAAACCGATATTGGTGAAGATTTAGAGAACGAAATTGGTAATCAGAGAAAGAAGAGGATACTAGTGAAAACCTTTGAAAAAGAAGTAAATAGGAAAGCTGCAGAAGTAAACAGGGTGAAGAGAAAAGTACTCCAAAATGAAAACATGAATAATGACATGAGAGGGAAAGGGTAAAGAAAAAAGTAGTTCAGGATAAGAGTACGGATGACGACCTTACATCAAATTCAGAAATTGAGATACGTGACATGAGACAGATTTACGTGAAGATGACGACACCGATTTGGATGATGATATTATTAACAAATGCCTAATTTGCGATGATTATGGGCGGGATAACGAGTTATGGTACAGGTGTGTGCGCTGTGGACGTTGGGCCCACTCTGAATGTTCAGGGTACGATTCTGCTGATGACTATATTTGTGAATTATGTTTTTAGATACTTATTAGAATAGAATAAGGCATGACCGGTATTACCCAAGGGCTGACCGGTTTTACCCACCCTTGCGTGTAATACCAGTCAACTTGTCTTTTTAAAAAATGTATATTGTATTAAAACTATGTTTACTACTGATCTCAATTACTGTGCAATTAAAAGAAGAATAATTATATTTTCGTTTGTATTAAGTTTAATAAAGAAATGTTGATTCATACTTATTTTGTAATGAGTTTTCCTTAAGTGACCGGTATTACCCCATTCTACCCTACCTACCAATAGAGGCATAAAAACTGAAGGTTCAGGGTGCCAAGTGCGAGTTTCATTCACGATGGAATACCATCACGTTAACGAAAACGAGAATTTGTATGGCAAAATGTTAACTCTTCTCGTATGTCGCCAGGAGTCGCTGTTCCAATGCCATACTAAATTTCGTTTCGTAAAGGTAATCGAATGAATATGGGTAGTAAACAAAACTCGCATTAGAAAGAGAGAAAGAAAGAAAAAGCATTTATTCAGTATCATAAAACAACACTCAATAAGTAACGCATTCATAATTTAAGATAGGTACATGGTATATGATACTGATAAGGCATCTTCTCAGCATGTGTCATAGCACTGTAGTAATGCTACGACGCTGGTCTTCCGAAGATGCCCAGACTAGAACTAAACTTAACTAAAACTAAGAATAGTAGTAAAAATAAAACATGAAACACCGCTACTCACGCCACCCAAATGATAGTTCATACACTTTTGTGTTCATAATTAATAACATTAGGCACCCTGGTTTGGCAAGCGTGCACATGGGCTGCGGTGGTCGCTTTCCACTAGGCGTTGTATGCTCGTTGCAGGCTCAGAAACAAAAAGATTAAGGGCCGAAACACATAAACACGACACCAGTCATTACCCGTAGTCCCGGTGGGTCGACCCATTACCGGGTCCATGGGTAATTTTAATTACCTGGTACTATGTTGGAAATATTAAGTCTAGTGCACTAAAAATATTAATATTTAGTTTTTTTCATCTAAAAAACATTTCTATTTAGGTGTTCAAACCGAAAGTGTATCTCTGGGGAATAATTCTATGAATTCATCATTTTCAATATTGGTTCTAGTATGTTATTTTTTGTTTGGAATTACTTTATTTGATTGAGTAAACTTTGTGTGTAACTGATGGTTTTCATTTTCTATCGATACAGTCAGAAGTCCAGGGAACAATCCCTAGTACCATGGAACCACGGGTAATTAAAATTACCCATGGACCCGGTAATGGGTCTACCCACTAGGACCGTAATGACTGCACGATACGACGTCGCGTCGTACCACGACGGATGGGGCGCCTGTCTAGTATTTGACAGGCAATAAGGTTTATACTAGCTTGGCGCAACGCTTATTTTTGAGGTGCGACGTCGTATCGTGTTTATGTGTCTTGGCCCTAAGGGACATAAAATAACGACAAACCTTCGATGGTTGATCTTGTCCTCGGAGCCGAAGGTGTCGTTGTCGCCCCAGTGGAAGTGCATCTGACTGAACACGTAGTCTCCGTCGAGTGGGCCCCCGCGGACTCGGGGGTGCGGCTCATTTTTCACTTCTATTAGCACTGTGGAACACAGATGTTATCTAAGTTAGTTTTTTTATTTGACTATTTTACATCTCTTACTTCCCCACTTGAAACTTAAAATTTCATTAATGATATTAGTAGAGTAGCTAGGTACTTATCTAAATATTTTCATTCCAAAACTGCTTACCCACGTCGTTATTGTGAGACTTTTTACAGTGAAAATGATTAGTCTTGCTTGATACTTATAAGAGTATTTTTAATGTTTATATCATTATAGATAAGTACCTACTAATATCATTAATGAAAATGGCCATAAGGCCATTTTTACGAGCAATGATTGGTCATCCAAGTTCATAAAAAAATATGTTATACACTATTATCAAAAAGATGTTGTCATTGTCTCTTTTCTACGCTACGCTGTCTCGGTTACCCAAAGAGGCAAATAAATATACAGGGGAGACACTGTAACGCTATGGTAGGTAGTTGCCTATTAGTAGTAGTATTAGTAGGTACTTACAAACCAACTTATAAATTAAGTTCTATGTAAGTATAGGTAATTTGAAATTTCATCATCAGTTAGTGGGGCACGAGCCTTCCTTAAGGATAAGTACGGGCCATAAACCACCACGCGCGCCCAGTGCGGATTGGTGGTTGTTGACGACTGCTAATGCAGCTGGGACCAACGGTTTAACGTGCCTTTCGAAGTATAGAGGAGCTCGAGATGATAAATTGTTGGTCACCCATCCGATGACCGGCCTTTGCCAAAATTACTTAACCTTAGCAATCGCAGACCGGGCACGTTAACCGCTGCGCCATCGAGCACCTCCAAAGGTAATTTACCTACGTATTACGGAATTTTGTATTTTCTATTCTATTAAAGATAGGTATATGTTACCTTTATGACTACTTACCTTTACAGTAGTAGATACTGTTTATTTAATTTATTACGAAATAAAAACTTATCTATTTGTATTGTGTTTACAATGAAATACAAAGGGGACCTTTTATATTTTATGTTAGTCACTCATTATGATTGACTCATTGTCAGTATTATTTATTGCACTTATATTTTTTCATATTTATTTATATTTATTGCTCAATATTATTTATTGCACTTAACTATTGCAATATTCGCACTGATATGCAACATCTGGAGAGTAGGTACCTACTGAACACCTCTTTTACGACTATCGTTACTGGAAATGTAAGTATTGATTCAATATTACCTACATGCCAATGCACACTCTTTGTGTCATACTTCTTCTAATTCAGGGCTATCTATCTATGACGTAGTTATTTTATCAATTCTTAGCAAATAGGTAAGTCCTACACAAACAGGCTTTTCCTGTTTAATCACCACATCACTATCATGACATAAAATGTTGTGGCTTCTTCAGGGTGTCATGACGTGCACACCGTTGATGGAGTCTCTAAGCTAAAACACAACGCCGGCAGCACACACATCACTATCATGACATAAAATGTTGTGGATATGTGGCTTCTTCAAGGTGTGTTAAGCTAAAACACAACGCTGCTTAAACACACAGAAACTAATGAAGGTAGTTGCTGTTAAAACAGTAGGTACCTTACCACCTTCTAACAAACAGGTAATTTGTAAAGCTGGTAGGTTTCGGCAGTGTGACCATAAAGGTTGGTTGTTTGTTAAAATACTATCTTACCTTCTAACAAAGAGGTAGTTCGCAAAGCTAATCCTACCAGTTTGGCCGATGTTGGTGAAGTGCACGCCGACGACAAAGAAGTTAGTTACTTCAAGCTAAAACCCAACGCCGCAGCAACAACACACACAGAAACAGAAGAAGATGGTTGTTGTTAAAATGCAACCTTACCGCCTTTTAACAAGAAGGTAATTTTCTAAGATAAACCTTCCTTCCATTCCAGTAGGTATGGCTATTGTTGGTGACGTGCACCTGCTCGCCGTCGATGGAGTCGTCGAAGCCGATGAAGATAGCGTTCCATGAAGATTGTTGTTGTTAAAATAAAACCTTACCTTTTAACAAAGAGGTAACTAGGTAGGTAATTAATTTGCAAAGCTGCAGGCTTCATTATCAGTTTATCCGTTGTTGATGGCGTGCACGTCGACGACGGAGTCATTACTCTAGCTAGGATAAAATACTGATGAAACATATGAAAATGGTTGTTTTAAAATAGAACCTTACCGCCTTTTAACTAGAAGGTAATTTGCTAAGATAAACCTACCCGTGTGGCCGTTGTTGGTGACGTGCACGCCGTCGATGGAGTCGTCGAAGCCGACGAACTCGATGTCCGGCAGCGTGACCTGCTTGACGCGCAGCACGTTGATATTGATGGGGCTCTGGTGCTTGCCCGCGCACTCGCGGTACCGCTCGCCCCAATGCGTAGGGCCTACGGTAAGAAAACCATATCTTAATTTATGTACAGTGCGAATATGGTACCTACTACAGTAGTAATAGTAATTACAAATCTCGAAAATATATAATATGTTACATTCAAAAGATTAATCTTAGGTACTCAAACGCAAAGATAAAGATTGGACTCGCAAAGTATATTCTGTAAATCGGTGCTTTCATAATTCTTAATTAAATCACAGATCACTTTAAGACTGACATTCATGTATTTTTTATCAAAATCATATAGGGTTATTTTCGGGACAGACGTAATGAGAATGGGTAGTGCGGCAAAATCCTGCTTCACTGGGCTGCTCCCCTTTCCCCCTAACGGTCCTTGTGGGCCGGCAGAGTGAGGTTGACTGATGCTGTTGTTGTTTTCACGCTGCACCAGTTGTCTTCGTGTCTGGACTCCATCACTTAACATCAGGTGGTATGGAGTCATCAGCCGTGCTAGGTATTAAAAAAAATCCCCTAATTCCCCTTATCAGGTGGAGGCGTGGAGCAGAGTCATTTGCCTACCTATCCATATAAAAATCACTATAGTACTCCACATTCGTGACTCCACAACCATAAAGATACGATATATAAAGTATCACAGAACGCCTATCTACCTAAAGTACGTATTTCTTAAAATGTTTATATAATTTTTAAAGCAAGTTTTGTTGCGAACAAATTACAAAAAACACAAATGTTTACGTATTTCTTATTATTTTAATTGACGTGCAAAAACAAAACGCCAAAAATATAACCTACTTACAATGGAACTAAACCAAGTAGGTATCCTTTGCGCCTAAGGACATATTCTATACGTACCAAGCCTAACGGTTTAGTTAGATCAAAACGTGTGATTATAGCTTTCTCACGGACGCCTACATCGATAAGGTAACGGTGGACAATGCCAAAGGCAAAAGTATGAAATCAATACCGACATTCAATTTTATTCGGAACGGAACATTGCCCTACTCTATAAAGACCAAATTAATATCCAAAACACAAATGTAACCTAGAAACACTCGCGGATATTAAACGGGAAGTGTCCCTGTGACCATGAACCCTAAAAAGAGTTCGAAATGTCAGGATAACCGCCTCTGTGGTCTAGTGGTTAAGACCACCGGTCTCTGGCAGTCCAGAGGTCCCATGTTCGATTCCCAGAGGGGGAACATGTTCGTGTACTCGGTTTGGTTGGTGATAGGGCTTGCTTGTCCGCTTGGCTAGCTACCACCGCCTTATCTAAATATGTCGAAATAACAATGTTGCAGCATTGTTGCAATCCGGCAGCTATCTTTTGTCTTGCTATAGTCGATGGTTGAAACTTTATAAGTAATGTAAATGTAGTAATGTGTAAAAATGTAGTAATACTACAGTATTTGGAATGTAAAACCTACATTTTTAATGAAGCAATTGAATTTGAAGATATGGAGAAATGTTCGTCTTTGATGATGATGAATGATAATAATGGGTCCGACCGATTTCGGTCATGGCGACCACTTAAACTCCTAGTCGGAATGGCGCTGGTGCGCCCGAAGATGGTGTAGCGGCTATTAGAGATAAGATAGCCAGTGCCTCAGTGCAACCAGCAGGAAGGCAAGGTGAGGACGGCTAATGAGGCAGAATCTGCTCCACTAGCTGTCCTCACATCAGGAGGCTTAGCCAAAGTAACAATAAGAAAACGATAGCGAAGTTCGAAAAGAATAAAATGTATGGGATTGACATAAGCCGCGCTAAATCACGTGGTCAGCAATCTTATGTCAATCCCATACGTTTTATTCTTTTAGAACTTCGCTATCACTTTGGCTACCGCCACTGGACTCTACTTCTACTTTACATCAGGTAAAGCAGTCATTTTGCCTAACTATCTTCAAAAACCGGCCAAGTGCGAGTCGGACTCGCGCACGAAGGGTTCCGTACCATCACACTAATATTATAAATACGAAAGTGTATGTGTAGGTATGTGTGTATATTTGTTGCTTCTTCACGCTGCAACGGATGGATGGATATGGATGAAATTCGGCATACAGATAGTTTATAACCTGAATTAATACATAGGATATTTTTATCCCGATATTTCCACGGGAACGGGAACCACGCGGGTGAAACCGCGATCGGCCGCTAGTTATCTATAAAAACGGCAAAAAGATCATGTCTGCTGTATGGGAGCCCCCTTAAATATTTATTTTATTCTGTTTTTTAGTATTTTTTGTTATAGTGGCCACAGAAATACATCATCTGTGAAAATTTCAACTGTCTAACTATCACGGTTCATGAGACACAGCCTGGTGACAGACGGACGGACGGACAGCGGAGTGTTGTAATAGGATTCCTGTTTTACACTTTGGGTACGGAACCCTAAAAAGGGAAAGAAAATAGGTACAGCAAAAGAAAAGCAAGTACATCCACCGTTCCGATCCGCACCTTTTTTTTTTTTGAGAGAGACTGCTGGTTGCCGAGGGGCATTTCCAGCTTCACCGCGCTTGTTTTAGGGGCGGCGAGGTACGTAAAGGGTACCTCAAGCCGTGTTGAAACGAAACACCTTCAGAGGATTTCTAGAGGGGTACGGCATCGCAAACTTAAAAGTGCGCGTCCCCGTGCCCTTCCAGAGTCTCCGAAGGGTTCGGATCGGATCGGGGAGCGGAACCACCCGAGGGCGCCTCTAAAGGCACGGACCTCGGCTCGGGTAGACCGGGCCGTGGAGGAGGAGAGGAGGAGCTCCCAGGCACATGACTGTGCCTGGCATAGAGCGCGTGTGAACCGGTTCTTCGTACCCTTGTTCTACGAGTACGGTGTCTTGGGCCTAAAACAGTGTGCATGTTTAGTGTATTCTGTAAATGTGTGCTGTCATTTGGAGGAACGGGCGGGGGGGCATTCGCAACTGTAATTGCGTCGTCGGGCTCGGTTAGGACGTGTTTTGGACGCCTAGACGTGTACCGTCTTGATGGTGGAAGGCCTTCAACATTATAGTTGGCAGCCGCCACCACAAGAGGGTTGGGGTGGTGGGCGATCCGCACCCCTCGGAGAAACTAGTAGGGTAGTGAACGGGGTGTATAAAACATAATACTTACTTAGAGTGAAGTATTCACTGTGCACCAATCGTGGTGAAGTTAGTTGCATGCAAGCACCACTGGACTTAGGACGTCTTTGTTGTATCAAATATAAAATAATCAACCTAAATACAGTCTACTACAAATTATAAGTGGGGTTTTATTACAAACCACTAGCGAGCCCTACATAATGGTCCTTCGAGCCGGATCTGAACCAGCGAGCTATGGACACGCTTACTTACGATGATGCCGTTCCCTCTAGAATCCCTTCTCCTCCCCCCCCCCCCAATAAGTTCGGTGACGCCGCTGTAAAAGCCGATTGAGACCAACAGCTAACTCTCACAAAAAGGAGATTCTTAGTAAGTGTTTCTTTTCATTGTGTAGCGAAGTGACCGTGTAAAATAAAAAAAACAATACCTGTATGAGAAATAACAATGAAATCGGCAGTAATTGAAAAGCATCATTCAATGCAATAAAAACGATTACGTCACATGAGAAAAATACGCATGGTCCTAGAAAAACCTGCCAAGTGCGAATCGGATGGTTTTTTTTAAATGGTAAAGAACTTTTTGGAAAATGTTGAAAAAAGTTTCTCGAGCGGTATTCGAACCCGTACTTTCCGACAATCCGGGTACAGTGCTCTTCCAATAATAAATGCTCTCGATCGTGGCAAAGAACTTTTGCCTAAAGTCCAATGTAAGTAACCTAAGTAACTAAAGCATCATCTAGTATCTGTAGGTTACAGTCGTTTTGATAGATATCACTACCAGTCTTTACCTTGGCATGAGTTGCATAACCGATGAATATACAACAACTGTCAAGTAAGTAATTTGCTAATCGCATAACTCGAGAACGGCTGAACCGAATTGGCTGATTTCTTTTTTGTTGTGTTTAATGAAGTCTCAGGAAGGTTCCTATGGAAAGAAAAAACGTGAAAAATGCGAGGAAAATGGTAAAAACAACAATTTTCTTTTCCATACAAACCACTCTGTCACCAGATGTCAAACATTTGACGTCAATCAAAACAAAACAAAGGCGCGTAAAGGCGTAAATATATCTTTGGTATGCCTTCAAGTTGATTAGAGGTTGCACGTCATTAATAAAAAATAATATAACGAGTTCCCTCAAATTTGTTTTATAAATCATTTTTATTGTATGCATGTGTCCCTGTCTCAGAATAATATCTAAGTCCTTGTAGAGGTTTTGACAGGCTGCATTACATTTCCTGTCAATTTTTGTCAGTTTACTGAATCAAAAACTGAGCATAAACACAAATGTGTTCCCAAACGTCGCTCAAAATTACAGAGAACATTGTTGGTTGAGTGAACGAGCTATATTAGCTGCCAAAAACACGAATGTAAATGAAATCAATTTCAAAATTCAAAACGAAATTGGCGGTGAATTAAGGACATACAAATCAATTGATTGCGCAACTAACCAAGATGATGTCGTAAACTATCCACCAGAAATTTGGAACTCGCTGGATTTGCCAGGATTGCCGCCCCATAATCTTCAATTAAAAGTAGAATCGGTGGTCATAATGTTGCGAACTATCAACCAACCGCGTCTTTGTAAAA
This sequence comes from Eudonia lacustrata, assembly GCA_947562085.1. Classification (NCBI taxonomy): domain Eukaryota; kingdom Metazoa; phylum Arthropoda; class Insecta; order Lepidoptera; family Crambidae; genus Eudonia; species Eudonia lacustrata. The sequence continues at coordinate 9,636,344 of OX387315.1, read as the reverse complement.
GCACACGGCTAGTAGTGAAAAAACTACTGAACAATGTGATCGAGGCAACCATTCTAAAGGGAAAATATAAGGGAGAAGATGTGTTGATACCCCGCATCCCAATGGTATCCCAACTGACGTACCGTTTGTATTTAAACGACTGCAATTTCCAGTGCGGCTTGCTTTCGCTATGACCATAAATAAATCTCAGGGCCAGTCATTGAATGTTTGCGGCGTTACTATTGAAAACCCATGCTTCTCTCATGGACAGTTGTATGTTGCGTGCTCCCGCGTCGCAAACCTTCAGATTTATTTATTTACGCGCCAAGTAATCAAACAAAAAATATCGTGTACCATAACGCATTACAATAAAAATATCATCACATTAGATATTACTAAAGTCTTTCAATGTTATTTTATTTCTATTAGACCGTGACAGGCCAATAATTTTTGACAGCTATTAACATAAAAAATCAATGTAACTTTGTTTTAGAGAAATAGGGCAGAACAAGGTCTGCCGGGACAGTTAGTAATTAATAAAATGCTCTTACTTACCGATAACACCGTCATATCCAAAATCTTCACCACGCGTTAGCACGGGCGCTGAAAACCAAATAACACAACAGTTAAAATTAAAGTATGATCTCTTAAATTTTACAGCTTAGTAAGTCGTATCACTTTTGGGCTATTGATGGAACATGCACTGGACGAATTCAATTCACTTAACGTTATTACATAACCTTTGTCATTGTGTTGTAACTGCAAACCAACTAAGAGAGGAATAATATACATAAAGATACTTGTATTTAATTAATTTAGTAAACTACTATGGTATGAACACCTCGGTGGTCGAGTGGCAGAGCTCTCGGCCCGATACCCGAAGGTCCCGGGTTCAATTCCCAGGTCGGGCAAAGTGTGTTTCGGATTTTTCGATGCATAGCCCGGGTTTGTGATCACCAACCCGCATTTGGCAAGCGTGGTGGTTAAGCCATTACCCATCAATTGTAGCGATTACTTGATTTCAATGATGGAGGCCTTTGCCCAGCAGTTGGACAAAGGCTGTTTACTACTAGAAACATAAGTATAAATTAAGTGGTTGATTATGTAAATAGCTACCAACGCAAAGAAATTTCCGTTCCGTTATTCAAGGTATGTTTTATTTAATCTCAACGTATATATGTAATACAGTCAGCTACAATTGGCATCGCAGGAAGTAGCCTTGGCAGACTGTCGACACTCTATTAGATAGACCTTACCTACCGCCACAAAAAGATACGAACCCATTCAGATCGAATAGGAATAATCCTACTGTTATTATCACTATAAGACAAGCGAGTCGATTATATTTTCAACAACAATTACAGCATTTAAGACAAGGGAATATAATTAAGTCTTTCAGTAGCTATCGAGAGATAAATGTCCTTTGTTAGTTGTCTAACAGTAAGTAAGTACTAGACTAGATCTATCGGAAAATAGAAATGTTGGTCGGACTCTGACGGACCGCCCACTGCAGAGAACACTGCACATCCACTTGTCCACAACTTTAAAGTTTCTTCAATAAATGTTTTACTATAGGTATATGCCATTTAAGTAAAGTTCATAGTTTATTGAGGGAATTTGTCAGTTTTTGATATTCTAATGTGCAGTCGTGTACTAGAATTAGAGGAGTCGTAGCAAAAGTTTGTGGATAAGTTTACTGAACTGCAGTTCCAAAGCTAAGCATAAAGTATAATTTACTTACTTACTTATTTATTTACACATAAATTTACAACTATCATTATAGGTTTTTTTATATTTAAATATATTTGCGATAGATGAAGCGATTGAATTTATTTGTAACAAATTGTCCAACAAGCTAATTTTGTGAATTCGCTCAATGAACACATGAATAAATCCGTCTCTTTATCGACGAGGTTGATTGTGCAAAAGGCGCGCGTCAGTGGCGCCTCCTTCAATAAATTATGCTTTCGGCACTCTTTGTCTGTAATCTGTGTAACATCACTAAGTTATTATTATTATTGTAATGACTGTTTGTGCCAAAATAAAGAGAAAAAAAAATGCGAGTAAGTAAATTTTTTTTTTAAACCCGCTCACGTACCGACTATAATTACAAAATCAGCCCCCTAGACAAGTGGCATTAACGAATAAGAATAGAAATGAAGTAGAATGATTATTGTACTTCATTTCTATTCTTATGGTGTGCAAAATCTAATTAACTAAGCAAGAGCCTTCGAAACTTGAAATTTTGCATTTACTTTCATAATAATGGTAAGGGTACCTAATAAAGATAAGAAATTTACTGTATCACGGGATGCGGGTATCACAAGTGGCCTCACAGTTACTTAAAACGGAAACAACCGAGATATTTGTATAATTGTGCATTTACATAATCATTATCCTATCCTTTATAACTGTAGACACAATGTGTGCAACATTTCGCTCTATACGTACTTCAGAATAGGTGTTCCCTTTGTATTCTATCTTAACACCGGAACATAGCGATTACACTATCAGTGATCCGCAATCCGCATGGATGTATGTGTGTACCTGTTGCCTATTCCATAACTAGTACCGATAGATTTCCGCATACGTTCTCCATAAAAACGGTCGGAATAACCTATAGAGGCTGTGTAAAATTAGAATTGAACATGTAATTCATTTAATTGATTTCTTCGATATCGTCCTCTGTTGGAAACCTTAACGTGTCCCTTATTAGAGCTGGCAATGAACCACTTTAAAATTACATAGTAATCTAATACAGTTAATAATACGGTTAATCTATACATTGAATTAGACACCAGTATTCTTTACAGTCATTTTAAAGTTAATAAATGTAATTGTAATTTATTAAATGATAGATCGTACCATGGACATTGGTAATTATATAACATGTAGAGATTCCATTATTAATATACATATTTGTGCTTCAGGGCGAAATTTACTCATCAATATAAATCACAATATAATCATCAATATAACAATGGAGAGAATGATAATGATATTTCCCGGAATGAGAAAGGGCATTAAAGGTACCCTAAATACATCACAAGAAGAGACTTGTCCGAAATCACAATTTCCTTATGAACGTAAATTATGACCATTGGTATGGATGCAATGATGTTTATTTAAAGAGGTGACCAAAACGTGGGGGTATTGCCTTGATAAGTGCGATGTCGTTTTTTACCTCGCGTCTTCGGTTCAAGGCCCCAATCTTTCTTTTATACGCAAGGACTTCATCGACCCAACACTTTGTGGTATAGATACTTGTGTGCCTGCTGATTTAGCAGAGTAAATATAGTCTTAATTATATGACTTCCTGGTATTATTTTAATTGACACAGATTCGACAAAATAACCTAGAAATGACATAGAATTTCATTGAAATTTTACTAGATGATAGTTATAAAGCAGGTGATATGTAAGTATTCAACTGCTGCTAAAGTCAAAAATCTGTTGCTATCCCTTATTTTTTATGATTAAATGAAGAAAGCGTCGATCACGTTCCTGTCGATGTCGAACCCTGGATGTCATTACACTATATTCGTATATGAGCGTTGTTCTAAACGTTTTTTTAGTTAAGAGTAAACACACCCGTTTTTAGAACAAAATACTATCTTTTATTGTACCTGGATTTTCCTAATACAATTTATGAGAACGGATTAACATAGTGTTACATTTTAAAGTTATTACAAAATTTTCGTATTTTCCTAAAAAATTTGACTTTTGCTATCTATAAATATTATTTACTTTGATTTATGTTGCTACATCGATGATTCTTCAGTAGGTACCTACTTATCTGTAAACCGCCGAATGAGACGGATACATTTTTTTGTGAAATCAACTTGTGGATTTCCCACTTGGGTCAGGTCCTGTACCGTACCACCAACCTTGAATAGGCAATTTAGTCAAGTCAATACGAACGATCTGTTCTATAATGGCCACCGCATAATTCAACTGTCTTTTAACAGCAAAAAACCTATCGATCGACTGCTCTAAATGTCACGAGGTAGTACAGACCTACGAGCAGAAGCACAAAAAAAGGTTGCCTACTTAAAATAATTGATTAAGTAATTTTTTTTTCTATCATTCCTAACAATAATAGTCACGGCTGTTTATGTACCGTAAAAGGCGATTGCAAATGAGTTGGAATCGATGCAGCAGCGTACCCACCGTAACGGCCACCGACGCGTGTCAAGTTCATTGATAAAAGCGCACGAATCTAAATGTAGATCGAATAATAACGCGGTTTTTTCTATACGACCTGTTTGCTCCATATAATTTGAACGATTTCTCTTCAGCAGTAAAGACCTTATCACCATTATGATCAGCTAGAGCTTATAAAGGCCCCACGGTTCAAGGTTTCTTACATAGACAATAGCACATAGAGATTGGGACATAGCCCAACATTCTGGCCAAGTACGGCTTGGTAGGTGTTTGTATCTACGACAACCGGGACCAATGGTTGCTCGAGATATTTTATATGGGGTAACCTATTCCGGGACCTGTTATTGCAAAATTTGCCTTATTTACTCAGTAGTAAAGTTTAAAATTACATAAATGAAATGTAAGTGGTAGTGACAACCTTCGTTTAAATATAGGAGCTTAAACCTAATCGTACGTAGAAAGTGTTCTAGTTTTAACAAAAAAAAACTGTCATTTAAAGATTTCGACTAAATAGATAAAGTAGGTAGTATTTGCGCTTAAGATCGAACTTGGAAAAACAGACCCTCGTTTCATGAGGTGCAACCGAATGTCTACTGTAAGGTGGTAGACGACTTAATTGACCGACCATACTCCAATTTGAAAGCTTTTGTGCAGTGCCGTAGTATGCCTTATAACCATTTAATCACAGCTTAAGGTTCAATTTTAAGTGGCATGTATCAACTAAAGGAAAATATCCCCGAATGTTTATTTTCACATCATAAACATATGCCCCTTGTGATATTCAAACCTTCACTGTCTACGGTACTTATAGATACAATTATGATTTTAAAGATTGTTAACATTGTGGAAATTTAAACTTTGACCTGATGTTTTATTAACTTAGATTTTTATTTTGTTTTTTTTTTAATGTTGTGGTTGTCTTCTATTTTTTTGTGTTTATTTGTATTTTTTTTTTATATTAGAAGGAGGCAAACGAGGAGGCGGGTCACCTGATGGAAAGCAATCACCGCCGCCCATGGACACCCGCAAAACCAGAGGAATCACAGATGCGTTGCCGGCCTTTAAGGAAGGAATAGGCTCGTTTCTTGAAGATTCCTAAGTCGTACTGGTCCGGAATGTAATGTTGTAATGGAAAGTGTCCTGCTATGATAGGGCATTTTCCAATATTTTTGACGCTGTCCTTACAGCGTCAAAAATATTGGAAAATGCCGAGAAAAGAGCTGGACACTTGCTGAGTTTCTTGCCGGTTCTTCTCAGTACAAGATCTCCCGCCCAGAGTAGACTTACGAGCCAATGGCATTAGTGACATTTACAAGAGCTACTTGTAGCCTAAACTGAATAAATGATTTAGAATTTTGACTTTTTGAATTTTAACATTATTAGCACTAAACTAACCCGCTAGTTTATGAAATCTAATAATACTGATGTCTGGTGTGAGTTCTCGAATCTAGGCCCAGCAAGGTGAATAGAAATGCAACGTTGCCTCACGACCTTGAAACCGGAATATCATAGCATTTGCCAGTAGCTGCAATTCATTTCCAAAGCCTTATGAATAGTAATGTCTTGCCAAACCATTTTAAATGTCTTAATCTACTTATTTATTAAAAAGTAGAGATTTTGTCACATCATTTCATCATTATAGCAAATAAAAGATCAGATCAAAATCGAATAATTAAAACAGCTAATATCGGTCGAGGCATCAAGGTTCCTGTAATATATGGGCTTATACTTAATGTCATGTGATTACACACACATTAAAAGTGACTTGATTGTAGAGCCAGTAGACAATGTTAGGAATGTATTGAAAATGAATACAGTGTTATGTTAGAAATGGAGATGGCATGCATGACATGCATAATAGCAGGCTTCAGTGCTGCTCTAAATTCATGCCAGCGATTGATTGTCCGTTTTTGCAGGGTGCTGCCACATGAGTAGGTAAGTAATTTATTGATGTGGTGCTGACATTATCAAACGAATGTACCTACCTATTACAATATTTACAAGCCAAGAAAATAATCCGTTACTAACGGCTATTCAACAACGAATTTTTAACATTTTTTTAAATAACATTTACGTTATTGAGGCATTCCTTACCTTTTTATTTTATTTTTTCGCAGTCTACGAATAAATATGAAAATACTATTAAAAGTGTTGTTTTTTTTCTAAAATTAACAAAAAATGTGATCGACACTTATTATTCGAATTTCATTTCGGAAAAATTCACAAACCCTCACACACACACACACATAATATACATAGATATATTTTTATTTTATTTTAAATTAATAGTCCCAAAAAAGAAAAATTAAAAAAAAATGCAATGTGGTTAACATTGCATTTTTTTTAAATTTTTCTTATTATTCTTATCGAAGACATTTTATTGATTATTATAGAGATATTTGGAAGGTTTCTGATTCTTACATGCTCAGGGTATCTTTTAGTAAATGCCAGCAGAAAAATATTATGTATTTTTTAACCGTGTCATGAACAATGAAATGTAAAAATGCTGTGTACTTTGTTGTTACTTTTAAATAAATTTTTCTTCTTCTTCTTTTTCTTTATCGTTGATTAAGTAGAATTAGATAGAAAAAACATTTGATATTTTCCTGAATGAGAAAGTCAGTATACGCTGTTTATTTGTTGGTACACACACACGCCGGCACATCAGGCCACCACAAACTGTCAAATTTCCTCAACAGACTTTTTAAGCTTTATGTATCATCATCTCAGCCAAAAGACGTCCACTGCTGGACAAAGGCCTCCCCCAAGGATATGAGGGGTATTTGCCGTAATCGCCACGCTTGGCAGGCGGGTTGGCGATCGCAGTAGGTTGAGGGTAACCTCAGAGAGATGCTGCTGCCCATCCTCTGGAATGGTCCCTTAGTCGGCTTTTACGACACCCACGGGAAGAGATGGGTTGGTGCAATTCTTTATCCCCGGCACCACACAGGTAAGCTTTATGTATATGGAACAGAATAGAATAGAACAGAATAGAAATCATTTCAATTTGCAATGTTCGATAACAATACGTAACGTAGCTTGGCTTTAGATATCTCACCCGAGGCTGATGACATTCAAATCTTTGTTTCACGCAAACGGTTGGAACCTTCAGTTTCGATGGCAATTAACAAATTAGGAACAGTAAAGGCGTGCAATGAGGCCTTCGGAAGCATTTTACACTGCCCACGGCCCACGGGGATTGTACACAATCGCAATTCATGTCCGTTCGCCTCCAAAGATCTTCTTTTGAAGAATGATTATGGCTACAACGTGCCTCCAACGATCCGAGATTTGGCTGAACCGAAAACGTAGGACGTTCGGTGCCTAGTGCGAGTTTGTTTTGACATTCGATCGCGTTAAGGGTGCGCCGACCAAAAAATGCCAAAAATGCAGTTAGTTAAGTAAATATAATTGAAAATACTATCGTATTAAATGAACTAAATATATATTTAGTATCATAATGAACTAAATATATTTGTTTACAATTTGTCAGAACCATAAATTCATAACACGCTATAGTTTTTTCTACAATATCATTTAAAGTTGGGCAAAAATCATGAAAACGAGTGGCGGCGTTTAGTAGATTTCTTATAGTTTATCTAAATTATTGTACCTCTGATTTTGTCTAAACAATCATCAATGGATAAACTACAAATTACTAGACTACATTTTCGATTCATCAAGTGGTTATTTAAATAATTAGTTTTTATTAAGCACCTTAAATTCCCCATACAAAATTAGTATGGCCGCGCGGCATCAAATAAATATGGACGACGACATTTCAAATAAAACATATGACACTTGTCACTTACGGACGGCGCACCCTTAACGAAAACAAGAATTTGTGTGGCAAAAATTTAAAGTGATCTGCTTCAGTATTCAATCGCGTAATTTAACTACAATTTGTATGAGATCAAAGCATCGCATGTATATAACAACGATGTAGTATAATTAGTTCGGTAATGTATTTCCATGCTGCGGCCGAGTCACGGCGAAAAGCTCGGCTCGGTGAATGCGCGTGAGGGAGCCTGAATCAACCTTAAGTCAATGCGACACACCGAAACACAATGAATGGCATTATATTCACTGAAGAACCGGGGAAAAAGTAGGTTCCTTGGTAATTTATAGAGAAAGTGACGTAGGTATCCAAATGAAGTGACCTTATGACCAAAAACAAAATATTATTTCGACGGCCTTGCCGATACCTACTAGATAACATAAATATTTCAATATTCGTAAATATATTTCTTTCGGTCATTTAAGGTTTAAGAAATACTTTATACGTAGTGTAGGACGCCCTCAGACTAGGTGGAACGACGATCTTCGCAAGGTAGCTGGCAAGAGCTGGATGAAAGTAACCGCGGATCGTGGTCAGTGGCGTGCACTTGGAGAGGCATATGTCCAGCAGTGGACGTGTGTAGGCTGATGATGATGATGATGATGATAAAATACTTTATATCCACATCGGCTGACACGGCCGAACTCGCTCGTCTCACTGCTGTCTTGTACACCACAGTTGCCAGAGTCAGGCCACTGGCTCCAGGTATTGCCATCTGCCTATGTCGGTACCTTGTTGGACGGGCCGTCTCTTACTCTAGCGGTCTGCCTCCGTTTAGGCGCCAGATTAGTCCACCCTCATCGCTGTGTGGTTGTTGACGAGCTTGGCCACCATGGCCTCTCTTGCGCTCGTAGTGCTGGCCGTATGATGCGTCACTTGACACTAAACAGCATCATCCGCAGTGCTTTTGCCACCATTGGTTTACCGGCTGTCTTAAAGCCAGCTGGTATCTCTCGCAGTGATAGCAAGAGACCTGACGGAGTGACCATTGGGCCCTGGAAGCTTGGCAGGCCGTTGGTGTGGGATGCAACCTGTGCCGACACCGTGGCTCCCTTGCATGTTCGCGCCACTTCACTTCATGTGGGGGCTGCTGCGGTGAGCGCTGAAAATCGCAAACGGCACAAATACGCAAACCTAGGTTGAAATTATTTATTTGTTCCGTTTGCGGTGGAAACTCTGGGTCCATGGGGGCCGGAGGCAAAGCAGCTTGTTAAAGAGGTAAGTGCTCGCCTTATCGAGGCCTCCAGTGACAAGAAGGCTGGCAGCTACCTCTGCCAGCGTATTTAGTTTGGCAATCCAAAGGGGCAATGTTGCCAGCATTCTCGGGACCGTTCCCATGAGCCCACAGTTGGATGATATCTTTTATTTGTAGGTCTTTAGTTTTTAATTTTTCTCTGTTTTTTTTAAGTTAAGTTAAGTAAGTAATGTTTCTTTTTGTTGTTAAATAAGAACGAAGACTTTATATATATACTTTTTTATATTTTTTAAGACTTTATACAAAACAACGCTGAAGCGTATTAAATAAGCACTTAATATTCGACAGGTAAGCCAATGTCTCGGTTATCAAATGATCGCGAAAGGTACAACCTTTCGAGTTCCATCTGTAGCAAGTCGTATTTCAAAGTGACACTTTCAGTTTTATCGATGTAGTTTTTTTTTGTGATAAATATCTTGTATAATACATATCGATTTTATAGATTAATATGTAAATATATAATCACTAAACATAAAACAAAAACCGATTATGGTTGTCACGGAAACATTTGCCCCTTACGGGGTTCGCGCCCGTAGTGTCGCAGTCTGTATCGCTCACCATTATAATTACTTCCTCTTGATTTCCTCTAGATTAGTTATCAGTAACATGTAAGTATCATCCTTATGTCACGCGAACGGCGTGGCGGAGGCTGTAACTTTATGCCTGTGGTAGGAAACCACGTGGCGGTATCACGGTATACATTATATGTAAACATTATAATTAAAGTAATGAATTATGCTAGTTATGCAAGATGCAGCCAACAATTTGTAGAGCTGGAAATTACTGAGACCTCCTTCTTTTACTTAGGTATTAGGTAAGTTACTGTATTTGTTATGGTTGTTAAATATTGTATAAATATACCTAATTAAATAAATATCAGCAATTGCAATTGTTAATACTAATGCAGAAATTATATGCTAAAATAATGAACATACTCGTATAAGCTTAATAAAAATAGAGCTTGCTTAATATTTACTTATCCATGATTTGTGTAAAAAGGTTAAGATTGGATATCGATGACTTGAGTAGATATTGACATTGAATAATGCTTTGGCTTACAAAACCTGACTTACGAAAGATAGTGTTGACTAAATGTGTAAAATGTGCTTAGCAAAGCTTTGTAATGTAATTAAAGAAACAGATTCAGTTTAATAGCGTGTTTAGTTTAATATTATAGTATAATAACTATAAAATACAATAGTAACGACCTAGCAACTACTATTAGGTAATAAGACTGTTTTAGTTTATTGTCTAGAGTCTAGAGCATCACGTTTTGCAGTAAAGCAAAGTAAAAGTGTGTTAAATTTCTGTCGTTCGTGATCACCTTAATTTAGCATTCAGCGCAAGCAATTAGTCACACCACACGCCTGGGATTCCTGAAGGCGTTTACGGCGCTTCATAAATTTAATGAAACAAGTGCCACTCTGACGTTTAGCCAAATAAAATAACATTAGACCAACATGTTTATTCGTTACTGTTTTGTTTTTGAAACATATTTTATTGTCTGAAAATGTTTTACATAATATTGTAACGTACGTTGTTGGAAATACAAAAGGTTCATTTAGTTATAATTTTTTAACAATAACAATCGGCTTTTTTTGTAGTGACTCTTCTTCTTCGTGTGACTTCCCAATCTTGAAGGTTGGACGTTCGCTTAATTTTAACAGTGATTAATAAGCGTAATTATTAGCTAACTTCACGTTTATTGCGGTCTTTGAGTAGGTATGCGATATTTCGGCACAATTGCATACGCCATGATCGCGGTTGCACGGAGCGTAGGTACGGATGATGTACAAATACCTACTCAAAGACAACAATTAACGGCTTATTCCCGCCCACTCCAAGATTTTGTTCCCAAGCGCTCCAAGATTAAAAATTATAAATTAATATTATTTTGTAAAATCGTTCCCAAGGGCTAATAAAATGAAAATCATTGGAGCTGTTGGGAATGAATGTATAGAAGTTTAATTTTGGAGAACAATAGATTTGGAGCGCATGGGAATAAGCCCAATTAACATGTCGATAATCCAGTTAGTGATGTTTAGTTGTTTTTGGCCCTCTTTAGTAGGATTAACTAACTACGTCACAGTTGGTACCAAAACAAATAAAGTTGACAAAAATATTAAGGGTAAACCCTTTTTAATATAAGTAATTTATTTAGGACAGAACAAGGTAAAGTCATGAACTGTTATCTATCTCTAAATTGCCCACCAGTTATAGTGCCTAAGTGCCTAGTGTTAAGGTACAATTACTTAAAACAATGTAATAATTTACTCATTTAGATATAGTAATAGATACAAAATAATAACACTATTTGATGTTACCTCACGCGATATAGTGTGCATACATGATGACGGTATTTGATAACAGTTTCATGTTTCCGAACAGTTATATTGCAATGAAAGGCATCAACAAAGCTTTTATGCAGTTAAATAGGAAGGTAGTTGCCCACCGTAATAACCGTAATACCACAAGAATACAAATCATGTTCTAATTGTTACCTGACTTATATTGATTTTATTCTTTTCTTTGTAGTTTTACAGCAATAATAATAAAAAACAAACTGTTTTGTGGTTTTACTAGGCTTTACAATATTTACTTATAATATATGCAAGACCATTTAGATTTATAAATACCATAAAACTTATACTACTGACGCTAATAATTACGATTTAGTTTAGGCAAACATTAAAAACAGCAAATTTTTTTTTAATAGGTACCTAGATATGGTATAATTATACATCTATATATATATATATATATATATATATATATATATCTATATATCTATATATCTTATGTAGGTAAAACACACATTTTCCGTTCGGAAGATGTACAAATAATATAGATTACTAGCGGCCGCTCGCGGTTTCACCCGCGTGGTTCCCGTTCCCGTGGGAATATCGGGATAAAAACTACCCTATGTGTTAATTCAGGTTATAAACTATCTGTATGCCGAATTTCATCTAAATCTATTCAGTAGTTTTACGTGAAAGAGTAACAAACATCCATCCATACTTACAAACTTTCGCGTTTATAATATTAGTAGGATTGTAAAATTTAATATAAAATTAGGTTCCAGGTCGCCTACAAGAAGTTGGGCCTGATGTGTTCTCTAAAAAAAAAATCTTATATTTAAAAATAAACTTTTCTGAATGTCAAAATCTAAGCCAGATAAATGGATTCCTAAACAATCCCTAAACATTACTAAACAATAACTTGTACTGAAATGAAGCTCCAAGAAATTGGGCAAGGGCTATTTCTTTCTCTCTTCGGTTCTGTGTAACAAGTGTTATAAATAAATAATACAAGTTTAGCAAAATTAATGACATTCATATCAGTAATTTTCATTAAGTAGTGGTGACAAAATCCCACTTGTGTATGTGGGATTAGGATATTTATTTTAGTATAATTTTTACAAAAATGTGTTTCTTTTATACATAGATAACATACTTGTCAATGTCGCTTTTTGTCGCTTGATTAATTTGGAGTGTCTACTTGCGAAATTTTTATTTTTATTTTTATTTCTAAGAAAACTCAACAATCATGCTTATAAAACTTAACTTTGCTTAGGCATGCTTAGGTCGATAACAGAGTTCACGTCACTGTAAATAAATATAGTAGCATATAGGTACTTAAGTTCTCTGTTTGCGGTACGGTATGGTAAAATGTGTCCTAGTTACAACTTTTTTAACTTACATCTTTTGTCACCACTGACCCACTAACTAACTTAATGAATTCTAAGATTTACGTGATAACCATTAGTCTTTTACGAGCACACGAGGAAACAGAGTTTATTGATCCTTGTTTCAACATATAGCTTAGCCACGATTATGTCATAGCAAATTGCTACCTTTTTGGTTATTCATGAAAATGGAAGCAAAAAATAAAATATTTAAAACGTCAAATAAGTATTCAGCGAATTTTGTGACTGTTAGTGTTTATTGTATGATTGCAAATTTCCTCGTACCGACCTACTAAATGAGATGATTTTTGCGTCATTTTTATTCTGTAGCATTCAACATACGGATTTGGTGGGATTATCCTTTTAGGTACTTGAAATAAATACGTTACAGTGCTCTCCTAAAGGTCTTTAAGGTCAAGTGTAGCCGGCAATGACCTTTTATACATTTTACACTATTTATTTTATTAAATCCGTGTCCGCATACATACTCGTCTTGCATACAAATGTGCGTAGAGGTTACAGATTTTAAGATTTGGTAGTTTGTATGTAAACATTGGTTCACCAAACAAACGCAAAGCCAAACCTGCATAGGATCAACTGTAACAAATAGGTAATTTGTAAGAATTCTAGTCTAAGTCCAAAGTCCAAGTTAACAAACTCAATTAAGTATTATCAATTTACTACTATGAAAGGCTATCATCATCATCATCATCATCATCATCATCATCATCACAATGATGCCTTATATTACTAAGCTGCATGCTGGACCTCTCTCTCTTTCCTAATGCATACCACTGAGCTCGATCCTCTTCCCGAGCGTCTTTCAACTGCTGCTGCTGTTTATACAATATTAACCTCTCCATATATAAAGCGGTGTCATGACACCGCGGCAATATTCGAAATCCATATTGAGTGTACAAATGGTACATTTTCTAAACTTTTAGAATTGTATATTCACCACGGAACCGTTGAATTTCTATAGACGCTCGTAATTACTAGATCTGCTAATACGAAAACCAGCATCCACGCGACCTCAGCCTCTACCACTCGGACATGTATTGCATAATTACGAAAGTTAGGTTTGTTTAACTTTGTTTCGCACGAAAAAGGCTGTTAATTGAATTCACTTTTACCGGCACACACACTTAATTCAGTCATTATTTAACGTCCTGCTTGTAAAGTGACATTGCAGAGAGCATTTACATCTCAAATTATTCAAAGATGAATTTGCATATGTAAGTGAATACCTACTTACCTAAATGTATTTATACTACATTCGTATATTCGTATATTATATAACTTTTTTTAATGCGTAATTAATGTATTTAGGCACCCACGGAATTTGGGGCAATAACTATCATATTTACACAGAAAGGTAAAAACAATCAAAGCACACGCTTCACTAAAGAGTACTAGGTAATTGATATAATTATATCGGTTAGCAACACTCGCCTCTGTGTCTTTGATTTTTTTTTACATGGAATTAATAAGGTTGTATCGGTTGTACTTACTTGGTACTAATTATTTTCGTTAATTTCATAAGTGTGTCTGCCAATCCTATGTACAGTACCTACTCTTTTGTAGCGCGTACTACTTGGTGGCTTTACCCTACGTCAAAATGTAAACTATATCGTGATATATGTGAAAAATTATAGATATACTAGTGGCCCGTCCGCGACTTTAGTTCGTCCGCTACCCTATTGCAGCGCCACCTACCGGGTCCAATTGTGTTTTCAAACCATCCAGGAACCCAATATTCAGCCAAAAGGCCATCCAAATCAGTCCAGCCGTTTAGGAGGAGTTAGGTGACAAACACACGTACAGAAGAATCTATATTTTAATATTATAAAGCTGAAGAGTTTGTTTGTTTGAACGCGCTAATCTCAAGAACTACTGGTTCGAATTGAAAAATTCTTTTTGTGTCCATTTATCGAGGAAGGCTTTAAGCTATATAACATTACGCTGCGAATAATAGGAGCGAAGCATCAGTGTATAATGTTGCAAAAACGGGAACAAGAGCCTAAAAAATTAAAAATGCTGCCGAAAGTCACTATTCCACGCGGACGAAGTCGCAAGCACAGCTAGTTATATATATAAGGACTAGCTGACCCGGCGGACTTCGTACCACTAGTTAGACAGTTTCTATGAGAACATTTTGTATTGGAAAATTAAATTGTCGTTTTTTGTATTTTCCGTTACTTATTATTTATGTTTCTCACCGTCCTTCCCTTCCCTCAAACCTTCCCTGAACTTCCACAAATATTTCAAAATCAAAATTAGCCAAATCGGTCCAGCCATTCTCGAGTTTTAGCGAGACAAACGAACAGCAATTGATTTTTAAATATATAGATGAATAAGCGTGATGTATACCTAACCTATACCTATACATATAGTCGTGATTCGTAAACGTTGTGAACATGTTTTAATATAAAAAACTAACACCTACAATAAAATATTTTTAGTATGTTGTATAAATACCAAAACTTTTTGTGTGTGATTAATGTTTTAATTAATCGTTTCTAATCTTTTAAAACAAATGTACGAGTATTACCTACTTTATATTTCAAACATAGATTAAAGTCACTGCTTTCAAAAAACTTGACTTTCTAGTTTCAAAAGAAACCTGAGGCATATTTAGTTGTTCTTTTCTAATTATAAATAACTTTGAGAAGAATAACAAAGATAGCTAATTTACGATCATCTCAGATAAACTATTAACATTATCACTTTAGACAGATTGTTAGAGCATTGCTATTCAATTGATTATTGAATGTTGTCGCGACTGTTCATTCACAATGATACTCATTATCAAGTATGAACAATAAGATTTTTTTTCATCGCGCTACTGGTAAGTATTTATCATTTATTTTTGCTTACGTATTACAGATGGTCGTCAGACTCATTGCTCCCCGTTTCACAAGTATGCTCTTGTATGGCTCTTGTTTGTAATCGTAGCGTAGTGGACGACGCTCAGATTACTCTAATGTCCGTGGGAACACGTGGGTCAAAGTCCCAAAAAAGACATCAATGAGCTCCTATTCTATTTTTTTTTGTTTCTATGGAACTTCAATGTCTTGTGTCGGAGGCGAAGGTCCACATGCGATCGCTAAGCCAGCAAAATTAGTACGTTACTTCTACAGCGTTTGGATTTAAGGTTTCTTTAAAGGTCTGCAATGACTCAAAGAAGCGTACGATTATACAACGTGTAACGGAAATGTGTGGTCAAAATGAAAAGATCCACAGTGTATCCGATCTAGATCTTGTATGCAGAGTTACTAAGACATGATTATTAACTTTAATTTGTTATGAAATTTTTTAATTAAATATTTCTATTGTGACGTCACATCAAAATAAACTAGTCTCAGCCCTGGTGGTTTAGTAACCTCTGTGTACTTACATTTGTGATCAGTGATCACTGCTGCTTGCTTATGCGCGCCTGACGCGCATAATTCATTATTAAAAATATTTCATCAACCATTGCATGACAAATTAAAGTTAATAATTATGTCTTAATAACAACACATACAAGTTCTAGATGGGACACACTTTAGATATTTTTATTTTGACCACAACTTTTTGTTACAGGTTGTATACAATCGTGTTTAAGTCACCTGATTTTGAAATTTCTACTTTGGGAAAGATCTCAGAACAATTGAAAAGAAATTTCATAATTAGGCTACTTAGACACGATTGTGGACGTTATAAAATAGCAGAATCAAAGCCTGTTGTTGTGTAGTCACAATAGATTACAACACCACGACGGACGGTACAAAGCTATTATACCCCTATGTTCAGTAGTTTCATTGATATTAATTTGTAGTAATTTCATGAAAATGGTAGATATGAAAGTGAATATTCCGTGCATCGGAAGGCACGTAAAGCCGTTGGTCCCGGCTGCATTAGCAGTCGTTAACAACCACCAATCCGCACTGGGCCCGCGTGGTGGTTTATGGCCCGTTCTCCCTATCCATCCATAGGGAAGGCTCGTGCCCCAGCAGTGGGTACATAAAATGAGCTGATGATGATAAAAGTGAATATGTGCCGTAAATATTTCACCGGCCCCAGCAGTCTTAAGACTCAGATTAATTTTGAAATTTCAATAATTAATAATGTGTCATGGAATAATCGAAACCAATTAATTTCCGAGGATTTAAAGAGAAAATTATTTGTTCAACTTAAACGTGAGTAACCTTCAAGTACCTGTCCGTAGATAATGAAGAACATTGTCATCATTTTCAAGGAAATCAAAACTCAAGAATATACGAGTAGGTACAATATACGACGGTGTTTCATTGAATCAATGTTGAATTTTGTCCTTAACTTATTGCACTTAAAGAACTATACGAGTAATACCTATTGCCTTTATTAAATTGCCTGAATTTAATTGTTGATACATCAGATTCTTTCATAGCGATGCGACCAACCAATTTGCTTGAAATGGGTACAACATCAGTGACAGCATGAGTGATAAATCGGTGCTCCACCTAGATACGGTGAAACCTATTGAGCGTATGCGCCGATTCACGGATCGCTGGAGAATAATAAAATGCTCATAACATTCACGTGTCGCATGGTTTTAATGGGACTCTGAAGTTTACATAACGGATTGTGCATTTACGAGAATAATGGACAGCTTAAATGGCAAAAAAACCTTATTTAAACTGGTTGCACGTACGTAATGCGATTTTTGTCATAATCTCCATAAATCAGGGTTGTCTGGAAGAGACCTCTTATAGAGATAAGTTTACCAAAATCTATGTTGTCTGATGTTTTTATTTAAAATATGTGTTTATCTAGCAGTAAGGATTTCATTTCAGTATCTTTAATTGGATTATTTCTTATAAAATATTTTTTTGTGAATTAAAGTCACACCTTCGTTTTGTTGAACAATCGTAACCAACTAAATTAAAACGAAAGTCAAGGCAATAAGGCTTTTTATCTACACATTTATAAACGTTATAATGTATTTTTTTAACTGTTCAACGAAGGAGTAAGAAAAAAAAATCTACATAAAATTGGCTGAAATCGATTCAGTAGCCGATAATTAACAAACTACTTACTATGCATTAATTTGTGTCTGTGAATCGGAAAAGGTACCATTTTAGGGATATAGAGTAGAGTAGAGTATTAGTACTGCCTTAATCTAGACGAAATAAGCTATAAAAAAGAGAATCAAGTCTCTAGGGACTACCAGCAATCTATGTTCAGAGCCGGATTAAGCCATGTATAGACCCCTAGGCACTGTAAGTTTCGGGGACCCTAACTTCTAGGCTTAACAAAAAAAATATATTTCTCTGACCGAGCCCATAGCCTTGTGCCTTTTTTGCCTTTAAGTTAATCCGGTACTGTCTATATTAATAAAAATCAATTGCCACATGTAAAAAGTTTATCACTTGAGAACGGCTCGAGCGATTTGGCGGTTTTATTTTTTATTGTGTTCGTAATTGTCAGGACAAGGTTTGTATAAAAAAAGGTTTTCGAGCTCGTAAAACCATGGGATACGGGTGTTCACCGATGCAGACGAAGTCGTGATCGGGCCACAGTTTTTAATAATTTCCAGAACATGAAATAGTCAAAATGACGTGTTGAGAAAACTGCGTTTCAAGTTTCTGGTCGTCAAAAACACACTTCTACTGCGAAGTTATGGTGTGGTTGGTATTAAACTAATTCGCAAACATCGAAGATTAACAAAAGCAGTGACTTGTCTCGGCAACATTGGTGGTTTTTAGGTTATTAAGTACAGTCTGCGCCCAGGGAGGAATATAATAGATGTAGTGGGAGGTATTAAGTGGAAAAATGTATTTATAAGTAAACGTCCTGTGCTCTTATGTATTTTCGTGTTAATGTTTTGTATAGTCATTACTTATTTGTTTCAGCTTTATTTGTAAACTAGCGGCTGCTCGCGGTTTCACCCGCGTGGTTCCCGTTCCCGTGGGAATATCGGGATAAAAACTACCCTATGTGTTAATTCAGGTTATAAACTATCTGTATGCCGAATTTCATCCAAATCAATTCAGCAGTTTTTACGTGAAAGAGTAACAAACATCCATCCATACTTACAAACTTTCGCGTTTATAAGGATAATAATAATATTTAGTAGGATTTTAAGGCAGGTATTGACAGAAGTAAGTAGTATGTGCAGACGCATGCACATCAAAACAGTCCAAAACTCACAAATTTCTTTAATAAATCATCAACCACAATTATGACATCTCCATAAAGTTCAAGGTCTATTGAAGAAACTACATAGTTTGTGATAGTCTTTTGTGTAGGCGTGTGCACGTTATCTTTAGAATATCCTATGCACTTTCCAAACGTGTAGAGAGCCTGTGCAATTTAAGTTTTAGAATACAATAGGAGAAAGTGACATTAAAAACCAGGATACAATAAAATGCTAACTATTCGTGTAATTATACACGTACCTAAGCGTACAATAAATTTTTAGGTTAATTTTATGTAATAGCTGGCTCGGTAATTAAAGAACATAGCTGCTTTTTAGGGTTCCGTACCCAAAGGGTAAAACGAGAACCCTATTACTAAGACTCTGTTGTCCATCCGTCCGTCCGTCTATCCATCTGTCCGTCTGTCCGTCTGTCAGTCTGTCCGTCTGTCCGTCTGTCCGTCTGTCCGTCTGTCCGTCCGTCCGTCTGTCCGTCTGTCCGTCTGTCCATCTGTCCGTCTGTCCGTCTGTCACCAGGCTGTATCTCATGAACCGTGATAGTTGGACAGTTGAAATTTCACAGATGATGTATTTCTGTTGCCGCTATAACAACTAATAAAAAACAGAATAAAATAAATATTTAAGGGGGCTCCCATACAACAGAAATGATTTTTTTGCCGTTTTTATAGATAATTCGCACGGGTGGACATTTTTTTAATATAGCCTATGTTACTCAGCGCTAATGTAGCATTCTAATGAAGAAAGAATTTTTAAAATCGGTTTAGAAGTTTTTTAGCTTATTCGTTGCAAACAAACATACATACATACATACATAGGTACATACATACATACATACATACATACATACATACATACATACATACATGCATACATACATACATACATACATACATACATACATACATACATACATACATACATAAATACATACATACATACATACATACATACATACATACATACATACATACAATGATACAAAGGTTTCCTCTTTTTATTATTAGTATTGATGGTACGGAACCCTTCGTGCGCGAGAACGACTCGCACTTGGCCGGTTTTTTTCAATTGAGATAGCTAGTACTCGGTGTTCCTAGTTTATCCACCTTTGTGGTCTAGCGGTAAGATTATCACTGGGCCTCAATTTTCGTGATTTTAAAATGTCAATCGTGACTTGGTGGCCTTTTATTACTAGTGAAATTCCCTACGGAACTGTCTCGACCGGGTTGTTGCTAGGATCTGGGAAGTGTGTGGACCCACTAAACCACTCGGTTCCCATTTTCACCAACGTAGGTATAATGTTGGAACTATATCAATTCATTGTTGCAACTGTTCTATATGAGTTTTTACAACTTAACGTTATAGGACTAAAATGCTTGATGTAATATGTGGGTAAAGTGTTTTGTTTCTCTTTGTATTATTACAAAGAGAATGGAATGTTCAAAGCCTTATGGCTTAAAACTAAAAAACTTAAGAAGGAACGTGCTCGAATAGAAAACACCACTTTCGTTCTAGCCACAGATCTACTATTAACAGTTCTATGGGACACTTATTTGCGGGTAATGCTCATGACCTAAACATAGTAGACAGCTGACGTACGAAGACCAAGGAGTCCAATTTCAATCTCGTAAATCAGTTACCCACCCACGGTATTGTCGCAATATCTGTTACAATTTTAATGGGCGAACTTGGTTCAAGTCCAAATGCCATAAATTCTTTTTATGGTCGATGCAACTGCGCCTGCAGCCAACATCTCATTGAATTATATCATTATAAATAAACAAACCGCGCGGTACAATGAAGGGGCTACGTTCGTCGTCGGCGGCGTCATGTCAAATCCGACGCAGCCGTGACACGGGCTATTTGCGACTGTTTAAAAAGTAGCACATTAAACTTGTTGGCTAATTAAATAAACTAATGTATAGGTGTTAAAAAGCATTTAAAAATTATTTAGGCTAGATCAGTACTTAGTAAATGGTCTACCAGTACATGGTTTAAGTACTTTACATCCCTTAAAATAATGTACTAGCGAAAACTTGTCACAATGAAGGTGATATTTACCCATCAATAGGATAAAATAAAGATGTAAAAACAATTACCTACATATAATATATATATATATATATATAGATAATAATATAATATATAGATATAATATATATATATTTACATCACACCTACTATTTGGCGACCGCTGAACAGAAAAATGCATTTAAAGTGGCAACCACCGACATTTGACGTCCTTTATACGGTCGCCACATTATTTTCCCAAAAAAATCACTCCAAATGATACTAGATGGCATTACTAGTCACATACCAATATTTTATCCTGACGTCAAATTTATTGGAAAGTGCCTGGACGTGCATAATTTAGTTCCGGCAGTTGACACTAGGTTCGTGTATACGGGCTGGTGTATTTACAACTTTTATGGAGTCGCCTAAACGCCTTCCAGTCGAAATCCCACTCCTTACATTTTAATCTGTGGCTGGCTCCTGGCTGAGTGCGCCAACGCGTTTGATTTCCCGTCTCTGCTGTTTACTGTTTGTTTACATCGAGTAGAATAGAGTATATTAAATAAATGTTATAGGTATCGTTTTCGTTTCCTTATTTACAGACTTTTTTGTGCCGTTTTCATCGTTGAATGGTAAGGAATTTGCTTTATTTTTCATTATATTCTACTAAATGACAACCGAAGATATTAATTTTTAATTTACTTTTATTTCATACTTTTTAAACTTTAAGTTGAATTGTGAATATTTTTTCGAAACGATTTTTTTTATTATAGTTCGACATATGACTTTAGAATGTAAAACATGTAAAATAGTTCCTGAAATCCAGGTGCTACTGATCTGGTCATCATTAGATCCATAAATGAGAACTGCACCATGAGCAAAATATTTTGCTCAAAGTCGAAGTTTCTATCTATAACAGTCGCCGAAATCCGGGCACCATTCATCTGGTCATTATTAAAACCTCAAAATTGTGGGTGTGAGAACTCCATCCACCATGAAACTAAACATTTTGCCTAAAGTTGAAGTTTCCATTTATAATAGTTGCTGAGATTCAGGCACCATTCAACTGGTCATCATCAGACCATCAAACTTGCTTGTGTGAGAACTGCACCATGAAACTAAACATTTTATTTTAAGTCGAAGTTTCTATCTCTTAAAGTTGCTTAGATCCAGGAGCTATTGATCAGGTCATCATCACTCTCCAAATTTTAGGTGTGGGATTTGCATCATGTAACTAAAAATTTGTGTTCAAACATGAAGCTTCTATCTGTAACAGTTCCTAAGATCCAGATGCTATTCATCTGATCATTAGCAGACCCTCAAGATAGTGGTAGTGAGAACTGCACTATGAAACTAAACACAAATAAGAAACACGAAGTTTGTAACTATAATAGTGACTGAGAGAGATCTCGAAGAGATTCGAGGCTGTGATTAATGCTGTAAATCTTGGAAACGGCTACACCGATTTTAGCCAAACATGGCTAGGAATCATCTCGTCTAAACACGCAATCATTATAAGAAAACCATATTTTCATCTGTCAATCTATTCTTGAGAGCGTCAAATTTTAACCATTCTTTATGCATATTTGCTTCATTTATCTGCTATATATCATGGGTTCTTGAAGGGTTAACGTGATGGTATATAGCTAAGAACCTTCTCTATTAGACATTCAATAACGTAAAGAAAACTGCATCTCAATCAGACAATCCGTTCTCCTGCTAGAAGCCCACAGACAAACACATAGAGAGACAGACTCACACGTCAAACACATCTCTCAATTGGTCAGAGGTTAAAAACAATACAATAGGTACACAATAATAGAAATAGAAATTAAGGTTTGTGCAACATTGGATTAATTTTGTTTGTAGTATTTAGATCTTCTTTACGGCTTTAACAAAATGATTACAAATATTTAAATAAGCACAAATACGTTTACACAAAGTTAACGAAATACTTAGTAAATTATTTTGTACTTTCAATGGTAGTTTAATCAGCTTCTCATCTCAGTCTCTATAATGGTAATTAAGAAACACAAGTCTCCCGGTCTATCTGACCGCCTTCATATACGATTTTTTTCATGCAGGTATCACTGTTTACTTTGTTTGATTAATGATTAAAGGTAATGATGTAAAATTTTGCGTTAAATAACTTACTATGGACACCATATCTTATACCCAATTGGAGGTAGCATGTTAGTTATTACAGTAAAGCTTAAAGTGCTTAGAAATAAATGTAGTAAATACTTTAAAAAAAGGGTTTGGTTTAAACGTTTAAATAGATGGTAGTCCCACTGCTGTAAAGTGAATAGAAATATACGTTCAGTATACAGGGACAGCAAATGTATGGTATAGTAGTTTGGTCGTCAAAAGTTCTGCAGAAAGAATACACAGTTGTATAAATTTATTTTTTGAATTACTGCATAAATGCTTTTTCTTAATAGTTCACGTTGCATTAACACTACAATTAAATGAACATTCGTACCTAGTGTTCTTTTACCATCAAGAGAAGTGGTGGTTACCAAACAGTTGCTGAATAAAAGGTCGCCAAATGTGTTCTGGGATTTAAATATATATATATATATATATATATATATATATATAGATAAGTATATCATTATGTACAAAGACATTCAGTTCATTAACTATTTTAATAATTTGAAAAAAGATTATTCAAATAAGTAGTGAACAGATTAGATATTTAAATAAATAAAAATGTTGTAGTATTCTAGACGCGTCTTCGCAATTATTTAATAGAATAATAATAATGAATTCGGTTACTGACTAGATTTCAATGCACATGTAGAACATTTATTACTTACTTGTCTACTACCAACACCAGCCGTCACGTCATCCATTATACGACCGGACATAATGAACAAGTAATTGGATAATAAAAGACAAAACTAGTGCGTTAATGTCATTTTAGGATCTCTGTGCAGAAGTAATGGCTGATTTGCACAGGGTAATATTATACATAGTCTAGTAGTCTGGAGCAGTATTAACTCGCGCTACTTTGATGCTATTAGTAATATTTGGCGAGCTTACACAAAGTACGTGTTGACTAAAAAAATATACTAACAAGTACCAGGTAAGCACAGTTTTTTTTATACATAGCTCGGCAAATGATTTCACTCCACCTGATGTTAAGTGTCAACGGAGTCCAGACGCAAGGAGAACTGGTGCAGCCTTAGATCATGGTTTAATGCTCTAAGGGTGCACCGTAAAAACAACGCAGCATCAGTCACCCTCACCCTGCCGGCCCACAAGGTGCCTCTTCACGCCTCGTTTGAAGGAATGTCATAGGAAGGAGGGAAAACGTGTGCTGGTAGACTATTCCATCTATTGGAAGTGCGACAAAGAAACGACAAGTCAACAAATTTCTTTATGCGCGATGTAATGTTGCAGACAGTACAGCGGTGACTCCGGAGAGCAGCACGCATACTCCTATGGCGGAAGGGAGAAGGTGGGATAAGTTCAAAGAGTTCTTCTAAGTACTCGCCGTGGTATTAGCGGTAGAAGACGCTGAGTGACGCTATAGCTCTAGGAAATTGCAGGGGCTCGAGAGTATTAGTGACCTCTGCGTTGCCGATAATGCATATAGCCCGCCGCTGCAATCTGTCCAAGGCATCGAGAAGGTTCTTTGCGGAACCGTCCCAGAGGTGCGAGCAATACTCCACGCAAGATCGCGCCTGTGTCTTGTAAAAAAGGCACAACTGATCTGGCGTGAAGAATCGTCGCACCCTGTTCAGGACACCGAGTTTACGTGACGCTGTTTTTATCACGGCTTAGTCCCTCTGGTTCAGATCGCAGCGAATCTCCGCATACCGAGCATGTTAATACTGCTCTGCAGGCAAGCCGAGTGATGTGCCTAGAAGAGAGGGAAGGGGTAGGAATGGCGACTTTTTTGCCCTGGATGCGCATACCTGTGTTTTCTTGGCATTGAACTCAACAACAAGATTATTGGACCATTTAGATAAGAGGTCCAATACCCAATTGAACTCAATGACAAGATTTACTCGTTTCTCTTCAGCCTCGACCTGCCTATCCGCTGGGTGACCGTTATACCTACCCACCGTGCACTGTACTATCATCTGCATAGCAATGAAAATTTCCAAGTGTGGGGGATAGAACGGACCCCTGAGGGACATCAGCGTTCACTGACATGAACCGCGAAGCGAATCCGTCTGAGAGTACTCTGATTCTACGCTGATGTAGAAAGCCAGCGATCCAGTTACAGAACTGAGCAGGCAGACCTTATGCCGGGAGCTTGGAGAGAAGGGCTTTGTGCCAGCCAGATCCGATTAAAAGCCTTGGCTATGTCAAGGCTAACAGCCACCGACTCGCCACGCTTATCAATAGCCTCAGCCCAGAGATGTGTAACGAAAGCTAGAAGATCACCCGTTGACCGTTTCGGCCGAAACCTGTATTGGCGATCGTTAATTAAGGGATGTTCTAGTTAGCGGATAAGCTGTTTGTTTAGAATCCGCTCCATGACTTTACACAAAACTAAAGTAACGGCTATTGGGCGGTAGTTAGTCGGATCTGACCGATCTCCTTTTTTCGGAACCGGTTGCACATTAGCATCTCACCAAGATTTCGGCACACAACCTGAAGAAAGCGAGAGACGGTAAAGACGAGTTAACACGGGGGACAACTCCGCTGCACACATGTATAAAACTATTGCTGGGATGCCATCAGGGCCATTAGCTTTCCGAACATCGATTGACTGTAGCTCCGCACGTACATCACACTGCCTGATTTTAATATCAGGCATTGTGTGGCCCTGGCCACAGTGACTAGTGTCAATAACAAGCCAAAAGTAAATCAGTAATTAATCAGACTTAAGTCTCACATTGGGACTGATTTGGGTATCATATATTTATTTAACGCCTCTTTTGATGCATAGCTCGGGTTTGTGATCACTTCGACGGGTCCCAAGAACAAAGTCGTATCTTCAGAATTATCGTATGCAATACAAAGCATATAAGTGTTTGTTCTGCGGGACCGTCGACTTATCCACATCTGGCAAGCCATTAAATTGTACTAATGATGGCGAACTCCGCCCAGCAGGTACTCTCTTAGATGGGATTCAAACTCACTACCCTTCCAATACAAGCGACTTTATACTATCCCAATTGATCCCGATCCAATCCGAAACCCTCGGATAACCTAGTAGGGAGCGGGGTTACGCACTAGTACGTGATGCCATTTCCTCTAGAAAACCGCACGACGACTTTAGGTTTCTCATCGGACCCAAAAAAGTACGGTAACGCTGAAAAAGCCTGAGACAATCAGCAAACCGACAAGAAACTCAGCAACTGTACAGCTTTTCTCCCTTACAGCGACATAAATATTGGAAACTACCCTATCTTAAAAGGACACTTTCCATCACAAATAAAAACACAAAATAAGGACAGTCACAACATGTAAAAGAAACACAAAAAAAGAAAAAATAAATAAATTAAATATTTAAGTTTGCAAAAACATAATTTACCAGTTTAATTTTTTACTTTAGATATTGGTTATCTTGACGAAATTTTTAAATGCTTGTTACATTATTAGCTAACATTGTTTCATCAATGCTTAGGTAATAAATAATACACCGCGAACATCCGAAAAAAAAAGTTTTACTAAATATTTAATGTTAATTTTACTACACCATATACTTTTCTTTATATTTTATTATCGATTTTAGTAAAACGTTGTAAATGCGAAATAACAAATTGCATTAGATGTGCACCATAAGATTCAGATAACAATAGTTTGCGTAACGCAAATGCAGTAAGTTAAGTTATGCAAAAAGAGTTTAACTTACTATAAGTACCACTTACAATTTGTAATAAAAATTGCAAACATTTTTTACGACATGTGAACCAGCCGGGTGTGAATAAAACTTGGAACATTCATTTCAAAATGGCTTAACGCAACCGTATCATTAATTTATGGTCCTTTGAACTAGCTTCGTGCAAATTTCATGGATCTGTAAAGATGTTATAAATCCATAAATTGTTTAACAGTAAAATCAATTTCACTTCGAAGTGAAAATTGATTTTACTGTTTTTGATTTTGTGTAACAAATATGTAAACCTATAAATATGTATTTATTGAGAGACCGTTTTGAATAACCGTTCAATAGGCACAGCATGTAGTAATTTTTATTGCTTATTTTAATCCCTTTAATTTTTAATCTTATCCCAAGTGATTAGAGTTTAATATAATATGGGAGCATCTCCATAACAGGCCTCCTATTGCTATATAAAGGGTTTTAGGGTCTTTGACATTTGACTTTGGTTGAAAACGACAGGTATAAATAAGTACTTACCTGCTTAGATATTTTAAAGTACGTTGAAGGTCAAAGTATGTTTCGACTGAGCAGTTGAAACATGTTATGTTTTATATTGTAATGTATGCAAGAGTACAAGAGCACCCAATGTCTGCATTTTCGCCATGCTCAATCAACAGTGTCGAGCGTGAACCTAGCCGGGGACCTATTAGGACAGCCGAATGTCGACAGCGACGTTCGACGTGTGAGCACTATATTATCTAAAGCTAAACTAGTATCGCGTGCTTTTCTCTGAACTGTTTAATTATACTCTGACTCTATAAGGAACTAGCAAAAATGTGTAGAACACTAACAGCACAACCAGCAAATTAAATAGAATGATTATTGTATGGGATTGATATAAACGCCATATAAACGTATCGTTGACTTATTTATGTCAATCCCGTACAATAATCATTAAATTTGATTTATTTTCTAATAGCGTTTTGCCAGGGTAGTAACACTAAAGTTATTTAAAGACCACTCTTGACTCGTATAGTTTTTCTATACCTACTCATTATAAAGTATGTATGTAAGAAACGCAGCAAATGGCATGAGATGGTCTGCCTACCCCTAGTGGAGACAGGCGTTAAGGTATATATGTATGTATGTAGGTATTAGAGGAAGTATTTATAAATTATAACGTTTTGCATAACAGTGAAATTGTCTCCCAACACACACACGCGGTTCGCTAAAGGCAAAGATCATTCGTCACGCGAGCTGAACGCATTAGGTACCTACTTATACCAATAAAATTGGCACACTGCAGCTGCGGGCAGAAACAAGTGAAAAAAAGGGAGGCTTTTGCCCTGCAGTGGGATAAAATGGGCTTTAATTATAACAATTTACTATACTATATATAGTACCACAGCACTGGACTAGTAGGACTGCAGCATGCGCTCTACCTATAGGTAGAGCGCATGCTGCAGTCGACGAAAACCTAGACAGAATACCTAGACCTACCTACGTAAGTTTATGCGTGGTTGAATCTTCAATGGGTGTTCGCGAAAACAACCGGTAGTTTGTCGACAAAGGAGAATGACCAATACCAGGCAATTTTTTTCTTAGCTTGCGTCTATACCATTTATGCATCAAAAAAACCTCCATAATTATATTTATTATTTAAAAATTCAGTATGAAGAATGCGGGGTTTCAAAATTAGCTGTATACCTGAAGCAAAAACTTTGTACCCCTTTTTACGAAAATACGGAGGAGTATAAAATTTCGCACACTTATAGTTTTTATAAAGAAGGAGTACAGAATGTCAATATATTTTTTAAATTATGCATAAAAATACATTAAATCAATAAAACAAACATTACACACTATTATTTTCTTGTGTTATGGCTTCTGTAGTGTCTTCCAACACACATAATTCCGCCAATGTCAAGTGATTAACGAGACACGTTATAATTTTGAATATTGGTCGGTAGAAGTAAAAAATTTATTGGCCGGTAGAAGATATGAATTAAAACTTGGTGAATTGAGTTTCTAATCTACTGAGTAGACAGCACCTAAAACAAAACACAACACATATAAAGACATCACAACACAGTTAAAAGGGAGGTTCTAATAACGCCTAAATATATTATTTTCAAAAATGGAAGAGGAGCGGCCAAAATCTGTCAATGCCAATCCAAACTCACATTCTACCTTTTTTAATATTTTCTTGCTTAGGATACAATCCGTGCAGCCTTAATAAAATTACGGTCGAATTTCGACCACTGGGCGACCACTAGTTATAAGTAAATGCTGAACTGATTATTAAAGTGAATATGATCATAGACTAGAGTCTATTCTATGGTCCGCTAAACATTCTTCAAATTCATTGGTGTTATAACATTGATTGCCGAGAATAATATTATTGTTTCTATTTTTGATCAAGTTATTCTATTCTTCTCGTATTTACTCATCTATTTCTTAAAGATGCATTGGTTAAGTATACTTATGAAAGTATTTAAATAAATTCATAATAAAAAAACTGATACCTACATTTACTTTCTTTATACATTTTAAATAAATTATTCTTGACAAATTAATACAGTTGTCATAACCTTAAAATACCTGCTAAAAATAAAATTGCTACAAATTCCCGTTTAAATTAAACTGAATTTTTCTCTTAATAAACCAGGATCAATTTTGCATAGTTACGCAAAATTAACCTAACTTCCATAGTAAAATGGTCATTCTCCTTTGCGCAAAATCATCGCATTTGTCAAGTTAATTTTTTTAGCACTTTTTTACTATTAACTCTTTATTTAGCCAATTACCAATGATGACAGCATAGTACCTACCCATAGTACTCAGATGGAATACGAATTATACGGATATTGATTTCAAACATGAAGGCACATCTTTAGAAGAAGTTAATTACATAAGAATTATTTTAGGTAAGTACCTAATTGTTTACTTTTTTTACACAAAGAATTCAGCGAGTTATTTACACATACCTACTCGTAGCTATCCAGGACGAAAACGTCTTTAATAGCTATCAATCTATGATACATTAAATTCTTGTGCCAAGTAATCGTAACATAAAATAAAATAAAACGTTGAAATAAAAATGTATTTCTTTAAAAAAAAAAAACAAATGTTGAAAAAATTTCCACGAGCAGGGTTTGAACCTGCACCCTTCTGACATACCGGGTCAGGTGCTCTTCCAATTTAGCTATCGTGGTTCTAACCAGCCCGCCGAAATTATTCAACACTATTTACTTTTTACTTTGAAAGCCAAAGGCGCCCATTCAATGTTAACAACTACCGTCATTAACATCCGATCATAATACTTTTACAAATACTAAAGATCAGTTAAGAAGTAGGCAAGCTATTTATAAATGTTTATATAATTTTTAACTCAAATTTTGTTGCGAACAAATTACAAAAACACAAATCCCCCAAACCCTGCTCGTGGAAATTTTTTCAACATTTGTGTTTTTGTAATTTGTTCGCAACAAAATTTGCGTTAAAAATTATATAAACATTTATGTATTTCTTTAGTCACGAGTTGCATCCCAACATGTTCAGTACCTATCTATAGATAGGTCTAACTAGTTAGTACCTAGTGATTTAGTGCACATTATGTTTATTAAAAATATCGTAATCACTACCTCCAGCAGAAAATTGCTTAAATGTACAAGCTCAAGTCTAATTACCGAGGATGTGAGCTATTGTTTTGTTTATTACTATGTTGAGAAACTATTTAATTTTTGCCTACGCGACTGATAACATGGAATGGCTGCATGGCTCTACAGCTAAAAAAATATAGTTTTTTACAAAAATGTCATAATTCATATTCATGTTTATTTAATTACTTTAACTTTGTAACATAGGTTTATGCCATCAATTGTTGTTTTTAATCGTTTTTGTTGTATTACCTACTAGTGTTCATAAATTATGAAAAACTATAGGGGTACCTTCATAATATCGATCTTTCGTGCGTTCCATAAAATAAGATTTGTAATCAGGCCGGGAAATCGTACACATTACTTTTCTTAGCCTCACCTTGATCACGTGTCGCTTCATGTCGTTCGATGTCGATCGATGTCTTAGTCTTTGGAAGCCCCCACGACCCCACTAGCTGAGGTTTTAGAATATAAACGCATTTTCAGGTTTAACGCTCTCGACATCCGACTGGAATACCCCAGTGTGATACTGACCCTTAAAATCTACGCATTTTGTTAGTTTTTTGAAAATCCGGACAGTAGTATCTAACGCCCATATTCCCGGTTACAATAAAGGCTATCTAAAGGCAACAAACACTCTCTAAATAAAAAGAGATTGTGTACTGTTTATAAATAAATAATATCACACAACACAAAGAGACAATGCAACTGCTACCAACAACACGATAACAATATCTATACAGGGCCATTGACTTTTTACTTTTACTGTCAAGAGCTAATTCCGTATTGGTATGCAAACCAAATAGGTATAGTGTGAAATGGGGCACGACCAACCTACTAGGAGTCTTTAGATAGTAGGAGAGTATTCTGGAAAAAATAACTAGTAGTGCAAGAATCTCCCCTAACAAGACTTGTGGTGAGAAACGAATCCTTAAATTTGCTGGCGAGATTTCATCACATCAAAAAGGCGGTCGGTTAGAACTGGGTGCGCAACGCCTTAAGTAGAGATGCTAAGCCCGGTGAAGCTGAAAATGCCGACTGAGGCAATAACATCGATGTATTCTAAATCGATGGGCAATAAGCAAAATCTCCAAAAAAACCGCATAGCACAATTTATAAAGAAGGCCTTCACCAAAATGGTCGGAGAAGGAAGGAACGACGAAATAGAGTATTCTGAAGGAAGGAAGAAAAAAGTTTTCGTTTAACTTCACCCAAGCTCTTGAATTGTATTCTTTGTTGTTGTATTCCTGTCGTAGGAATAAGCAATTCCGAAAGTTCCACACTTTTCGTGGTAGGTAGTAGATACTTTAAGTATAATACGTTACTCCTATTTCTAAAGCTGAGTATAAATTAATAATAATCTTTACTAATCCTTTTCGTACACGCCACAAAATGTCTTTATCTACACTAATGTTGTAACATTCTACTTATGTTTCCAATACTTGACTTATAATTACTACTGTTATAGCGCAGACAACAAAACACTCAATTTAAGCAATTTCACATGATGGTATAATATCCACATCGATATCGTAAAACGTCATTATAACATCAATAAAACGCGACCAATTAACCTGGCGAGCCTTATGTCAAAATCCTCATACAAGTTGTATAAAATTTTGATATTAGGCTGGCTTTTGAAAACAGTTGGGTTATACGTGAAAACTTCGTCGAAACTACTAAACTTACATACACAAAACTCTTTGGTAAGATCTTGTGCCAATTAAATAAAAAAAGAACAGCGCGCGCTCGCTCCTGATTGGCCCTGCGCGCGCAGTTGCGCTCTCATTGGTTAGATTTTAATGGCGGCAAGTTCACTGTGACAATACACGTACGCGTGAATTTAATGTTTCGCAATGTGTTTTGTTTTTAAAATACAAATTAAAAGTTAAAAATGGACAGCGATGATGATATTTGTACGCCTCCGGATATTCTAGAATTGGCAACAAAAGTAACTCACAATCTTTTGCCAGAAAAATCTAGAAAATTATATGAAAAAGAATATTATAACTTTTTGGCATGGAAGATCGAAAAGAAAACTACATCATTTTCTGAAAATGTCATTCTTGTGTATCTCAAAGACCTCTCCGACAAATTCAAGCCATCTTCTATGTGGGCTAAATATTCTATGCTCTAGTCCACACTGAGTATCTACAACAATATTGATATCACGAAGTATTCAAAAGTCATAGCGTTCCTGAAACGCAGTTCAGAAGGACACAAGGAAAAAAGTCCTTGACGTTTACATCAGGTCAAATAAAGATGTTCCTGAAAGATTCACCAGATATTTTGTATCTTTTTGAAAAGGTAAGTGTATTTTAGTTCTGTTATTTAATCTACCTAGTACTTACGTACTACACACGCAAGTTATCTAGACACTCCGTTTAAGCGCTTTGTGTATAAATTAGGTAGTAGGTACCTACACTTTACTACTTCATAAATCATAGTTTTTGCCTTGGCTATGTACCTCAAGCTTATTATATCGTTTATTGTTGCACAGGTTGCACTAATCTTCGGCATAATGGGGGCATGCCGAAGGCAAGAGCTATACAACATCCAGTTCGATAAAGTCTCTAACATAGACGACAGTACAATCATGGTGAAAGTTTCGAAAACAAAAACGAAAATAGATCGTTCTTTCGTTGTGACGGGCAACTGCTATGCCGTATGTAAAAAATACATGGAACTTCGACCCACCCCCTGTCGAAACCCTCCCTTTTTCTTGAGCTATAGATCGGAGAAGTGCGTCGATCAAAGAACTGAATAAATTTGGTGCTCTGGGAAAAACTATCGCAAGTTTTTTGAATCTGCCTAACCCAGCGTTGTACACGGGGCATTGCTTCCGGCGCACCTCGGCGACCCTTCTCATAGATAGCAGTGGTGATTTGACCGCACTGAAACGACACGGGGGGTGGAAGTCTTCTACTGTGGCTGAAAGCTACATTGATGAGTCTTTAATGAATAAAATTCAAGTCTCAAATACGATCTTGAACAGTATAGAAAACAAGACGAATGAAGTAATTATAAATATTCCAACTCCATCTACGAGCTTTACTGCATGCCCCAGAACCGCTACAGCTGCTGGATCAATAATTAACGTTAACTTTCAAAATTGTTCCATCCAAAATTTGAACAATTATTATAAATAAACTATTGTCAGCTTTTACTCTTGTTGTTTGACTAATTGCATTATTGAAGATAAAGTAGTGTATACAACTGCATATAACACGGGTATTAAAACACTCGTTACTATTATGAAACTCGCTGCGCTCGTTTCATAAACTCACACTCGTGTTTTAATACCCTTCATTATATGACAGTTGCATAAACTACTATTGATTCATTCTTACCCATGTCGTTATAGAAGACACTAATTATTAGGTACGTTTGAATAATAAAAGCAAAGCAAGTCTTCAAGACATGCCACTGTCATCATTGCATAATTAAATTGTTTGTACTGAAATTTGTAGCGTACGGCGTACCTATGCCACCTTAGTTCTTTTCTTTGGAAGGAGTTCGCTAATGCCCTCAGAGTGCCTCTCCAGCGTCACCGGATTTTTATAGGGGTGGCGAGAAACTTAAGGGTTCAAGTAGGGTTGCCAACTATTTTTCAGGAAATTAAAGTAAATCTCTCACTAACTAGTATAAAAAAAAGGATTTGAAGAAAAATAAAGTATTTTCCAAATTTATTTATTTAAGCGTTGCGTTTCGTTTCACTTCACCTGAGTCTGAGTATCATTCAGTAGTTCAGAAATTAAGTCAACAGAAATATTTCGTTCAAACCCACGCATTAGTCGGAAATAAAGTATTTTCAATACTTTATTTTTATTAAAAATAATAAAGTATAGGGATGGAAAATAACGTAGGATACGTTATTTTAAAGTATGGTTGGCAACCCTATCCTCAAGCCGTATGGTTCAAACATCGTTAGAGGATTTTTATAAGGAATGGTATCACGCCAGCATGTCCCTTTTCCCTACTTACTTTTCCGAGGGGATCGGATCGGGAGTGGAACAACCTCAGGGTGCCTCTAAAGGCTAGAACCTCGGCTCGGGTTGACCGGGTCGTGGGGGGTAGAAGACACTTATTACAACGTTTGAATAGTAAATAAAGCAAATCTAGTTTTATATGCAGTGTCATCTTTGCATAAATAAATATTTATATAACAATTTTATATATATACAATTTTTACATATTTATTTCATTTTAGTTATTTGTTGCAGTTCAATTATATATGTGTTTGATTATCTTATATTATGGTTGCCTTAATATTCAATACTGCTAGTAAGTTGAGACTTTTATTAGGACCAGTGGTCGCCCAGTGGTCGAAATTCGTAATTTTATTAAGGCTGCACGAATTGTATCCCAAGCAATGAAAAATTAAAAAAGATAGAATGTGAGTTTGGATTGGCATTAACAGATTTCGGCCGCTCCTCTTCCATTTTTGAAACTTTTGAAAAAAGTATTTAAGCGTGTGTGTCAAATACATGGTAGGTAGTGTGTGTAATGTTTGAATTATTGATTTAATGTATTTTTTATGCATAATATTTAAAAAAAATATTAACATTCTGTACTCTTTCTCTATATAAACTATAAGTGTGCGTTTCATACTCCTCCGGCCGCGCAATTTTCGTAAAAAAGGGTACAAAGTTTTTGTTTCACGTATTAATTTATAGATTATTCTTAATGTGTGATATTTTAACGTACTTTTAGGGATTTTGTACACCTGTTAGGATTCCAACTTCATAATTTTTGTAATAATGGGGAGTTTTAGTACTCTACATTACATTATTACATTACATTATTACATTATTACATTACAGTACATTTTTACTATAATAATAAAGGTTTTTCTAAGATCTTGACTTCAGTAGTTAGGAGCAAAAAATAGATTATCTTAGTTGATGTAGTAGATATCTATCTATACATATAATAAAGCTAAAGATGGTCGAAAGTCTGTAGGCATGGAAGGTAGGTATTCAAAGAAAAGTTGGCTAGGGATAGGTACTTAGAATCGATAACAGAACACGTTCCAACAGTTTTTTGAATGTTTGTCTGTTTATCTGTTTGTCTGTTTATTTGACCGTGCTTCTCGTGAAAATGGCTGAACGGATTTAGATGAAACTTTGCACATAGACAGACCATGACCCTGACTTAGGATATAGGATTAAGTAGGATACTTTTTATCCCGGTGACAGTCACGGTCGACATCTAGTTAAATAATAAGCGTTAAAGTATGTACGTCAAAAGCTCACACAATAAAAATAATATAATTTAATTTAATGCTCAACCGGGTTCGTGTAAGGACCAAAACTATATTAAAACACCGGTGTAATGGTTATAACTACCCACATAAAAGTTCTTTAATTGTATATGATTTATGGTTTAAATATCTTTTTCAAAAACCCCAAGAAGGTTTGATTTTAAAATTATTTGGGATTAAATTATAGATTGGTGCCAGGAATCCAGCGCAAGTCATTTCATCCCTGGGCAACAATTAGCCCGAAGTAGAGCAATCTCCTTAAAAATAATCTTTTTCACTTCTCATGCTCGTAAAGTTGTTCTTTATGTCGAGAGAAGGCTGCATAAAATGGGCTTTTATGCTCTTGTAAAATTAAGAAAAATTGAGTGCCGGGAAGTTTTTCGGGGAGAATTATTCGTCATTTATTTACATTTTAAAAATTAATTCAATTTTTTTGTATAGGTATATGCTTAATCATTGTTTTATTTCCTTGCAATCAAAGTGAAAAGCAGAGTGTAACACTCGAGTATAAAACCTATTTTACCCTCGACGTGACTATCCTATCCACCCTCGCCGTATCGGCTGGCTTTATGCACGTCTCGGGTAAAATGGCTCGTTTTATGCTCTTGTTGTACAATCTACTATTTTACTGTATTGAAAGACCGTACCGAAAAATACTTAGCTTCAAAAAAAAATATTCAAAGAAACTGAGTTTGACAGACTTGCCCTTCCATCCCCTATTTAGTTTTTATTGTGATAGGTTGAATTAAATAAAAAATAAAATATTTTAAAGCAAAGCTACCATCTAAAACCACCGCGTGCCGCTGCCGACATACTGTTTCGCAATTTGGCTTAAACTTTTATTAAGAATCATCAAATCTGCTGGACATAGGCCTCTATCAAGAATGTATAAGGTTTATTATATCAAAAGTAAATTCAAAAATAAAATACAAAAGAGGGATTCTTTTTCTTCTACCTACGTATCCGATCCGATCCGAACCCTTCGGAGAATATAGTAGGGCATGTGGACACGCACTAGTGCGTGATGCCGTTCCCTCTAGAAAACCTCCGAAGGTGATTCGTTTCACACGGCTTCAGGAACCCTTTAAGTTTCTCGCCGCCCAAACAAGCCCGGTGAAGCTGAAAATGCCGTTTGAGGCAATCTTGCTGATTGCCTCAAACGGCAACTCTCAAAAAAAAGTAACTGTCGACAGTAAATATTTGATGATTCAGAAATTATTTTTATAAACAGGTAAACGACCTCTTTTCAATTCTATAGGCTTTCACGGAAATTAATATTTGTATTAGCAAACACGTTTCCTTCGTAACATACCTACGTATTTAGTTTATGTTAAATTCGTAGTAGGTACGTCAATCAACTTTCAGGTAGACAAAGATTATGTAAACATAAAGTGACTTTTGACATGTGTGTTTTAACACACAGGAATATTGTAAATGTTCCGTAATCATATTAAAAGTTATGTACTTACACGCATGTAGAGTTAAGCCTTTATCCATCGTTCAATAGAAAAAATATGAAATAATTCTGTGTTTGTTTTTTATATAGCAATAAATATAATAGCTTTGACTGTGAATCTAGCATTTTAATGTAGAAACGAATAAGAAACCATTTTGATAAAAAAAGGTAAGTTATGTATTAGTGTACTGGTACCGCAATGCGCAATTCTTTAAAGTTTCCACAATACTAGACCTTTTAATAGAGAATTTCACCAGAAGGTTTATAAATCATAAATATTTTATTATTAGCATTGTTTGTTATTAATTATCTACATCAAATAATTACTCTACAACTAAAACTAGTGGTGGCCAAATGGTCCAAATTCAACCGTATTTAACAAAATGTTTATACAATGTACTTATTTGTAACACATATACATAAATATTCATCATCAGCTCATTTTATGTTACCACAGACCAACGACTTTACATGCCTTCCAAAGCACGGAGGAAGTCGAGAATAATAAATTCTAAATATTATTTTTAGCCTTCTCCTTCTCCATTAAACTTTAACTATACTTATTCTAACACTCGTCAAGAGGCGCGAAATTTTCTCTTCACGTAATAACGTGTTTATGATAAGTGTGGTAATAACTAAAAGACCCAAAGTGTATCCGATCTGGATCTTGTATGCAGATTGCAGTGACATAATAAAAAAAAGACAATTATTAACTTTGACAAAGGCCGGTCATCGGATGGGTGACCAAAAAATTTATCCTCTCGAGCTCTTCCGTGCTTCGGAAGGCACGTGCCTGTCTGATCTGTTTAGCCTATGATCTGTTTTGACAAGTAAATGTTGTTGTTGTTGTATTTAGAAATTAGAAAGAGCTTAGAAAATTAATTAATTTATCTAAGTTAAAGTTATGGGCATGCGTTTAATACAATTTCTTAATTTACTAGCGGAGATGTTTGAGCTGTGGTTGTTTTTTTTTATAAACCAATGAAACAAACAAAAAATAACATTAATAATTATTAAATAAAAACATAAGTATCTAGCTAAATTTAATGTTAAGGATGGTAGACTGATGTGAGAAATATATAATAAAAGGCGCTGATCAGAATGAAATGGAATAAACGATCAGTATGGTAACTTATAAATCTTTTAATAGGAAAAAAAGACAAGAGTCAAATACAAAACCGATACAAAACCAAAACGAAAAAGAACTCAATTACATCAGCTCAAACAATTCAAAAATGTCAATCAAATAAGAAGAAACATTAAAAATAAATATGTAACGAAATCGTTCGTTACATATTACCTATTTTTTTTGATTCTAAAAATAATATAAAACCAAAAATAGTTTAAAACATTGATTTAAATACTATTACTAAATAGTTACCAGTATTAATAACATTTTAATTTAAGGTTGGGTTGGATATAAAAAATATAATAAAGCTGTTGAAAAATACAAAGAACTGCTTTA
Organism: Eudonia lacustrata; assembly: GCA_947562085.1. Taxonomy (NCBI): domain Eukaryota; kingdom Metazoa; phylum Arthropoda; class Insecta; order Lepidoptera; family Crambidae; genus Eudonia; species Eudonia lacustrata. Next base: position 9,597,605 of record OX387315.1, on the reverse strand, counting down.
TATTTGTGCAAAATTGGACAGAGAAACTTATGTTTCGGTTAGTCGCTTAGATGGAAGAGTTGTCGCCTGAATCCCGAAAGGTCGTGGGTCCTACCTGAGCCATTCGTCTAATTCAATTTCAATTGCTAAATTTCACATAATTGCTGTTTTATTTTAAACAATAATGTGCTTTAAATTATTATAATATCCCTGTTAATCCCTCCAGAAAGCAATTACCCTTGTACTCAGAGCCGGATAAAGCCATGTGCGAGTATAATAGTATTAGGCCCCTAGGCACTGCATATTTCGGGGGCCCTATCTTCTAGGCTTAGCAAAAACATACTTTTTTCCTCTGACCGAAAGGTTCCTAGCCGACGCGGGGCCCATAAGCACGTGCCTTTTTTGCCTTTAGGTTAATCCGTACCGGATTGCTTGCGCTATATTGTCAGTACGAGTAGTATTACGTACGTGGCTATCGAGATTTAACCACAACTTCTCGTATTTAACCAAACCGGCGAAGCTTTTTAATATTATCCTGCACTCCTCTTTCGATCATTGAACCTACAGATAGCTATGTATATAAAACATGCAACATCAGTGCCGGTTAAAATTAACATAACAATCATCGGACCTATAGATGTAGCTATAATATATAAATATTTTAAATATCGTTCCTACCCTACTATGAGACAAAACATCCATGGAAGTAAAGGGTTTGAGGATGTTTTAAAATCAAACAATTTAAGTTGGAAACATCTCTAATGAGCACAGATTAGGTACTTAATAGTTGAGCCTATCACGTCATTTGAAGCTCGCTTACAAAAATGTTGTTATGTTTAAAAGTTCTAATATGTAGTGCATAAATCAATATAGGTACCTACCTAGTACTTACCTACAAAAAAAAATATATTTAGATAATATTGGTTTACTGATTTGCTTAAACTTTATATTTTACCAAGGTATGTGTATGCTTTTCTAAGTTGTACACACGCCTGCACATTAACTTACCACAAACTGTCAAATTTCTTCAATAGACTTTGAACTTTATTACTAAATATATGGTTGAAAATGCATTGAAGAAATTTTACGGTTTTGTAAAGGTCGATGTGCAGGCGTCTGTACATAAAAAAAATGGTAGCGGGCTCTAAGTTACTTTGGAAAAAATCGCATAATTCCAAGAAACAACTTTTCCTAGATTTTAAGACTACAGTGAAGTACTTACTTTAAAGCGTTAATACAACAATAAAATGTCTACTTATGTATGTATGTACTTAAAAGATTATATATCTCTCGTTAACTTTCGCTCTCTTGTCACAAATCAAGAGACTTGCTAATCTTGTTTAATCTCTATACTTATAGTTGAACAAGTAAAAGCTATGTTAGTTCTGTTTTTAGCCATTTTATTATTTACATAATACTACTTACATAAATAATATTTTAGTAAAAATCTGCTAAGTGGATAAAAAAATAGTTTTGATATCTCAACATGAAATAACTTTGAAATTACTTGTAAGCAGGTCCATATACTTGCAGAACTATCTAGATTAAAAAATCAACATAATCATGTGAGAAGGGATCTAAAAAAAGAAAACATTCCGTACCTTGCAAAAGGGTGAGCGCAAAAAATGATGATATCGTTAATTGCATCACTGTCACTTTATTAAAACCTTTTTTTTTAAACAATAGCTCTATCGTCTTATTGGCACCGTTTTCTCGTTTGCTTTTAGTTAATATTATTATCAAATAGCATTTTATGTAATAAAATTACGTGCGTAAAATCGCGTCGCTTGCATGTGCTAGGAGCGCGGGTACGCAGCGCTTGGCATTTAGGAGACAACTGTCTGCCTACACCAGGCGTTCTCACTTATAACAGTTATGACGACCCCTGCCGCCAACGAAAGGACGTCAGCTGTTTTCAGTGTTAAGTTTTCCGGACTATAAAATGTATGAAGAGGGCCTCAATGACGGGGAGGAAGTGCGGGCCACTCAATATACGCCATTTCTAGGAAGTAATTTTCAATATGTCACACAAACTACGTCATAGAGAATGTTTGTATTTATAATTATTGCATTGTGATCATCCTTATTTTATGATGTGCATTTCTACATGGTGAGTTTTGAGGATAACACTGCGACTACTTGTGTCCCATAAATTAAAAACGTAGCCTCAAGTTTTGGGATGCCCGAACATCGAAAATGCATTTTTTCGAAAAAAATATTTTAACTGTAAACTGAACCTTTCGACTTAACTAAAATTAACCGGCGAAATGCAAGTCGGACTCGTGTAGTTAAAATCATTTAAAAAAATAACAACCACTGCTTTTCTTAGCCACCGCTTTTTTTAGGAGACCGACGATATTACTCCCTTTCTCTAAAGTAGCAGGTAGAAGGTAGGAGTAGAAGCAGTTAGTAAGCGTTAAGGTTAAAGTCGTCTGGTGTATTTAAAGAAGGTACCATTTAGAAACTAAGTTCATTAATTTGCCATTCGATCACGTTAACGTAAACGAGAATTCGTAACAAAATTGCATAGCAAGGAGTTTGCATTAGTATAGCAATGTATTCTCATTTACATTATGAATAAAGCTCAAGCTTTAAGTTATTAATGTAATTAAATTTTTGTTTGTTAGCATAGTATTATTTACAATTAATTAGTCCCGCATACTTGTTTATTACACCACAGCTAGGGTTGGCTGGAAGAGATCTCTTCTAGAGATAAGCTCACCTTTGTATATGTCCTGTGTAACGTGTGTTTAAATGTAATTTCTTTGTACAATAAAGGATTAATTAAAAGTTCCATCAGTTATCCATAGTAGGTACATGGTAGATACAAGCTGATAGGTTAGTTTAGGAAGAATACTAATTTATACTGTGGAAATTGTGTGCGAGATATTTCTTTCTTTAAATTTGTGTATGCACCTATACCATTATCGTTTTTTTTTGACAATATGTCCATATGAGAATCTGTCCTTAGGAGATAAAAGAGTTTTGTTATCCCTTCTAGTATGTCGCCGGGAGGCGCTGCTTCAATGCCATACTAATTTTCGTTCTCGTAAATGTAATCGAATGAATACGGATAGTTAAGGGTGCGCCGACCAAAAAATGCCAAAAATGCAGTTACGGTTAAGTAGATATAATTGAAAATACTATCGTATTAAATGAACAAAATATATATTTAGTATCATAAGGAACGTGTTTACAATTTGTCAGAACCATAAATTCATAACACGCTATAGTTTTTTCTACAATATCATTTAAAGTTGGGCAAAAATCATGAAAACGAGTGGCGGCGTTTAGATTTCTTATAGTTTATCTAAATTATTGTACCTCTGATTTTGTCTAAACAATCATCAATGGATAAACTACAAATTGCTAGACTACATTTTCGTTTCATCAAGTGGTTATTTAAATAATATTTTTTTATTAAGACCTTAAATTCCCCATACAAAATTAGTATGGCCGCGCGGCATCAAATAAATATGGACGACGACATTTCAAATAAAACATATTATGACACTTGTCACTTACGGACGGCGCACCCTTAACAAAACCTCAGAACAATAATAGCTTTAGTTATTATTCTGAGAACAAAACTTACACTATAGACACCCAGATTGTAGAAATGACGTCTAATAGTAAAAATAAATATGCTTTTGTGAAATCACAAAAACTATTTTTCTGCTGCAATGTTTAGCTGCATGTTTCTTGCCACATCTTTGAAAATTAAAAATCCCGGGTACCTACGATTTACGGCGTCAGAATTGTAGCAGATACTGATTGGTGGTTTGGTAGTGGAAGTTCAGCTGGCCAGCTAGCACCATTTTACTGTTGCTATTAAAGTTTGTTCATTTGGCATTGTTCTGTTGCGATAGTAAGATAGCCAGTTCCTATCAGTGTTGAGTTCAGTGTGAAGTGCGCTTCCATCTTCATAGGTAGATACTTAAATAAATTACAATCAGGTGCGGCCTTTTTTAAAGAATACAATTTACTTATTCTGCCCTGTCTCTACATTATTGTTAAGTATTTGTTTTTATGTATTTAAGTAGAAGATTTTTGTTTCAAGAAAATTGACAAATATCAGTACGTAGGTACTTACTGCTTACAACACCTTACAAAGTTACAACTTACTTTTAATTCTAGAAAGTATAAGCAGATACTTTATTGTTAAGTTTAATTTACTTCTAGATACCTATTAATAGCAAAGTGCCTATCGGCGTAGTAAATGTTACTTAATCTGTGCTATCGGTTGTAAAAAATAAACACCCAGCATGACAGATATTAGCGGATCATAACGACATAGGTAACTAGGTACGGTAGGTACAGAACAGACCCTGCACATCAGTCTGGATAGTCTATCCAAAGCTGCCAAATTTCTTCACTGATGACCAACTATGCCATAATATTAATGTTCGAAGTCTTTTGAGGAAGTTTGTCAGTTTGTGGTAGGTAGTTAGATGTGCAGGCGTGCACCTACCAAAGATGGAATTTTCCAATACAGTACTTACTTACTATTTATATCTGCTTTGGTTTAACACACACAAGATAAATAGGCAGCAAGCAAAATGGATTATTGTCCACTGAGATTATTGTCTGACTTTCTTGCATTTCCGCTCTCCGAGGTAGGTATACAAAACAATAATGTCAAGTAAACAATTAAGTATGAAATAGTACGCTAGATAATATTTCCTGTAACACCAAAAGCTATATTTTGCATTTTGCATAGCCTACAGGATGTGCGAAGCTAGCACTGCCCCACTTTACACTCTTTTAGACGGAGTTCACTAATATTATATAATATTGCTATTATTTTTTGTTTAGATTGTAGCAGTAATTCTAGTAGCAGTAATTCTAAACCAATCAAAAGTATCGATTTAATTTTTAATATTTTCGTTTAAAGCTTCAATTATTTGTCTTTGCGGATAACTTTTTGACAAGCTTTTTAACTTATTTGAAAGTTAAATATGTATTGTTCTTTTGTAAGATAAGTTTAAGCTAGATGTTGTGTTCATCATCATCATCTCAGCCAAAAGATGTTGTGTTATTCCCTATTAATAATAATAATAAAAATGAATTATTTGCAGACTGCCCGGTACAATGAGTAGGTACCTACATGTTGGGCATGTTGAATTGTTTTATTTAATTTACGCTTTTAAAGTGTAACAATCGATGAATGAATACAGGATGTTTTATAACATAAAATAACAAACGCGTTATAAAATAAGTTAAGATAAGATAAGAATTTATTTAAAAGTAACAACAAAGTACACAGCATTTTTACATTTCATCGTTCATGACACGGTTTAAAATACTTACCTACATAATATTTTTCTGCTGACACTTACTAAAGGATACCCTGAGCAGTAAGTACCTATCAGCAACCTTCCAAATGTCTCTATAAAAATCAATAAAATGTCCTCGATAAGGTTAACATTGGTTTTTTTTGATGTGTTACATCTTTCTGCTAGCTTTCTTTAAATACAATTTGTGGGAGTGATTTCGTGAAACGTGACGGAAGTAGTTGTAACAGTGTGACGGGTAAGCACGCAGGCGCGTGCCATTTTGTTTTAAAATCGATATTAGGAACATGACATATTATTATTATGAGACATATTGTGTCATTTGACTATCAAAAGTCATTTTGATATGTCAAATGTCTTCTAATGAGTATTTACTTCTAAGATGATTATTGCCTAAGTATATAAATGCCGCCTTTAAAAAAAATCTAAGATCTTTATTACGTAAGTATAAAAATGCCGACATATAATTATCACTTTACTTCAGTCATGGGTAGTTAGGTTCAAATTAAACATAATACACAATAAAGCTCACGCCTTTTTTCTACATGTATGACATGTGCTACATGAGCTACAGGGTGACAATATTGCCACGCTACGTAGCCACGTTTAGTAAGGAGTAGGCCAGAAAATAGGATCTTTAGAACAAATGACACACAGTGACAGGTTGCTAGCCCATCGTCTCGTCTGCAGAGTGCCCACATAAAAGGCCTTTTCCTCAGTCGGCTTTTACAACTTGCACGGGTCGATGCAGCTTTCATTCCGTTTTTCTTTTTCTCCCAGATCAGCAAGGAAGGAATTCAAATTAAAATAGATTGTATATTTTCCTATCTCTTTATAGGAATACCTACGTCAGTGCGAAAGCCGTATCATCGAATGTTGTTAGTACGAAAACCTTCCATCGACATGTCTATACTGCGACGCCTTGTTAAATCGATGTTTTGTTACTGCGATGTTTCGTTACATCGAAAAACTGTACTGCGAACGATTTTACTGCGAAGCCTTGTTTAATCGACGCCTTGTTACTGCGATGTTATGTTACTTAGGCAAAACTCACTTTGAACGATCTTACTGCGAAAACCAAGTACCTACTTACCTACATAGATTTTCTTTTCAAAACAATACCTAACGTTAATTTTTAGAAAATTGTTGGAATTGGAAAGTGTAGTTAATATTAAGTAAGTGATTTTTGCTAAAGGGTCTAAAATGAGATATAAGTTTTGAAAAAAATATTAGTAAATTATGGTCACTAAGCCAATTAGTTATTGTATTTATTATTCTATTTAAATTAAAGTTTAAGTCTTCTTCGTTCGTGCAAAGGAATATTACTGACATGTCATCTGCGAAAAAACACTTTACAATATTTTCGGGAGATCATTTAATTATAGTACGAATAATATAGGTACCTACAGCCGTTCACGCCGTTACTTTGTGCTGCCTTGTTATAAATGATGAAACACATTAACATAATCAATATTTTTTGTGAACGGCTGTAGGTATATTATTCGTACTTTATTTAAATGATCTCCCGAAAATATTATAAACCACAAGTGTTCTTTCGCAGATGACATGTCAGTAATATTCCTTTGCACGAATGAAAAAGACATAAACTTTAATAGAATAACAAATACAATAGCTAATTGTATGTGTATTTCTAAGCATTTTGGTGATAACCGCATCAAAATCGGTATTCTCATGGCAACAACTATCAATGACAGGCTCAAAAAGGCAAAGAACCCAGAGCTGTAAAACACGATAGCAATAGAGAGCCAGAGCCTCAAATGCCAAAGCCGTAAAACTCATTAAAAAAAAATCCCCTATGTTACATAATAAACAGTGTGGACTAATATAGGCTGATGATGATGATGATGATGATGATGATGATGATGATGATGATGATGATGACATAATAAACAACAGTTGCCAAGCAACCAAGGATTAAATCCCGGTTTAGACCAAATCAAAATATAACAATTTTCGAGTATTTATGTAGCCTATGTTATTCTCCGGAATTTTCTTAGCATTTCGGTAAAACCGGATCAAAATCCGTTCAGTAGTTCTCGAGTTTATCGTGTTCAAACAAACAAATAAATAAACATACAAACAAACAATTTCTTTTTAAACTATTCTATTGTGTTCCGTAAGTGATTTTAAAGTATTTTTTTTATATCTTGCAATTACAGATTTTTTTATCCCTACGTTCTTATTATACAGGGTGTCTCATTTAAATCGGTCAGTATGGGAAAGTCTGAAACTATAAGACATACGAAGATCTGTTCTTAGGAACCATGTCATCGATTTTAATAAGAAGAAAAACTGCATTCGTACATTTAAAAAAACCTGTTCTCAGCTCGGGAATCGAACCCGGTTGTTTTGAAAAAAATAAACTTACACTATTTCTATTTAGATATCGATTGTGTAGGTCTTAAGCAGTAAATTGCTCTTTGAAACATAATGTCTAAAATGAATAAAATGCATTGTTTTCACATACTTTTATTTATTTTAGAAGGTGTTCGAAGTGACCACCGCCTAGCGAAGTGGATATTTTCCCCGCGCACCGCCTAGCTTTCTCGCACAGCTCTGGTGGAAACGCAGCTTAAAGCCGTGTCCGCTATGCCATGTTTTGAACAGAACATTGTTCGAAAACATAAGAAAGGGGCGTGGCCTAAATGTTTTGTCGAACTTGAACATTTGAACATGTTTGCCAGAGTTTGTGGGAAACATCCCCCGCGTTCGTCTGCGGACGGAAGGGATCGTTCATTTTACGTTTGATTTTGACGCAGGAAGACGTTTCGCTCGGAACAAAGAGGATATAACCACTACGTTTTAGCTCTGAATAAAAATTGTTTTGATAGACTATCATGATGGAGTGGAATACAGAGACAACACTAGAATTAATCATGTTAACACGTGAAAGATCCGAGATTTGGGACGCCTATTCAACAGAAAGTTAAAATATTTTTTTAAAAAAAGTTCTTGATATAATATGTTGAAAGAGCGTTGCTGTTGTAAGTAAGATCTGACACGAAATCTATTTGTTTTTCTTCTTCCGAGAACTAAATCCACCACAGCCAAAACAATGTTCACATCTTCCTCGTCGCTGCTCATTTTTTCAAATGTGAAGTTTTGTTTAAAAACTTTGTTTACTGAACATTGCATAAAGTCGCAGCGGACGGGAAATGTTTTGAACAAAAATGTTCAAGAACAATGTTCTGTTCAAAACATGGCGCAGCAGACACGCCTTAAGACTCGCTTGTTTTTTATTATTATTTAAGTATGAAGGGCAGACCGTCCCATTCGCATTTTATCACGAATTCAAAAATGGTCCCATTCGCATTCGGTCCCATTCACATTCTGTCCCATTCGCAAAATGGTCACACTCAGATAAAAGTTGTTTAATATTTTCAACCTACAAGTTGAACTATTGTTTCAAAAATGGTAGGCTTGATAAAAGAAACATAATTGCTTTAAATAATTATGAGTATGGTTTCAAAAACAACATTCACATGACAATCAAAAAGTCCTATTCATTATAGAAGCGATGATGATATATTTTTTGCCAACTGTAGAAATGTATTTTTTTTTATAAATTGTTGCAGAGTTAAGGCGTGTCCGCTGCGCCATGTTTTGAACAGAACATTGTTCTTGAACATTTTTGTGCGAAACATTTCCCGTCCGCTGCGACTTTATGCAATGTTCAGTAAACAAAGTTTTTAAACAAAACTTCACATTTGAAAAAATGAGCAGCGACGAGGAAGATGTGAACATTGTTTTGGCTGTGGTGGATTTAGTTCTCGGAAGGAGAAAAAGAAATAGATTTCGTGTCAGACCGTTTATATATGTTGAAAGAGCGTTGCTGTAAGTAATTACAGCAACGCTCTTTCAACATATATAAAGAACTGCAAATTGAAGTTCGCAGAAGTACCCATAATCTCCGCCACTTCCACGAAGTCATCTTTTTTTATTATTTTTTCTTATTTTCTGTTGAATAGGCGTCCCAAATCACGGGATTTTCACGTATTAACATGGTTAATTCTAGTGTTGTCTCTGTATTCCACTCCACAATGCACTCCATCATGATAGTCTATCAAAACACTTTTTATTCCGAGCTAAAACGTAGTGGTTATATTCCTCTATATTCCGAGCGAAACGTCTTCCTGCGTTAAAATCGAACATAAAATGAACGATCCCCTTTACCCGCAGACGAACGCGGGGGATGTTTTCCACAAACTCCGGCAAACATGTTCAAATGTTAAAGTTCGACAAAACATTTAGGCGACGCCCTTTCTTATGTTTTCGAACAATGTTCTGTTCAAAACATGGCGCAGCGGACACGGCTTCACTGAACTACGATTAAGTTTTATTAAAAGCTGATTGTATTTTTCATCAAAATTAATATCCCTATACTTTTTGTTAACGCCGGCCTTTACAAACTATAGTGTGACCGAATGCGAATGGGACGAAATGGGAATGAGACCGAATGCGAATGGGACCATTTCGTGACGAAATGCGAATGGGACGGTCTTCGTCAAACCCTTGTATGAATTGCGGAATGGGCCGTAAAGTATATTTTAATTGTGTTGTTTTAATTTGTATGTGTTCTATGTCAGGATGTTTGGTAATATGTGTATACTCCCGAAATTTAGCCATGCAACAAAGTATAAAGAACACCATGGTCACCCATGATAATATGCAAAATCATATTTAGGAACATACGAAATTTTACTTTTCCATAAAAAATCTCAAATTTATTTTAACACTATCAGCTGGATCTAGGTTAGTAACTTTGCATTTTTACTTAGTAACAAAAAACTTCAAGTTTATGTCGGCCATATGGTGTTTTTCAGGTATGTTTATAATTTTCCGGGATCTATTCACTGTACCTTATCTGCCAATATTCGGGATTATACAGGTATTATCAAACACCTTGTATAAGTATGTTGGGGTTTTATGTTATGTATGATATTATTATTATGATACGTTTAGTTCTGTAGGCAGCTGTAATCTTACCTGTAATTTTTATTTTTAAACTACCTACTAATTCAAATCTTAAAAAAATGTTTCTACGTTCAGTTTCGTTTCAGTTGGTAAAACCATCACAGGACACAGGACGCGGATAAAGTCGCAGGCGGGTCGCTAGTGAATTAATAAAAGAAACACATTGTTGGACTTCACACATTTATTGTATTTTTGTCTAATAAAAATACTATATCATATAACTATCGTAAGAGGATATCTACAGCAATTGACAGTCTTGCTGGTTGTACACACTCACCAGAGCACAACATAATAAACTCCCATAATGCTTTAGTGCACTTTTAAGGGTTTATTATCAGAACTATGTTAACCTTAATTACAGCCCTATAAACTATGTTAAAGTTTTGAAGAAAAAATCTACACTTCCAAAATAACACCATTCAATGGATATAATTATGTATTGCACTATTAAACCAGAGAATATTGACACATTTGTATTACAATGGGGTTTATATAAATTGATTATGTGCTTATATAACTGGGTACTACTATTATTTTAGTATTAATATATCCAATTCGGTGTTTGTATTGTTATTTAAGTACTTATTATAAGTTAGGCACACCAATATATCCGAATCAGCGATAGATTACGATTTCTTAAACCGAAGTACATTTGAAAGTTTCTCAATCCATGACGAGCTACGATACATACAATTTCAACAAACTGACATTATACGGCATTAAATAGCGTGTATTATGTTTAGGTCAATCCCGTACAAAACAATTATTTCATTAAGAAAAGCCCTTGTTGTATTCATTATTATCAACTCGACATGAAATTATAATATAAAAATTAACAATAAAATACATTTTATCTTTTACAACATGACATGACCCAATATCAAAGGATTCTAAAATTAGTTACACACAAGTTCGCCAAGCACACGGGCCAATGATTTCATGAGGACTACTTAAATTAAATTATTATGTACACAATGTAACTAAAATAAATTGGCTAAATGATCATAGTAGTCAAACTCATCTGTAACATTCACCTTTAATAAAAATTGCAAATTAATTAATTACAAAAGATTAGTCTAACGTGAAGGATAACCATAGAGTTAACCAAGTATAAGTTGAAGTTTTCATAAAACGAATGAAACTTAAATAGGTAACAAAATCATAGCCGTCATTCGTATTCAACAGTAAGTATTACTTTTATAATCATACCAAAATAAATGTGCACTTCCAACAAACCATACTTTATTAATTTGTGACATTAGGAAACATGTTTCACAAGCAACCATTTGGAGAATTTCCAGTAACATCTTCCTAACATCGACATCAATGGAAATGTATGACGCTGAAATCAAAATCATGGCTAAACGAAATCAATGTGTGTACTCCTTTGTATTCTACAACTTGTCTTACATTTCTAAAATATGAAACAATCTACAGTTCTACACACAGCATACATAGTATGTACAATCGTAACTATATACACAAATACATATCATGGCAAAGATATCAAACGAAAGCTCTGCTTTGCCATACTGTGAACACGCATGAGCATTTTACCCATTTATATGTACTATGAAACATTGAATAATAGTAAGTAATTAATATAATCCCTTGGCAATTAGGTACTTTGTGAATTGTAATTATTAAAGCATTCTCTCTCAATAAGGCAAATTCTAATGCATGTTCGGTTCGTACTGTGGCAGACTTGGCAGATATTTGGTAACTAACAATTCTTATTGTCCAAGTAAATGAGAACCAAATGGTCTCGACAAATGATAACTTAAGACCCGAATCAATAAACCGCTACACTCAAACACTTTTATTGACCTTACTAATTGAGGTTACAGGTAATTGTTGGGACTTGATTTTTCCTAGAACATTATTTCAGCGGACAACAGACTGTAGTTTAGAAATATATTGACAATACTAGACTATTAAAATGGTGAATGAAGGAATGACTCCAAAATAGAATTTCAATTAGTAATACACAATCAGCATGTGAAATTAACTTTTCATCAGTGTCTTTAAATAGTGGTTGTGCGTTATAGACTAAGTTTACGTGGGTAACCAGACAGGGATGACTCGTTGATTAGGTTGATATGTTAAGAAGTCGTTCCGTGACATGATGCAAGAACTGTGTGAAGCCCCGTGAGCACATCTCATAAACACGTAATGTATGGAAAATAACTATTTGGCGCAACTACTGCCGCTTATCTATACACCATGTCGCAAAAATATTTTACACGGTTGTATATTTATATAATCATAAATATATTCATTTGTACATTACGCGTGTGATTTTTTCTTTTAAACTATTTACAAATTAACACAACATTTCGACCTTCACCTCTATTCACAATAGTTTTAATCTTATCTATTTAACTAAAATAATCAGGGCTGTAGAACCTAAATTAACAAAACACTCATTTAAGTTATAGAATTTAAATTGTTTTACTAACAAAGTACCCACAATTTCAAAGTTATTAAAGAATTAATACTATTTTAAATTAAGTTGAGGCAAATTAAACTATAAGTTAATATTTGAAAAAAGACAGTGTTGAAAAAATTCCACGAGCGGGATTCGAACCCGCACCCCATGACATGCCGTTTATAGTTTGTATGTTAATAGTTTGTAGTGTATATGTTAATAGTTTGAGAAACCAATTAATAAAGTGGCGTCACTAATTTGTTAACAGTAAAAAGAGGTTCTTTAAATAATTTCCTTTGAAATACAAAACTGCAAAGCAACTATGAATGTTGGCGTAACTTTAAGAGCACTTTTTTTGTGACTGGACATAATTTATATACAAAAGAATAAAGGTACACAAGCATAATTATAATTATGAATTTCAAATTCCGAAACAAGTAAGCGACAACCAAATCTTACTTAACTTAACATTTTACTTCTTACTCTTTTTGATTACATAAAATTGCTGAACACCGACAACTACAAAACCTCGAAAAAAAGTTTGCCACAGCAAATGAGGTACTATATCGTGGTACTTTTCTATCGCATTATCAACTGACAGGGACTCAATTAGGGCGAGCGAACCCCGAATAAAGGTTAACAAATCTTATATTTTTTATTAGTCACATCAGCCACACGTTTAAATTTCCACGATTTGAAAAATCCGAATCATTTGCCTTATATGAGGATAACAAGTATTTAGTAAATCAGCAAATAAACAGCTAAGCCAGACAAGAACGCTCGCCTAAGGTTGTTTAAGAGCGTTTACGCCGCACACTAGCGCCACTAATGAAAAAATAAACATATCTAGTAATTAGAGATAGAAAATCAAATTATGCTCAACAAACTATTTGAATGAAGTAATTTAGTATTTTTACGTCACCTAATGAACACCTCACATGTTATGGTTTAGTTAAATAAGACGTTACGGCCACTTTTAACTATAACGCCATATTTAACTAAACCATAACATGTCAGGTGTTCATTAGGTGACGTAAAAATGCTAAATTACTTTATTCAGATAGTTTGTTGAGCATAATTTGATTTTCTATCTCTAATTACTAGATATGTTTTTTTTTTCATTGGCGGCGCTAGTGTGCGGCGTAAACGCTCTTAAGTGTATACAGTTTTAAATTATTGCAAATAAATAAATAGAATTAACATTTACTAAATAAATATGGGAAAACTTTTTATTACGTATTCCTACGACAAATTAGCGATACTAACTTAATAAACAGCGTTTTGTAACGTATCATGAATATTATTTTTTTCTTAACAACCATAATGTTGTAATATTGTATTATAACATCATTATCTACAGTGTCATACTTATTTTTCATCATAAGAAATCTAGCCATTTGGTATATAAATACTGCCCTGAACAATATCTGCAATAGTTAAATTTCTAGTGCACGGTCATGTATGCATCAAAACTACAATTACCATTGCTTAGATTAAAGTGTATTTACTTGTATATTCGATATTATACACCACAACTTACACTAACAACGCACATGAAATACGAACGTATCAATGAGTACATAATATACATCCCACTGACTTTCATACAAAAATGATTTTTATCACTAAAACTATTTCTGTACACTCAAGTGCAGGAAAATGCAGCATTGATAATATTTATACTCCTGTTGCCAAGATAATAATGCTTATAAAGTGTCAATACTGTGCATAATATATATTGCACTTGATTGTACGCATTTATATTGAAAAAAATCGCGTGGGTGCCTGATCTGATAAAATTAATTGATATACAGCATGTTATGTTTATAATACCAAAATGTATTTAAAGTCTTGCGAGACCCAGCTCAAGAACCTTATTGATGAGAAAACTTTGATAAATGCATGGCGTGTTATAATATCAATATACATAGCAAACTTCGTGATTTTACAGTGTACTTGTATTATTTATTTATTGCATTGCATAGAAACAAATTGTAACCTTTATTTTTATCAACCATGTTGATCAAATTTACATATATCAGATTTTTTTAACAATAACATGTTATCTGTGAAATACTTTTAATAAAAAAATGGTTTTTAATCTATGTAAAACACAATCAAGAAAGCAAACTCCTCTGTAATTATTTTCCCATCATTGCACTTTTAATTATAAGGAAATAAAAGTTTTATTTATCCATAACTCAGAACACAGAGGCCTGTTGCATCTCTCTACACTTTGCATTGATAAATACAATTAGTTTTAATGGTTTTCTCCCTATAAAAAGTTGTTATTAACTCGCCGCCAGTGCCATTGAACTAACAACTTGATCATTAAATTGCGCGCCGGCCGCTGGCAGTACATTAGACATCGCCTTTAAGTCAGTGAATATCAGAAAATCTTAATACTGTAGACCCAAATAATCTTATTACTATGAAGACTTGTACATGCCACATTTGATCTACCTTATAAATACAATTGGAGTGTTACTTTTGAATGTAGTAAGTAAATAATTATGTATTTTAGTTCGCTCAAGCAAGCTGACGTATTCATTACTTGAATGCTCTATGTAAAGTAGTAAGTAGTACAGCAGCAAAAGATTATGCGTGTTTCACTTCGGACAGAAACCTCCAACACTCTTCCGCCCAACCCCGTTACAAAATTTGTATAGATGTGTAGTGTAGATTTAATAACAGCTGAGAACCGCGTTATAGAACACTGAATAGCAAAGGTATACAACACAATCGGTTAATCAACTAAATACTTTTACAATGACAAAACTACCGAAATTTTCAGAATATCATACCTTTTCTCAAGTCATATAAATCAATCAAGTAAAGAAATCCGTAAAGGCAAATGCACATAGACTATTTTTTTTACACTTTTAATTCCTTTTTACGTCGTAGCAAATCACAGTATCAAAAGTGTGTAACATCTCAGTGCACACGACTGTACACAGTCCACAATAGAAACGCAAAGCGGTGTGCAAAGAAGAATAGAAACAGTCCTAGACACGGGTTTATGCGGCGTCTGGAAATCGACAATCTTTTGATAGAACATCGTTGCCTCAGGGCAATAACGTTAAGTGTGTCGGTAGTATGATTTTCCCGGGTAAGTGACTGTACGAGCTTAAATCAGCAAAATGTAAAATGATGGGGGGTATAAGGCAGGAGCATACACTAGTAAATGTCTACAGGGCTCAGAGCTTCCCAAGTGGCTGTGCTTGCGTACACCGGCAAAGAAGTTGCTAAGAGCTCAAAGACCTTATGAAGAGTGGGGGCGAAGGATTAGGAGCTCAAAGCTTTCCGGATGACCTTAAGAAGACTGGCGATGGTAGATCACAAAAAACAGTAAGAGGCTGGCATACCTCTACTGAAATATCGACAAAGAGCCAGAGCCAGAGCCAGTATACACAGTACTCAAAGCTTCCTAAGTCTTGATCGTAAACCGACAAAGGATGAAGTCTACATTCGTATAAGAGGCTGGTAGTAACCACGTTACTAGACTGGGGCGAAGGAGTAAGAGCTCAAAGTTTCCCGATTGACTTTAAGAAGACTGGCAATGGTAGTCCACATTCGTGTAAGAGGATGTGGGGGTAAGCAGGGAAGCTCAGAGCTTTCCAGGTGGCTGTACGAGCGTACACCGCTTCCCAGATGACCTTAAAAGACTGGCGATGGTAGTCTACAATGAGGCCGGTAGTTACTTAAAGCTTCCTGGGTCTCGTGAGGCGCCGCTTCTTTCGCTCGGGCGTGGCGGTCGATCGGCCGAGTCCGGCGCCGAGTCTTGGACAGATCCATGGCTGTAAGGTTCGGCCCGGTCCGTACGAAAAGGGTGCGGGGTAAGAATGGAGGCTCAGAGCTTCCCAAGTGGCGTATACAAATAAGTACACTGCGAAGAAGTCTGTAAGAGCTCAAAAGACCGTATGAAGACTAGAGCGACGTGGTAGGAGCTCAAAGCTTCCCGTAGAACCTTAAAAGACTGGCAATGGTAGTCTACATTGGTATAAGAGGATGACGTACTTAAAGCTTCCTGGGTCTCAAGGATAAAAGAACCGTTCGAGCACACACTGACGAAGATCTACATTCGAGTAAGATAGCGAGAGTAAGAGCTCAAAGCCACCCGGGTGGAGACTGGCGATGGTAGTGTACATAGAGGCTGGTAGTTACTTAAAGCTTCCTGGGTCTCAAGGATAAAAGGACCGTTCGAGCGCACACTGACAATGATTTACATTCGTGTAAGACAGCGAGAGTAAGAGGTTAGAGCCACCCGGATGGAGACTGGCGATGGTAGTGTACTGTAAGGAGTTTATATGCAGCTCATAGCAAAAGCAAGTTTAATTTATTTGTATGTAAACCTTTTTAATTACTTTTTTATCATCTAGACTAAAAAGGTTTACATACAAATAAATTAAACTTACTTTTGCTATGAGCTGCATATAAACTCCTTACAATATTCCCCTCTCCATTCAAAAAAATTTTTTTTTAAACCAAAAAAAATTTTTTTTAATCGAGGCTGGTAGTTACTTAAAGCTTCCTGGGTCTCGTGAGGCGGCGTTTTTTCCGCTCGGGCGTGGCGGTGTCGTCGGAGGCGCGGCGGCGCGCGGGCGGCGTGGCCAGCTCGTCGGCGGAGTCGCGCGCCGCGTCCTTGGGCAGCTCGGTGGCGGCGGCGGGCTCGGCGGCGGCGGTGGCGACGCCGCTGCCGGTGGCCACGGCCGGCTCCGGCTCGGCGGGCTCCGTGCTGCTGCCGGCTGCCCACTGTACGGACGGAGGATTATTACACTAGTGGCCGCTCGCGGTTTCACCCACGTGGTTCTCGTTCCCGTGGGAATGTCTGGACAAAAAGTATCTTATGTGTTATTCCCAGTTACAAACTATCTGTATGCCGAATTTCATCAAAATCCATTTAGTAGTTTTTACGTGAAAGAGTAACAAACATCTATACTTACAAACTTTCGCGTTTATAATATTAGTAGGACTAGCTGACTGGCGGACTTCGTACCGCTTTGACAGTTTCCATGATAACAAAACAAACAAAACGTTGACAGTTTTCATGACAACGATACTAACAAATCATTCGTCCGCTTAAGAACACCCGTATCCCATGATGGATCCCAATAGCAGCGCCACCTACCGGGTCCAATTGTAAGTCTAAACCATTCTCGAATCCACTTGAACACACACAGGAAATTTCATCCAAATCGGTCCAGCCGTTTAGAAGGAGTTCAATAACCTGAACACGCACAGAAGATTTATATATGTACAATGTTATTTTTAGTTTATACGAAACCTGAAAACTGTTTGTTCAGAATCAGTAATAGAATCGATTTCAATATTTTTTATACCATGATACATTTTGACCAAATAATATTTACAAAATCTCAAATAAATTATACCCTACTAAAAACACACAACGGGGCAGCACAAAAAGCTTGTAACTTCGTGAGTTTTCAAGATATATTTTTTTTTGTACTGATTCTTTAAATGAAAATATTCGGTTTTAGTATAAACTAAAAATAAGGTTGTATATAAAGATGTTTTAGACATCAGGCAACTTTTACAGCGTCATCGGACTTTTTTAGAGGCGGCGATAACTTTGAACGGCTCATGATTATGATAAATATGATATTCCGCAAACTTTGTTGTGAACAAATTACGATTTCAAAATCAAAATCAAAATCTTTCCACTAGCGGGAATTGCGTCCGCACCCGATGACATACCGGGGTAGGTGCACTACCTTTATGCTATCGTGGTTCTTGTCCACCCCGCTGAAAATTTACCAATACTATCTAATCTACTCTTACATTGTAAGCCAAAAGAGCCTTGCTCAATATCGACAACTACGTCCTCTACATCCTAATACTATCCTAATAAGAATAAGCGATCTATATAATTTTAATCATATGCAAATTAGTATTGTTTATATATAATTTACATAATTTAATTAACAAAGCACAATTTAAATGTCACGTCCGTCCGTCCGTCACCAGGCTGTATCTCATGAACCGTGACAGTTAGATTCAACATTTGTGTTTTTATTATACCTTATTACGTTACCTTTTGTTATATAGGAAAATTCATTCCCGAATCATCCCGCGGGGTATGTGGGGTTAGCCTGATGCTATGGCCGACTCACTAAAAGCACAAGACTACCGCTTGTGCGTGATGTCCTTATTATGTTACCTGGGCCAATGAAGAGGCGGGCGACACGCTGAGCGAGGCGCCGCACTCGGCGCACAGCGGCGGCACGGCGGGCGAGCGCGAGCGCCAGTACTGCAGCTCCGTCTTGCACTTATTCAGCTCCTACGCACAACCGAAACAGGCTCGTTACCCAAAACGAAGTGAAACAGGCAATATTATTTCGTAAAACTTAATAATATGGTGCGTACACACCGCAGTTACACAGTATTGAGCAACATGATTTTAAGCTGTCGTTATCTTTTGAAATAAGAAAAAGAAATGTACTCTGTTACACTGTCTATATTTTTTAGGATGTATTTTGTAACATATGCTGATTGACCCCTGTTTTTTTTTTACATTTTACTAGATTAATTCTAGTGAAAAGGCGTATCACTAAAAAATAGCAGTATTTTGTCAAATCACTAGAAGGTTTCAGTAAGACTAGAATAGAATATCCGTGATTTCGTAGTATCCCTAGGGATCGAAATACCTGGTGTACTTATTTCCCTGCGACATAGGTATATGTAATTGCTAAATGTTGCTCAATGTTGTTCCCGAAAGTAACTACGGTGTTTGAACACTACTAAGACCAGATATAATAAAAGCGCGAACACGGACTGTATGTGAGAGAAACTCATCTCAAATGCGCGTCCTCGCGTTCATTGCGAACGAGGATGTTTTACTGACATTACGTCGTGTCCACGCTTTCATTGCAGCTTGCATAGTGTCGTTCGATTATTTTAAAAGTAACTGTGCATCCATGCCGCGTTTATAAAACGTTATATTTACTGTGACATAATATGTGTTAAACAATAATTTACTAATAAAATTTACACAAACACACTATCTATGTGTATAACATTAAAAAACAATGATTTCGAATCTATTTATGTAAAAAAATGTACATAGCAAATAACAACATTTTATACCGACGAACGTAGATGTAGGTACTATTAGATAAAAAATAATATGCTTACATCCGTGATATATATCTCTATGGATTTACGCTTGCACCTCCCACGCTATATGATATGAAACAGAGAATGCATATTGCATTAAGGTGGTGCCTTAGTGCTGTCAAATTAGGGTTAATACATGTAAATTATCGATAGAAATATTCTCACTGTACAACATTCATTCTTCATTACTCAAACAAAAATTTAAAAGACATTGATTGTAAATACAGAAATAGGAAGTTTTGTAACTTCTCTTAATTTATCATATTGACTACACAATTTCAAAGCACAATACGGTCATACTCAAAACAATTAACTTGTCAAGCAAGCACTGTTACAAAAATAACAGTTATTAGTAGTATTGATAGCTAAGAAAGTTATGAAGCTTATTAAAAATCGCTGCAATTTATATAAACACTAATAATATATTCTGAATAAGTCTAAATAAACTAATAAGATATCTCTTGTTATTTAAATAGCCTTTTAATAATTTATTATTTTTGAGTATATAATTGAATAGAGCAATAACTAAATCCTGTGTATCACCTTATAAAATGCTCTTTTAACAACATTGTCAGATTTACTCTAGTAAGTGTTATCGACGTTATGCAATAGATAGGCGTTCGGATCAAGGTTATTTGAATGAGCAGCATTCGTCACCGGACTTTTGTGTGCATGCATATAGGATTTTAAAATATAATTCTTTATAATTTAAAATATATACCGGTGAAAAATGGCGCTCATGGGCTTCAGGCCTTAACATACCTGTAAAAGGGTCTGAAATTTTCGGCTAGTCTCCTCATTCTTCTTATCGTAATCATCGAGCCGATTCGCGTACTCCAAAGTCTGCTTCTGTTGCTCGGCTATCTGCTTTTGCTGCTCTGCAATCTGCTTCTGTTGCAAGGCCGTCTTGCGTTTACAACTCCTTAGATCACTGCGTAACGCCGAAAGCTGGTCATTGTACCTGAAATCAGACGTAACCTTTATAGTACATCATTAAATAAAATGTGCAATTTAAATTAAAGACACATGGATGGTTTACAAGTTTAAGTTTGTAAACGTTTTGCTAGATAATCATTACACAGGTGTTTCAACAGTGCAGGTAAAAACAAAAAGGTCTAGTCAAAAAAACGTCAGCAATTCACATACATATTGAACTTCACTAGGTTCATATAGTCGTCTAGCAATGGATACAGTGAATCATGGTATAAGAATTTTAATCGCAGTAACAGTCGAAGCGGCGCGCATATTAAGAGTAGCATTGCAAACGATTCCTGTGTCAGCTTATTTTTTTTTTATTCTAGTGTATCTTGCTGGTGTGGGACGAGAAAAGAATGTATCAGCTACCTAACTTCTCTATCACTGATAGAATAGATAACCTATTCCTACTTGATTATGCTAAATGTGCTGTCAAAGCCACTAAGAATAGAATAGAATAGAATAGAATAGAATAGAATAGAATAGAATAGAATAGAATAGAATAGAATAGAATAGAATAGAATAAAATACTTTATTGTAAAATACATAAATACTTTAAAATACATACCTTACATAAAAACATATACCTACATGACAAAGAATTTAAATTAAAATTGGAGTCGTACAAAGGCCTTGTCACTAAAAGCGATATCTTCCAGGCAACCTAGGGATGGAGAGGATTGATAATAAATAGAATGGAGGCGTTGAAAAAAAAAAAGTGTACAGTAATACCTTATTATTAACGGCAAGTATACTAAAAATTGGTGATTTTGATGCTGTCTACCTCCTTGGGAGAAGGACGTGAGAGTATGTATATCTGTACGTGTTTTTCTATTGCTATTGATTAAGTGCATATAAGTTTTAAATAGGTTGTGTGACTGACCCAGACTGTAAGATATAAGATTATTTACATATAATTTTATGCAAATATTGTTGCGAACATCATGAAATGTCATGGGGTGCGGGTTCGAATCCCGCTTTCACTTTTTCAACACTTTGTCTTTTTTCAAGTTGTAAGATATGATATGATATAACATAACATAACATAACATAACATAACTTCACTTAACATCAGGTGAGGTGTAGTCAAATGCCTGCCTATAACCAATAAAAATAAAATAAAAAATAGTATGTTAAAATCGGATGTCGATGACGTAGTTGTTGACAATGAATATAGCTACGATAGCCTAATTGGTAGAGCGCCTGACCAGAATATCAAAAACGCACTTTCTGATCCAAGTTCAAACCTCATTCATGAAAATTTATATACGCTTTTTCGTAACAATTTCTACTAATCTAGCAAGGCTTGCTTTGTCCATACTCTGTTTGACCATGTCAATTGTCACATCACGATGAAGTATCTCACCCTTGACACCCTTGCTAGAGATACCCACCCAGAACTTCCATTCGGCAACTAGGAGTGCAACAACAACTAAAACCCTTACTTACAGTTTCTATAAAACCGAATTTAGTAAATATAAAGAGCTGCTTTACATAGACTCAGACCAGAAAAGCGTCCAAGGATTGTTCAGTCACAAGAATCAAAAGCTTCTTCGCCGCCCACAAAACTTCACGCAATTTCTTTCCTAAAAAAAATACTTATCAACAAAATACATCACTCACTTCTTCATCCCCTGCTTGATCCGGTGTATCCGTTTCCTCAGCACCATGTTGCTTTGCGGCGGCGGAGGTGACGGCGGTAAGCTCTCTTCCATGTACATATTGAGCGAGGAGACGCGCCGATCACCCGACGTGCTGTCGCCGGCCTGCTGCGACGACGATTCAAACCCGCTGGGCGGCGGCGAGTCCAAGCATATATACGATTTACTGCTTTCGCCGGCTAAAAGCGATGTTTTACATTAGAATAAATACTTTTTATCTTTTATTAAATAGTCTAAAACAAAGTCGCTCTACATTAGATTACATTTATGCTACGCAACGGATTTTGATGCAGTTTTCAACAATAGATAGTGATTTAAGAGGAAGGTTTAGTATAATACATGCATATAATTGGACCCATTAGGTAGCGCTGCTTTATAGTTCTATAGGATAAGGGTGTTCACTCAAGCGGAAGAAGTCGCGAGCGGCTCGCTAGTAAGATCGATTTGGGATGACTTCTTTCTAAAAGAGAGCAGCAGCGCTATTCTCTAAGCAAAACAGCGTCGTACTTAACGTTGAACTCGCTCATAACTTGCAAACGAATTTCAACCTACATTTCAATAGTAATAAAGTCTACATTCCTTTGCAAGTTATGAGCGAGTTCAATGTCGAGGTCGACGCTGTTTTGCTTAGACAATAGCACTGCTGAGCTGGTAGCAGGCTAGCTACCACAATCTTTTCTTAATATGCCGCCATAACATCAATGTTAGTAGCATTGTTGTGTTCCGGCAGCTAGAGATACAGATAAGATAGCCAGTGCCTCAGTAGTTGAGGTCCGGGTGAAGTGCGCTTCCACCTTATAATCACCTAACATCAGGTAAGATAAAGGCCCTGTGCTTACCCGTAAGACGTACAAAAAGTCACTGCAAGTGTATGACGCTTTAAAGACAAATGTTCCAAAATGCATGCCGATACTGACGTCCGATAGCTATATGATGTACCTATCTTTACATTTTGACTAAATTGAATAGATCAAACTACATTGCTAATATGGCAATCAGCCTGAAAGGAATTAATTTGCAATGTATTTCGTAAACCAGGCTCAGCAATCATGATGATGGTATGCGAAATAACACATTTTACCGCCCCGTAAAATAAAATAAAAAAAATATTATCTTTATAGTTTTATGTAGTTTCAAAATACCTGTTATAATTTAATTGTTTCAATAGACAACGCAGGTCGTAAAGTCATGTGAGACTGACACAGTGCCATAATGAGCCATGCAACAAAGTCAAACATACCACGATACTTACGAGAAAATGCTGTAGTAATATCGAAGAAATCTGTACCAAAATATGTAATCTCAGGTAGGTTAGGTTCAATATGTTCTTTGAAGTATTCCATAGCCATTGTCGTCAAATCAAACAGCTCATCAGTCACTTTGTAAGGCCTTGCTAGTTTAGTTGTTGTCTTTAGATAAGATAGAATACTGTACACTTCATCCAATATCTAAAAGCAATAATGAAATTGTAATACAGAGATCAATTGCTACTTCGACATTGACCATGCAACAGTAACAAGTTGGTTCTTAATTGGCCGTACATAATACAAATAATTATAAGCATTGTTATTGAACAGAGTAGGTACCATTTGCCCAAAGAACATAATTTGAAGTTTTCCATGAACTATCAACTGTACATGATCGTAAAAGGAAAAGCTCTCGAATACATGATCGGGCTACAACTCACCACTGGCTCAATAAATGCGTGCATGTAGGTTGTGTTACCGACTGTAATCTTACAATAAAATACAATCGCTATCAACTTTTAAATGTGCCTTCCGTAACACTGGCAAGCTCGAGATAAATAATCAGCAAATGGTGACTGGCTATTGCTCAATAAGCTTTCACAAATATTACCAGAACTCGAACTCAGTAGTCAAAATCTATAGAACAGCTCCCCGACCGCCTAACCAATCGCTTTGACTACGCGTATAGTTTATGATGTCATCTTGCCACCTCGCACCGCCTATGAAAGCAATATCAAAAGCTTAAGGCAATAGCTTTCGATATTGCTTTCATAGGCGGCACGAAACGACAATATGACGTCATAAACGACACACGAAGTCAAAGCGATCGGTTAGGCGGTTGGGCCCCTGGTTCTTCATTTAGATAAGGACTTGATTAGTGTCCAGTTACAGCTTGCTTTGAAATGTAAGTGCACCCAAAAATTTGTAGCCAAACTTGTTTTTGGGCAACACAAGTCCAACCAATATTCATTATGTACCAGTATTGTATTTAATATTAGGAAAAGATAAAATTGTTTAACAAGTAGATAATATTAACCTGGTTAAACGTAAGCTAGGTAAAAGCAATGGTAACATAGGAAGTAAATAATAAAGAGTTTTATGGCATTGACAATCAACACCAATATACATGTGACTTGATAATCATCATCATCTTATCCAAAAGACGTCCACAGCTGAACAAAGGCCTCCCCCAAGGATCTCCACAACGAAGAAGGTCGCGGGTAGCAGCTGGATGCGAGAAACACAAAACCTGTGACTTTTTCAACATAAATTCTTAGCTTTTGAGCCCCTCTTTCTAAAATGAACTTTTTGTAAAGAATATGTGTACAGGACCTATCTGGTGTGCGTCAGTACAGCTATGCCACAGTGGAAAACAGACTTTTAATTTAAGTACTTGGAATATTTGTTAACAAAGCTTTTGCATTACCCAAACGAATGAGTGACGACCGACCCAAAGTCGCTTATTCAGTCACCGTTTTACACATCATCAATCAGAGTATAAATGCTTCACATGGATGGATGCCCCCATGCCCCCAAGAAGCCTTATGTTGGTGAGTGTTAACAACTAACATTTTACGACAACCGCCGATCAGGGGCTTCTGTGCTTTAGTTATGTACATATGGACGCGACCAGCACCAGATTTTAATTCGGAACATAGTACACTACATAATTAGGTGACACGTGGAAAAAATACATCAATTTCCATGGAAAGTAGGAGTATGACAAGACCAAGGAATCTGAAATTTTGATATAGATAACTTCATGCCTTTGTCTTTCAAACCCTTGCTCAAAAACACGATTGTGCAATTTTGACTCGATCGTAATTCTTTACGAAAACATATAAAAATAATCTAAAAATATTTCTTTAGATTCTGTTATACTGCTCTTCTGTTATACGGCGTTATAGTTAAAAGTGGCCGTAACGTCTTATTTAACTAAACCATAACATGTCAGGTGTTCATTAGGTGTCGTAAAAATGCTAAATTACTTCATTCAAATAGTTTGTTGAGCATAATTTGATTTTGTATCTCTAATTACTAGATATGTTTTTTTTTTCATTGGCGGCGCTAGTGTGCGGCGTAAACGCTCTTAATTTGCGGTATCAATTGTCGCAGGCGCTACGTATAACAGAATCAAAAAAAAATTTTTAATAAAATTACTGGTTTTAGTTATCAAAATATGCAGCAACTAAATTACGAATATTGATGTTATCAATATATTTGAGTGATTTCAAAACATATAGATTAAGTAATTTCATTGTAATTATAGCATTAATGATTTTATAGAGGTTTTTTCGTAAAGAATTACGATCGAGTCAAAATTGCACAATCGTGTTTTTGAGCAAGGGTTATAAAGACAAAGACATGAAGTTATCTATATCAAAATTTCAGATTCGTTGGTTTTGTCATACTCCTATAACTTTCGATGAAAGTTGATGTATTTTTTCCACGTGTCGCCTTAAAGCAATCCTCATGTTATGAGACGCTCGCGCGCGACATAGGTACCTACAAAGAAAAAAATCTGCGGCTGAGTTCTTAAAACGATGTCTCACAAGATAGAATGACTCAAATGTAACTCATGTATTCAGTATAATAATTAGTTTATAGGTTCATAAGTTAGAATTTCAATTGAACTTGGTACACATATATGCCTAGTCTAGGTCTAGGCTCCAGACCACATTACATACATTTGTCAATAACACATTCTGCGAGACGAGGGTCTTGTTATCTTTCTAAGCATAATTAGTGTCGCTTTATAGACGCGTACGTGATATTATAGTTTAGACTTGCATTACATTCAAATGTCGCATCGCAATATTTTTAAATTAAAAGATTTTGATTGAAGCTAGGCTATCAATGATGAGAAACAATGTTGGCTTTTCAAGAACATCAATTATCTGTTTAAAGACATTGTTATCAAATCTCCACCTGCAATCTGCACGCATCAATGACATGACATGGGTACCTAGACTACCTACCTAAGTTATACTGTCACTCATAATTGGCACATGTGATGATGATGATGATGATGATGATGATGATGATGATGATGATGATGATGATGATGATGATGATGATGATGATGATGATGATGATGATGATCATTTAATTGGCACATGTAATTAGGGTACAGCCATTACATCCTATTACCCTTGCTGAGATCCTTGCTGATTCTTCTTAGTACAAGGTCTTCTGCCCTGTAGATTTACGGATAGCGAAGTAACATTCATAGGAACTATTTTTTGTAAATAGGTACCAAGTCTAAACTGGTTACCTTTTTAATTTTGAATCCAAATAATATTATTACAAATATGGTAGAAAATTATGGTACCTACTCAGCTACAGAAAAGCGGTCATAAAAGACTGTCCATGAGTTACTGATATTTCAATTGGCATGTCAAGATGGCAGACGATACATTTTTATTATTATTGTAAATTTTTCGTAATTTTTCATTTAGTAACAGTTATTGCAATTAATGTATGTGTAATGTAATATTTATTTATAGTAATGTTAAGTATGCAGTGAATTATTGTATCTCCTCTAGCACAACCGACAAATCTGTGATTTTTGTGTTTTATAGTTTTATAAGCTTTTATTTTTGTTAAATAAATTGAAAAAAAAAGTGTACCAGATTTAGAAAGAAATATAGTAAAAACGTTACTTTTTACAATAAAACTATTTATAGGTATATTTTTTTATTTTTACTGAGAAGGAGGCAAACTAGTAGGCGGGTCACCTGATGGGAAGCAATCACCGCCGCCCATGGACACCCGCAAAACCAGAGGAATCGCAGATGCGTTGCCGGCCTTTAGCCTTTTTACCGCCAACAACTTCTATAGAAGTTCGAGATTTTCGTGCCGCTCACGCCAGCACTTCTATAGAAGTTCTTCTTTGTACCTACTTTATAAAAATACATTTATACGTTTCCTCAGAGCACTCCCCATGATAAAGGCGATAAAATATACAGAGAGACGCAACGTCTCTCCAAAGGGCCAGTAGATCGAGCCAACCAGAAGTTACCACGTCGCCGACAACTCGAGCAGTTCTGCGTTGAATGCGGTCAAATGAGAGGAGTTGGTACTGGGGCGCTCCAGCCTAACAATGGGAACAGTATTCCATATGAGGCCTGACCTGTGCTTGTAAAGCTGTAAGCGATGGGTCGGCATGAAATACTGTCCCGCTCTATTGAGCACACCCAGCTTTTTCGAAGCTAATTTAGCTTTACCTTCCAAATGACCGCGAAACTGAACGTCACTCGAAATACCGATGCCAAGGATTCCAATGGTCGGTTTGGTATCAAGGGGAGCTCCTTCAAAGTTTACAGATACGACGAAGGGATGTTTTTAGCGGTAAACACGCAAACTTGTGTTTTGGAAGGGTTAAAGTGGGCTAGGTTAAGTCAGCCCCAATTCGAGACATGACTTAAGATGTTCTCAGTGTAGTCACAAGTTTATTCCGGTTCTCGATGGCGCTTTCCAGAGAAATATTAGTACGTCCGGTGTAAAGCGTATCCCCAGTACTGTCATCCGCATAGCAATGAATGCTGTTGTTATGCAACATGTCATTGATATGCAGAAGAAAGAGAGTAGGCGACAGCACACACCCCTGCGGGACTCCAGCATTTACGGGCTTCAGGTCAGAGCATGATCCGTCAACTACGACTTTGATGCTACGCCCAGAAAGAAAGCTGGCGACACGCACACAATTACAATATAATATGAAATTCCATAATCGCGAAAATATGTATGGTGAATGTATAATAAACCGTTTCGGTTGTTAATGACCACTTCCTGATATGACCACATCCTGATGTGACTACATCCCGATGTGTCCGTTCCTGTTATGACCACTTCCCGATATGGCAATTTCCCGATATGACCACATCCTGATATATCAGTTCCCAGTATGTCCGTTCCCGAAATGACCACTTCCCGATATGACCACTTCTTGATATATCAGTTCCCGATATGACCACTTCTCGATATGACCACTTCTTGATATATCAATTCCCAGTATGTCCGTTCCCAATTACATCTACTTCTCCCTGACCGGTGACCTATCGCAAAAACTAAAAACTTGGCCATTTTCTATCGTAAAATCCGTTTTTGTACCAACTACTTACTACACACCTCCTTTAAGTATTCTTTAGCTGATAACATACTGGCCACTTGAAACTTTTAAGTAGGTATTAAAAGGAAATAATTGTCATTACCTGACAATCACTAGTATACTACGCTATTCGTATCTTACGAGTACAATTAATTGGTTAAAAATATACCTACATATTATTATCAGGTTTTCATCTTACAAATATGGAATTGTGTTTCATACGAAACAAAAAAAGCAAGGAAGCCTTATTACGAGGTAATTATCGATACAATTTGTCAAAAACAAACCAGAGTGGGTCTACTCGCTGGCGATGCGTAAACCGCGATCATTGCTCGGCTACAATTACGTTGAATGGAAGGAACAAAGTCATGCGTGTCAAGAAACACTTATGTAAACCCCTTGCAATAGAAAATAAAATTTCAATCTTTTTGAATAAATGCGAACAAAATGTATGTAGTGATTTTCGGCCAATCCAAAAAATATTCGAAGATAATGTAGCTGTGTTCAAGCAAGAGAATGGTGAAAAATCAATAGTCGACATGCCTTTGTTTACTTCTGTAAAAAGCAGATTGTACAGAAAACGCAAGACTTTCCTGGAGACCAATATTCTTTCTTTTGATAGTGTGAAAGACGTTGAAGTTCCCAACTTCTTTAAAAAACTTCTAATATGTGAAGATGGCGAAGAAAAAAAAATTTTAATATTTTGCTCAAGAATGGCAGCAAAGTTAATAAAAAAATATGAAAATGGCGGATCATATTTAGCTGATGGCACATTTCGGGCGGCACCGTCTCCCTTTTACCAGTTATACACTGTACATGTTGACCACGATTCTAACGAGAAAACGACAAACGTTTTGCCTGTTATATACGGGTTGTTGCCAGACAAAAGCCAAGATACATACACTCGATTTTACACACTAATTAAAGAGAAATTAAAGGTAAACATTTCAAATTTTAAATGCGACTATGAAAGGGCTCAAATGAATGCAGTATGCTGTGTATATCCTGATGCCTATATTTCCGGTTGCTTTCAACACTTCAACAAAGCTGTCTGGAAAAAAGCAAAAGAGTATAAATTGAAAGTCACCAAAGAAGGTAGGACTTGTAGCCGACTCAGTGCACTTATTCCTCTCCTCCCGGCAAACTATATTTCTGAAGCATGGTTATATATTTGTGATAATATAGCAGCACAGACAAGCGAGTGGATAAATTTCAAAAGATATTTCGAATCTCAATGGTTCCCAAATATGGAACCCGAGGTCCTTAGCTGCGTTGAGGGCAACCACCGAACAACTAACGCGCTTGAGGGTTGGCATCGTAGATTAAATGGCAACATTCCTCGCAAGCCAAACTTTTTTTTATTTTTATATAAACTTCAAAAGAAGCTGATCATTGCGATAACAGAATTATTACAAATTTGTTCCATGATCTGAAAAAAAACCGTAGAAACCGGGATATAAGTTTCGATAAAAAGTACAAGAAGTTATTAAAAAAGCTTGTGAACAAGCAGATCTCGGCAATAAATTTCTTAAGAAAAATAAATCTCGTGAAATTAGTTAAATAACAACCATATACTTTTCCAACCTTACATTACATTTAGATAGTCGATAAAAAAAAACATTCAACCATTCATCTATATATTAATACGTGAAACAAAATCTTTGTACTCCTTTTTACAAAAATTGTGCGGAAGGAGGAATATGAAATTTCGCACACCTATAGTTTATGTGTGTGATAGTGCAGGATGCTAATATTTTTATAAATTAAGCATAAAAATACAATAAATAAAATAAATATTGTTTCATACATTTACTTTTTTTCAAAAATGGAAGAGGAGCGGCCGAAATCTGTCAATGCCGATCCAAACTCACATTCTATCTTTTTGAATTTTTCATTGCTTAGGATACAATCCGTGCAGCCTTAATAATATTTTGTAAACTGCGGTCGTATTTCGACCAATGGGGCAATAGTTATATTAATTCCTTGCCGGTATTATTTTAATTTGTTTCATTTTGCTGTAAGTAGTGTTTTTTAAAGGAAAATTGCAGTTACTTTATAATATACATTTAAAAATAAAGTATTCTTTTAACCATATAATTGTTTTTTTTTAGTAATGGGAGTTAATGCCATGACGGGGTATATCGGCAGAAAGTATCATATCGTAAAGTGTATTTCAGTTTTCTTTAAATTATGTTACAAGCCATTTTTGTAGTCGCTTAAGAAGTGGTCATATCGAGATGTGGTCATATCAGGAAGTGGTCATATCGGGAAGTGGTCATATCGGGATGTGGTCAAATCAGGATGTGGTCATATCGGGAAGTGGTCATATCGGGAAGTGGTCATATCGGGATGTGGTCAAATCAGGATGTGGTCATATCAGGATGTGGTCATAACAGGAAGTGGTCATTAACAACCGAAACGTAATAAACATTATACATTACATTGCCTACTGAATTGGTCAAGAACAAATTGAACTTTTTGAAAAGATCAAAGTCAGTCAAAGTCAAAGTCAAAATGTTTTTATTCAAATAAACTTACGAAAAGTGCTTTTGAATCGTCCATACATTTTTTACCTACTACCCATTCAGGACGAATATTTTTTAGCTGTGAAGAAGAATCTATCGATTAATCAATCAATCAAGAAATAGGTGCCTAATAAGGCACCTACCTGCCTATGACAAAATAATTAGGAAAGGTAAGGTAAACAGTAGAAGATGACAATTTTTGTACTACACACACTGATTCTGCTGGGAAATCAGACTTGATGGTAGGTACCTATAGCAAATCCTCAACACAGGTCAAACAATCAAACAAGCATTGCATAAAAAGTGTGTTTTTTTTTAAGTGAATAAACTGTAAAAACACAGTCTGGTATTAGGTTATTATATTGGTGATTGCCATGTCCGGTGGTCACAGTCACCCTAGCTAGTGGCATGTGATGGGAATGTAGTGGTTTTTAGTGGGTGGGCCCCTACTTCTTCCGAATCCCACGAGAGCTGGAAGGGAGAACCCCTCCTAGGTTTTATTCACGTATCCCTAGCCTCGGTGGTTCTTGGGCGACAAATACAGTAAAAAAGATGGTATTTGCTAAAAGTGATAGCATAATAGGTACAAAAGAAAAGCTAAAGACAAAGTTTAAAAGCTAAGTCGTATATAAAATCAGAACATACAGATCAGAATATAGACCCATTATAAAATTACAAGACGAAAAGTGCGCGGCCATCGCGACATCTTAGATAGGTTACTTCCCAATGTGATCTGTGTAGGTAACCTATGTTTCTAGAAGGCCATAACCTATTATTTCATTTTCAAGAAGTGTTCACACAAAGTTTTCAGAACCTTTAGGTACCTACCTACATCTCCCAATTTTAGTGATCTCAATTTGAAAACATTACTGTTGATTAGTTAATTCACTAAAATTATTAGATGTCCCTTCAAATATGTGGTAAAATATTATTCTGGTCTCAGAAAACAACTGTTGTTTTATTATGTAAATTGCCCTGCTGCTGTATCATATTATTTAAATCCATGAATAGTTATAAATGCATGAACAGGCATAAAGAGCCTTTAGCTATAATGGTTCAGCTGTCCTTGCTGACCTATCAATTCCTCCACTGAATACAGTGACTGAAGCTTCAATAAAGAATTTGCTTGAATACAACTTATTAAGACTGCATATGAATGCGTTCTAAATGCTGGTAAACCTAACTCTTTTTTATAATAACAACTTCAAGAACCAAAGCGCCTTAACTTAGGTCCTTCTAATTTTAACATTTAATGGTGATGTTATGATATACCAAAATCATTTTAGCAGAGGCACTCATTTAAAAACGCAAATAACAAATGCTTGCTTGGTTAATAACATCTTTATTATAGACATTACTTAAAGCATCATATTAATCTAATATAACCTATCACCCAGCACTTTCAATTCAACAAGAAAATTTGTTGACTGAAAATATTAATAAAAATAACAATACTATTCATTATCACCATCAGGCTATAAACATCCCACTGCTGGACAAAATCCTTCCCACATGAACAAAAGCACCATTCTATTATGTAATAAAAATGTGTAATAGTTATTTCACACAATGCATCAAAGAAAGTTAAGATATAATATGTTTTAAGCAATCATTAACAATTTCAATCAATTTCGTTTGACTGTCCATTATTGAGTTTTGATACAACATGAAACTAGGAGCATGTTCTCTTGTTGGTTTGGTATACTAAGGCTTTTGACTATCTAAGTAATATAAATTACTGATAATAAAAATAAACCATACCTACAAATACAGGTAACTATTTAATGTGAACCCACCCCTAGTAGTTTTAGGAGGTATTACATTGATAAATTCTTAACAGTAATCTTATTTTTTTAATGTTTATTTACAAATTGTCATATAAAGAACATTTCCAAGCAGACCTACTTAGAAAGAAAGGTAATAAAGAGAAAAAAATGTCTTACCTCTCCTGGGAAAAAACAGCAGTGCTTCCTCTCAATATGTTTGCCAAAAGTCATTTGCAAGAGGCTCAGTCGCATGTGCAGGGTTTCAATAATATCAGACTCGCATGCAAGAGGATGGCTCCTGCGTGCACTTTCTCTACGTGGCATTTTTGCTTTGATAGATTGAAATCTATGCAACATTTGATTTTGTAACCGTTGAAATGTAGAATTTAAAATAGAGCTACATATTGTGTTCAATTGACGATTAACCTGCAATCAATTAAACTAATAAGTTACTCTAAGACAACTTTTGAAACATTGAAGAGTTTGTTAACTCAGTAATGCAGTTCAGAATTCTATAAACAAAGCACATAAATATTTAATACAAAAACAGATAAAATATACCTACACACAAAGATCAAAACTTAAATTAACCTTTTCACCGCCCAACTATCCTGCACGCGATGTCCCACTGTACGCCAACGTATAAATGTACTTTAATAAAGTAGGTACAAAGAAGAACTTCTATAGAAGTGCTGGCGTGGACGGCACGAAAATCTCGAACTTCTATAGAAGTTGTTGGCGGTAAAAAGGTTAAATATAAACAAAAAATTTTTTGATTTCAGCAAGATAACAAGAGGACCAATATTTTTATGAAATAGGTAATCAAGATTGTTATCTAATGCAGACTTCCATGATTTATATACATGGAATACCTACTTACTTCATTATCATGTAAGATGATTAGAAAATTCAAATAGAGAAATTTAAAGTCCATTTTCAACCATGCTTGAAAAGTTTAAAACATTGTTGAGAAATACTTTCCTAGACCTTGGCAAATTAACAGAAAAGATTAAAATTACCATCAGAAATGACTAATTTTAATATTTCATATTAAAATTGAATTTTAGAATTGCATTGAACCATGTTGAAATGTAGATAGTAAAAAAAATATTAACCATTCTGAGATGAGAAACACTTTTGAATCCCATATATCCAAAAATCTTTTCAACAACTTCAATGGGAAGATCCAGTAAATTCGTAGTATACGCCTTTGGAACTGGAACTATAGTAGTACACTTGGACGAAGAAGCGTGCGGTGACGACCCGCCGGGGAGCAAGGCGCTTGAGTGTCGAGTCACGCGAGACACAGCCATAGGCTCCGCGTGTGATGGACTCGCACCCTCGTTGCTCCCACTACTGCCCACCACACTACTCATCTGCCTCGTAGATACCATCTTGCCCAGGATTTTTAAAAATTATCTCTGAAAACTAAAGTTTCTCTTTACTATCAATTGTTCAATTCAATTCAATTTCTTGAGAAATGGCTTTCGCTACGATTTAGCCATTGTTAATCCAAAGGCAAATTCTAATTACTGACTAAATTAATAATCCACTCAATCGAATCTTTAATAATTAAAGAGTCGAGTAAACTTAATCTTATTGTTATAACATAACGATACGGTAAGAATAAAACCGAAGAATTTCTGTACACTCTAAAGTAAATTCTAAAATGGAGGCCATGGATGGCTAGATCGCAACTAATCACTTTAAAAATGTATGTATGAAATGATACTGAAGCATTATTTGACCAATAATAAGATTAAATTTATTAAATCACTCACTCAGGAGTTCATGCACATGTTTTATTAAATAATCGCAGTAATATTTATCAAGAAATTAATAGAAACGCAGTTTCTGAAATGCTACGCTTTCACAAAAAAATATTTTTTTGCTGGTTGGTTGGTTGAATTGAATAGAGTTTGAGTGCAAGTTTGGTGTTGATAGAGTTAAAATTTTAAAATCTACTAAAGCTTACCCGTTTTCACGATGCCCTATGCCGATGGTTTTATTTATCGACGAAGATTTATTGCACGCAATCGTCATTTAATTTGGCAATCCCAAGCAAAATCTAATTGATTATTATTGTTTCATTAGCAAAGACATTAATGTAGGCATACAAGGTTGGTCAATACAACAATAAAAGTGATAATTTCTTTTTGTTATTCTAAAAAAGGTCAACCAACAAACTACCAGTTGCTCACTGTAAACTTAGTCTATTAGCTGTATCGCTCGCTCACTGAAAGAAGAAGAATGGTAGAAAGAAAATTGAGTTCTAGGTATTCTTAAAACTGCCAAACAACTACCACAATAAAAATCAACAAGTTTTTCTCTGTTTAGCGGCTGTACATTTGGCTAAATCTACTAAATGAGTTTATTATAACCAAAGTAAGTATGGCAATACAGCTCACTGTTTCAGGATTTTATTTACGTGAATAATAAAATGTTTTACAAATTATATAAATAATAATAATTAAAAAATAGTTAAAAAGTTTGCAATTATAACAATAAAATAATAATAATTAATATGAATTTCTTTACCTTTAAGTGTATAAATAATAAATAATACATGATGTGCATTATCTGTGTCCGTTAGGGTAGCGTACACATGGTCGCTTTCACGTTTGTTGTTATGCCTTCTTTTAGAGCGTAATTAGTGCGTAATTACTGCAAACACAAAATATTGCCTCTTTAGTTTAAAAAATAAAGACCTTCTTTGTGTGTACGCTGCTGGCATCACGATAAAGCTGGCGTACGTACCTTTTATTGTTCTGTGGGCGTACCCATGCATGACCGTTCTCTAAAACTACATATATAATAAAGCAACGAAATTTACACACATATTCAAAAATTTCATAAGGATCGAACAA
Source organism: Eudonia lacustrata (assembly GCA_947562085.1). Classification (NCBI taxonomy): domain Eukaryota; kingdom Metazoa; phylum Arthropoda; class Insecta; order Lepidoptera; family Crambidae; genus Eudonia; species Eudonia lacustrata. Next base: position 9,561,624 of record OX387315.1, on the reverse strand, counting down.
GACTTGTGATAAATGGGCGTTTTTAAAAAAAAATGAGCACCCTAGAAATGCGTTGTCCACCAACTTCGTCATTAAATTTCTCAGCAACCTTATCACATTTCACTCGTAAGAGTAATATTTTTAATAAAGAAGTTATTAATAATTATGTTTAAATAATTATATGATGACAATGACAATGAGAACGGAAAATAGGCCACACAAATCTCAGAATAATAACTAATTAGTTATTGTTCTGAGATAAAAATAAGCTTACTTTAAAAAAAGTCTATGGGTGTGGGCTTAGAGCATTAAATTAATGCTCTAAGGGTGTGGGCTGTGGGCATTAAGCTGTAGATAGAATATAATTATGGGCACACAAATATCATTATTTATTTTTTTTTGGAGAGAGACTGCTGATTGCCGAGGGGCATTTTCAGCTTCACCGGGCTTGTTTTAGGGGCGGCGAGGTATGTAAAGGGTACCACAAGCCGTGTTGAAACGAATCACCTTCGGAGGATTTCTAGAGGGGTACGGCATCGCACACTTAAAAGTGCGCGTCCCCGTGCCCTTCCAGAGTCTCCGAAGGGTTCGGATCAGATCGGAAACACAAATATCAGTAATATTATTGAGGGGCATGATGACGCATGACATGATGAGTGAAAGTCAATAAAACAAAGCATAGTGAAATTGAAAATGACTTTGCAAATTGTCTCAAGACTGCACGAGGGCTCACATAATAAAAAGGGCTTTTAAAAGGCTTGCTAAAAAACTAATCAGGTAAATGTAACTTATCTTATTACAAAGTAAGGCTGTGTGGTCTCTCTACCATACCTAAAGTAAGAAGAAAACTAAAAAAAAAATAACGTCAGAAAATCGTAAATAATCGTAAGGTCGGAGGACCTCGATCTACTCATAAAATTATTGCGATTAATTTATTTGAATGGGTGTTATGTGATAACTTTAATCAGCACATAACTGTATTTCGTTGTCGAAATGTATTCTCGCTGTGGAAGTAGTGGCTCGATCCAGAATATACACCAAACTCCATCATCTTCTAATCAAAATACAGGTAAATGTTGACATAAGTTTATCTATTTATGTGCCTATAATAAAATAATGATATTCTGCGTAGGTATCTACGTATTATATTGCTACCAAAAATCTATTGTACCCAATGTTACATGCATGCTGTGTGGTAAATTGTTATTCCTATAAAATAATTTACACACTACCAACCACATCATGTCATCATGTCAGTCATGAAGCTTATGAGTGGGGAATAAAAGGGGAAAATGTGTTTCACCTATGACTATGTAAGATGGTATTGTAAAGAGCAACTGGTCACTTACTATTGTAGAAGGAACCCCTATTGTAATACCTATTTATTAATGTATTGGCACATGTTAGACCCACAACATTGTAAATACATACGTTGATCGAAAGAAGTAGTCCTTATCCATCCCATCTGAATTGTTTTATTACAAAAGGTCTATACACAGACTACAGACAATGATGCATAATACCAAATAACAATTTTAATATTTTATTGTTTTGCAGAAGATGAAGATGATAGTGGTGATAACAAGGCTTCGGCCATCAGCTTTAAAGAGAGAAGAAGAGAAGCTCATACACAGGTAAACATTCTATGGAACATAGAGGAATCTACCTTATTATAATGTAAACTGGGCTGCTGCTATGCGTTATATTTATATGCCCTGGTAATGCATGTACTATAGAAATCCTATTCTATAACTTTTGAATTTAACTTAAAGTATATATTAAGTTTGCCAAAACATAGTAATGCAATGCTATGGAATGAGAGTCACAAGTAAAATGGTAAACACTGGCTGCGAGGTGCTATTGTTCTCAGACATTTTTTACCCATATCATCATTCATTCATCCCTTTGGAATTGCTTGTCCAGCAGTTAATGTCTTTCAGCTAAAATTATTTATTTATCATTTATTCATTTTAATATATTGTTCTCAAAGCTGTTACTTAGGCTCTGTTCACAATGAATAAGAAGTGAAATTCATCTCTTTAACCAATCAAATTGTGACAGTGTATAAACAAAAGATGGTAAATACTTATTTGTTTATAATTTTCTAGGCTGAACAAAAAAGGAGAGATGCCATAAAAAAGGGCTATGATTCTTTACAAGAGCTGGTCCCAACATGCCAGCAAACAGATGCATCGGGTTATAAGCCTAGTAAAGCAGCTGTAAGTATCTATTTTATATTATTTTTGTCAATGTTGTACCTCATCTAACCTTATGTTGTCCTACTCTAACTTTTAAATAAAACACTATACATTTTTTGTTCATGGGGTGACTTAATGTCTATAACCTTTATTTTTATTAGACTTTTATAAGTTTTATGGTAGTAGGTCTGTGTATGTATTTTCCAACTCATTCGTTGTAATGAGAGACTAGATATAACACATTTTTGTAAATGGTTGATATCTATGACCTATTTTAATAGGGTATTTTGCAAAATGTTTTGCTTGCAATCCCGATTTCTGTTCTGCCAAGTTGAGAAATGTGAAAACTTCAAAGTAAGTAGGTACCTACCAATTGTACCAACTTTTGTTTAACAATAAGCACAACAACAAACCTGGATTGTGTGCAGTTTGGTTTCATTCAAATCCGTTTAACAGAGCCCATTACCTTATATTTTGTATAGTTCTCCATGTCATTTTCCAGCTAAAACACCTAATAAATAACAAATCTTGACTTTTGCACTAGATCTGTTTTGTTTTGTTCCATATAAAATGACCCATCAGCTGATCAAGTTAGTATGGAAAGTCGATTTTTTTTTACAATTTCCATTTTCTGATGTTGGCATAGTATTTTTATAGATTAGATATGAGCGCCGCGCCGGCCGTCGTCGCCGTGAGTTTGTGTCGGCGCGCCGCCGCTGAGTGAGACACACGGCGTGCCGCCGCCGCCGCGAGTCACGACATGCTAAGATTGGCTATTTCGCTCTCACTAGGGCATACATTGTTCGCTCTATTTTGATATTCGGATATTTTGAATATTAATTAATTTGTTACTCGAATACTTCGAATAATTCGAATTTTTCGAATACTTTTTAAAACTGATTTTAGTACTAAAACACATTTTAGTACCTACCTACTTACTATTTTTTTTTAATCATGAACTTTTTGCATAATATAATAATATAATCTGGGCTGAAAGCAACTAATGAAACTAATTAGGTATAGCATCATTCTCTCTAGTGCGCACATTACACTAGTTCCGACAGTGACTATGCATGGGATATCTTTGTCTATGGAGAACCCATAATAAGACCCTAGAGCTAAGTTAACCCGGCAGCCGGCACCACACCGAACCACTACAGTGCTTGGTGACCTCAACAGTCTCTCAACACTAATAATAAATAATAATAATAATAATAATATGTTGGCCAAGAGCCTCAATCGACATCTCATGAGGCTTTCGTTAGGCGGCTGGATCAAGGGCCTGATTCAGAAGGTAGTTCTCCTCGATACGGCACGCATTGTGAAGAGGTTCCTGTCTCTGGAGCCCTAATCACCGGTAGTTTAGACCCTGGTCCCGATGCCGGTGGACCCCTATTTTTTATATTTTTAAATGTTTGTTTTGTTTTTTAGAAAATATTTAAAAATGTAAATTAATATGTAAAAAAATAAATAAAGAGATAATAATAATAGCCTTTATTCAGACAGTATAAATTACATTTTATGATTATTTCTAAAACAATTTATGTTACTAAAATAATTTAATTACTATACCAATGCATTGCATTCATTGTTACTTTTTATTATGCATCAACTCCTTGTCTGTATGCCACTAGTTGACAAAGGATTCCTCCAACTGTCGCCATCTCTCTCTATCATTAGCTGCTCTTGTCCATGTGCTACCTGCTATGGCTTTAATGTCATCAACGCAACGTCTGAATGGTCTACCTCGTTTTCTTTTCTTGTTACTTGTGAACCAATGCATGACTAATTTTGACCATTTTTCACTTCTTCTGATTGTATGGCCTGACCATATCCACTTTAGCTTTTTTATTGTTTCTATGACATCTTTTGTTTTTGTGTGTTTCTTAACCTTTTTACCGCCAACAACTTCTATAGAAGTTCGAGATTTTCGTGCCGTCCACGCCAGCACTTCTATAGAAGTTCTTCTTTGTACCTACTTTATTATAATACATTTATACGTTGGCGTACAGCGGGCCATCGCGTGCAGGATAGTTGGGCGGTGAATAGGTTTAATGGTTTGGTTTTAAGGGTAATGGTTTTAATTTTTATTTTATCGGATAGTCTTTTACCTATCATGCTTCTCTTCATGGAGTTCTGACACGTTTCTAGTTTTTTGTTGTGCCTTTTTGTGAGTGCCCAGGTTTGACTACCATAAGTAAGTACTGGAAGAATACATGTATCAAAAAGTTTCCGTTTTATATTTATTGCGGTTTCACTGTTTTTCATAATTTCCTTCAAACTCCAATAATGTTTCCAAGCATTTCCAATGCGTCTGTCAATTTCTTTTGTGGTTAGGTCTGAGGGGGAAATTATTTGCCCTAGGTATATAATATTCATTGACATAGTCAATTAGGATGTTATTGATCCTGATTGGTTCTTGCTTCCCATTCGTCATAGCTTTGGTCTTTTGTGTGTTCATAGCTAGGCCCACCTTGCGGCTTTCTCTATCTAGGTCATTCAACATGATACAACATTCAACATGCACACAGGTGAAGGCCTAAAGCCTTCACTTGTCTGCGAGAGGATCACCAAATCATCAGCAAATCGTAAATGTGATAGGTTTTCACCGTTAATGGACAGCCCACATTTTTCCCAATCTAATTTACGAAAGACTTCCTCCAGAACTGCTGAGAAAAGTTTCAGTGAAAGGGGGTCGCCCTGTCGCACTCCTCTTCCTATTTTTATCACTTTTCCCTCTTTCTCTAATTTAATTTTAGCTGTACTGTGAGCATAGATGTTTCTTAGTATCCTGATATTTATTCTCCTCCTTATCCTGATTTATTCTCGACTCCTTGGTTCTTAAGTGCTTGCCAGATCTTTTCATGTTCTACTGTGTCGAAGCCTTCCTGTAGTCCACGAAACAGCAGTAGAAAGTGAAGTTGAACTCTTTGCTTTTTTCAAATAATTGTTTGATAAAATAAATGTGGTCTAAAGTTGAGTATCCACTTCTGAATGCTGCTTGCTCTCTTGGCTGACTTTCATCTAATTATAGTTATTCTAGTCTTAGTTATTCTGTAGAGAATAATTTTAGCGAAGATTTTGTAAATGTTTGACGATAGGCTGATCGGCCTATATTTATTTATGTTACTTTTATCCCCTTTTTTGTGCAGAAGTATTATAGTCGACGCTGTCCATTAGGTAGGTATTATTTCGCTATGTAGTATTTCATTAAAGAGGTGTTTGAGGGTTGGTATTTGGTGATCTTTATTTATCAGGAGGAACTCGTTGGTAATGCCGTCCGATCCTGGAGCTTTATCTTTCCTTTGGGTTTTCACAGCTCTGTTTATTTCTGCGAAAATTATGTCTGGTACATTGCTTTCTCCCGTTAGGATTGTTGTTGGTATAGTATTATTCCTTTCATCCAATTCTGTGAAGAAACTAGTAGCTATAGCCATAATTTCTGGTCGGCGCTTTTGACATTTGTAGTTCTTATTTAATAAATTTGGTATCCAATTTTGTTTCTCTAATAGTTGTTTGGTTGCTTTTTCGATGCCTCCCGTTCTCTGTATGCATTTTTCCAGAATATCTGGTCTGTACCTCTGACGGTCCTTTCTCATTTGTGTTTTAATCTTATTACTTATCATGGCTATTTCCTTTCTTATTGTTTTTGACTTATTAGAGATTAATAATAGTTCTGCTCTGGATTGTAAGAGTTCTTTAGTTTGATTTCCCATCCATTTTAAACTTTTGTTGCCGCCTTCATGTTTACTTCTTTTATTTGTGTATGATCATTCCGACCGTTTTCGGCCATGGCGACCACTTCGACTCCTAGTCGGTTTGGTGGCGCTGGTGCGCCCGAAGATGGCTTATGTAGCCGATCTTGGCAGTAAACTCTCGTGCACAATGAGGGCACGTGAGCACACCGCTTATATAGTTATAGTTAATGACTGCGGGTCGACGGGCCTTTAACTCGTCGCGCTTAGCGTCGAGGTCAGCTTTACGCTGCTCCTCAAATTCGCGAACTCGCCTCTTCACAATCCCGCGCCATTCAGGACGTTGTGCTGCCAAACCTTCCCATTGAGAGGGCTCTATGTTGCATCTTTTCATGTGACGCTTCTGAACATCTTTGTATCTGAGGAGTTGTCCGCCTTGTTTTCGCTTACCCTCCTTTAGTTCAGAGTAGAAGATGCGTTTTGCCACTCTCTCCTCCGCCATACGTGATACGTGACCGCACCACCGAAGCTGCCGACGCATTAAATAGGCCTCAATGCCACCGACATTGGCTCGTCGCAGAACTTCGGTATTACGCACTCGGTCCGACCATCTGATCTTCAGGATGGTACGAAGGCATTTAAGGTGGAACCGGTCTAGAGTGCGTATGTGGTGGCGATACACACACCACGTCTCGGAGGAGTATAGGAGGTTTGGCAGCATAACCGCCATGTAAACAGAGATTTTAGTGGCCAGCTTCAGGTCGTGAGAGCAGAAAACCTTGGAACGCAGCTTCCCAAATGCTGCAGCTGCAGCACTGATCCTGCTATTAATTTCGGCATCAAGGTCACACATGGATGTTATAGTGCTCCCCAGATAACGAAACTTATCCACCTGTTTCAGTACATCTTCACCAAGCTTAATGGCCAGTGACTCAAGACCATATTGTGGGTCCAGGGACATCACTTCCGTCTTTTTGACACTGACCTTCAGGCCGAACTTGCAGCATGCTTGGTGGAAAACGGACATCAACTGTTGCAGACCATCTGGAGATTCTGCCAAAAAGCACAAGTCATCAGCATACATGATTTCTGAGACCAATGCATACGAGACCTTTGTGCACGCCTTGAGTCTGGCCAAATTGAAAAGACTGCCATCTGTGCGGAAACGGATGCGGACTCCTTCAGAAACAGTTTGCAGGACCTCCTTGACTACTACCGCAAAATAGAGGGCAAACAGTGTGGGCGCTAAGACACACCCTTGTTTCACCCCACATGTAACGGGGAAGAAATCTGACTGTTCACCATCCACGGTGACGCAGCACTGCATATCGTCATGCAGGAGTCTCAGAAGTCCCACAAACTTCTCTGTGCATCCTACCTTTCCTAGCACTATCCAGAGAGCTTCACGAGGCACGCTATCGAACGCTTTCTCCAGGTCAACAAAGCAAAGATACAGCTGTTGACCCTGCTCTTTGCTTTTTTCTTGTAGCTGACGCACGGAGAAAATAGCTTCGCAAGTGCCTCGGCCAGGTCGGAAGCCAAACTGGGTTTCGGGCAGGATCCTTTCTGACAAATCCTTTAAGCGGTTTAGAAGAACTCTCGCAAAGGCCTTTCCAGGGGCTGACAGAAGCGAAATACCGCGGTAAGAGTTGCAGTCAGAACGGTCACCCTTATTCTTGTAGAGGGCACTGATGCGAGATACTTTAAAAACATCCGGTACTCGCTCCTCCTCCCACATTCGAACAAAGAGTTCCCAGACCAACGTGTGCAACTCCTCTCCGCCGTACTTAAGCAGCTCCCCCGGTATAAGATCAATGCCAACCGCCCGCTTGTTTTGCTGCTGTCTGATGGCAGTGACAACCTTGTCACGCGACAGAGGCTCGTCCAGCTCGGTGGCTAGAGGAAGTTGAGACATTAAGCTGATATTATGCAGATCAGCTAATCGATCTACGTTGAGCAAAGTGTCAAAATGTTTCGCCCAACGCCTTAGTACATCTTCCTTGCTTGTCAGCAAGTGCAAACTGTCTATAGACTTCAGAGGCACTTTTGCTCGGAATGACGTTCCAGTCAGCTTACGAACCTCGAAGTAAAACTTCCCAAGCTGGTTTGTGTCTGCGAGCCACTGCATGTGGCAAGCTTTGTCATGCCACCATTTGTCTTTTATTTTGCGAGACAGCCTACGCAGTTCAAGGTCACTGTCTTTGACCACCGCAACGCTTCTACCTCGCCTACTATGCTGTCGCAAGAGGTCTCGATGTTTGTCAAGCGCTGCCCTGAGAACTCCATCATTCTCATCGAACCAGTCTTCATTACGTCGGTCTTTCAAACCTAAGGTAATGGAAACGGCTTCCATAAGATGAGAGGACATGGATCCCCAGGCCGCACCGACCTCACCTGTCTTATTAACTTGCAACAGTTTTTCAGTCAAGGTTTCTGCATATTTCTCCCTAACCTCGCGATCCTTTAGCCTTTCCACGTTTAGAGACGCAGGCTTTTTTACTGTGGATCTACGTGGTCGACGGAGGCGGAGTCTCAGCTTGGTGACAATAAGTCGGTGGTCAGTCCAACAATGTGCACCACGCATGACACGGGTGACTTGGACTTGACTGATATCTCTCTGCCGTACGATAGCATAATCGATCAGATGCCAGTGTTTTGATCTCGGGTGCATCCACGTAGTCTTGTGCTTGGCGGCAAGTCTGAACATAGTGTTCGATATTGCCAGCTCGTATTGAGCACAAAGACTGAGTAACAACTGACCATTGCTGTTCATGTTGCCTACTCCGTGTCTACCCAGAACTCCAGGCCAAGCCTCATAGTCCCGACCGACTCTGGCATTGAAATCGCCCAGTAATAGAAACTGTTCTCTGGCGTCTATGCTGTCAAGACATTGAGATAGCTCGTCATAGAACTTGTCCTTGATGTCATCAGACTTGTCTAGCTGTGAGATAGTTGTCTTTATCCAGGTGAAGGCGCAATGTGGTAACGCGGTCCGAGATATGTACAGGGTACTCCTCAAGTCGCTTTACTAATCGATTTTTGATGGCAAATCCAACACCTGAACGCCTAGGTTCGGAGGCGGCAGTACCCTTCCAAAAGAAAGTGTAACCACCACCACCTTCCACCAGCTCCCCTTCATCAGCAAGATGTGTTTCGCTGAGAGCAGCCACATCCACGTTATAACGATGAAGTTCTCGAGCTACAATAGCGGTTTTACGTTCAGGGCAGGCGTTGCCATCGCGATCAAGAAGCGTTCTCACGTTCCACGCGCCGAATGTCATATTAGGTGGTTTTATGTAAACATATTTATTTTTCTTGTAGCTTCGACCACGATTGAAGAAGATGCAGTGGCAGCCGCGGTTACTACCACCTTTCCAAGAAGGACGAGCAATTTTTAGGGCACCTTTTATAGCCCCCTCCTCGTCTGAGCGAGGAAAGCAGTGCCTCCCTAAAAAGGGCTGCTCTGTCACCCCAGGTGCTGCCGAATCCACACTGTCGTCCTGAATTTGCAGTGTAGAAGCGACCACGGCGTTGTCACACCCCCAAGGCCGCCCATGTGCAGGATTCAGACAAAGCCCAAGATGCATCAAACTGGACCTCTCTACCTTATCCCATCGCCACAGGGCTTAACGTATTTCGGAGTCCATGAAACGGAAGCGGTCAATTGCGCAGGATATATTAAAGTGCACAAGCAGACGCGCAACTGCAGGCGCACTCTCTCGTCCGTACCCTTCTTGGTCCAGTGGAACGGAAACCGCTACAACTGGAGAAGAGCTGGATGCAGTCTCTGGCCGACAGTATCTTCTGACCTCTACCATCGCCCTTAGCTTTCGACAAAGCTTTGCTAACTCGCCGCATCCGCCAACATCCGTTGCTTATCAGCGTGGCTTGCCGTCTACACCGAGTTAGACTTGTGCACTTCGCAGGAGGTTTCCGCGTTCAGACCCGCCCGCTAGAGCGTGCGAGTCCCCCTCGACCAGGTCTAGCCCACGAGCCGACGTGGTTTACCAGGGTGTGGCCGCTGCGCGCATTGCAGCTGCTAGGAGCCACTGGTGAGAGTTATGAGCTGCCTGCGCCTGGCGGTGCGCTACCCTCGTAAAGAGGGCCGGCTAGCAGCACCTGGCGGTCACAGACACCCCACTACACCCTCATTTGTGTATAGAAGTTCTTGAAACTTGTTGTATTTATTTTGTATATCAGATTCTGTTGTATTTTCTATGAAATGTTCTAGTTTTTCTTTTAATATTTCGGTATTTTCCAACGTTACCTTATTGATTTCCTTCATTATAAAGGGGCGGTTTTTCTTGAGTGAATGAAGTTGTAATTTGGCTCTAACCATTCTGTGATTGCTGTTAAAATTAATATTGTTTATAACTCTACAATCTTGAAATTTGTTACTTTTATTCGTTAGGATGTGGTCTATCTCGTTTTTATGGTTGCCATCTAGATGTATGCATGTCCATCTATTATTCTTGCGTTTTTTGTAGAAACTGTTTAGTATTTTTAGGTTGTTTTCGTAGGCCAATTGCATTAGCATTCTACCATTCCTTGTCCTTATTCCTGAAGCATACGGACCCAGTACAATTTTCTTCTCCCCCGTCTCTTCTTTCCCCCGTTCTAGCATTAAAATCTCCCATTACTATTAAATGATTGCACGAGTGGTTTTTTATTGCATCTGATGTAGAATACAGTCACATCTTATCATATACATATACATTGAGTCCTTCTACATCTTCGGTGTAGAAGGACTCGATTTCTGATATGCTGGATTTTTCAGTTGGGGAGTAGACTTGAACAATTGACCACTTTTCATTATTAGGCGGTAGCTTTACATTAAGTATCACAATGCGTTCTGAGATTCCAATAAATTCATCAATATGTTGTTTAAATTCTCTCTTTATCAAGAATCCTGTTCCATATTGGCCTGGCGTTTTTCCTTTGTAGTACAATATAAATTCTCCATGGTCTTCTATGTTCTCTCCTAGACGTCGTACTTCACTCAGACCCAATATCGACCAATGTATGTTATCTAGAGCTAGGATTAATTCAGCTAGGCTTTCATTTGTTTTCAAGGAGAGTGTATTGTATGTTGCTATGTGTATTATATTTTCGTTGTGACGGCTTTTCTTAGAAGGGGTATGTGGTAGACTTTTTATTAAGTCAGTTGGAGGGTGATAGTCATCAAACCCTAATAATATAGCCTTTTATTTCCGGGTTTTCTTAGCTAAAGCTGTTTTAACTTTAATTTACGTCTATCATAATATGTCTCTCAGCTCGGGGTGCCTTACGGCAAAGGCTTCCTCCAACATCTTCCACTGCTTTCGATCTTCTGCTTCACTGAGTCAAAGGGGACCCAGGGTCAATTTCATTCCATCCTCCCATCTTCTCACTTTCCGACCCTGCTTTGAAGCATGTGTCCAGTCCATCTCCATTTCGATTGGTTATGTGTCAGGATGTTGGCTATTTTGGATTTACCCCTTATGTCTGTTCCCCTGACTTTGTCTTTTAGTCTTAACCCTTGGATACTCCTTCCCATGGCTCTCTGGCATCTCGCAAGTGGTTCTCTATGTTGCTTTGTCAGAGTCCAAGTTTCGATAGTGAAGATGATTTCGATGTGATGCAGGGTAGTATACAGGCATCAAAAGTCTTTTTCTTTGTCTTTATGCCTAGCTCCTTGCTTTTCATAATTGCTTTTAGTGCCCAATATTTTTCCATCCAGTGGCAATTCTTTTGGCTATTTCTTTAGACATTTGGTCACTGGACGATATTATCTGTCCCAGATATACGTACTCATTTACATACTCGAGTTTTTGACCGTTGATAGTTATTTGTATTAGTGCTGAGTTTGTCATCATTTTTGTCTTGGTTGAGTTTAGTTTCAGGCCCGCATCCCTACTTTTATCTGCTAGCATCTGTATCATGAACTCCAGTATTTTTGGGTTCTCCTCCACTCCATTACAACCAGGTCGTCGGCGAATCTCAGGTGATTAAGTCGCGATCCTTTTATGTTTAGCCCTAGGTTGTCCCAATCTAATTTTCTAAATATTTGTTGCAGTACTGCTGAGAACAACTTAGGTGAAAGTAGGTCTCCTTGCCTGACTTCTCTGTCGATTGGAAAGGCATCCCCTAGAGATTCTAGCCTGATACTAGCTTTGCTTACACTGTATATGTTTTTGATGATGTTCACATAAGCCTTTTGGGGACTCCCTGTTGTTTGAGACTTTGCCATACTGATTAATGTTTATTATTATTATTATTTATTATTATATTTAAGATTGTCGAAGGCTTTTGAGTAGTCTATGAAGGTCAGATAGATAGGTTTGTTATACTAGTTGTATTTTTGAATGAGCTGTTTGACTGTGTGGATATGGTCAATCATGCTAAAGTATCTTCTGAACCCTGCCTGTTCCACCGGTTGGTTTTCGTCCAGCTTTTTTTGTTATTCTTTCTAAGATGACTTTCGCAAAGATCTTATATATGATTGAAATTAGGGATATTGGTCTGTAATTTCCGATATCATCTTTGGGTCCTTTTTAAAAAATTAGAATAATGTGCGATTCTGCCCACTGGCAGTCTCTCAAAAAGTGGGTCTTAAAATATACATGGAGAAGACGAAAGTTATATCGAACTAACGTGTCGTGCCCACTCCTTTGAAGGTTGGAGACTCTGCCAATAAAGTTGTGGCTGATTATGTTTAGCTGAGACAAACGGTTTAGTTAGGTAGGTCCAACTTCAAAAAGGAGATCATATTATTTATTTATTTTGGGAGAACAAGTATTTTGTGCAGTTTGCTTACGAATTGCAAAAAATTAAGACGAGGATGTCTTATTTTTTAATTAAGTTACTTTTGTTTAGTACTTTTGGTAGGTGGGTAGTCTGGAAGTACATTACTTTAACAAATATATATTAGTATTTATCATCTTTATCGAACTTTCATTGAAAACCTAATGCTCATGACCACGCCGGCGGCGCCGCCGCAACGCCGCCGCCGCCGTGGAAATTTTGAGACCACGCCGCCCGCCGCGTGCAAATGGCCATCGTAGCTCATAAATAAATAAATAAATAAATAAATAAAAAGTTTATTGCAAAAAAGTAAAATCTATCATATCATATATATATATATATATCATATATATCATATCTATTAAAGACTTATAACATGGGTACGTTTCGGGAATATACACATATTATAAAACATCCTGTATATTACATACACTACATTACACTACACTAAATATATTATATATGTTATTATAAAAAAAAAGCAGTGGAAAAATTCAGTGCTTATGTCAGCCTTCCCGGTAGCATAATGGTCAGTGTAGCCGCCCGGATTCCGGAAGACCCAGGTTCAACTCCTGGCTGGGTCGGGTGGGCATTGAATTTTTCCACTGTATTTTCTTCTTCCCAGTCGTTCACTCTTGACAGAGTGGTCGTGGTCACGTCTTGGTCACTTCCCCGTTCACCGCTTCCCTCGCGATGCGTCGCCATGTGTCCCGATGCTTGGCAGAGTGAGAGAGACTGTATTTTATAAATATTTAATTCAACTTCAGTGCAGCAATTAGCACTTAAAAATAAAAAGTGAAATTTACTATAACATTGTGCTATCAAAGTTGTGGTAATTCATCTGTAAAGATGAATCTGCATAGCCATCGGTTGCAATAACCGTTGGATAGATGGCACTCTGCCGCTAAAAAAGCAGTCAATCAAAAAGCAGAGGAAAAATTCATTGCCCGAATTGTTGGCTATGAATGAGCTGGTAGAAACGTGTAATGAAAACAATGATAGATTTAATTCATTTACTTGTAACCACACTTGTAAATGTAAGCAATTACCAGGTCGTTTATCGGTGACATGTGATTCTTCCTCTCCATTAAAATTAATTAATACTGATTTACCTAAAGGTTCCCCTAGCCAGTGTAAAATTATAAATACACCACACTTAGTAAAAAATATCAATCAAGAGGATTTAAATTTAGATAATAAGAGTGACACTGTTATATTTAGCGATGAATTTGGTAAAAACATGGGCCGCTTGTTATTTGACTTAGGACATTTAATTACCAATTACTGTATGCCTGGTGCTTCTTATCAAGATATTTTAACAAAAGCAATTGACTATAAATATAAACCTAATAGTACTGTATTAATTTTTGTTGGAAATAGGGGTAAATTGAACAAATCAAGTTTGATTAAGAGTTTAAATAAGTTAAATAATTCAAATGTAGGGAAAATTATACTGTTTACTTTACCCTATTGTAATAGCTTGCCACAGGAGGAAAATACTACTAGATATAAGCTTAATTTGACATTACATACATTTTGCAACAATGAAAATTTGCATTTAATTGACACTAACAATTATGTTAGTAATTTTTATTTGACAAAATATAGTTATTATCTGCCAATTTATTTCAAGCGACAAATAGCTTCATCGCTATCATATTTTATACACATCTCAGCCAAAAACTTGGCTAAACAAGTTGCTCCTATTGAGCAATGTTTAATAGACATAAATGTCAGTAGTGTTTCTACTGACATTTCAATCAATAATTTAAATTAAATCATAAGACAAAAGAGGAATTCTCTTGCAAAATGTTTGGTAATATTTTAAATAAATGTAAAATTAATTCTAAGAAAAGCTCGTCCCAACCTACAATTATTAAAAATGTTCACTCGATTAATATAGTTCACCAGAACATTCAAGGGATGACGGGCAAAGATCTGGAGATTGAATTGTTCATGAACGAAAATAAAGTTGATATTTTATGTATTACTGAACACTGGCTTAAAGATCATCAGTTCATGTTCAATTTTAATAATCATTTGGTAGGTAGTTCGTTCAGTCGAGTAAATTCAATTCATGGTGGCTCCTTAATTATAGTTAATAAGAAATTAAAATTAAAGGAACGAAAAGACATAGTGAGCCTCTCGGTTGAGCGAACAATAGAAATAGCTTGTGTGGAGCTGGAGCGACTTGTTGTATTAAGTGTATACAGGCCTCCGTCAGCATTGTATGATTATTTTGAAAAAGTAATAGATGAAGCATTATATAAAATCCGCAATGTAGGTAAAAAGACAGTTATTTGCGGTGATTTTAATGTTAATTTGTTAGAAAAGTCTACAGGTTCTATCAAAATTAAAATTTTTTTTCAATCGTATAATTTAAATAATTTATTTTTGGAGCCAACTAGAATAACTGCCACTTCGGCCACTTGTATTGATAACATATATACCGATCTAGTACCACTGTCTAAACTCATTATTAATAAACTGGACTCTGATCATTGTGGCCAAATGGTCAGCCTTCCATATCAGTGTAAGCAAGTGAAGAAACTGAATATCACTGTTGTACCAAAAACTGCAGGTCGTCTAGAACGGTTTAAAAACAATCTTTATGATAATATATGTTTTTTAAAGTATAATGATAACCCAAATGAATTTTATAATGATTTCTTTCATAAATATTGTACAGAATTTAATAAAACTTTTATTCCAAAAAGGATCTCGGTTAGTGGTACTGTTACTTTTAGTGAATGGGCTACAATTGGTATCCACAAAAGTAGAAAGCGACTTTATGAGCTATATGATGAACGCAACTATAACACCAGTGAAGATTTTAAATTGTATGTCAAAAATTATTCTAAGTTATTTAAAATAGTATGTCGATTAGCAAAGGCAAAGTTCCTGAGTTCAAAGATTAAGCTAAGTGATAACAAAATAAAAATGACATGGAATATTATAAATAGTGAAACTGGAAATGTCAAAAGTCGTAACAATGAGTACAAATTGAGCTACGAAAATCAAACCTTAACTTCCGATGCTGATGTTGCTGCGGCATTTGAGAAGTTTTTTACTGATATTCCAGTTTCAACTACAAAGGCTTTGGACTCCTCCCTCACTGTAGCTGAAGCGGTTCTAAAGGAAAATGTCAAACCTAGTGAAAACTATTTTAGTTTTCAAAAAATTGATTTTAGAGATATAATCAAAACTTTTAATACTCTTAATAAAAAGAAGACTGCTGATCTGTGGGGTAATTCCGTCGACGTCACTAAATCCGTTATTGAGACAATAGCTCCAGTTTTAGCTTGCATATTTAATGAATGCATTGACTGTGGTGTTTTTCCTGACCTAATGAAGCACAGTAAAGTAATCCCATTATTCAAATCAGGTAGCACATGTGACCCCTCTAACTTTAGACCAATTTCTGTGTTACCCACATTTAGTAAAATATTTGAAAAGATAATTCTAGACCAAATTCAAGTTCATTTTTATAGAAATAAACTTTTACATTCTAGACAATATGGTTTCACTAGGGGTCGCTCGACTACTGACGCTGGTGTTCAGCTTTTACTTCAAATATTTAATGCCTGGGAGGATTCACACGATGCCGTAGGGGTTTTTTGTGATTTATCCAAGGCCTTTGATTGTGTTTTACATGAAACCCTGGTCAGGAAGTTCTACCACTATGGAATTAGAGATGCATCACTGAATCTTCTTATCTCATATTTGAGTGATAGGGTTCAGAGGGTTGATGTTAACGGTAAAAGATCTCCGGGATCGGTGGTTACAATGGGAGTTCCACAGGGTTCAATTCTTGGTCCTTTCTTATTTTTAATTTATATTAACGACTTGCCTTACTTTGTAAAAGACAAACATGAGATAGTATTGTTTGCAGATGATACCTCACTTTTATTCAAAGTGAAACGACGACAGCCGATTGATGACGATGTGAACAATGCTGTCTCAAAGATAGTTCATTGGTTTAGTGTTAACAATTTGCTATTAAATGAACAAAAAACCAAATGTATAAGATTTGTATTACCCAACGTTAAGGAGGTAAAAACCAGTGTAAGAATTAAAGATAAGAATGTGGACCTTGTGGACACCACAGTGTTTCTAGGCATTACGTTGGATGCAAAGCTACAGTGGGGCCCACATATAGATAAATTGTCGAGTAGACTGAGCTCTGCGGTTTATGCAGTAATGAAAATTCGTCAGATCACTGACATTGAAACAGCTAGACTTGTTTACTTTAGTTATTTCCATAGCGTAATGTCGTACGGCATTTTACTGTGGGGCAATGCTGCCGATATTCAAACTATCTTTGTGCTGCAGAAGCGGGCTATTCGAGCAATTTATAATCTAAAAGCTGGTAATTCTCTTAGGGAGAGATTTAAAGATATTAATATAATGACAGTTGCATCACAATATATTTACGAGAACCTAATGTATGTATATAAAAATATTGAAACTTTTTCTAAAAACAGTGATATTCACAATGTAAACACTAGAAATAAAAACAAACTAGCAGTACCTAATACTAGACTCCACAAAGTAAATAATTCATTTAGAGACCTGTGTGTACGTTTTTACAATAAAGTTCCAAGTAATATCCAAAAACTAGATATTAATAAATTTAAAATCGCTATTAAAGAAAAGCTTTATAAAAAAGCTTATTATAAAGTGTCTGATTACATTGAAGACAAAACAGCATGGGTTTAAAATGCTCCAATCTATTTCTAATCCAAAATATTGTTAAGATTTTTTTTTTTTAAACTTGTATAACTTGGTAACGTAACGGCATATAATTTTGTAAATGTCGTTACATATTGAATTAAAGCTGTGGAGTTTCTTGCGCCCATTCTTCTCCACAGCTAAAATATAGACGTCCTGAATGGGTAGTAGGTAAAAAAACTATGGACGATTCAAAAGCACTTTTCTAAAGTTTATTTGAATAAAGAATATTTGACTTTGACTTTGCGGAAGACCCAGGTTCGATTCCTGGCTGTGTCGGGTAGGTATTTAATTTTTTCACTGTATTTTATAAATATTTAGTCTACGCGGTTTTATTTTTAAGCCTGTGACTGTGTATCCATTGTTTTTCGATAGTCCGCCTCTCTGACTGTCTGTCTGTACATACCCACATCTTTTTTGGAGGCAATGAGAATGAAATTATTATTTAAATAGGTACTAAATTAAACTTGTGGAGGCACTGGGAATACTTTTTTGAAGGCACGGGAATATGCCTTAAGCGCACACCAACAAATTGTTTAAAAATAATCACTATTTTTATTTCAGGTATTACAAAAGTCCATTGACTACATACAATACCTACTTCAACAACGCCGGCGTCAGGAGGACGAGAGGAATGCTCTCCGCAAAGATGTTGTCGCTCTACGCATTATGCAAGCTAACTACGAGCAGATTGTGAAGGCGCAGCACTCAGTACCCGGCCACAATGAGCAGCGGCTAACAGACCAAGACAAGTTCCAAGTGGTAAGTTAGTATGTGTTTAATATAATTTTGTTAGCTAAGAAATTTATACTTGATCTGTTTTAAGAAATGAAAATAATAATAATCTTCTCACTTCTTTTGTCGTTGAAATCAACAACCAAGGCATGTATCATAATATTGAACTTGTCTCTCATTTCACATTTATGTTTTTGAGGGGATATAATATTCACCGAACCCTAAATTGTATACTTCCGTTATTAATCTAAGTATACTTCATGATTAGGCCAGAATAGAGGTTATGATTGAATAGGGCTTGATTAGAGAGATAAGTTGTTTTCTTTTTGTATAATGGTCTTGTTTATCTTATCAAGCAGTGTTGATATTGAGATTGGGTATTAGTCATGTAGCAAAATAGGATAAAGTTAGATATTTTATTTATGATATGTAATTTATATGCTAAAATCTAATAGCGACCAATAAATCTATCAAGTTTTCTTAATAGTTTTATGAAGGTGGCTATGCTAACAGTGCAGATCGTTATGGGACAATATCTATAAAAATATTTTCATTATCATCAGCCTATAGGCTTATAGTTGTTTATAAACAACATCTCATTGTTAGTTTGACATGAATAACAGATTTATTTAGCACATGAGGAGATGGTTGTAGGCTACAACCTTGCTCCACCGAAGGTTTGGAAGGCTTTAAGATAAGATGGAAATGGTAATTACCATCCATCTTATGATAACAACTGGGACCAAACCAACGATTCGTTAAATCGTTCGTGCCATCCGAGTCACGGAAGGGTACAAGTTTTTCATCTTTTACTGACCCGTCCAATGACCCTACATTGCGAAAGTTGCATTGATGTTATCATTGAAGACGGAAGAAAACATATTAAAGTTATTAGTATAGTTTTATAAACACCTAATTGAAGTACAAGGATGCTGCTTATTTCAATCTGAAAGCACTGCTGCTATAAAAAGAACTTCATTGCAGTTGTTACGTTAAAAATCTCACTACATGTTTAATGAAGCAAACATAAATGTCATATTAAATTCTTAAACTACTTCAACTGTTGTATAAAAAATATTTTGAGAAATTTAACGATTACATTTCAATTAGTTTCAGGGTATAATGGACAAACTGTTCGACTCGTTCGAGGGTGTGCCCACAAACAATTTCGGCGAGTTTTCGGCAGGCGTCTTCAACTGGCTCGAGGAGTACTGTAAGCCGAACTCGTTGCGAACTATGGTTCATGATGTGCTGCGGGAACAGAACTATACGCCGTGATACATTTTAATATACTGAGTTTAATGTGCAGTGGTCGGAATAGATATGCTATGTAACCTACCTAAACTACATACTTTATACTGTACATGAGACATAAAATCAGTGACGTTGTAATTGAACTAGGCAATACATGGAGTCGCATAGTTTATGCCATAGAACACCCTATAGACGCAATATTTATGCTATTATAGGATTCTTCAACAAAACACATGGAGCTATTAATATTGCCAAAGGAACGCGCACAATATGTATGGGAAAAGGCGTTCGGTTGATTTGACTAAAATTAAAACAGTGATCAAATTATGATTATTTACATATAATTTTACGCAAATATTGTTGCGAACAAACTACAATTATATGTAAATAATCATAAATATAGGTTGCCTTATTCTTAACTGATCTTTCAATATTTGTAAAAATATTAAGATCGGATGTTGATGACGTAGTTGTCGACATTGAATAGGGCTCCTTTGACTTATGAAGTAAAAGTTGATAGTGTTGATTAATTTCGGCGAGTTGAATTGAGCCACGATAGCATAGTTGGCAGTGCACCTGACCCGGCATGTCATGGGGTGGGGGTTCGAATCCCACTCGTGGATTTTTTCAACACTTTGTCTTTTTTCAAAGTGATCAACTTAATGAATATTTTAATAAGTTATTTTTTTTTTATAGTTAAAGACGGTTCAAATGTAAGAATTATACAAGTATATAATGTCAAAAGTGATGTAATTCCTTTTTATATTTGATGAATGTAAAAAAATGTTTTAAGTTCAACATTAAAATAGCAATTTTAATATATCTCTGAAAGTGGTCATTATTTAACTTCGTAACTTTAAACAGTCGCTCACCGTGTTACAGACTATATTTTTAACCGA
Source organism: Eudonia lacustrata (assembly GCA_947562085.1). Lineage (NCBI taxonomy): Eukaryota > Metazoa > Arthropoda > Insecta > Lepidoptera > Crambidae > Eudonia > Eudonia lacustrata. The sequence continues at coordinate 9,541,350 of OX387315.1, read as the reverse complement.
CTTCAAAAAAAGGAGGAGGTTATCAATTCGACTGTATTTTTTTTTCCGAACCGCTTTACCCATAAATTTTGTACAGGGTCTCTTTAATACGTGTATTTCCGAATATTCCAAAAATGTATTGGTCTACAATTTATTAAATATTTAATTTCGATAAAATTGATAAACGGTACACAAAATACCGTGAAATGAAATTTGGTGGTATCAACAGCTCTATGTTATGTACCGACGTTAAATTTAGGTAAAATTATATAGTCTATCTATGCCGATCACTGCTTAGTGTGTTACGAGTATAGTAAATGTGCTTTGTTAATAAAAACTGCTTGTAGGGTCCAAATTGACACGGTGCCGGTGTGGCAGGTCTGATACATTAAAACTTAAATGTATGAAATGCGGCAGGAATTATGAGGGCATTAAAGTCAATTAAAGTAGTAATAAAGGTCTGTTGTATTAGCCTATAACTGTCCCACTGCTGGGCAAAGTGCTCCATAATTGGAATCAAGTCATCACTACAATTGATAGGTAATGGCTTAATCACCACACTTGCCAAATGCGGGTTGGTGATCGAAAAATCCGAAACACACTGCCCGATCTGGTAATTGAACCCGGGACCCTCGGGTATCGGGTCTAGTTCTTTGCCACTTAGCCACTGAGGCGTTATAGTTACGGATATTCGTATGGTCGACAATGAAATTGCTTTACCACCTTAGTAGTGAATTTTGTTTGCATATAATAATAAACAACAAGTTCTATTTTTGTTTATAAGACCAAGTGACAGATACGTTGTCATTATTGATAATGAACCTTAGCGAAATTTTATTGTAAATTGGGTCTCAGTGTTTGACATTTTATTTCTTTTATAGTCGACCATGAAATTGCTTTATCACTTTTGACAAAAGCTTCCATTACAATAAAATGTCGATAAGGCTCATTGTCAATAATGACAACATATCTGTATCTTGGTCTTTTAAACAAAAATAGAACTTGTTGTTTTATTATATGCTAACAAAATTCATTTCTAAGGTGGTAAAGCAATTTCATTGTCGACTATACAAGCACAACGCCTATTAAAGTTTTAAGCAGAGTTACGGACAATGTCAAAATACTAATAACCTGCCCTAAAACTAGACACTGGCTAAATCGTAGCGAGAGCCATCTTTCAAGAAATTGAATTGAATGGAAGTTTTAGTCAAAAGTGATTTATAAATGTTTATATAATTTTTAACGCAAATTTTGTTGCGAACAAATTACAAAAACACAAATGTTGAAAAAAGAAATTATTTTTTTTTCAAAAGTTATTTATAAAGCAATTTCATGGTCGACTACACAAGCAGTTTTTATCTCCGAAAAATGTTCGAAAGTGGCTTACTTTCTTTGTTGTGACACTCATGCGATACTTACCGCAAGTTGTTGTTCAAGCCATATTTTAATGTTAATGTCTAAAGTGAATGTTACTCTTAAGGCGACGCATCGCTAAACAATAAATCTCATACGTTTTGATACGAGCGTTTGCGCCCCGTACCATAAGAAAAACTGTTTATTTTCCTTCAAATTAAAACTACAAATTATTTTTAAAAAATTAACTACAATTTTGAAATGTGTGTTAAGACTAATCTACTAAGAAAATTTTGATGCTTAAATCGGTCTGGTTAGCCTGTAAAATGTGAATCTATGTTTCAAAAGAGGTTACTTTGATATTTTTTTCTCTGTTATAAAAGTTGAAAATCGTGTTTCTGCAACTAACAAAATGAAGTCAATTAAATGAAAAATCATGTCATCAAATATCACTTTTATATGTTTTGTAATTGTTGAGAAAAATCAAGATCTCCGCCACGTAAATTACCAATGCGTCGTCTTAACGGGATTTATGTTATTTTAAGCTATCAAGTACATTGCAATTACTGCCTTTAATTTTAACCTACACTTACGAGCAAATAATATAATCAACCCGACATTGTTAACGCCCAATCATGTTATTATCAAAGTAATAAACCAATTTTTAAAATAAAGCTAGTTTTTAAAGCCAGGGGTGCTATATTTTGATGCTAAAATTAAAAAAACCGGCCAAGTGCGAGTCGGGCTCGCGCACCAAGGGTTCGTTATCTATAAAAACAGCAAAAAAAAATCACGTTTGTTGTATGGGAGCCCCTTAAATATTTATTTTATTCTGTTTTTTAGTATTTGTTGTTATAGCGGCAACAGTAATACAACATCTGTGAAAATTTCACCTGTCTAACTATCACGGTTCATGAGATACAGCCTGGTGACAGACGGACAGACGGACGGACGGACAGCAGTCTTAGAAATAGGGTTCCCGTTTTATCCTTTGGGTACGAACCCCTAAAAATGTCATAATCAGTGTTCCTGAAATTAAAATGACAAAAATACACTGAAATATATTTTTTTTACAATGGGTGTCCTATGTATCGTCACGAGTTTGAGAATTAATAGCGTCGAAATAGACACCACGGCACAGAAAATATTACAAGAGATGTCACTCCGTAAAAACATTTAATTATATAGTGATTCTAGTGGCGAAAAAATAAAGTTCAATTCAGATCGCAGATTGCGAGGCGCGAGCCGTGGCTAAGAGACGAATGTGACAGCGGTGAACTGTCTCTTTCTATCGCGTCGCTCTTATATCCTGTCGGCCTGGTTAAACAGGTTCTCCGATGCTTTAGTGTTATATACCTCAAGTGCGAAGTGAGACAGGCCTGAATGTAGTGAAATCGAATAGGAGCAGGAGGGTAATTCATAGTCACAATGTGAGAATTATTATCACCTTTTCAAAAATGGTACCCTTTTAGCTTTCAAGGTTCTCAAGAGTCAATTTGTTTCTATGTTAGTGTATATTTGTACATAGTAGCACTTTTATGTTCAAACCCCAAAATAAATCCCAATAATTTATTTTCGTATTGTTGTTATATAGTATCCTCATATAACAAGGAGCTAAGTTGTGCGAAAAAACCATACGTCGAATTTTATAAAAGGTCAAGATATCAAGTCTCAGATCTATGTCGTCGGGGATAGTTCAAAAGCGCGTATGTATTCACTTATTTTGAGCTATACCCGACGATATGAAATAAATCACTTTATAGTAAACACTGCAAAGACTAGACATTAATTAAACCTCAATCTTGTTCTCTCATCAAAAATAAAACAGAAGATCTTAGCTTTTAATGTGCTTTTAGTTCTCAGAGACCAATTCGGACTAAACATCTTAAGAAAAATATGTGTTATCTTTGTCATGTAATATTAATATGAAAAAGACAAAAACTTCAGTGGCAAAATTATGTTTGTTGTGAACGCTGCCTGCCCACTACCAATTTTTTGTAGGACATGTACGTTGTAGCATGGAATTACGTTTATATACGTTTCATTTTCACCGACTAAAAAGTTTGTCACCGATTGCGCGGGCGCGCCTAAAACTGAACTCATATTTTGTCATTTAAAAATGAATACCACATTTTCCAAACGCCAAAACAGTGTACTTCCTTTTTACTTACTGAGTAAGTGTTATTATATTATGAAAGATTTTCTGGAGCAGAAAACGTTTTGGAATTATGATGATTATTTAGAACATATGCCTTAATTGAGTAACCGCTTTAAAAAGTGTCAGAAAAAAATATATTTTTAAATAATTGTAGTTGTTAGGTATCGTGATTATCTTTTATAAAGCTAACTTGTATTTTGAAATAAAGACAGTTTCATAGCAATGTTTCCTTTCTTGATTTTAAATGTAATTTGTATATATTGTTTTATTTGTTGATCATTATTGTTAGTAGTCAAATAAGTCCATATACTACGGGAAACAAATAGATTATTCGTAGCATCCAAAACATTTTAATGGATTTTTATTTATATACAATTTGTACAATTATATATATACAGACAATATCTAGTGCCTTTACTAGTAATCATTTGCCTTACATGTTATATAAAAAAGATTATTCAATATAAATATAAATGATTGTTAAACTACTTTCAGACTTTTATTTGTGCCCGAACACACATTTCAGCAAATTTACGTTATAATAACCTTATTTTATGTCCGTGACCCCAGCGGGATAACCCCTTCAGATCGGCTTCATATTTCGCCATGATTTAGTTGATATTATGTTTAAAAGTGTTAGCAATTATCAAAATTTGTTGACCAATAGTTATCGAGATATCCCATGTTAAAGGGTATCCCGCTGGAGTCACGCTTGTCAAAATTATTTGACCTAAAACGAGCTGGAACGAGAGACGCTACTGATATAATTTTTGTGCTAAGATTTTGTTGATTCAATTATGAATCCATCAGTGAAAATTCCAGGATTCTACCTTCTGTAGTTACCGAGTATTCAAATACCTACTTTTCGTCAAAATTCCTCCGAAAAGTAAGTTCTAGTTGAGGTGTAAGAAAAAAGGCTACATTCATGAAATCTAGGGAAGATTTTGTTGACTCTGAGAGAAAATTTGTTAGACAAAACCGAGAACTCTAGCTACAGTACATCGTAATAGTAAAAGTGAAATTGTTATAGGAAACCCCTTTGTCGTCTTTCAAAACAAATGCGGAAAGATTATACGATTTAATATCAGAAACAGCTTAAAGAGCACGCGAAGTTATTGAATTTCAAATAGTATCTATAGGTATGTTTTAATATATTTTTCCATTATGAGGTATCTAAGGAAACCTAAAACATGAAGAAGAAATATAATCTACTAGCTCGCTCGCGACTTCGTCCGCTTGAGTGAACACCCGTATCCTATAGAACCCTATGGCAGCGCAGCGCCACCTACCGGGTCCAATTGTATGCATGTTTTATACATATAAACCTTCCTCTTGAATCACTCTATCTATTAATAAAAACCGCATCAAAATCCGTTGCGTAGTTTTAAGGATCTAAGCATACATACATACATAGGGACAGACAAGACAGCGGGAAGCGACTTTGTTTTATACTATGTAATGATACCTAACTACTATTAATAAAGAGTTTTTTTTGGAGTTTGTTTGGCCCAAACGGTTGTATATCAAGTATTATCAAGTAGGTATAATATTAGTATACCTACTTGATAATAATGTACTAAGTACAACAAAAATATTAGTCATCAGTAGATCTAAAAAAAAGTCAGTGGCACGATATACTTACTTAGGGTCCATATTGGCTCACATAAAATTCTAAATCCTATTCTTTGTCTTACTACCGATTTGTGTTCATAATTATCACTTCATAATTTTATTTTTCATACTTTTTTTATTCATACATTTTCATTACTACCAACGGAGCTCATAACAATTAGTGATCATAATTTTTTTATTAATACTGTTACTACCAAGAACCAGTTTAAATTTATAATAATTTTTTTAGATCTTTTTTCTTCATAACATTCAGTGATCATATTGCTTTAATTAATAATGTTGTTACTAAGAACATACTTCAACTCATAACGTCGTTGTTCAGAATAGCTTACTTTATAACAGACAAATACTAAGAAAATATTTTAACTCATAATGTCATTTTCCATAACAGTAAATATTGAAAATAATTTTAATTTATTAGTAATTGGTAGGTAGGTTAGGAAAATACCTAGTAGATATTAAAATTGTCTACTTTTCTAACAAAAATTTGTTTCGATACCGCGATACCGCGCGCCCGCACCAACTTGTTGAAGGAGGCGACCCTCACCCGCGCCACACAACTCATTAATACTTTAGCGGAAGAAGTAGATTTGTTTGAGTGTACTCTGAGTGAGTTCACAAGGGCTGCACTGTTTGACATTTGTTACAAATGTAAATAGGGTAAATAGGTTAGGTTAGTAAGTTTGATAAGTGCTTGTACTATTGTATTGGATTTGTCTGTAATGTTAGTACCTACTAAGTTTGATGAAATAAATAAATTAAAAAAGGCGGTTGAAAGTACCGGAAGCGTTTGTCGAAATCTTTAAATCACCAACCCGCATTTCAATGGAGGCCTTAGCCAAGCAGTGGAAAAGCATATAGTTCTACTATTTATAAGTAGGTATGTGTAGGTAATGGTACAAAACTATAAAAAAAATATATGTATATTGCGAGACAATTTAATCGTAGCGATCATTCTAACCTTATCAGAAGCTGGTCAACGCATATTTTTAAATAGATCTTATGTTTATATTTTAAAATTTATAAGTCACACAATAAAGATTATTAAAGTAAAATAAAAAAACTTAAATATGTGGAAAATGTAAATAGGTATATACTAATATAGAATTGGACGCGGTGCGTCCTTATCTTATCTTATCTTATCTTAGTGGGGCCTGCCGAGGTTTCCACCTCTCAGTAACACTTCGACCCATTGGGATCTTTTGTGCAACCCCATCCTTTCACTCTTCCTCCTCTGTAAAGATAGATGCCATAAGTCTGGCAACGTCCTTAAGAGCGAAGAGCCTGAAGTCCTCCGGTTTCGGATAGGCCGACCCCAGGAGTCCCATTCTTTTCCCAGCCAGAGAGTCGCAGTCACACAGTAGGTGCTGCATTGACTCGGTTTGCTCTCCACATGCCCTACACAAACTATTTGTTGAAAGGTGCATTCTGTGAAGCATTTGTTTTGTGGCATAATGCCCTGTCAAGGCACCGATGGTTAATCGGGCCTGCCTTCTGCTGCCTCCGCATATGAACTTACTCCGTCCTAAGGCGTTTTCGCCTAGGAAGGATTTGGAGTGTTTCATACCCGGCTGCTCTTTCCATTCGATGCCGTGCCTGTTTTTGATGTAATATTTTAAGGCCTTGTTGATGGTACTTTGTGCAAGTGCCACGAACGGCTCAGGACCAATAAGCTGGGTCTCTGAGCCCTCCCTGGCAAGTGCATCCGCCATCTCGTTGCCGTGGATTCCCATATGGCCTGGGTCCCAGATCAATCGCACCTTGTTATGCCCACCTAGCTTGTTTAGAGCTTTTGTGGTTTCCAGAACAAGGCCAGAGTCGATTCGGGGCGATATGAGTGACTTGAGCGCGGCTTGGCTGTCACTCAGGATGAATATATTGCGCTTTTTAATAGCTAACTCTATATTCTGCTTTGCGCATAGGAGAATTGCGAAAGTTTCTGCTTGGTAAACAGTAGCAAATTTTCCCATGCTTTGACTATGCTTGAAGTCGTTATTATAGACGCCTGCCCCTGTGCCCGACTTCATTTTTGATCCGTCGGTGTACCAGATTAGGCTGTCTTTTTCCGGAGACGGTGGCCCTCGTTTCCATTCGTCCCTGGTTGGAACATAAACTTTAAATTTCTTTTCGAACACGAATATGGGGGATATTTTATCGCACCCCATTTCCATGATCCTATCAGGAATGTCACTTGGTTCCCATTTTGTGTGTCTGGTCAGAGGTTTAGATGCGTCCCATAGTCCGGCCACCTTTAGTCTATGTAACGCTTTCTTTGCCTATGTTTCTATTACAATGTGCAGGGGTGGAAGGTCTGTGAGTCCTTAACTCCTGGACTAAGCGCAAACATGGAGCGAGCACATTTCGTCTGGTGCAGTGCAGGTACTGTCAGGATATGGACGTTTTTTGAAGTACCTGCATCGCTTAGATAAGGCAAGCCAATTGTACCAGAAAATACTGCTCAGCATTCTCCGATCTCTCGCAAGCCAACGTATTAAATAAATTCCATAATTGAGCATCCCTCCCCCTGGGGGAGTCTTATAACCGCCGTGTTTTCGTAAACGCGGTGGTATGATGTAAAATAAACAGTTTCTATAAGTAATGATTCTATTCTTTGATTTGGGAAACGTAGTATCTACCTATTGATTTATTTACGAAAAAATACGAAATCCACGTGGACGAAGCAAACTGCTAGTTTATGAATAAATTGGGTTTACTTTTCCATATAAGGGACGAGAGATGGATGACTAGAACGCTATTTCTCTAAATCACTTTGATAACTTTGTTAAGACCCTGTTCGCTCAATATTCAGAACGTAGGTCTATACTTAATTGGATTTAGTCGCAAAATATCTGAAATAAGTAATGTTTCCAAGGGTACACGTAACTATGTATTATTAGCAATCTTTATGTTTTGATTTAAGTTTTATTATAGGTACTACATTTATTTATCCAAGGTACTAAGATAGTGTTACGTGCGATCGTTGATCTCATGCAGCTAATAAAAGCAACAAGGGGCTATAGGTACTTCTGCTGACTTTATTCGTAATGTTGAGCGAGTAAAGTACCGAGACAATAGGTAGGTACAGACGGCAGCAGATCAACCTACCACAAAATGTCAAATTTCTTTAATAAATTTTGAACCTTAGCGTTTAGGTATAAAGATCAAAATCGATTAGAGAAATTTGACAGTTTTGGATAGGTTGATGTGCAGGCGTGTGTACTACGTTATCCAAATCGTAGCCTTAGCTCACTGCACCGAGTGCGTCATCATCACAGCTGACTTGAAACTGGAAAACAGTGCGCGAGACCGACCAATTTTGTTACATGGCGATTAATTTCAGATGTTCACTGCGTCACTCCATTTTCTATATCCAAGTGTCTCATTCAGGTCAGCTGATTAGTAGTAGTAGATTAGGAGTAGTGATGCGTCGTCACCGCTACAGTTTTATGAGGCTCATGGCTGTAGGAGCCACATCGAACGTCATCGAAAGATAGGTATCTTTTGATCGATGCATTGACCAATTCTGATTTTTTGTATTATGTAAAATAATTAGACCCTTCGACTACTTTTCAATGTAATCAGATAAAGATGTGGCCATTCTCGAGATACAGAGAGACAGGTGTGGCTGTGGTAGTGGCGTCACTACCACTAGCCACAAAAAGCTCCTAATAACATTGAATCGCGATACCGACTAATTTTGTTACTTGGCGACTAATTTAGACTATCATCTCCAGCCATTGGATCTCTGATATCTAAATAAATAAATAAAAATATGACGGCCACTGCTGGGCATAGGCCTCCCCCAAGGATCGCCACAACGATCGGTCCCGCGCTGCCCGCATCCAACGGCTTCCTGCGACTTTGACCAGATCGTCGGTCCACCTTGTAGGAGGCCTGCCCACGGAACGTGTCGTCCGGTGCGTGGTCGCTAATCGAGAACCTTTCCGCCCCAACGGCCATCGGTTCTCCGCGATATGTGTCCCGCCCACTGCCACTTCAGCTGAGCAATCCTCCGAGCGATGTCAGTTGTTTTAGTTCTCCTGCGGATTCCATCATTTCTGATCCGATCACGCAGGGAAATACCAAGCATCGCTCTCTCCATTGCTCGCTGAGTGACCTTGAGTCTTCTTATGAGACCCATAGTAAAGGACCACGTCTCACTCCCGTATGTACCTAATCACTGGCAACACACACTGGTCAAAGACTTTTGTCTTGAGACATTGAGGAATTTTGAATGCGAATACATCACATAGCTCCCCGAATGCAGCCATCCGAGCTGAATTCGTCGAGAGATCTCTTTCTCGAAGTTGGACTTACCTAACTGGACCGTCTGTCCCAGGTAAACGTAATGGTCAACAACATAGACTAATTATCGACTAAATCCTGGCACAATCAAAAAGCCTGTTTTCCACTGTGGCTCAGCTGTGGTGACGCACTCCACTAGACCTATTTTCTATTGACTGACAATAAAATTGACTGCCTACATAATTATTCCGCTTGTGTGAGGATACGGCACCAGGAAACCAAATAATGATGAGTGAAATTCAGAAAAGGAATGATTGCGCAAAGGCTATTAGCGGGAATAAAGAAACGAATGCCGAGTGCGAAAGATGTGTGAGTTGTTGCGGAAAATAAAATTTATCACATATTTATTATTACTGTTCATAATATTAAATTTTACAAACCGTTCTAAGTAAACAGTTAAAGGAACAACATTTTTGTCCTGACTTCTCGTGTCTACGCCGTAGACGCACAAAGTATAAGTAAAAATAAGCATATGGCAAAACTTCAGACAGGACCCTCCCCAACCACTTAATTGGTGTCAGATATTCGAGCCAAGATAGTGTAACGTGTCTCAATAATATCAACTACACTATAATTTGTAATCTGAACTAAGATGTGACGTGGATCTCAGATTCCTAGTTATATCATAAAATGCGCGCGTCCTCGCTATCTCAGTACTTACTACGAGCGGCCGACGCAAAAGTGGCATTTTGTGCAGGTGCAAATTACATTTATTTGATGTTTAATAATTATTTATCGTTCAAAAATAGTATATAATTTGAAATCTTATTAAACTAACGTTAATTCTGGTTTATTGACAGCTAATTTGAACGATTTATAGCTTTGAATGGGATTTTTTTTGTAGAAATTCCATTTATATTTCGAAATTCCGAGGCCGCTACGAACTTAACCACTATTTAAGAGACATTATTACATATTTTTCATTTCGTTTGCTTAGTACAGTATATTTCAATAGTACAGTTCAATCCATGAGCTTGAAAACTGCCGTCTGCGTATTTAATTGAAAACTAGCTTCGGAATTTTGGCTTTATATTAATAGATAAGGGAAAATTGCAGAAAGCGAGGCCGCTACAAATTATACTAATAACTATTCTCCATCATACAATAAGTCAAAATTGTCTAAGGGTTTCAGTTTCTCTGAACAAGAACGCCGAAATTGGGCATTTTATGCAAAAATTACGGTCAAAATGTGTAAACATATCATTATCGTTTTAACCTTTACACTATTATCTCTTCTATGCTTTAACTTCATTTAGACACAAATTCTGGAACATGTGAGTAGGCAATATATCTAGTTAACAAGTATCACAATGAAATGCGTAATTATTTTAGTTGGGCTTTTCATGATTATTAATAATGCATGTTTCCTAAGGCTATTTGGCAGCAATGCTACTCTTATGCTTAGGTAATAATAATACAACATAAAAATAATAAAACTCGAAACACTTGATTTTCGTTTTACAAATTTTTCATGTTAATTTTTATTTACCTAGTGCAGTTGATTTTTACAAGTTTCATATAATTTTCGATACGGATACAGTATAGACTTCAATCTAGTCGCTTAGAATGAAAAAAATAACAATTTTTAATCACAAAATGATTCATTATCTTTAATTTTTGTGAAAGAGATGAAATGGAGCGGTTATATCTAATTGTAATCGTAATAACATTATTATGCGATTATGGTACCAAGGGCTGGATTTTTTTCTATCGTTAGAAGTATATTTATGTCAACTTTCAACTCCACTATTAAATGAAAATCGGTACCTTTTACTTAGATCTACGTCACTTCATGTACTAACTAAAATCTTTCACTTTCTGTAGGTTTTGGGACTAGACTGGAGTATTAGATTTCTTTCATCATTGTTAGCATTACGTCACAAATGGGTATTTCTTTGTCCTCGCAGTGGGTTGTTTCAGCGTCATCACCAAGCAGTGCCATAGAGACGTTTGAGCATAATTTACATACATAATTATTGAATAAACTCTGTCCCTCTCTGTAGGATACGAGAGCACAGTGACGTCAACACTTTGGGTAGGTCTATATCTTACTACGACCATATTTTACCAAGTTCCCTATAGGAGTGGGTGCCACAGTAGTCTTTTCAGCACATCTATACGTATGTCAATGTAATAAAGAGTAATAAAATTCCTTCGCTTTCAGTGGGTTGTGAGTGTAGAGTGACGTCACTTATAGGGTAGCTCTATATCCGTCTCCCAGTCGCCAAGTTTTCAGCACGTTCTCTAGAATTTGGTGCCACAGTACAATCTCTTGAGCACAGTAGGTACGTCTAGGTATGCTTACAAGAAGCCAATTAAACTCGTTCGCTTTCCGTAGGTTGTGGGAGAAGAGTGACGTCACCCTTAAAGTAGCTCTCCATCCGCCTCGCAGCTGCTTAGTGTTCAGCACATTCTCTAGAAGTTGGTGCCACAGCACAGTCTCTCGAGCACATCTACCTACTTATGCTAATCTTACAAGGAGCAAATTGAACTCGTTCGCTTTCCGTTTGTTGTAAGAGTAGAGTGACGTCACCCATGGGGTACCTCTCCGTTCGCCTCGCAGTTGCCTAGCATTGAGGACGTTATCTAAAAGTCTGTTCTACAGTACATATATGTCTGCTAATATTACAAGCAGTAAATTAAACTCGTTCGCTTTCCGTAGGCTGCGAGAGTAGAGTGACGTCACCCATCTGGTAGCTCTCTGTCCACCTCGCAGTTGCCAAGTGTTCAGCACATTCTCCAAAAGTTGGTGCCACAGTACAGTCTCTCGAGCACATATATGTTTACTAATCTTACAAAACGCAAATTAAACTCGTTCGCTTTCCGTAGGCTGTGAGAGTAGAGTGACGTCACCCATCGGGTAGCTCTCTGTCCGTCTCGCCGCAGCCAAGTGTTTAGCACGTTCCCTTGGCGTGCCGCAACACAGCCTCTTAAGCACACACGCGTAGCACATAAGTAGCGACAGCATCAGCAACAATCCCACAATGACAGTCACCACTAATAGAATGCGGAGCTCGCCATTAGTTTCAACTCCACTTGAGTTACGTCCCATAGTCGCCGATGTTTCATCTGAAAACATAAAAATGTTGGTATTATTTTCAATATCAAGGCTTTGTATTGACGGGCCTTTTATATCAACCAATGCGTGGGTGAAGCAAGAATCGACTGTTTTCGTCCTTTGTTAACATTTGAACTGGACGGGATGGGAATGGGACTAGCGAGAAATATGTAGGTACCAGATTAGTTTCTACGGTCTTGCTTAGTCTGTGACTCCTACAGACCATGTATTTAAGTCGTGAATAGGTAGTAACTATACAAGGTAGTATGGTAGAAAATATAAAAATACAATATGGTCCTATATTCGTTCAGAAGAAATCTCCTAGGTCTACCTAACTGATGCCAGCAAGGCAGCAGAGTGACCATTATATCAACTCTCTATTCGATTACGTTAACTCAATGCCATACAAATTGCCATAAGAATATGATTCTGATTTAATGCATTAAATCATAATTAGGGTGCCTAGTGTGAGTTTTGTTTACTATCCGTATTCATTCGATTACCTACGTTTACGAAATCGAAAATTAGTATGGCATTGAAGCAGCGCCTCCTGGCGACATACGAGGAGGGTTAAAATTGTGTCATACAAATTCACGTGATCGAATGGCGAATGAAACTCACCCCCCAGAGTTATTATTTGTGAGATGTATAGGTAAGAACAAGTCAGTTATTAAAATGAAACAACTTTTACGGATCTAGTCGCGTTTATTTTACATTACTTTTAATATCTAATCTTTTATTAATGAAATAAGAAATAAAACAATTTGATAAGATAACTAAAACTACTACTAAACTAAAATATGGCGTCAAATTTTTTTTATTTTTTTTTTTTTTATTCTAGCACCTCCAACATAATCGGAGCCTATTTATTGTCTAATTTTCTCATTCATTCCAGTTCTATCTTTTATGCTTCTCGTACTTTCATACCTCATACTACACTTTCATACATCATCTTTTATACTGTTGCGGGTGGGATTCCCGTCTATAATATACAAGGCTTTCCATCTAATCTATTCTATTCTTTTCTATCCTTTTTTGTTTCTTTTACTTTTTATTTAGTCTTTGGGAGCAAGAAAAGGGTGGTACACTGTATTTTATTTGTTACGAGTCTTATCTAGTACAATTCTTATTTCTAGTAACATATTTCTTAAACACTATACAATATTGTTTATCAGTTATTATTTTTGACAACACATAAACAACAAAAGGTATACACAAGAGATAACTTAACCAATACTGCTTTGCTTACAACTCTAGGCGTCAAAAAATTCCTCCGCGTCGCTGTCGACTGGTAATGTACCCAAGAGACTGGCGGCATTGCCTCGTTGTATGGCAATGCTAAGCCTCTGGCCAAGGTAAAAGCCAGCCTTTGGGTCACCCACGGCCACATACGGCTCCTGCACCAGGGCGAAGGCCACTCTCCTCCTCGAAGCTTCTAGGACCAGTTCTGTGGTCACCAGGTTGCTTCGTTGGAGATTGGCCTGCGCCACGGTGTACCTCTGGCTTCTGTTGGGGCCGCTTGGCTGCTGGTTCGTTCCCGGGACGCCCTTAGCAATAAGCCACCCTTGCTCTTGCCAGGTCGTCCCACCTCTTCCTGACCGGGCAGTCAGCGTCAAAGGCGTTGTGGTGGACGCCGCCTTTTCCGGCTCTACTGCAGTTGAAGCAAGATGGGGGCGATCCTGCCAACGCCTCCTCGCAACTCGCGCGCATGTGTGGCCCTCCGCAGTGACTACACTTAACCTCTGTCTCCTTACAGTACTTTTTACCGTGTCCATACCCTAGACATACAGAGCATTGTATGAGTGGAGACTGGTCTTCCACTCTTATCCTCTGTATGTCCAGTTGTACGGACCCTCGTTCTATCGCTCGTTTCCATATTTGTGCCGATAAGGTTATTATACTTTCACCGCTTGAGATTTTCTGCAGCCGCAGCAGCAGCACCAGCACAGCACGCTGAGCTAGGAAATTGGGATGGCGCAAGAGTATCGACACAAGTTGCATCCCACACTAAAGGCCTACCCACCTTCCATGGAAATAAAAATATGCCGTCCGGTCTCTTGCCATCGTCGCGTGCCAAGCAATTGGGTTCTAATACAGCTGGAACGCCGACGGTGACAAGAGCACGTCGGATGATGTAATTAATGTTCGCGTGCCGGGCTAAGCGGCCCGCACTACGGCTGCAAGACAGGCCTTGATGTCCGAGGCCGTTGACAACTTTGCCACAGTGACAGCGATGGGGAGAACATCATGGAGCTCCTAGACGCAGGGAAGCAGTGAGGCGGAAAGTAGTGTCGTCGAACAAAGTACCTAAGTTCGACGACGGTAGTGCATGAAGCCAAAGACCCGACTCCCACTTGCCCACAGCCAGCAGGCGCGCACGCTCCGCAGTAGTAGCAGACGTGACAAGTAAATTATTCAGTACTACTCTGCAAAGCGGCTCATCCCACAGACTCTGGGAGGATGGATTGTCGGGTGTATCCCAGGCATCCATAGCCTCGGTGAAGCACGGCACATCAAAATTAATCAGTGTGGGGGCTAGGATTTTCCTGATTAATTTTTCGGTGCCATGGATCGAGGATAAGAAAGCCGGTAAACTAATACTGGAAATTTTGCGGAGGCCGAGGCCTCCCGAGCAAATGGGAAGAGTAGCTTGTCCCCAAGATCGATCGTCCATGGCTACATTTAAAATTGACGTTAATATATGCCGCATAATTTGGTCCATTTTATCTAAAAGATGACTGTGCGAAATGGGAAAAGCGAAGGAAATATATTAATTTAGGGCCGAAACAACAGTAACAAATTAACGTTATAGCCGAATGCATGTTAATTTGGAACAATCTTTCCGAAACGTCATTAAAATTTTGTATTTTTATCTCGATAAAAACGGGAAAGCCATTTTCAAAGATTGGAGACCCAAGGAGACGAAGCGAACTTTTTTCAACAATTTTGATATCCGGAGCTATTGCGTTAAATTGGGGAAGTGTCAGATGTCTGTCAGTACTGTCTGTTAAGTATAGTTCACATTTCGAAAGGTTGAGATCAAGGCCAATGGAATGAAGTTCATTTTTAAGGAATTGTAGGTCACTTAAAACTGTTCCTACGTCGCCTCCCAAGATTCCATCATCAAGATACCAAAAGTTAAATTTGGAATTCAGCTGACGAATAATTGGGTGAATGGCCAAACTGAATATCACAGGCCCGAGGGGGTCACCTTGTTGACAGCCAACAGCAGATTCCAGAAGGTTGTCCCGATACAGTAATTTAGAGGGGTATCTGTAGCATTGCCAAAGGAAACTATAGATTAACTTTTAATTAATGTTTATCCTGACGTTTCGAACCCTTTGCAGGGTCCGTGGTCACAGGGAGACTGAGGTGTTGGTCGTCTCATAATTAGTTAGTAGTGTGTATACCCTCATTTAAATTTATTCAGGTGCGTTCCGTTTTACGCAGAAAGAGCTTACAGTGTCTTTTGGTCTGGCAGTATGGTGTTGGGGCTGGGATTTAATATTTTGTTTGATGGGATCCCAGGCTGGTAGAAGATTCCAACCATCTTCTCTATTAAAATTAGGATGTTTTTTAATTTCAATAGCCTCGCGTATCATCCTAGGGATGAATCGTTGTTCTCTAGCGAGTATTTTTGGTTTATCAAATCTGATGTAAGAAAGTTGAGCTTCTCTATACTGCAGACTTATTTTCGCGCATATGCTTGACGTCGGCTAACGCGGGTTCCTACACTTCTCTTTGTTTGCCCGATATAAGAGAGCCCACCGTCGCAGTCCAGTTTGTACACGCCTGCAACGGGGGCTCTTTAAGGGGTTTGTTGCACTTGACAGGTCGTAATAATTGGTTAATCTTCATCAATCGCCGAGGCTTGAAGTAAGTGTTGATTGAAGTTCGCTTTAAGATATGTCCAATCTTGTCAGTGACACCTTTCATATATGGAAGTACAGCAGGCTGGCGCTCGACTATGGTTGGTTTATTGCGTTTTCTGTGACGAAGACGTGGTACATTCAGTTTATTATCCTGTAGCACATGCTTGACATGCTGAAGGTCAGCAGCAGCATGCTGAAGCAGCAGCAGGTATTGGGTGTCTCAGATGCCGCGTGCTTTCTAAAACAAAGATTTCCCTACAGTAGCCAACTGTCTAGGATGGTGGTGAGAATCACCATTGAGGTACCTAAGTATCTGTATGGGTTACTTTACGATACTCAGTGTGGCTCAAACTATGGTCCGGATTCCTGATGATTATTAGTTTATTTAGTTTATTGGTCTTTGAAGCGGCGCGTCCTGATGGCAAACGAGGTGAATTACAATTGTTTCATAAAATATCACGCTCTCGTTAACGTTGATCGAACGGCAAATAAAACTCGCACTAGGCATTAGGCACACGGTATACCTCTCTTACCTACGGTTACAGCAACTTACGGCAAACCTACAGAACAGATTTACGCTGTATAACTCTTAGGCCGGATTTTTCAATCCCCAGATAAAATGTCTATATAATTTTTAACGCAAATTTTGTTGCGAACAAATTACAAAAACATATATGTTGAAAAAATTTCCACGAGCAGGATTTGAACCCGCACTCTTCTGACATACCGGGTCCTGACCCGCGCCAAACCACGCTCAATTGGGACAGCACCTGTGCTCTCCCAATTGAGCTATCGTGATTTTAACCAGCCCGCTGAAATTATGCAACACTATTACTTTTTACTTTGAAAGCCAAAGGCGCCCATTCAATGTCAACAACTACCATCATTACCATCTGATCATAATATTTTTACAAATACTAAAGATCAGTTAAGAAGTAGGCAAGCTATTTATAAAATGTTTATGTAATTTTAACGCAAATTTTGTTGCGAACAAATTACAAAAACACAAATATTGAAAAAATTTCCACGAGCAGGAACCCGCACCCTTCTGACATACCGGGTCAGGTGCTCTCCCAATTGAGCTATCGTGGTTCTAACCAGCCCGCCGAAATTATTGAATGGGCGCCTTTGGCTTTCAAAGTAAAAAGTAAATAGTGTTGAATAATTTCGGCGGGCTGGTTAAAACCACGATAGCTCAATTGGGAGAGCACCTGACCCGGTATGTCAGAAGGGAGCGGGTTCAAATGCCCAGATAAGTTTTATCCAATAAATAACATTGTCATGTGACAAAATAGGTTGGGGGAAAAGTTTCGTCGCATTTTTTTATATAGTTTATTTACATTTAACTAAAGTATGTAGGTGCCATTTTGTTCGATAACTTTTTGCCATATTGTAGGTAGGGACATGATCCCATTGCTATAGAAATTTTGTGGCTTCTGAGCAAAATACCGCGACAAGTGGTTTTGGCAATCCTCTCGTGATGTTAACCTGACACTGCCTAAAGAATTCTGAAGAGACCGAAACAGGTGGAAATCTGAAGGTGCAAAGTCAGGACTACCTATACGGCGTGGCGGGTGCATTAACACTTCTCTTAATTTTCAGCCAGCCAAACTCTCTTAATTTTTGCTGAGTGGCTAAAGATGTGTGAGGCTAGCGTTATCATGACGAAAAACCACACCCCTTCTGTTGATTAATTCCGGCCGCTTTCTCTCGATTTCTTGCTTTAATCTCATCAGTTGTTCGCAGTAGAGTTCAGAATCGATGATCCTGCCTGGTGGTAACAGCTGATAATGAATAATGCCCTTCCAATCCCACCACACACACAGCATCACCTTGTTGCGAGTTAACCCGGGTTTCGCCACAGTCTGTAAAGCCTGACCGGCCGTGGTCGTGGTGGTCGTGGTCGTCGTTCTTATCGTACGTGATCCACTTTTCATCACCAGTTATCAGCTTCTTCAAAAATGGTTCGGTTTCATCACGTCGTAATAAAGAATCACAAATGAGTACACGGTTCATTAGGTTTATTTCAGTGAGCTTGTGAGGTACCCAAATATCGAGCTTTTTTGTGTAAGTACCCAGTTTTTTTCAAATGCGCCAAAACTGTTTTGTGGTCAATTCCCAGTTCTTCAGCTACGTCGTAACTACTGATACGCCGATCTTGCTCCACTTTTTCAAAAATGCCATCCATTTTATCCGTATTAGGGCGACCAGAGCGACGTGCATCTTTGACATCAAAAATTCCGGATTGAAAACGTTTAAACCAAATTTGTGCTACTCTCACAGACATTGCACTAGGTCCATAGACATCGCAATTTTTTTTCGCGATTTGCGTTGCATTTTTAGTTATCTTTTTTGTAGTAAAATTTTAAAATGTACCTATCGAATTTCTTCATTAGATTCACTCATCTTGACAGTAAAAAAAAACAAATGAAAATCACACATTTTCCTAACTGACGATTGAAAAATAAGCCGTTAGTGCCTTACAAATAAACAGAGAATAAACTCTAAATATTATTCAGAGTTTTGTTCCTGTCATGTAAACGTCATTTCAAATTAGAGTAAAAGAGACAAAACACGGAATTTCTATTCGAAGCTTATTCTTTGTTTATTTGTAAGACCCTTATTCACGTATTAATAAACAAAGTGTAAGCTTGGAGTAGCTACTCCGTGTTTTGTTTCCGTCATGTAAACTTCATTTCATATTAGAGTAAAAGAGACAAAACACGGAGTAACTACTCTAAGCTTACACTTTGTTTATTAATAAGCCCCTTAGTGTACGAGTAAGTATAGCCAAACATTTGTCCACTAACTTGCAATGGGTAAGATGGTTAGAAATAGACCTACATATTTGCCTAATACAAATGATCTTTGGGTAGATGGAAATAAAGTAAGTAACAGAAACAAATCTAAAGCTTTTCTCATCCAGTAAAAGTCAGTTTTTTAAGCTAACAAAAGTTGTAGTGTTACAAACCATAATATTGTTCAGAAAACTAAAATAAATAAATAACGAACGTTAATGTTTACACATCCACTACAGCGGACGGCTATATAAATGCCAGAGATCGCGAGATTCCGTAGATATTGAAACGCTAAACAATGCGGGCTATCCGTCTGTCTTTCCACGTGTGTGAAGGCCAGCAGACTATCGGTAGGTAACAAGGCCATACAATAGGTAGTATACTAGCGAGGCAACATTTCACAATATGAAAGCGCTTTGATTTTATTTATGTGACTCTTCAACTGGGACTGGCTATCATATCTCTAGGTTTCGGAACACAACAATGCTATTAACATTGTTTTAACTCAGATAAGATGGTGGTAGAGCCTTGTGGACTTAAATCAAACCTTACTACCCACTACTACAGATTGCATTAATATGTATAGACGCCTGCAAATCAACCTGGAGAATACCAGCGCTGCAGCAGCTATTGTCGTTGTAGCCTATGCTGAGGCTGGGGCCTAGTTGGCCACACTAATTGTAATTTACCTACCTATTCTGTAAACTTTTTTATTTTTTATTTTTATTTTCTAATGTTATGTACAATCTGTTTGTGGTCAATAAAATGTTATTCTATTCTATTCTAACCTGTCCAAAACTGTCAAATTTCTTCAATAAATGTTCAAACATATGCCTACATAAATATCTTATTATTTATTTTTTTGAATTTACAGTGCTATATTATGTAGTTACAAGATAATATTTTACTAGAAAAATCAAACATTCTCAGAAAGCTTGAGCGGGAATCGAACCCAAGACCATTGGTCCGGTTACCGGTCCAATGCCAGAGCATTGCACTGCTAGTACCCGTTTTGTACTGGTGCTCTCCTACCGGTTTTAATAATTCACAATCTAACATTTTTTTGTAGGTATTTTTCGTCGTGTCGTCATTCGTTTGTTTATTCTCACTTAGAGTCTCGAACCAGAAGTGGCCGAGCAAACTGTTATTTATACCTAATAAATCGTCACAAGAATCTATCATATCTCTGCTTTACGATCGCAATAATAAAACGAAGGAGGTCAAAGATGGCGGCCGGCAAAGTTTATGTGATAAATAGCTGTTTATATAATAACTAGAGACGTTTGTCGTCTGCAAAACCAGATACCTAGGTGTATAATATAATTATAATCGAAATATGTGTTTAAATGAGTTTAAGGCAGGTATGTATTTAGCATGAATGCATGCTGGCTCCGCCGTCTGGTGTGACCGACCGTCGAAACATTTTCGTGAAGACCGCAGATCAAACCCAACTTAGCGAGGGGCTTGGTTTTTTTGAGATGCGCGGACGTGCGCATCTCCGGCCTTGACGAAACCGTCGCCGACGAGGACGTGGCGCAGTCGGTGGCCACGAAAGGGGGATGCCCGCCGGATAGGGTCAGGGTGGGAGCGCGGCGACCCGGCCCTGGCGGCACAACATCGGTGATGGTGAGCTGCCCGGTCAGGGCGGCCCAGGTTGTCGTGGCGGCGGGGAGATTGCTGGTGGGCTGGCTGTGGGTCCCAGTAATGCTCCTCGACTCGCGCCCTATGCGCTGTTTTAGGTGCATGGGCGTGGGTCACACCAGGGTGTTTGCCCCCCCCTCTAGTGTGGACCGCAGCCTTGATTGCTTCCGCTGCGGCCTCCCGGGGCACAAAGCAGCGGAGTGTTCCGCAGTGCCGCGGTGCGCGGTCTGTGCGGACAGAGGGGCCCCTGCAGGCCACATTATGGGGAGTCGGGCGTGCGTTCCCTCTCGAAGGAGGGTGCGGGACAGCTCCCCAGCGCGCACGACGGCGCAGATCCGCGCGCCGAGACGGACCACGGAGGAGGTCGAGATGCTGAAGGCAGATGCTCTGCTCTCGGACCAGCCCTCCCAATCCTCTAACCCCAATGCCTCTCCGTTGAGAGGTACAGGGTGAGTACTGGGGTCGGACAGAGAGGATGCTCCGGAGGTAGAGACGGACAAGGGGTCGCATAGTCCGATCCGTCCGTCTCAAGCGCGCAGGCAGTCCGTGGAGTCAGAGGTGTACGACCTGGACTAGCCTATGGCCATGTAAAAGCCCGAGAGGATAGCCTGAGGGGTATTGGCGCCGCGTAAAAGCCCTTGAGGTAGGGTAGCGGCAGCACTCGGTGGCGTCCCTATCTGGGACACCGCCGACTGCAGAGGGGAAAGGGGGGTTCATGCTCTTGCATGGGCTTCCTTTTCAGGGGGGAGACCCTCTTTGGGGTGCGAGTCAGGTGACCTACACGTTGGTGCACCCTGGGCAACGAGTGGTCCCAACATTTTCCGTTCGGAGAAGGTTGGGTCCAATCGGCTAACATCTGGCAAGGCGGGTGCCTCTTCTGGGCCCTGCAACTCCTGTGCGTGCCTACTTTGGGCCGCACTACTCGTCGCTCCTTCTGAGCGGCTTTGAGGGGAGATTAGACGGCGTCCCTTCTGGGCGTCGTCAGGGGGGGGAGGGAAGTGGAGCTGGCGGCCCCTTAATTGCCGCCACAACAAAATTGAAATGTCGGGACAAGAGGTGTTTTTGTCCTATGATCCGGCTGACGCCCGGCGCATGGTCCGTATCCAGGGGCCATGTGTGGAATTTGATATGGAGAACCGTTCGCGATGTTACGCTGCTCGCGCCAGCCGCTCACCGATTACCGGGTCGGTGAGTGTCAAATTTGTTACCGAGGCGAGGGAAGAGGAGGCAGGAGGAGTCCTGCGTTTGCGTGGAGGGGGCGGCGACACCCGGAAGAGGTCGCGGAGTGCGGGCGACTCCTCGGATGGGTCCGAGGGGACGTCCAGGTCTAGCCCAAAGATGGGTACGGGGCGAAGAGGACGTGGCAGGTCTGGGCGTGACACCTTGCCCAGACCGGCGTGGGAGGAGCTCGGCAGCGAGCTGGACGCGGACCTCTCGGAGGAGCTCTCTACCTATGAGGAGCTCCTTCGCGACGTTCAGGCGTCGTTGGAGAAGGCCCTGGCGCACGGCGGTTCGGCGGCGACCATAGAGGCCGTCCGAAGTAAAAGGAAGGAGATCCGGGAGAGGATGCGGGGGGTTCGCGAGGCGCAGCGTGTGCGTGATGCCGCCGCGGGCTTCTCGCTGACGCAGTTTGAGGCTGAGACCCGCGCCGCCGAGACGGCTGAAGGGAGGGAGGCCCCAACGGCGCCGGTACCGCAGAGGGAGGCGGCGCCGTGCGCGTTCGGCAAGTCCGAGAAGGTCGCGCAGCTGGCCCTTGCCAATGAGAGGCTGCAGGGCGAGGTAGGGGAGCTGCGGGCGGAGCTAGCGGCCCTCAAGCAGGGCCTCAGCGGGAGGCCGCCCCCGCGTGCGGGGGCCGCACCTGTCCCTCAGTCCGAGGCAGGAGGGTTCGCGGAGCTGAGAGCTTTACTCCTCGGCTCCCTCGGCGCGATTAACGCGCGCCTGGACGGGTTAGAGGCGAGGGGTTCCGCCGTGCCTGAAAGGACGCGTCCTGGGAGGGAGTTCCCGCCCCTTCCCACGCCGAGCACGAGACGGGCACCGCCGCTTGTGCCCCCACCCCAACGGCCCGTGGGCCGGGCCCCGGCGCCTGCGGGCAAGGAGCCGTGGTCGGTGGTGACCCGCCGTCGGCGGAGGAGAGCGGGAGCGGCCCCGGTCGCGAGCTCTGGTGGCGCACCACCTGCCACCGGAGGAACACCCCTGCCCCAGAGGGCCCCGGCGGCCCCGGCTCGGAGGGAGCCCTCGAGGAGGCGACTGAAGCCCCCCCGCTCGACGGCGGTCTCGGTGAAGCTGACGGCGGAGGCGGTGAAGAGCGGCGTCACGTACGCCGCCGTGATCCAGAGGGCAAAGGCGGCCATTAATTTGGCCGACGTCGGGATCACGTCCGGGCTAACGACCCGGATCTCCATGTCGGGCGCCCGGTTGCTCCAAATCCCGGGCGCAAACAGCGGGGATGTCGCCGACCGCCTGGCCGCTCGACTGCGAGAGGTGGTGGCCGATGTGGCGACGATCGCCAGGCCGGAGAGATGCGCGGACGTGCGCATCTCCGGCCTTGACGATACCGTCACCGCCGAGGACGTGGCGCGGTCGGTGGCCTCGAAGGGGGGGTGCCCGCCGGATAGGGTCAGGGTGGGAGCGCTGCGACCCGGCCCTGGCGGCCGGCCTGGCCTAATATCGGTGCTGGTGAGCTGCCCGGTCAGGGCGGCCCGGATTGTCGTGGCGGCGAGGAGATTGCTGGTGGGCTGGCTGTGGGTCCCAGTAATGCTCCTCGACTCACGCCCTATGCGCTGTTTTAAGTGCATGGGCGTGGGTCACACCAGGGTGTATTGCCCCTCTAATGTGGACCGCAGCCTTGACTGCTTCCGCTGCGGCCTCCCGGGGCACAAAGCAGCGGAGTGTTCCGCAGTGCCGCGGTGCGCGGTCTGTGCGGAGAGAGGGGCCCCTGCGGGCCACATTATGGGGAGTCGGGCGTGCGTCCCCCCTCGAAGGAGGGTGCAGGACAGCTCCCCAGCGCGCACGACAGCGCAAGCGCCGAGACGGACCACGGAGGAGGTCGAGATGCTGGAGGCAGATGCCCCGCTCTCGGACCAGCCCTCCCCATCCTCTAACCCCAATGCCTCTCCGTTAAGAGGTACAGGGCGAGTACTGGGGTCGGACAGAGAGGATGCTCCGGAGGAAGAGACGGACGAGGGGTCGGATAGTCCGATCCGTCCGTCTCAAGCGCGCAGGCAGTCCGTGGAGTCAGAGGTGTACGACCTGGACTAGCCTATGGCCATGTAAAAGCCCGAGAGGATAGCCTGAGGGGTATTGGCGCCGCGTAAAAGCCCTTGAGGTAGGGTAGCGGCAGCACTCGGTGGCGTCCCTATCTGGGACACCGCCGACTGCAGAGGGGAAAGGGGGGTTCATGCTCTTGCATGGGCTTCCTTTTCAGGGGGGAGACCCTCTTTCGGAGACGGCTACGGCCACGACTGCCCCGGCCACTTCGGGCCGCGCACCTGTGGCCATTCGAGGAGCGCCCTCTGCGCCTGCGGCAGCCCCAAAAAAGGCTAAGAGAGGGAAGACGAGCCTCAAAAGGCCGAAGTCTACAGCTGTGGCTATCCAGCTGAGGCCCGAAGCTATCGCTAGCGGCGTTACCTATGCCCAGGTGATAGCTCGGGCCATAGAGGCCTTCTCGTTGGAGAGCCTCGGAATTACGGAGGGGCTCCGTACCCGCACAGCCCAGAACGGTGCTAGGCTGCTAGAGATCCCAGGGGTCGATAGAGCCAATCTGGCAGACCGACTGGCTGAGCGGCTACGTGAGGTCGTTGATGACGCGGTAACAGTCGTCCGGCCTGAGATGTGCGCGGACTTGCGCATCTCGGACATGGACGACTACATCACGGCTGAAGACATAGCCTTAGCAGTGTCCTCCAAAGGTGGATGTGCGCGCGAGCGTGTGAAGGTTGGGACCATTAGAGACGGCCCTAATGGCTCCTGCTCCGTCCTTGTTCGCTGCCCAGTCGGGGCGGCAAAGGTGTTGAGCTCCGCCGGAAGACTGCTCCTGCGCTGGTCGTCGGTACGGGTGTCAGTGCTCGACCTACGCCCCATGCGCTGCTTTAAGTGCATGGGCTTGGGCCATGCTAGGCTGAGGTGTCCCTCGGACGCCGATTACAGCGAAACTTGCTTTCGCTGTGGGCAACCGGGACACAAAGTGTCGACGTGCACCGCCAGAGAGCCGCGTTGCGCCGTGTGCATTATGAGAGGGCGGCCGCACGGCCATGTCATGGGGAGCCGGGCATGTAACCCCCCTGTAAAAAGGGCGCGGGCAGCCATACCCAGAGCACGGAGTACTGCGCAGAGGGAACCTGCAGTTCCAGGGCCTGCTGAGGCAATGGAAGAGGTATTCGAGGAGGCACTGTCAGAGGCCGAAACCCTGACCTCACACCACAGTGTGGTGTTTGACGTTGTCGCGTCGACGTCGTCCGTGGTCCCAGCCCGACGAGGGCCGGTGAGGGAGGACAGCCCAGACCTACTGGATGTCCCGCTTTCGAAGAGGATGGCCAAGTAGGGCCTTGCAACGCGTAGGCGTTGAGAGCGGGGGTTTAAAAACCACCGGCCATGGGGGTCGCGTGGCTAAATATATCCACAGGTTGCGCGTTGCCCTTAAGCGTCGGGCAGACCATCGCCCAACCCCACATGTCCCGACAACGGGTTGAGCACATTGCTCCCCGTGGGATGACTTGGTTGCAAGTTTCCCCCGGGTTAAAAAAAAAAAAAAAAAAAAGGTATGTACTTAGCATAGGTGCATTGGTGTCCTAGGTCATTTTATACCTGAATTATTTTGTTTTTAATGGAACGCGAAGGATTTAAAATCTTACTCGAGATTTAAATAAAATCTTTCGTGTAAATGTAATATATAATGTTATAGTGTACGTCTATATAGGGTCATTTCGCCTGTTCGCGTCCATCGCCCAATTCGCGTCCATTTTACGGATCTCCCTTTGAACATTCTCGAAAATAAGTATACTAGCACACCAATAAAACGAAAAGTCATTACCGCCAATACCTCGAATGTATAAGAGACACGCACACATAGATAAAAGTTCCGTGCACCCAGCAATCCTATTTAGAAAAAATAGTTTGTCTCGGCCGTTCGACAAGAGAGCGCGGAGCCGCGGTATTTTAAGAAAAAAATAGTATCCAGCGGCGCGTTTGACATTAAGTCTTGTATTGTTTTATGTGAATTTTAGGTTACATAGCTGTTTCTAGACTTTGATAATGAAAAAAGGAATAATATTAATTATGAATTTGCTTATTTTTTCTATAGTTAACAGTTAAAATAAGGTGGACGCGAATTACTACACCGAATTTATAAAACTTCCACTTTGCGTCCGCATGGACGTCATGTCAATAATTAAAATTCTAAGGCTATAATAAATCATACCTCGTCTCGTAATTATTATGATTCAACATTTCTTTTAGTAGTAGGATTAGACAACAATTATTGTATTGTTTTGTTGCTATATTATAGCCAAAAACTTATTATTAATCAAGGCTGATCTTTAGTAATAATTTTAATAATATTCCTCGTGATTTTAGGGTAAAATTGACAGAACTGATTATTGTTGACATAAACAGGTGGAATTAATATTTACCTACTACCTACATACTTTGTTTTTAATTTTAAGTTTAATCAATGTTGCGAAGAATAAATAGGTATTTTTATATTCTTTAAAGTGATTTATTAATGATAATAATGTTGATTTTTATATAACTATATTCTTAAATAAAGAAATTGTTAAAATCCAATCTTACTTTACATTATCTTAAAAATATCACCCCTACATTCCTTTTCTAAACTGGTGGACGCGAAATGGTCCAGGGGTGGACGCAATCTGGATTTTATGGACGCAAACTGGGTAAAACGCCTAATTCTGATGTTTGTCTATTTAAAAAAAAAAACTAAAGATGTTTCGAACAAACCTAAAAGTTAACCTTAAACTAGACTATATAATGAACACATTACATAAATTTTTCATTGAAATTAGTGCTGGGACATTTTTATTTTCTCCTTCAAACTTGACAACTGCACTAAATGGACGCGAACAGGCGAAATGACCCTAATTTAATTGCTTTCAATCTGCATCTGATTATTTATTGACAGCTCAGACGAAAACATTACAATGTCTTTAGGAAAATATAGTTTATACTAACTACGCGCGTTTTGTTCTCTATAATATATTAAATATTACACGGAACCTACAAAGACTTCGAAACGTCTGGCTAAAAAAGGTAAAAAAATAACTCGATTACATTAAATTAAATAAAAGACACTGATTTCTTTGTTTATTGTTTTCTTAAGTTTACGCGAACACTACACATTGAAATGAAACAACTTTTACGGATCTACTCGTCAGGATAAACATTATATAAGTAATGTGTAAAATAAACGCGAGTAGATCCGTAAAAGTTGTTTCGTTTCATTGTTTATTCTTTGTTTTCAATCTGGCAAAGCTACTCGTATTGTTGCTGACAGTGGCAATCCAAAACGTCCATTAGATGAACACACACAGTAGGTACATCATCGCGCGGGCATAAAGCGTACCAATCTATTTACGATTTATAATGTAGGTACCAACATGTTCGTAGCTTGACATTGAGATCGTTCTCTTTTTACTACCATGAATCGGAATTTCAGTAGTAAAACACAAATATTAAACAATGAAAGACATATGGTGTGGTAAAGCGATACGGTGTAGATTTATATGTAGGTATGTACGTTGGAATGATGATGTAAGAACCTATAGTCTAGTTAGTAAAGCACTTGTTAGTAGTACCAATTGTGTTACAAAATAAAAGTAAATTTAGAAACGTTTCTAAATAGCGTAATTAATAATAAAAATACACGACTTAGTATGGGGTTGTGGTTAACCTTTTCACCGCCCAACTATCCTGCACGCGATGTTCCGCTGTACGCCAACGTATAAATGTATTTTAATAAAGTAGGTACAAAGAAGAACTTCTATAGAAGTGCTGGCGTGGACGGCATGAAAATCTTGAACTTCTACAGAAGTTGTTGGCGGTAAAAAGGTTAAACCATTTCGGGTGTTCCGGGTTCGCATATTTCGTTTTCGGATGTACAACAGGGTTTCATAATTCTGACCAGATAGCTGGCTATCTTATCACTATCTGTCGGAACGTCAATTTTTGAGGATTCCTTGTGAGTGCGCTTCCGCCGTCGGCATTTTTGTCACTATAACCATCAGACGCGTTGGAAGGCCAAGTACTTTCGTTGTAAAATATTATAAAAAACTAAATAAGACCGCAATACACATCATGTCATAACCTATCTTGTGGGGGAGCTATGTGATGATACCAATTTACTGAACTATTTGAAATTCTTGTTTTAAATCTTCTTTAGTGAAATAATAAGAGTTCCTTAGATAATAAAGGACTTAAGAGACAAAATGGAAAGACTGGAAAACTTGCAGGAAATAGGTTAGTCGTCATGACACTATTTCACACTATTCATAATTTTTATAATTCTCTTCTGTGCTAATTGCCAAGCAAACGTCAAAATAGAAGAAAGAACAAGGCATACATTTGAAATGTCTGTAGAACACGAAAGTCTAATATCAGGGATTTTATGTTATAACTTATAAGTTTGTTCTAAGTGTAACAAATGAACGTAAAAGTTATTAGAAATATAAATTTCTCATAAAATTAAATGGTGTTATCTTAAGATACTTAGGTACCACCTAGCTTACGAGGGAATATAGGAAAAGTCTTTACGGAAACTTCCGCTTGGATTAACTTTTTATTGCGCGTAAACCACGGGCAAGGAATATTGGAATTGTGAAACATAAAATGCTCCTTTATTTTCTTTACATTTCCTCTTGTATAACGACTGTTTGTGTCAGGTTTGTGTTAACATTCTCTCAGTAGTTAAAGACCGAATACTTAATTACTTAGACGGTTATTACTTAGACAAAATATTCACTTTACCTTTCAAAGCTTTGGTAAAGACAAGTGTGACCATTGTTGTTTTCCTAAGCAGTAATGTTTAAGAAGACAACTGTGCCGAAGATAGTCGGTGCTTGAATTATTGGCTGTGTAACTGTAAACCAGTGAAAACCATTGCTGTGCAGAACACACATCCATTTTTAATAAACAGTTTTTAATTTAAGTAAGTATAGGTAAAATAGACGTATGTATACCTTTTACGTACCTTGTCTCTAGCTTTTCAATATTCTCAATCATTCTTTTAAAGTTATCTCTTCTCTTATTTAGAAAAAAATACAGCCGTCAAACGACTATATAAAGCCGACTAATACTAACAAGATGTACAGGCGACTAATTATCAGAGGCTACGTCTGTAGCTTCTGACAGTCAAGCAATGGGCAATGTGTGCTCTTCAAATATGAGTGGAGCTTTTTTATGAGTATGTGTATTAACCCACCCATGCCAACCAACCCTCATCACGGGAATCGAGCTATTGGAGTTCAATGGGTCAATGCTTCAATGCATTCAATGATGCAAACCACGCGTACTATGGATGCAAGAGCGTGAGCATGGGATGAGATAGAAAAATCAATTGGTGTTGCTTAGATTTTTAGATGTATGTGGAAACACATGATAGATAAAATGTTAACTTGTATTACATTTTTGTCAAAGATCATAATTGTGTATTTTGAGTTAAAACATCATTATTTCATAATTTACCTATGTATCCGATGTAACTTAACGAAATATATAATATATATTTAAACGTTACATTAAAGATCTCAAAATAGAATCGCCACAAGATTCAATTAAAGCTTTTCTATTTAAAACTTTCCCTTTCAGTCTAGTTCGTTCGACCATCAACTGAAAAATAAATTAACAGCTTTCCGTTGATTTGAATTTAAATTACCTTTGCTTCATGTTTTTTTATCAAACTAAAGGGTCTTTCAACAAGGACGGGTCAATGTTAAAATTGAATAAAACTAGATGTGTGTGTGAGATATTAACGAATTTTTTTTTTTGAAAGGCCCGTTAATGCTATTATGACTCTGCTGCATTGATCCGGCTGAATCTGAGCGATGGCCTGCGTTATGTTGGCTTTCAGGGCAACGGTCGATTGTGGGTTATTGGCATAGACCTGTGACTTCAGAAAACCCTACAAGAAAAAGTGTAGCGGGGTTTTGACCCCGCTACACTTTGTGATTTGTCACACAATCTTGGTGGCCAATTTACGCCACCTCGGCGAGAGATAACCCTACCCTCAAACCGTTCACGCAGAATGTCCATTGTGTCGTTCGCTGTGTGGCACGTAGCGCCGTCTTGCTGGAACCACATGTCATCCACGTCCATATTGGTCAATTCAAGCCAAAAGAAATTGTTAATCATTGATCTGTATCGCTCGCCGTTGACGGTGATGGCCTCGCCAACGTCGTTTTCGAAGAAGTACGGACTAGTGACACCGCCAGACCAAAATCCGCACCAAACAGTAACTTTTTGTGGATGCATTTCCACAAGGTGAACCTCATGTGGGTTGTGGTCATCCCATATACAGCAATTTTGCTTATTAACAAAACCATTCATCTATTTTCGGCCTATCACTATATTTATGAACCAAATAAAAATTTATTCTATTCTATTCTATTCTATTCTATTCTAAAATTGAAAATTGGACCTCTCGGCTTCGTGCCACCATTCGAAGCCGCGGCGGACATTTGAACGATGTTATATTTCAAATAAAAAATAAAATTCGTTAATATCTCACACACATCTAGTTTTATTCAATTTTAACATCGACCCGTCCTTGTTAGAAAGACCCTTTACAACTACGAATCACATTAATTATTTTGCCTGAATATTAAATTCAAAATTATTTATTCAGTTTAGGCTACAAATAGCTCTTATGAACGTCATTATGCCATCGGTTCGTAAGTCTACTCTGGGAGGGAGACCTTGTACTGAAAAGAACCGGCAACAAACTCAGCAAGTGTCAAGCTCTTTTCTCCCTTACAGCGTCAAAAATATTGGAAAATGCCCTATTATAAAAGGACACTTTCCATCACAAATAAAAACACAAAATATAAAGGACAATCACAACTTGTAAAAAAAACACAAAAAAGAAAAAAAAATATAAATAATATATTTAAGTTTGCAAAAACATCATTTACCAGTTTAATTTTTTTAAATTTTATACAGTACTAGTAAAAATCACCAATTTTGATGCTAGATCAAATCTAAATTATTTTGCTCGATCCTTGGTGGTTTCCTAATATGGTATATTAAAAAAGCAATACCTACTGCAATGCAAAAGTATTGTTTATTGGTTGGACAGTGAAAACCTCATTTGCGAACTTCTGATTAGTTCGAGTGTTTCGAATGTAGTTTCAAAGCTCGCTCGATGCTCGAACGTCACCATTAAGGCGTGTCCCTATTCATGCCTCTCTGTGAACAACATATTCCTGACACGATGTGATGTCTAACGCACAGAACCCTTCACTTACTGGCAATTTTGATAATGTTGCCCACATTCCACATTTTGTTTTCTAAAGTTTACGCGAACACTACACATTGAAATGAAACAACTTTTACGGATCTACTCGCGTTTATTTTACACATTACTTTATTTAATGTTTATCCTGACGTTCCGAACCCTTTGCAGGGTCCGTGGTCACAGGGAGACTGAGGTGTTGGTCGTCTCATAATTAATTAGTAGCTTGTATACCCTCACTTAAATTTAATCAGGTGCGTTCCGTTTTACGAAGAAAGAGCATACAGTATCTTTTGGTCTGGCAGTATGGTGTTGGGGCTGGGATTTAATATTTTGTATAATGGAATCTCAGGCTGGTGGTAGATTCCAACCATCTCCTCTATTGAAATTAGGATGTTTTTTTAATATCAATAGCCTCGCATATCATCCTAGGGATGAATAGTTGTTCTCTAGCGAGTATTTGTCGTTTATCAAATCTAATGTAAGATTGGGCCCCTCTAGGGAATGTTCGCATACTGCAGACTTATTTTCGCGCCTATGCTTGACGTCGGCTATATGTTCTTTAACGCGGATATACAAGCTACTAACTAATTATGAGACGACCAACACCTCAGTCTCCCTGTGACCACGGACCCTACAAAGGGTTCGAAACGTCAGGATAAACATTAAATAAAGTAATGAGTAAAATAAACGCGAGTAGATCCGTAAAAGTTGTTTTATTCCACATTAATAATAGCACATAGGAAGATCACTTCATAACCTATCAAGCTGCCCCTAAAAAGTGGGTTGGAGTGTTCTATCGACTGCTACCTTACGACAACAACCGTGATCAACAACTTAACCTGGCTTCTGAAACCCGGAAGAATTCATGACATTAAATTTGGTCACCCATCCGGTGAACAAACATTGAAAAGTTGCTTAACTTGCGATATTACTACCTGAACACGCAAGGTACACCATCGAGTTTCTTGTTGTCCTACAATCAACACGAGGAAGCCACCATTTCCCGCGCAAGCAAACTAACTCACGAAAGGCGAGGGAGAAAATTAAAAATATATAATGGAACAAGAACCGTTTAAACAGTCTGAACAGTCGAACAGTCAATTGTGGGGTCATTAGATCGTAGATGTCTCAGGCTGAGCGGTAGCCATTGACACCCTAATAACCTCCGGTATTTAGAGGCATACTGGTGTAGGAAGTAAGTAATTGTAACAGTTTCCGAAAATTCGAAAAACCTTCGCAAAAGCAATTTTTATAATTTGTCTGATTTCTGATGAATTTTTCTTGAAGGATAAATGTCTACGGACTTTTCCGACCGCGCTGCAGATTTTTCTTTAAAAATCAGATCGTGCAACACCTAACTTAAAATTGGTCGTCTGAAAAATGACTAAGGTTTTTTTAATAACGCTATTAATCTGAAACACAGAAGATATAAAAGACTAGTGGTGGTACTAGTAATGTTAAAAAAATATATATCGCCTGCACCCTATAAAGAAGATAAATTCGCTTTGATTAGTGTTCATGTAGGTAATATCCACCACAACTTCACGGCATAAGATTGTGTACGTAGCAACCGGGATAACCCCTCTTTGATCTATCAAAACAACAAGATTAGGGCTACGATATCATGCGTCATGTCATATTATTATCAATGTGTTCAGTCGTGCGTTTACTTTGCTACCTAAAGTTTCTCTAATGATTATCATATTGGCATTACAAACAGAAAAACAAAAATGTATCATCTCGAACTCCTTCGTGCTTCGGAAGGCACGTAAAGCCGTTGGTCCCGGCTGCATTAGCAGTCGTTAACAACCACCAATCCGCACTGAGCCCGCGTGGTGGTTTATGGCCCGTTCTCCCTATCCATCTATAGGATAGGCTCGTGCCCCAGCAGTGAGGACCACGTGAACAGGGTAACATATTATGTATGTAACAATCGCCCTTAACATCATCAAAGTGTTTAGTTTACATATTTTTCTGTTTGAGTTTTCAAAAATACATAGTTTAAATCCACGATGTATTTGATTTTTTGTACCTATCATATTGTTTTTACGTTGTATTGTTATGTTATGTATTTTACATACACTTATTTAACAGTTTGTACGTAACTTCTATGTAAGTTACGTAAAAACTTGTTAGTTCCATTAATTGTCGATAATATTCTCATTTTATAGATAATGTTGAAACGTTAAGGGTGCGCCGTCCATAAGTGACAAGTGTCATATGTTTTATTTGAAATGTCGTCGTCCATATTTATTTGATGCCGCGCGGCCATACTAATTTTGTATGGGGAATTTAAGGTGCTTAATAAAAAATAATTATTTAAATAACCACTTGATGAATCGAAAATGTAGTCTAGCAATTTGTAGTTTATCCATTGATGATTGTTTAGACAAAATCAGAGGTACAATAATTTAGATAAACTATAAGAAATCTACTAAACGGCGCCACTCGTTTTCATGATTTTTACCCAACTTTAAATGATATTGTAGAAAAAACTATAGCGTGTTATGAATTTATGGTTCTGACAAATTGTAAACACGTTCCTTATGATACTAAATATATCTTTTGTTCATTTAATACGATAGTATTTTCAATTATATCTACTTAACCGTAACTGCATTTTTGGCATTTTTTTGTCGGCGCACCCTTAAGAGTCGAGACAATAGTTTCCTAGTTAAAATTAAATGTAGAGTGGGCGAAAGATATCCTTAATTCAGCAAGATTAGGTCCCGGACAGTTCATGCGCAAATAGAAATTCGTGTTAGGGTTCCTTGATAAATTAAGGACAAAATATAGTAGTCTTACTTATTATTTACTATTAAGTAATTGGAAATGTAATGTATTGTAATTAGAACGGTTTTTATTGACTGGAATTCTTAGTATTCTAAAGACTGTCTTCTATTTTTATTTATTAGGAAATTCTACAGCTTTTTTACAAACACATTTTAACTTACTCATTTAATAAGCCATTTACAGAATTCCACAACTTAGACTAATTCATTAACTAGGTACATATTAAGAATAACAAAAGGCACTTGACAACTTAATATGCTCGTGTTCAAAAATCAGTATACAATCTGTCTTATATAACTTACATTATCACGAATAAATTCAATCAATCTGTCAATCGTAACATGAAATGAACTGAATGAGAAAATACTTTCGTCCGCGGATAATTTAAAGCGTTAATTTTGAGCATTCGATGGCTAAAATACCAATCATTCCAATTAGGTAACATTCAGAAGTTGATTTCAGACCTTTAATATCAAGATCATCGAGTATTACATAGTAGGACCACTTTCTTGCTTTCTTTTCTCCACTTTACCCTGTGTTAGTTGTCCAATTCCGTTAACCCGTAGTAGCTCTTTTATCGGGATCCCTTATTTAAGCATAATGTTTTTTTTCCTAATATACTTTGGCATAACTACTTTGGCTCGATTTTTTGTGGTATAATAATGCCATAATTGTTTTTGGCATACAGTTTATGTTGACATAATTGTCTTTTAGGCTTATTTGTTTTGGCATAATTTTAATTCGTATAATGTTTCTAGGCATAATGACTATTAGCATTATTATATTATCATTAGTATTTAGCATTATTATTAGCATTAGTATTTAGGCATAAAAATCAATAGGAATAACGGAAACATTTAAGTTATTTTTACGTATTTATTTTGAATACTAGGTGAAGGAGCGGCGGGGGTGGCGCTTAATATGTTTAACATAAATATAACTAATTTACTTTCTCTTATTTAAATTCAAAATATTTATTTGGCGTAGCAGGCTTAGGTTCTAACAATGAAACTAATACATAAAGTTAAAATTAAAATGCTACGACGAACTGGACTCTCAGCATAAGTTGCAGCTTCAAGAAACTGCAA
The DNA here is from genome assembly GCA_947562085.1 of Eudonia lacustrata. Classification (NCBI taxonomy): domain Eukaryota; kingdom Metazoa; phylum Arthropoda; class Insecta; order Lepidoptera; family Crambidae; genus Eudonia; species Eudonia lacustrata. The sequence goes on along the minus strand of OX387315.1, from coordinate 9,506,211 downwards.
CGCTGATTTTCAGAGTTAAAAATGTGTATGAGTGTCTAACATTTTAGGAGTTATAATTGTTGTGCGTAGGCATAGGTATTTATTATGCTTTTAAAAATTATGTTTTAAAATCATTATGCGATAATAAATTTATGATTAGCATGATAAGATAAGCTTAACCAATATTTTGATTAAAGACATTAAGCTGTTATGCGTAAATAATGTTATGCGTAAATATAATTAGGATAAACAAAAGTTTGCCATATTATAATATGTCTTAAAATGTTATGCAAATGGATAGGGAACCTCTTTTATCTTTTGCGTCAACATTCATCTACTTTCGTATTTATCTCTCCACGACACACTACACCTGTCAAAATAAATCCACTGCTGATGTGCCACGACTTCCATAACAAAATTCTGTGTACCTGTCTCATATGTATTAAGTTTAAAAGCTAATTTTTTATTTTAATTTCCACATTAGGCCTAGAATTCTAATAAGGTTTTACATTCAGAATTCACTTGTCTATGTTCGGGTCGCTCTTGACCAATTTCTTAACTAGAGCGTCGTTCAATGTTTGCTTGGACGATTCAACGGAGATTTCGCTGGAAATTGGAGTTTCAACGTATCAAATGCAACTGTCGTTTCTCCCGTCAAAAGTAGGAACATGTCTCTCATTGTTTTAGAACTTTACTTCTCTTTCAGCATAGTTATCTTTAACAGTATGTTTCTCACTCTAAACTCTAAACTCATAATTTTATAGCACAAATTATGAAGTGTGATAAATAATTCTACGATTACCGCCTCTGTGGTCTAGTGGTAAAGACCACCGGTTTAGACCCAAAGGTCCCGGTTCAATTCCCAGTGGGGGGTATATGTTTGTGTACTCGGTTTGGTTAGTGGTAGGGCTTGTTTGCCCGCCTGGCTAGCTACCACCATCTTATCTAAATATGTCGCCATAACATCAATGTTTGTAGCATTGTTGTGTTCCGGCAGCTAGAGATAAGATAGCCAGTGCCTCACTTGTGGAGGATCCGGGTGAAGTGCCCTTCCATCATTGACCTTATCATCACTTAACATGAGGTGAGATCAAGGCACTGTGCTTACCCGTAAAAATATACTTAAAAAAATCAAGATTTTACCTAGACTAGAAATACTTATTAACGACTTAGTTGTTCTTAAACCAGACACAATAGGAATTCAATTGTTCTATGGCACTGTGGTAACATTGGGCGTCCAAGTATATCGCCTAAAGATAATATCACCACCAAAGTAATTAAAGCAATTGTAAAATTCAAATTCAAAGTCAAATATTTTTTATTCAAATAAACTTTAGAAAAGTGATTTTGAATCGTCCAATCATATGATCGTATGATATAATGATAAAGGTTAAAAAACTTTTTCATACTCGAACGGAATATTAGATACGAAGTACATTTATAATCTTGCAGTCTCACAAGCAACGTTACGATAGTTAGAAATCATTATTATACGTTATATTTTAATTTTAATTGTTATGCCTCTGATCACGGATAACATTATACCTAATTTTTAGAACCCTAAAAACATTTTATTGCAATATATTATTAAAGAGTATGAACATGTCATCATTCATTTATTTTTATTCAATTTAATTATTTTTCTATTTATGAGATATTGTATCAACTGCATTATTTTAATTTTATTTAATTTGTAATGGGTTTATCACAGATGTACTTCTCATTATAATGTTTTTTTAAGACCTTGTAAAAAAACCAGTGATGTACATGTAAATATTTCATTTCATTTCATTACGATAACCTAACCCGAATCGACTTAAGATCGTTAACGTTTGGAACAACTAGGTATATTGAACAACATATCACAAACATAACATTGTGTCGGTCAAGGGTCTCAATCCCTGCTTTAACTGACGCCGGAACAAGCAGCTCATGATCTACTATACTATAGATACCAACATAGCAATATATAAACTATGAAAAGCTATTGATTTATTGAATGATTGGATAGTCGTTGTGTAATCTCCAAAGTAAATTCGAACAACAATTCTTAATCCTGTCGTTGTCAACAAATTTCATAAAGATTTATGTCTTGTTGCCGATGTTACAAGTCCCCTAATAAACAGTACGAAGCTAAACTTTTCTAATATTAGAAAACAAAGCTTATAGGTCTGATTGAAAAACAGCCTACAGTCAATTGTGAGGTAAACGGAGGTTGTCAAAAAATAAGTTATAAATAATTTAAATAAATTCAAGTGCACGCACTCAGTGAATCGAACCTGGGACCTTTACTGTTAATACTGTTAGTCAAGGTAATCGAGTGGTATAGCATTCAGTAATTACAAGCTAAGCAATTTTCGGCATGTCTAAATCATGTCTTTAGATGGGTGACCCAAAGGACTCGGTTTCGTTATTCTTATTTTTTGTACGATAGCAGTCGTTAAGAGGAAATACTAAGATCGACTGAATTAAAAATTTGTATGAAAAGTAGACAAAAACAACGTTTCGTAGTCCCCTGATTTTTCCTCCAAAACTAGACCGATTGATTTACTTTTTTCATTAAAAATTAAAGAAAGGCTTTGGCTTTTTTTCTGAAAATTGAAATTGGCACCTGATGTAATTTTTGCAAACTTAGACATTTTTTTATTTTGTTTTTTTTTATGTTGTGATTGTCCTTTATTTAATTTTTTTGTGTGTTTATTTGTGATGGAAAGTGTTCTTTTATGATAGGGCACTTTCCAATATTTTTGACGCTGTAAGGGAATAAAGAGCTGGACACTTGCTGAGTTTCTTGCCGGTTCTTCTCAGTACAAGATCTCCCGCCCAGAGTAGACTTACGAACCGATGACATAATGATGTTCATATGAGCTATTTGTAGCCTAAACTAAATAAATTATTTTTATTTTTATTTTTTTTTTAAATTTTACCAGACTAATTTTATTACCTCTAATTTTTCGGATTTTAGTGACTCTACATTTTACACTATCTTCTTTGAAATACAAGATACCTGAATTGTTTTTGAATTTTGTATTCACGTTGCTATATATATATATCTCTACCTATCTAAAAACCAACCAGCCCAGGAAGCTCGAGTGGGATCCAACTCTGAAGACTCGTTGAACTCGTTGAAGCGTATTACGTCACTGCTGCCTTGCAGCGTACATCACAAACTATTAGAAAAAATCAACGAGTCTTCTGGGGCCTCCTTATAGTTCAACGGTTAGAGTATTGGACCGGTTATCCTAAGATCGTGCGTTCGATGCCCACTCGAGCTTCTGGCTGGTTGATTTTTTATAGTAAAATTTTATCTTCTAAGATACCTAATTAACGTTCTAGCTTTTCATCATCATCAGCTCATTTTCATGTCCCCACTGCTGGAGCACGAGCCTTCCCTATGGATGGATAGGGAGAACGGGCTATAAACCACCACGCGGGTCCACTGCGAGTAGGTGGTTGTTAACGACTGCTAATGCAGCCGGGACCAACGGCTTTACATGCCTTCCGAAGCACGGAGAAACTCGAGATGATACATTTTTGGTCACTCATACGATGACCGACCTTGGCGAAAGTTGCTTAACCTCAGCACTCCCAGACCAGGCGCGTTAACCACTGCGCCATCGAGCTCCTACTGGCTTTTAGCGGGTGATAACTTGATTACCTAAATGAAAGCTTTGACCTAATAAAAATAAAGCGAGGGACATGCCTTGACATTTACTACTACTACTCTGAGTGGAAAACTTAGGAAAAAGTAAACCCAGTAAATTTCCACTCGCGATTTTAATTAGACTGTATTCAGTCTTTCGTTTTATTTACAGTGAATAATTAATGTTGCGATAGCTTAGTGCAATGTTAAAGTACTCGCCCGAGAAATCATGGAATCGTTGATTATGATCTAGCTCTCTTTGTAAGTGGGATATGTATGAATGTTAAAAGATATTTGTAACATTCAAACAATTTTGGATGCGGAATCTAAGAAATATAGTAATCTCACGGATTAGAAATTATCAAGATAAACTTGAACGTTCCATATCCTAGAGAGTGTACTAAAATTCTGCTGTTGACGGTACAAGCTTCTATAAATAATCCGTGATTTAGGATAAATAATTTATGTAAATATTTAAAAAATACTGACCTGGGCACCGCTTTAAGACGATTTTGCTCACAAGGTTACCAACCCACAGGAAGTTGAAAATTTGAGATCGTTAGAAAACAATATAGGTATTTGTAGGAGCTCGATGGCGCAATAGTTAACGCGGCCGGTCTGCGAGTGCTGAGGTTAAGCAACTTTCGCAAAGGCCTGTCATCGGATGGGTGACCAAAAATGTATCATTTCGAGCTCCCCCGTGCTTCGGAAGGCACGTAAAGCGGTTGGTCCCGGCTGCATTAGCAGTCGTTAACAGCCACTAATCCGCACTGGTCCCGCGTAGTGGTTTATGGCCCGTTCTCCCTATCCATCCACAGGGAAGGCTCGTGCCCCAGCAGCGGGGACTTAAAATGAGCTGATGATGATTTCTAGTACCTAGAACAAATTATTATTAATGGAATGTTAACCATATTTATTGTTGTGTGGTAGTATCCGATATTTCGGTGATCACACGGATGTACTGATGATATAGGTATATATGGTAAGTGACCATGATAGCTGTAAATGTTCTAGTACCTAACCTTAATAATTATAACTGTTTAAACTATTATCCGATATTAATCTGTAATTCCGTGATCATGCAACTGTGCCGAAATATCGAATACTCACGAATAATAAACGTGGTAAGAATCCCGTTAATAATTACTTTAGTACTAAATAGGTATTAAACTAATACGTTAATATTTGTTTTACGGAATTCTTATAGTGTAATAATAACAATATAAAACAATCATTGTGTGAGACATTACAATAAATATTTATATCTATTATTTAGTCACGTTGGCATGCTTCATTGCTGAGTCATCAACGTCAAGTAGAAAAATCGAATTGACAAAGAATTCTACTGTAACTGTTCAAATAATAAAAAAAATGTATTACTCAACTGAGTATTGGTTTTGTAATATGCATTACATTATAACTATTTAAACTATCATGGTCACTTGTTTCTTTCAAGTTCAAAAAGAAAGAAAATCCATTTATTTCTTCTAAACAACAATAAATAATACAACATCATCATCATCATCATCAGCAGCCTATACTAGTCCACTGCTGGACATAGGCCTCTCCAAGAGCACGCCACCGAGACGAAAAAAAAACATATTGTGTTTTACAAATAAACAAAGAATAAGGTCCGAATAGTTATTCCGTGTTTTGTCAATTTTACTCTAATTTGAAATGACGTTTACATGACAGGAACAAAACACGGAATACTATTCGGACCTTATTCTTTGTTTATTTGTAAGACCCATTGGCTATTAAATATATATTTAGCAGTGTTATGGCAGCAAAAATCGTCACCGTCTCAGCAAATGTCACAGCTAGGCTATGATATTTTCAGACGGCGGCGGGCGTTCTACATCGTTCTTCACTTGCATTGGATACTCACATACATAATAAACATGGTAAGAATCCCATTAATAATTACTCTAATGCATTACATTGTCCAACAACATTTCTTTGAAGGAAACAGTTATAACTTGTAAGTACGCGAACCAGCTCTTGCTGATGAAAAAAATGCTCTAGCATATTCTTATATAGCTTTTGTTGCTGAACTATCATACTGCCTGGGTGCCTAATGCTAGTTATTGTTGACAGACAATCACGTTAACGAAAACGAAATTTTGTATGGCATTAAAGTAGCGCCAGCGCCTGGTGGAATTCCTGATGGAAAATGAGGAAAGTTAAAACTTCATCATCAGCTCATTTTACGTTCCCACTTCTGGGGCACGAGCCTTCCCTATGGATAGGGAGAACGGGCCATAAACCACCACGCAGACTCAGTGCAGGTTGGTGGTTAACGACTGCTAATGCAGCCGGGACCAACGGCTTTAGGTGCCGTCCGAAGCACGGAGGAGCTCGAAATGATACATTTTTGGTCACCCATTTGATGACCGGCCTTTGCGAATGTTGCTTAAACAAATTATATAAAACTTAGCCATATTAATTCTTTGAATGGCGTTGAAACATATATACATACATAGATAATAACAAAAGAACCATAGTGAGCTGATGTGGTCAATGATAAAAAAATAAAAAAAAGTTGAAAAAAGACCACATGTCTGTCTCATTAGGTCTTAGGTCACAAAGGTTTACGGATAAGTATGAGCTGCTAGGATAGTGTACGTAAACCTATACGGCATAAAAATTACTAATTGAAACAATACCCTTCCTTAGCAGTCGGGTAAAACGACATAGTGTTGAAAAAAATCCACGAGCGGGTTTCGAACCCGCACCCTATGACATGCCGGGTCAGATGGTGTGGTGGCATAGCTGGTAGTAATTTTTTCAACACTGTCTTTTTTCAATTTGTAATTTGTTTGCAACAATATTTGCGGAAAATTATACTTATGTAAATAATCATAAAAATTACTCTACGTTAACCATGTGGCAAGCAAATAAATAAATAAACAAATAAATAAATCTGTTATACGTACAATGTCTACCGGTAAGAGTGCGAAATTGTAATCTGTAACATGTTTTGCACCCACGTAGCACCCATGTTTCGTAGGGTCACGCACGTATTTGATGTGCGTGCTCGGAATTAAATCTACGGGCGAAACACAATTATTTAAATACTTTCAATTTTCCTGAATAATTTGTATGGCATTAAAACAGGGTCCTCTGTTAAAAAAGTAGAACAGTCAAAATTTTAAAATTCAAAAATACGAATACATAATATTTATTTTCATTAGGTACTATAGAGTAGTTGTTCATAAAGACTATTTAAGCATTATTTAGTTAATCATTGTTTTGTCTTTTTTTCTCAAATTCAAAATGACGTTTGTGTGACGTTGTCAAAACAATATTTAACTAAATTATGGTCAAATAGTTTTTATGAATAAGGGGGTTAAGAGTTAAGAGTAAAATATTCAATTCGCGCTTTTATTAACGTGATCGGTCGTCAAATTAAACACTCACTAGGCACCCTAAAGGCGTTGGTTACTTCAATCCCATAGAAATTCTCGTTTTGTGAACGCAATCGAATGGGGTAAATAAAATTCTGAAGCACGGAAAACCACTATTTTGATAGAAATTTAGTTCAAACAGTGTAAAGTTTACTATAGAACTTTGAGCGTGAACACACCGCCGCGCGACGGCGACGGACGGTCTTCGTACAAATATTATTTTTTCGCAATCAATGTTTTCGCGTCGAGGAATGTTTAGATGGGTTTATTTATTGCCCTTCATTGTTTACCGCAAATAAAATTCTGAAACTACTTAGTTTATCAATAAGCTTGATGGCGCAGTGGTTAGAGCGTGTTTTCAATCTTGCAAGTCAAGCTGCTTTCGCATTGCCGGGTCACCGGGATGGGATGAGAGACCAAATAAAAAAAAAGTCCAGTTCTTAACTATGTAAACTATCATGGTCAATATGGAATAACTATTAACGGAATTCATTTGTGAGTATCCGATGATATTTCGCCACGTAATTCCGTGATTTATTTATTTATTTATTATGATGCACAAAACAGGTGACAGCTATAAAATGAATATTACGGTGAATCCTGTCAATAACCACTTTAAAATCCAGTTCCTAAGTTTAAATTCGCCGTAACGATTGCAGGCGACACGTAGGTACCTAACATTGCTATTTTTTTATAGTTTAATTCATTAAATAAGATTTTTACGGCATTTTATCATTAGCAAAACTTCTTTAGTGTAGTCACAGGTAGCGGTTTGCGCGTTCATGTTTCGATCTTGCAAGTTAAGGGACTTTTGCAACACCATGTCATCAGATGGGTGACTGGAATATCTCAAGTTCTTTTCGTTAGGGGACGTTTTAATTCGCATAACGACTGCAGACCAGACGTAGCATTGCTATTATTCACAGCGCCGTTATTATACCCACGTTTTAACGAGCGCTTATTTCATAAACGTGAAGGCAGTGGAGTGATCTTGGCGCCCCTCATAACAAAGAATAATTTAAAAATACGTCGTTCCCGTTTCCCTTGCTGACAACCTTTTGATTCCTCTCATTAATATTGAATTCCATTACCTTTTTTCGTGTGGCTTACCGGGCGAATGATGAAGTTTTTTTAGCTAACCGATTGAAAACTCGTTTTAAGATTGTTTTGTATAGCCTTCAATTACTAAATAATAATGTTTCTATTGGTTTTCTGGTGTATTTAATAAAATATAAAACAAACCGTCAGCCTAAGAATGTCTCACTGCTAGGTAGAGGCCTTTTCATATAAAGAATAGCATAAAGATAACATATTTTATTGGATTTAGTCTGTAAGGATAGTTGTGTAAAATAAATAAATAAATAAATAAAAACATTAACGTGTAAATTATACACCCAAACATTAATGAGAGCCGATCTTTTTAATTGTATTTAGGTACTTACCTAAATAAACTCGTACTATATACTTGTACTCTCGTAACTGAAAGACAATATGGCACTATTCGTTTCCGGCCTAGCGTAATAGACACTTAGTCGCGTCTAAGACAAAGTGATCTGATAATTGCATTTTCCCAGCAGGCGTAGCTACGCCGCAGGCTCCGGCGGGCGGCGGCGCGCCGATTCGCCCTAACCATAACCACAAACCATTTTCCACTACACGAAACCACCTACCTACGACTTTCACATGCTCACTTTATACCCAAAGTAAATAAAGCCTTATAAAAAACATGACAACACAAGTGAAATCCTGCAAATGCCTAAAGGGGCTCATGAGAATGGTCCTAAGAATACTGGCAATGGCAACATTGCCTATTTAGATTGCCAGGCGAAAGCGCTAGCAGAGATTTTATCTCTTTTAATTTTATCTCTTATTGCGATCAATTTAAGTTCCATCACTGAACTGCTAATACATTCAATTCATGCGAGGATCATCAGTAATGACTTAACTTAACTCATGTTGTTAATAAACGTAGTTAGTTTATTAAACAAAGTTACACCTGATTTAAAACTCTAGTTGCCTTTATCCTCAGCGAGAAACAAAAATGAGATAGCATCTGTTACAAGCAGTTGTAACTTTAGTTTAGATTTATTAAAAACAAGGACCGTGTCTAAAATCAAAGTTTATCAAATCTTAATTCCAACCTTTTGATACTGTCAATCAATACACTGACTAAATCTTGCGAGTCACCAAACAAGAAATTAACTATGATTATTTACATATAATTTTACGCAAATATTGTTGCGAACAAATTACAATTTGAAAAAAGACAAAGTGTTGAAATAATTCCACAAGCGGGATTCGAACCCGCACTTTTTTCAAAGAAATTAACTGTTCCATCATCATTGCCAATAAGTGGAGTTCTCAATCGCTTTCATTTGTATTCCACCCAAGAAGAACATTAGTCACATTACATTTCACGAAGCAAGCCTCTATAAATTTTATTTGGAAGATAAATGGCCGCCCTCCTCGACCCTGTCATTTCCTGTCTTACAAAAATAAGTTAAAAGAGTTACTTTCATTCCAACAACAGTTCCAGATAAAGTGAAAACTTGTGAGACTATATACATGTTTAAAAATGAACTTAAACTGCATATCGCAACGACTACCTACCACAGAGTGACGAGTTGTTCTGTAATGTATGGTATTATTTATATCTCATCATGTTAAGTATAATTTTGTGTGAGAATATAAATCTTTAAACCTACAATTTTTTTTGTTTTTACTGAAATCATAATAAACATCTTTAGCAACCACGCAGAGACGGTAACTTTTTTAATTTTTATTTGACTTATTAAGAAATAAAATAAAAAGATAATGAAAGTCATTAAAATCTGTCCGAGCTGCTTTGGCTTAACAAACGGGACTCCGCAGTTTCATTAAAACTTAAACCGAGTTGTTAGCATTCCTTAATTCCAAATCTCGGGTAAGTTTATTCGAAGAATCTACGAATTTATTTGGTTCTGTTCTATTTATTTACATAATTGCTTTATGAGTTACCGATTGCTTTGACTGACCCTATTCTAGGCCACTTATTCTAAATCAATATCCAGTATAATAATATATCATTAGTCATCCCTTGTGATATATTTGTTTTGTCAATATGCTTTTAGTCAGAGAGATACAATATAATAATAATTAAGCTTTTTAAGTTTAGATATAAGCAGATTTATGTACCTACGATTATACTTGTAGTTTTATAGAATTGTAAATAAAAATTTAACGCTATAAAAGCTTCATCAGCGAGCCTGTACCTCCTTCAAATTAATTATTACAATTGTGAAGCCAATCTGTCAGTTACAATGAACTTCAAAGGCTATCGTCGGTAGAACGATATTTAATGAATTATTTCATTAAAATTCGCTCGCGCCAATAAATCGGCCGCAACGAGGCAAAACAGAAGAGCAATATTTTTCAGCTATTACACAATCATTGAGATTGAGGTTGAGAGAAGCAAGGCATACTAAACAAACAAAGGTATTGTTAATTATGGGCGTCTTGTTAGTAAGAAAATATTTTTGGACAATGTTATATTTAACAAAAGACTGCTAATATATACCGTTACTTTTAATTTACCAGATTTTTTAAGGGTAGTCTCTGCCCATCATTTTGCAAAACTTTTACTATGAGAACAACTCTGAAATCGTTAAAAAATATTAGCTAATCTAATAACAACTAATAACAGTATTGTTATGTCTTCTAGAAAAAAAAATATTTGCTTAAAATTCATAACAGATCTTTAATATTTGTAAAAATATTAAGATCGGATGTTGATGACGTAGTTGTTGACTTTGAGTAGGGCTTTTTACTTACATAGTAAAAGTAGATAGTGTTGATAAATTTCGTTGGGTTGGAGAAAGTCATGGTAGAGTAATTGGAAGCGCACCTACCCATATTTTCAGAGAATGCGGATTCCTAATCCTGCTCGTGGATTTTTCAACTCTTTTCCAAATTTTCTTAATGATTATTGATATTAGCTTTCTAGGTGACTTAACAAGACCTATATAATATGACCTTATAAATGTATTAATAGCGCATTAAAAATAATATTTTCGCGTATCGGCAAACGTAGTGTAGGACGCCCTCAGACTAGGTGCGGAGCGACGATCTTCGCATGGTGGCTGGCAAGAGCTGGATGAGAGTAGCCACGGATCTTTTTTTTTTTTTTGGAGAGCGACTGCTGATTGCCACTGGGCATTTTCAGCTTCACCGGGCTTGTTTTAGGGGCGGCGAGGTACGTAAAGGGTATCTCAAGCCGTGTTGAAACGAATCACCTTCGGAGGATTTCTAGAGGGTACGGCATCGCACACTTAAAAGTGCGCGTCCCCGTGGCCTCCCAGAGTCTCCGAAGGGTTCGGATCGGATCGGGAGCCGCGGATCGTGCTCGGTGGCGTGCACTTGGAGAGGCCTATGTCCAGCAGTGGACTAGTATAGGTTCATGATGATGATGATGATGATGATGACGATGATGATGAATAATATTTTACATAAACAAAATAAATTTGGTCTAGTTCTATAACAATAGATGAGAAATAAAGACAATGACAATGTGCAGTTTGCTTACAACTAATTCACTTTGTAATTAGTGCACGCGAGCTGTTTGAGACTAAATGCTTTCAAGTAGTTCCATTAAAAGTTTCATAGCATGCTCAAACATGTTTCAAACTATGTTCTTCAAACAATATTCCAGATGGCGACGTGTTAAGTTAGTATGCCGTTTTATATTTAGCCATAATAATATATATATATATATATATATATATATATATATATATCTTCACTTCAACCACTCAGGCTAAAGAAAATATATACAAGACCCAAGTGATTGATAAGACGTATTGAAGGCTAATTAGATAATCAGATATTACTGTCGATATGTCTATAGTAGTTATATTTTTTATGCTAGTGACTGTACCTCTGGCTGGAGCAAAAGAAGACCTACAACTAGATCGACAAAGAAGCAATTAGGCAGAATAATGCGAGACCCCGGGACTTATAATGTCTAAGAAACCGAAGAAAATACATTTGCTGTGTTAAAAGTGATTGAATTGTATAGGCACACGAATATGTTCTGTCTATTAAAGAAGAATATACATCAAAGCGTTATATAGTTACATTGGATCGGGTATAAAATCCAAGCGCAGGCTTTTCATATGTATGAGGGTTGGATTATGTAGGGGTTGGTGTAAATTCTTCAAAAACATAATTTTTTTCCACCGGAGACGCGTGGTTATTTTTAAATTTCATTTTAAAAAAACATGCATCTTAGGTCAAAATTAGTGACAGAATCGAATTAGTCAACCCCGACTCCACGTGGTACTAGTCTGCCCTACCCCTAGAGTGTTTATAAAGGCCCGGAGGCGCGGAGGGAGAGCAGCCCTACGGAGGGGCTACACTTCCCGCAGCGCCGGAGACGTTCGGAAGTCTTTAGTTTGCTATTCATCTAGGTGCATTAGATATTTTGACCCAAAAAACCTAATTTCACCCTATAAGTAGGTACATAATTATACTTAATTTTTTGTTCATTCCTAACCTCAAATTTTAATCTTGAATATCTCTGAAAGTATGAGTTTGGTTTGGTGGTGAGCGGGTTCAGGAGGTGGGGGAGGCTCCCCCCTTCCCCCAAAAAACCCCCTCAAATCGTGGGTTTTTAGTTTACATTTTACCAATTTTTAAATTTAAATTTCTCAGTAACTATGCACCTCCGGTAGGGAGGAGTAGGGGGGAGAAGTAGTGCTTCCCCCTCCCCTCCCCCTCCCCCCCATTCCTCCTCTCAAAGCCTGCGCTTGGATTCTATACAAACCCCGTTACATATAAGCACTATATCACGCTTACCAGTGTCTACGGGTCTGGACTCCATTTCCACTTAACATCAGGTGAAGTGGAGTAGAGTCATTTGCCAAACTGATTACAAGTTTTTCTTATTAAAACACAACTAAGACTAAGTAGTAAGTAATATAAAATTTTGCATCTGTTACCGAGCTAGGATAAAACTCGTATTACGACAAACAGCGCCAGTAATCCTTCAAACTAAAAGTTTATCATCTTGTGCTCCTCCGTATTTCGAAAGTCATGCAAATCTGTTGGTTACAGCTGCATTAGCATTCGTTAACAACCACCAATCCGCTCTGTCCCCGCGTGGTAGTGCCGCCTGTGGAGGCTGGTCTGCTCTAGCGTACTTATTTTTATTATTATTAACTATAGTTTAACTTTGTTTTTTTTTCTAAGACAGGTTTTTGACTTTTACTAGTACTGTATGACTTACATAAATAACTTAAATATTTAATTTATTTATTTTTTTCTTTTTTTGTGTTTTTTTACATGTTGTGACTGTCCAACACAAAATATAAATATTTTGTGTTTTTATTTGTGATGGAAAGTGTCCTTTTATGATAGGACATTTTCCAATATTTATGACGCTGTAAGGGAGAAAAGAGCTGGACACTTGCTGAGTTTCTTGCCGGTTCTTCTCAGTGCAAGATCTCCCGCCCAGAGTAGATAGACTTACGAACCGATGGCATAAATGACGTTCATAAGAGCTATTTGTAGCCTAAACTGAATAAATGATTTTGAATTTTGAATTTTTTGAATTTTAGTGTAAGGGCTCTTCCAATAATAAGTAATTTTGCACCACAGAGTACCTAGTCACACACCACTGTTCTTTCTTATTATGTGATAGTTTCAATAAAACAAAGGAAAAATGCGTTAGCTGCTGAGCATTGTCGAAGTAACCAAAGAATAATAATAATAATAATAAGAAAAAAGAGCCTCGATCAACATCTCATGAGGCTCTCGTTAGGCGGCTGGATCAAGGGCCTGATTCAGAAGGCAGTTCTCCTCGATACGGCACGCATTGTGAGGAGGTTCCTGTCTCTGGAGCTCTAATCACCGGTTGTTTGATCCCTGGTCCCGATGCCGGTGGACCCCTATTTTTTATATTTCTAAATGTTTGTTTTGTTTTTTAGAAAATATTTAAAAATGTAAATTAATATGTAAAAAAATAAATAAAGAGATAATAATATAATTTAATAGTATATGACGTAGAAAAAGTTCCACTACTAATTTGTAGTAAGAATCTAGGGTACTAATATAAAATGTTGAAAGATTTTTATTAATGCGCTACTAACACTAGTCTAGTAAAGTCTAGGAATCTAAATATGTTTACATGTGTTTGTAGTCTAACGAAGCTACGGGGATCATTGAACCCAAGCATCTAGTCATTCGGCTACCGACGCCTAAACATAAACGAACTAATACACAAGTTTGAAAACGATATTTCGTGTTTTGTTTCCGTCATGTAAACTTCATTTCAAATTGGAGTAAAGGAGACATAAAACGGAAAACTAATTGAAGTTTTATAGTCTGTTTATTAGTACGGGGGTTTTTAAGAACACATACGTAATAATGAGCCATCAAAATACAGCTGCTTTTAATTCGCTATCACATCGATCTATGAAAGCCGAGCGTGCTGCAATAACACTCAGCTCCACGTTATGAATTGGCTGATATGCCGTCAGATAGAGCTGCAGACAGGGCATATATTGAATTTTGTTTGATAACCAAATTAATTTCGGGCGTCATCAGATTTCGTCACGTGTCATGAATATCAACAGTATTGAGTTACAATATCGTGCTATAGGCGCATCTGGTTCTGATATGAGTACCTATTCATGAGTACCTTGGATGATGATGAAACATGAAATCTGATGAACATGGTGTTTTTGTATCAATAAAATAATAAAAGTTAGAGGGTGGAGCGTAGTCAAGTACAAGTAAGTGGGTTATTTCAATAGCATCATCGAAATAAATCACTTTTACTATATTATATGGTAACCCGCGTTTTTATCATATTATGAATGCGAAAGTTTGTGTGTTTATGTGTGTATATTTGTTGCTTCTTCACGCTGCAACGGATGGATGGATTTGGCTGAAATTCGGCATACAGATAGTTTATAACCTGGATTAAAACATAGGATTACGATTAGTGATACTCTTTTTCCCACGAGAACGGGAACCACGCGGGTGAAACCGCGAGCGGCCGCTTGTATTATATATTTTTAAGCCTGACAAAACGAATAGAAGATAGTTATGATCATTGAAATGAAAGACTTTCTAATACGATCGTTCGTTGTATCTAGCAATGTGCTCAGATTTTTAAATTTTACCTGCAAAGTGTTTTCAAAACATTCATAACAGTCTAGATAATGTGCTATATAAAGTGATTTATGTCAATGTGTCGTGTTCCGTTTTGAAAAACGTCAATAGCCACTTTCACCAGCATGTGACCACCCGTGACTAACCATCAGAGCACCTTAAATCAAACTGTATATTTTTTTACGCCTAAGGGTGTATAGGGTATATAGGGTCTAACAATATCAATGAGCGAACGTTTAAGGGGAGCATCTATGTGATGACACTGAGCATGCTCACCAAATTTGGTCTAAAACTACAGGCTCGTTACCGAGATAATCAACAAAACATTATCATATTTCACCAAAAAATACACCCTTTCCAAACCCGAACAGCTGTACTACACGCACACAAAGATAGCCGTGTGTGTATGAATGTCCTACAATGGTTTTTCAATTGTGTGCGTGTATCTGTACACTATCTTTTTATTGACGCTTGCATGCGTGTTAGTAAAGATACAGCATGTTTCATGACGTGCATTATTTTAATTGATTTAGTTTGTTAGAAAACATAACTTTGAAAAATCACTATAAAACTGGAGCCCATTTTTTGTCATTGTATTCAGAATGATGTATAGATACCGCTCTTAAACGTTCGCTTATTGATTTTGTTAGACCCTGTATAAAAATACCTTCATATCACCCGATGTTATGTGATAGTAAAGCCGAATCCCCAACAACTGTGAAACTAGTTATCTTCTACCTTAACTGTCGGAACGAATGCTACTAAAGCAATAATCGTATATTGCACATTGAAATGACATTAAAACACACGTTAGTTAACGTGACACGTGACATATTAGATAATACTGGTGGTTGGTACAGACGGATGCACATCAACCTATCCAAAACTGTCAGATTTCTTCAATACATTTTCAACCATATGACTTAGTGATAAAGTTAGTGAAAAAGTCTATTGAGGAAAGGAGATCATTCGGGCTCCGTACATTTTTGGGCCTTTTCTGAAAGTGCCGGCCAACAAAAAAAAATAGTAACGTATTGTTAGAACTAGCCATTTGGAGTAATAGTTAATATGGCACAAAAGTTGTAGGATTGCTCTGAGTCAAGTTATACAAGTTCGATGATACATCATTTTCATACATTTTTTTTTTTCATTTTTTTTCGTATCGACTTCAAAGCGGTCGCTTGACGCTTCACAATGTCATTTGCTTCGGATCATTAGTTCTAACAATATCTATCATTATTTTATGTTTTCCAGCACTTTCAGGAGTCAATAAGTATAGGAAAATGATGAATCTTCGAACTTGTATAACTTGGCTCAGAGCAATGCTACAACTTTAGTGCTATATTAACTATTACTCCAAGTGGTTAGTTCGAATAATACGTACCATTTCTTTTGTTGGCCGGTACTTTCAGAAAAGGCCCAAAAAAATTATGTCCTTTGACAGTTTGTGGTAGGTCGGTGAGCAGGCGTGCGTACTTCTATACCTCCCACCAACCAAACCGAGTACAAAGTGGAAATCCACTGGGTCTTGCACCGGTGGTCTAACAACTAGACCACAGAGGCAGTTATATAAAAACAATTACCCGAAACCAATTACTCTATATACCGAACATTATAAAATACATTTTAGACTTCATCAAATGACATTGGAACGGTTAGTTAGTTAGCGAACAATAGAATCCACGCCGCCCGCGCTATGACGAACTTCCTTGATCCAGTTGAAACGTGCAGGTATTCTGAAATTCAACCGATACTCCAGGAACGTTTCTCAAATAGAATTACAGTCAAATGGTAGCGAAATTATAATAATTTTATTGTTAAATTATCCCTTTTATCATCATCGTCATCATCGGCTGATGCTGATTCTTATAGGCTTATAAGATGACAGCAGTTTAAACCCACCAATCCACTTTGGGCCATCGTTTAGGGCATGATCTATCCCTCTCTATCCCGATCTATCTATTTGGAACCACCCCGGTCAATAACTCACCAGACTATCATCTCATCCCTATCCCTATCTATCTCGATCTATAACTCACCAGACTATCATCTCATCCCTATCCCTATCTATCTCGATCAATAACTCACCAGACTATCATCTCATCCCTATCCCTATCTATCTCGATCAATAATTCACCAGACTATCATCTCATCCCTATCCTTATCTATCTCGATCAATAACTCACCAGACTATCATCTCATCCCTATCCCTATCTATCTCGATCAATAACTCACCAGACTATCATCTCATCCCTATCCCTATCTATCTCGATCAATAATTCACCACGACTGTCACCTTATAACGGCACCTTTAAGGCTCCTACTCGAGATATTATAATTTGCCTTGTCGGGATCTTTAGAGGTAAAACGCAGGAAATAATGAGTGCGAGTTCGTTTCACCATTCAATCATGGTAACGAATATCGTGTTTTTTTGACAAAAAAATTTTGTTAACAGAATTTAAGATCTGTTTTAATGTGTCACAGATTCTTGTTTCCCATAACGTGATCGAACGGTGAATAGTCCATTCTCGCACTCTGCACTGTAGGTGCCTAGTGCGAGTTTTATCTAACACTAGTGGGTCGCCCGCAAAACTTCGCGTTTATTCAACAGATTTTTTAGGAATTTCGAAACCTATGACTGGTTTCTTTATCTTTCTGCACATCTACGGCTGGAGCTCTTCAAAATGAGACTATAACTGATTTTTTATGTGTAGCTATCGTCCCACGTCGTCTTACGCTATAAAGATATTCGAGAACGTTAACGTGACCAAATGATGAATGAAACTCGGCAGTACGCACCCTGATCATTACCATTCATAGAACCTACGTTGACGGGTAGAGAATGCCTTAGGCATTAAGTCCGCCATGTAATGTATGGTGCAAAAGTTTAAATAATCAATAAATAAAATGCTTAATAAAAAAGGCCGCTTCACCGTACACCCGCAATATTTTATACTCAGTGTATCTTTTGTAGATACTCTTTATTTTATGATAAAAACCACAGACCTAATATCTAAACCAACCCCTAACTCAAGGTAATGGCAGCCATGTTTATTTTTCCACGACCTGTTGTGCTCGAGTAAAAAATATAAAAAAACATCTCGTCGAGTTTTGTTGGTAAATACATAAAAATTACATTTTTGTATAATTGTAATCAACAAAATATGACACATAAAACAAAACGGCAACATTACCTTAGTAAATTATTAGATCAGATAGCATAAAAACCAAGTGATTTTGAAAGAAAATCATAATAGTAGCAAAAACAAGGCTATTAACAGGCCATAAAACTTGATGTACAAGAAGATCCTAAAATATCGCTAGTAAACGATCAGACGTACTGTATAGCGTCCTCACCTCAATGTGGCGACCATAGATATTTGCTACTATATTTTTAGATCACGAAATTGATAATAAACATGACATATATTAATCACAATGGTTTATAAAAGATATCCAAAAAATGGTTGGTTTACATGTTTACCACAGCATAATATTAAATATATCAATTAAACATGATTTAATTAAACATTAGACTATTTATATTAAGGGGTAAGTCAGATATTGTAGCAAGATTTTGTTTAATAATACATGTTATGATTGTTAAAATATAATTAAAAATTTAATAGGTCTAAATATTTTTCATAGACATAATAATCCTCTGCACTTGCAAGATACTCATACAGATGTAAATACAAATGTTACTTACCTCATTTTTAAAAGGACAGAAGAAACAGTCTCCTAATGCTGATCACTTCAATGAGGTGTCCGTTTATCGGAAACGAATAGCAGACACTTTTATAAAGAAAGTAATCGACAACTTTGAAAATGTTTTAAACTCTCCCGATTTTATTAACAACAATCATACAACATTATTTCTCATTGTATATTTTTTTTACTTCAGCGTAACAAATATTTTCATTAATGAGTTTAATATTTTACAATCTACCAATCGACGTCTTTGCTAAGATTTTATATAGAGGCGACGGCGACGTCTACACGCACCCAAGTCCACACTAATACTGCCGACATAAACCATTACTCTGACGTCTGTAGCGGCAACTTCGTAGCAATGGCTTTTCACGATTCATTTTCCATTTCCGCGTAGCGACTACGCTCGAAAGAAAACGTTAGTATCTGGAGCGAGTTGGAGTTGAAACAGTGTAAATGTCAATGGTACATCAAACTTAATGGTGGGAAACAATAGCTGTAAAGGAAGCGTAAAAAGGATACGGTCATCGCGCAAAAGCGACAGAGACAAGCTTGCGGACTAAACAATTCAGAGCGTGGTTATTCACACGCGCGGAATTACATTTATTGTTCAGTTTGTTATTAGTTAGCAACCAAAAGAATTTGCGCTCCTGCGAACAAAGACAATAAGTCTATGAAGAAAACTTGTTTCGTATTGTATTTTATTATAGGGATGGGACATCAATCTAAAAACAAAGCAAAATATTTTCTTGTATGAGGGTGTTGCCCCCATGTTGTCCAATTCAAATTTTAAACTTCCATTTTTTTTCAAATGAAAATTGCTAATTCAAATGAAGCTTAATGAAAACACAGAGATTTGAAATGTATGAAATTTCTAATGCTTTATTTTATGAAATTTTGTGTATCGTAAAGACGACTGGTTCGAGTCTCCAATTGAGGTAAGTCGTCTTTATTAGAATGTTTAACCGGTGGTCTAGTGGTTAGAGACCACTTTTTTTTCTGTTTTTTTTTCAAATTAAGTTAAGTAATGTTTCTTTTTGTTGTGTATATAAAAACCAGCCAAGTGCGAGTTAGACTCGCGCACGAAGGGTTCCGTACCATTATCTATAAAAACAGCAAAAAAAAATCATGTCTGTTATATGGGCGCCCACTTAAATATTTGAAACCCCCTTAAATATTTATTTTATTTTAATTTAATTATTTATTTTTAAAGTGAATATTATAACTCAAAATTCTGTGAATATTTCAAGCGTCTACCTGTTGCCTGAAGTAATTTAGCAATTTTACGTCACCTAATGAACACCTGACATGTTATGGTTTAGTTAAATAAGACGTTACGGCCACTTTTAACTATAACGCCGTATTTAACTAAACCATAACATGTCAGGTGTTCATTAGGTGACGTAAAATTGCTAAATTACTTCATTCAAATAGTTTGTTGAGCATAATTTAATTTTCTATCTCTAATTACTAGATATGTTTTTTTTTCATTGGCGGCGCTAGTGTGCGGCGTAAACGCTCTTAAATATTTGTTTTATTTTAATTTAATTATTTATTTTTAAAGCTTTTCCTGGCATGGCTACCTTTTATCTCGAAAACTACAGGTCGAAGCGAAGATCTGATTACACCATAATATGTCGAGAGTATGTCGACAAAACCCCAGAGTTATAATTTCTATAAAACCAAACCTATAACCCCTTATAACTTTTGAACGATAGACCGACAAACTCTGATATTTGGCGACATACATCGACATACTCTCGACATATTATTGGTGTAATCAGATCTTTGCTACGACCTGTAGTTTTCGAGATACAAGGTGGCCGTGCCAGGATAAGGCTTATCCTGACCCCTTATAACTTTGAACGGTAGACCGACATACTCCGATATTTGGCAACATATTTCGACATACTATCTATAAAGTCAGATTTAGTCCTCCGTGCTTCGGAAGGCACGTAAAGCCGTTGGTCCCGGCTGCATTAGCAGTCGTTAACAACCACCAATCCGCACTGGGCCCGCGTGGTGGTTTATGGCCCGTTCTCCCTATCCATCTATAGGGAAGGCTCGTGCCCCAGCAGTGGGGACATAAAATGAGATGATGATGGTGGCCATGCCAAGATGAGCCACACTGTAGCATTATCGTCTTAGCATCAGGTAAGCTATTGTAGCAACAAGTGCTGTCTTAATTCGGAAAGTGTTGAAAAAAGCTTGTTGTGCGAGCAGCACAAAACCAGTTGTTGTGGAGATCCTGTATAATTCTGAACATGTAGAACAGCTGTATCATAAATAAAAAAATAAGATCACTAAGAAGAGTTTTAATACAGCAGCTAACTCGAACGTATCTACATCACTTTTTAAGCAAGTTTTGAATTTTATTTTGTCAGGGTAGTGCTCGACTACTGACGATGGTGTTGAGCTTTTACTTCAAATATTTAATACCTGGGAGGATTCACACGATGCCCTAGGGGTTTTTTGTGATTTATCCAAGGCCTTTGATTGTGTTTTACATGAAACCCTGGTCAGGAAGGATCACTTAATCTTCTTATCTCATATTTGAGTGATAGGATTCAGAGGGTTGATGTTAACGGTAAAAGATCTCCGGGATCGGTGGTTACAATGGGAGTTCTACAGGGTTCAATTCTTCGTCCTTTCTTATTTTTAATTTATATTAACGACTTGCCTTACTTTGTAAAAGACAACCATGAGATAGTATTGTTTGCAGATGATACCTCACTTTTACTCAAAGTGAAACGAAGACAGCCGATTGATGACGATGTAAACAATGCTGTTTCAAAGATAGTTTATTGGTTAGTGTTAACAATTTGCTATTGAATGAACGAAAAACTAAATGTATAAGATTTGTATTACCCAACGTTAAGGAGGTAAAAACCAGTGTAACAATTAAAGGTAAGAATGTGGACCTTGTGGACACCACAGTGTTTCTAGGCATCACGTTGGATGCAAAGCTACAGTGGGGCCCATATATAGATGAATTGTCGAGCTCTGCGGCTGATGCAGTAATGAACATTCGTCAGATCACTGACATTGAAACAGCTAGACTTGTTTACTTAAATGTTTATATAATTTTTAACGCAAATTTTGTTGCGAACTAATTACAAAAACACAAATGTTGAAAAAATTTTCCACGAGCAGGGTTTGAACCTGCACCCTTCTGACATACCGGGTCAGGTGCTCTTCCAATTGAGCTATCGTGGTTCTAACCAGCCCGCCGAAATTATTCAACACTATTTACTTTTTACTTTGAAAGCCAAAGGCGCCCATTCAATGTTAACAACTACCGTCATTAACATCCGATCATAATATTTTTACAAATACTAAAGATCAGTTAAGAAGTAGGCAAGCTATTTATAAATGTTTATATAATTTTTAACGCAAATTTTGTTGCGAACAAATTACAAAAACACAAATGTTGAAAAAATTTCCACGAGCAGGGTTTGAACCTGCACCCTTCTGACATACCGGGTCAGGTGCTCTTCCAATTGAGCTATCGTGGTTCTAACCAGCCCGCCGAAATTATTCAACACTATTTACTTTTTACTTTGAAATCCAAAGGCGGCCCATTCAATGTTAACAACTACCGTCATTAACATCCGATCATAATATTTTTACAAATACTAAAGATCAGTTAAGAAGTAGGCAAGCTATTTATAAATGTTTATATAATTTTTAACGCAAATTTTGTTGCGAACAAATTACAAAAACACAAATGTTGAAAAAATTTCCACGAGCAGGGTTTGAACCTGCACCCTTCTGACATACCGAGTCAGGTGCTCTTCCAATTGAGCTATCGTGGTTCTAACCAGCCCGCCCCAGTTTTAACGAAATTTTTTTCAAATTTTTTCAACATTTGTGTTTTTGTAATTTGTTCGCAACAAAATTTGCGTTAAAAATTATATAAACATTTATAAATAGCTTGCCTACTTCTTAACTGATCTTTAGTATTTGTAAAAATATTATGATCGGATGTTAATGACGGTAGTTGTTAACATTGAATGGGCGCCTTTGGCTTTCAAAGTAAAAAGTAAATAGTGTTGAATAATTTCGGCGGGCTGGTTAGAACCACGATAGCTCAATTGGAAGAGCACCTGACCCGGTATGTCAGAAGGGTGCAGGTTCAAACCCTGCTCGTGGAATTTTTTTCAACATTTGTGTTTTTGTAATTTGTTCGCAACAAAATTTGCGTTAAAAATTATTTAAACATTTATAAATAGCTTGCCTACTTCTTAACTGATCTTTAGTATATGTAAAAATATTATGATCGGATGTTAATGATGGTAGTTGTTAACATTGAATGGGCGCCTTTGGCTTTCAAAGTAAATAGTAAATAGTGTTGAATAATTTCGGCGGGCTGGTTAGAACCACGATAGCTCAATTGGAAGAGCACCTGACCCGGTATGTCAGAAGGGTGCAGGTTCAAACCCTGCTCGTGGAAATTTTTTCAACATTTGTGTTTTTGTAATTTGTTCGCAACAAAATTTGCGTTAAAAATTATATAAACATTTATAAATAGCTTGCCTACTTTTTAACTGATCTTTAGTATTTGTAAAAATATTATGATCGGATGTTAATGACGGTAGTTGTTAACATTGAATGGGCGCCTTTGGCTTTCAAAGTAAAAAGTAAATAGTGTTGAATAATTTCGGCGGGCTGGTTAGAACCACGATAGCTCAATTGGAAGAGCACCTGACCCGGTATGTCAGAAGGGTGCAGGTTCAAACCCTGCTCGTGGAAATTTTTTCAACATTTGTGTTTTTGTAATTTGTTCGCAACAAAATTTGCGTTAAAAATTATATAAACGTTTATAAATAGCTTGCCTACTTCTTAACTGATCTTTAGTATTTGTAAAAATATTATGATCGGATGTTAATGACGGTAGTTGTTAACATTGAATGGGCGCCTTTGGCTTTCAAAGTAAAAAGTAAATAGTGTTGAATAATTTCGGCGGGCTGGTTAGAACCACGATAGCTCAATTGGAAGAGCACCTGACCCGGTATGTCAGAAGGGTGCAGGTTCAAACCCTGCTCGTGGAAATTTTTTCAACATTTGTGTTTTTGTAATTTGTTCGCAACAAAATTTGCGTTAAAAATTATATAAACATTTATAAATAGCTTGCCTACTTCTTAACTGATCTTTAGTATTTGTAAAAATATTATGATCGGATGTTAATGACGGTAGTTGTTAACATTGAATGGGCGCCTTTGGCTTTCAAAGTAAAAAGTAAACAGTGTTGAATAATTTCGGCGGGCTGGTTAGAACCACGATAGCTCAATTGGAAGAGCACCTGACCCGGTATGTCAGAAGGGTGCAGGTTCAAACCCTGCTCGTGGAAATTTTTTCAACATTTGTGTTTTTGTAATTTGTTCGCAACAAAATTTGCGTTAAAAATTATATAAACATTTATAAATAGCTTGCCTACTTCTTAACTGATCTTTAGTATTTGTAAAAATATTATGATCGGATGTTAATGACGGTAGTTGTTAACATTGAATGGGCGCCTTTGGCTTTAAAAGTAAATAGTGTTGAATAATTTCGGCGGGCTGGTTAGAACCACGATAGCTCAATTGGAAGATCACCTGACCCGGTATGTCAGAAGGGTGCAGGTTCAAACCCTGCTCGTGGAAATTTTTTCAACATTTGTGTTTTTGTTTACTTAAGTTATTTCCATAGTGTAATGTCGTACGGCATTTTACTTTAGGGCAATGTTGCCGATATTCAAACTATCTTTGTACTGCAGAAGCGGGCTATTCGAGCAATTTATAACCTAAAAGCTGGTAATTCTCTTAGGGAGAGATTTAAAGATATTAATATAATGACAGTTGCATCACAATATATTTACGAGAACCTAATGTATGTTTATAAAAATATTGAAACTTTTTCTAAAAACAGTGATATTCACAATGTAACAATGTAAACACCAGAAATAAAAACAAACTAGCAGTACCTTATACTAGGCTCCACAAAGTAAATAATTCATTTAGAGGCCTGTGTGTACGTTTTTACAATAAAGTTCCAAATAATATCCAAAAACTTGATATTAATAAATTTAAAATCGCCATTAAAGAAAAGCTTTATAAAAAAGCTTATTATAAAGTGTCGATTACATTGAAGAAAACAGCATGGGTTTAAAATGCTCCAATCACTCCAACAGGTATTTCTAATCTAAAATATTGTTAAGGTTTTTTAAACTGTGTAACTTGGCATATAATTTTGTAAATGTCGTTACATATTATATTAAATCTGTAGAGTTTCTTGCGCCCATTCTTCTCCACTAGTAGTAGGTAAAAAATTTTTGGACGATTCAAAGGCACTTTTCTTAAGTTTATTTGAATAAAAATAAAAAATATATAATTGACTTTGACTTTGAAGTGTATATTTAAACTAGCACTAGTTATTATTGCACCTAGTTTCTAGCTCATTACTTAAACTATTAACGCTAAGTATCATACCATACCTGATAATTATTTTGTTTTGGAGTGGTTTGTGGTGTGGTATGGGCGTGTTTGCAGCCTGGCAAGCGACCATCATCATATCGGGTTCCCTACATAAACTCAAAAATTGCGACATCAAACGCCGCGACACCGAACACGGTACGCCGAACGGTCTTCAAATCGATGGTACGCCACATCGAATGTCGCTACATCGAATGTCTCGATGTCGAACCATTACTGCATCGAATGGTTAACACAGCGAATGTCTTGACATCCAAAGGTTGTAGTATCGATTAATCATTACGTCGAAAACCTAAATAAATAAGTAGTGGGTTCGAATAAAAAAAGTGATTTGTAATTTCGTTGTTTATATATATTAATAAAAACAATATTAAAAATAGATGAGTATTATTTGACTAACTGTTAAGTCGTAAATATTCACTATGGCGGCGCCAGCGGCGTCCCGTCAATTGCAACCGATGTTGAATGAAACCTGTAGATACTGTGACTGTTTGATTTCGTGACAATCAATGTCGCGAAATTCGCGGTGGTATACCGTCGATTTCATAACCTTTCGATGATTTAACTTGTCGATACTGTGATCATTCGATCGTTCGATGTCGCAATTTTCGAGTTTATGTAGGGAACCCCGTCATATCATAGGGTTCACTACATGAAATCGAAAGTTGTGACATCTAATGTCACGCCAGGGAAAACGGTGCTTCGAACAGTCATCAAACCGATGGTACACCACATCGAATGTCGCGACATCGAATGATCACAGTATCGACAGGTTAAACTATCGAAGGGTCATCAAATCGACGGTATACCACATCGAATGTCGCGACATCGATTGACACGATATCGAATGGTCAGTTAAACGGTAATAAATTCCTTTATCGCTGATTTTGTTCTACACCATCTTAAACCCATCTATTACTAAACAATCCTTGTTTTTATCAGTTTTAAGTAATTTAATTTTACTCATCTTAGTTTCGTATCACACCATTACGAGCTCAGAATAAAAAAAAGGATAAAAATACTACTATGAATGAGGGTAGTTAGTGGTCTAACTTGATATTGCGTCTTATAAAACGCGTAGGCGTAGAATAGAAATCATGCAGTTGCTATTATCTACTATTAAAGGAAAAAAATAACAATACATTTGCTTCATTTATTCAATTGCGTTTATTTCACAATATTTTAACGTACTTTTTCTGACTTTCAAATTCATATTTTTATTTTATTTTTAGAATTAATTTTGTCTTTTCAAACCTAGTTATTTAATTTATTTCGACATCATGATTAATTGATACTACAAACTTTGGATGTCAAGACATTCGCTGTGTTAACCATTCGATGATAATGGTTCGACATTGAGACATTGGTTGTCGCATCATTCGATTTTATGTAGGGAACCCCTTATTATAGTATGGCGCCATAGTAATAATGTTACGTTGTGTTCCGACAGTTACAGATAAGATTGCCAGCTCCTCAGTCTACTGGCAGGAAAGCAAAGTCATAATTGCAGTTTTGTTTATATTTCAAAAATTTTTGATCGTTCAATTGTAGGTACAAAAAAATAAAATAATGGTGGATTATGAACGTGTTCGTGTGCGTAACTCTTTAAATTCTCTCAAGTATTCCGCGTGAGATCTTAATAGAGTCCCAATCTTTACTGATACCTAAGAGATTTGGGGAAAATATGATTAACATTAAACATTTCAATGATCACTTACTATAATCAAATATAAAACAAAGGAAATATTTGGTTCTTACCTATGAAATTGACGTTTTTTTCACACTTATTAATACTTAGGTGTCTTCTAAAAGTCAATACCGGTTGTTAATATTATTATACACCTTTAATTAGGACTATGTTACTTAGGCTTCAGTAATAACAATGATTATTAATTTTGAGTCTTTATCACCCAATTTTTTAAAACATTTACTAACTTTTTTGTTCGCGGAATTGTCCTTTTGTTTCATTGTAGCTTTGAAGAGACTTGATTTTTTTTCTTTTTAATATCTGCTCTATTTAGCTAGTGAAACAAGCACACTACTCTACAATTTTTATAGTGTTAAAATAAATATATGCTAAGAAAATTAAAAAAAACGTTAGTATAAAAAATTATATTTTATAAAAGATCTTCATACAAAACGCCAATTTCATAGGTAATAAGATCTAATCTATATTATTAATATTATAAAACTACTGAAGAGTTTGTTTGTTTGAACGCGCTAATCTCGGGAACTACTGGTTAGAATTGAAAAATTATTTTTGTGTTGGATAGTCCATTTATCGAGGAAGGCTTTAGGTTATATAACATCACGCTGCGACCAATAGGAGCGCAGCATCAGTGAAAAATGTTGCAAAAAGAAAAAAACAAGAGCCTAAACAATTAAAAATGCTGCCAAAAGTCACTATTCCACGCGGACGAAGTCGCGAGCACAGCTAGTATTTTATATTATGAACCTTACTGTGGACACAAAGTCCATACGCCTGCACAAACTGTCAAATTTCCTCAATACACTTTGAACTTTAATTATATGGTTGAACATTTGTTGAAAAAAATTACAGTTTTGGATAGGTTGATGTGCAGGCGTCTGTACAAACCGCACCAAGTCATTAAATAAAAAAATTAAAAAATTGTGAGTGACGCTTCCATTACTGGTATTATTTATTTATTTATTACACTCATTTACCATCAGATGAGATGACCGATTCCGTTGTTAAATAAGAATTGAGGAAAATTACACGATATGAACAAAAGCTATCGACTATAATGGTAATAAAATAGAATTTTCTTCTTCATCAAATTGAAAATTAAAAAGCTAATACATTGCCTCGTATCTACATCTTCATGAGTAGTTCACCAGTGTTTGACACATTTTTCCTTTAATCATTTAAGTCATATCCATATGTTTCTATTACAATTCATTCATCACATTTTACTATTCATCAGTTAGGTAAAAATTCGTAAGATGAATTACAAAACGGAATTAAGAAATGTGTCTTATAGTAGTAGTACATAATATAAGGTTAGCTTTGAGGTGCAACATTTTTATTCTATCGTCTGCTATAAATACAGACACAATAGATTTTTTTTACAGGACGGTTCTGGCACTAAGCCGACATAATTTTGGACCATGAAGCTGTAGATATAACACAGCTCCATGTTTTGGATTCACTGTGTGGTACTTTATTTGTGACATCTATGCCTGTAACGCATTACGTAGACTTTATAGCATCATCATTTTACAACCTAAATTAGTTCGTTTTGAATTCCTAGTTTGAAAGGTGAAAAACAAAAAAAAATACATATTTTCTACGAAGCGACTTTTTATCAATACAAAAATAACATCAATAAATAAATAATATAGAAGCACAATAATTACATATTGTATTTAATTTACATGATGGATTCAATTCACCAAAAATTGTCTATCAAAAAAGAATGCCGAAATGTTATATATATTTTTTTCGCTTACGATTAGAAATACTGATATTCGTTAAATACAAACTAGTCGCTACTTAGAGAAACATTTTCATGAATTATTCAAATACATTATTTTTTGACAGACTCATTTTATGTTAAATAGTTTAATTACATAAGTACATTTTATGCCAAAACGTCTACTTAATATTATTTTTAATGCATTGTACATGAACTTATTTAGTAATGTATATTAACTTGTGCTTTGTAAATGTTTACAAAAAAGCTAACAGCCCAATGTCTCGTTATAAAATTATAATATGGCAATATTTATGGCGAAATGCTTTGTCAAAACGTTAGATAGTTAAAGCTTTCCAATAGGTACAATTATTCTTTTTGATTTCTTGTTAATACAAAATTCCACAATATTACTAAATACTAGGTTCTATAGACTACTCAAGTCCATTGAGGTCATAGTCACGAGATAGGAGGAAAAATACTTAGGATTTCCTTGCAGTGGTATCTACAACACGTTGTATATTAGAAAAATATTTTTCATTATTATTATCTAATTAAAGTATGCAATTTTTGTAATGAAAATAGACTTTTATTATTTACTTTTTTTTTATCATTAACGTTATAGTTCGATGTAAAGATTAACGAAAAACTGTTATTTAAATTGTAACGTACGTATATAAATATAGTAAACGTTTTAGGTCTTTATAGAACACGGAAGTTAAAAAACAGTCCACTCCCAGTCAATAGAGCTTGATCTACTAAATTCATACTATAGGAACCCATGCTTCAGTTCGCGTCCTTAATAAATTACTGAAAAATTGTTACGCCAACAACCTTAAGTACTTTCTGTACGAATACAGTCCTATAATATAATTATTGAATGAGTACAAACACTTAGTACGAAACAAAAAGAAAAAAGAAGATTCATGCACAGGAAACTGGTCACAGGAACGTTAAATTAGTTATAGTTAAATAGCTAACAGATTAGAAACGAATACTTAGTTATGGACAGCGACAACGATAAGAAAAGTTACAGCTATTGATAAATGCGTAGCAGAATAAATTACTTCTATGTGTAAGATTTAAACATTTGCGTCATTTTTTAAATAGATACCTAGCTTATAAATAACAATAAATAAAATCTTAAGGCACAGTTTTAGGTACCAAGATCACAATTTCATCAATTCTAATGCGTACGTCAGTAGAAAGATAATAGTAACGCGACGGAATGTCTAGAACTCTAGGCACGCCCAGCGGTTACAAAGGAACGAAAGGAAATACTGTTCACTTCAAGGAAGACTCTCTTCAGACGAAAGACCGCTCTTCAGATTAGCTATTGCCTATTAATACCTATTTATACAGTTACTTAAAAAACATAAGCGCATACATTTAAGTATTTCTGCATTGTGCAGAATAACAATACCGACACAATTTACAAATATTCATACTTTAACTAAATAATGTGCAAAATTTGCAAATATGGTCTTAAAACTACTTAATAAATAATTTCGGGTTTAGATAAGTAGATATAAATCGTTGTCGACGAAATTCATTCACGGAATCAATATTATAGTTTTTTTCTTTTGTAGTCCGTTCACTATATTATTTACACATCCTGTTATATACACGTCCATGCTGTGCACGTCCCGCGCGCTTTAAAATAATCCATTCACATATTAACGATACTTGTACGACGTAGGTAGAACGAGGTCCCCGAAGGAGTACAGGGCGCTGGCGTACCAATGTACGCCCTGTGGTACTTCGTCGGAGCTCCAATGGGCCATCCACCGGAGGGGGGCCATCGCGGCGTGCGCGAGCGAGTGGCTTTTGACGACGGCGTAGCAGGAGGCTAGCGCGTCGTCCACTATGATGGTACCGGCTTTGGTCATGGGCGCGTACACTCCGCGCTTCCTTACCACCCGGGCGTGGACGACGCGTGAGGGGCGCATGACGCTGCCGGGCCCGCGCGTTAGCAGCACGTCGCCGACGTCCACGCTGGACGCGAACGCCTCCCGCCACCCGTCAGCTGCTGCTAGCAGTAGCAGGTGTGACGGCGTCGCTGTGATTGCCACGCCGTTCTCAGCGGTCACTTCGATGAACTCTCGCGTTGTGTTCGGCTCTCGATCGATGAACGTCAACACCTGGAATAGTGAAAATTTTTGTTGTTATTTGGTACATAAGTATATACGTTAGCTTACAAACAAAATGATATAATTATAAAAATGCCATTAAGAAAAACCATAGTTCTTCGTGAGCTGAAATAGTAGTAACGTTTATATTACTTTTTATTTTTAAGTGCTAATTGCTACACTTAGGTTGAATTAAATATTTATAAAATACAGTGGAAAAAAATGCATGTGCATAGCCAATCGGTTGCAATAACCGTTGGATAGATGGCTCTACTGCCGCTAAATAGCAGTCAAAAATCAAAACAGTGAAAAAATTCAGTGCTTACGTCAGCCTTCCCGGTAGCATAATGGTCAGTGCAGCCAGATTGCGGAAGACCCAGATTCGATTCCTGGCTGGGTCGGATAGGCATTTAATTTTTTAACTGTATTTTATAAATATTTAGTAGTAACCTATTTGATTTCGCATATTTATACTGTAATTTTATTATAAAGCGTAAATTTCTGTTCGGATGTTTAATGCAGGTTGACTAAATGCTATTAATGAAAACGGGATGTTTCTAAAAAATCTGGAAAGTACTGATAATTTAGGCAAAACTAACTTGACTTTTTTTATTTAAACTTCTCAAATGTAGTTGGTAGTCGGAAAACATGAAGACTTAATTTTTGAAAGATGAGAGGAGTAAGTATGATACAGATTGAAAAATACATATACATACCTCTGAATATATAAGTTTGCCAGTATCATCAGAAGCCAGAACTCTGTCTCCTTTCTTGATGGTGGCAATGTCCCGGGGACCGTCCTCCGTGTGCACCAAAGCTCCAGAAGGGAAGCACCCAGCGCCCGTACCCACAGACGACTCTGAAAAATAAACAAAATTCACATCAGACACCCCATAAAATCACATTACGTGTATAATAAGAAAACAAGGCTCCAGTGAAATCCATCATGAAAAATACAGTATAAATGAGTTATTGAACACGAAGTTATTGAATTGAATCGTCCGTGAAATATTAAATGTAAAGACCATACATCAAGCGGACATAATACGTGCGTGCCGTACCTACATAAAGTCCAACCAAAAGCAATAAAATAAAGTCAAGAACATAAAATCGTGCAAGGGTCGATAGTAAATTAGCTCGGAGCAGTCATATCCCTTTAAGGAATAACGAGATTTCTCTACGCTCGTAATTAAAATCCGATAAGATACGAAACAAAAGAGAATCGCAGCCTCTCCGCAGCCAGGGGAGGGTTATCTCAGCCGACTTTGTGGCTGCCGTGCAGGTAATGAGTTACCACCACAGTCCGTGCGGATATACCTATATCTGTCGCGAACAATAGGAGATATTCCAGGAAACAACTAATCATAATCTCATAGACAAACTTTTTAAGGCGATGAACAAATCCAATCCGTTTTGTAAGCATTTTTTACTACGTTGTTGGTGGAAAAATAGATGGAACCTATCTCTCCGAGCTTGTTTGTTTATAACTTAATAGTATTTATTTTAATCCTTATCCCGCTTAAACTGTACCGGTGCATAATCTCCATTTCTGCGACGGTGGTACAAAAACTGTATATTTACGTGCAACTAAATGGTATCCGAGAGATAAGTCCGAACGGATTTCGCTAAGCTTGGGTGACGTGGCCAGCCGCTGTACGAGTGTGAGAACACAATGGGCCGAGGAGTTTTAAGTAGCGAGAAAGGAAAGTACAGAGCTCGCCGCAGAGCCTTCTCTTTTATTTACAATTACAGGGGGTGGTGTAATTACACGCGTAAATGAACACCCAGGCATCGGCAGAGCCGCTGGCGTCGTTTGCGCGAGCTCGTTAAATTTTGATTTGTTGTGAAACCGACCGATAAATTCAGATCCCCGTTCACAAGCTGTTCACAATGGGCCCCACCAGATCGCGTTACACAATAACCGCACAAATTAGATTTCGTTCAAAGTCAAGCGCTTATTGTCGACATTTGTTTGTCGCCGGTCGAACACATCAGGCGATTCAATGAATGGGTGTCGGCCACCTTTGCGATTTTTTCTACGTCCATTCCTGTGGGTAATGCACTTTATTTATTGACGGTATTTTGGGTTTCCGGCGATTCTAAAGGTAAATAGTATCTATTTAATGGTTATGAATTCATTGTGCAGAGATATATGACTTTTTGATTGCGCGTTTGTGAAAGGATCAAAGAGGCTTCAATGTTCGCTTGTTCATTTTCAGTTCAACTATAGAAGAATAACAATTTTGGCTAAAAATACTATTTGGTAATAATTTTCGCAAGAATACAAACAAACAATTTGATATGCTTATTTTTTTTTAAATAATAATAGGATATTTGTTTTATTTCAAAGATGTTTCTAAAGCGGGTGGCTGAACCTATAGAAACCCTTTAAAACATAATATTTTTATTCAGAATAACTTTTAGGTAAAACTTTTTATAAAGGTTAGAGAAGTTGGTTATTTTCCGATCTTTAATACTACGATCCATGCCCATACCCGTGTAGACATTATATCTGTGTCCCATTTCCATACTTCGTAACAGAACTGGCAATCTTGATCTACTTACAGTGTGTTAGTGTTTCCATGATTATAAAAATATTAGGACACTACCAAGAACCTACTCATCCTCACCGAACGAGGGTATTTTCCGCACAATCAACATTCCTCGTAAGCTCCTAAAGCGTTAAAGTCAAACCGGTCAAAGTACGATTTCACAGTGACGTAACGCAACCGAAGATGCGGCGATAAGAGGCGCGCGGGGTGCGGGGGGCGTGCCGCGCGGGCGCAGCGGAGTGGCCGCGCTGACCCCGCCCCGCGCAGACCACCGGGATAGTTAGGCGGCGCTGCCGGCCCCGCCAGCCCACGTGACCACACTCCGGGGACTGCGGCGTCCTTGCCCAACATATGATGCGACTTGCGTATGCTAATGTCCTGTATCGTTATACATTAATTGAACGACACCTTCGATATTGTCCTAGCTCAGAATTCTCTCTCGAAAAGTTATTAATTACGCTTTGATTCGCGTAAACCTACTTGAAGGCCATAATACCTATCTACTTAGATACTGAAGAAGGCTGCTAGCAATGGCAAATACTCCCATGAAGGTGTAGATAAAAGATTACCCACATGGCAATGACAATGTAGATTCATACCCTGGCTTCTAACCTTTCTCCGTTATTAGGGTTCCGTACCCTAAGGGTAAAACGGGACCTATTACTAAGACTCCGCTGTCAGTCCGTCTGTCTGTCTGTCCGTCTGTCACCAAGCTGTATCTCATGAACCGTGATAGTTAGATAGTTGAAATTTTCACAGATGATGTATAACTGTTGCCGCTATAACAATAAATACTAAAAAACAGAATAAAATAAATATATAAGAGCTCCCATTTAACAAACGTGATTTTTTTTGCTCGTTTTTGCTCGATATTGATAACGACAACAGATAGACGCTTGAAATATTCACAGAATATTAGTGTTATATATTCACTTTAAAAATAAATAGTTAAATTAAAATAAAATTAATATTTAAGGGGGGCACCCATACAACAAACGTGTTTTTTTTCAAATTTATTTCTTGGTTTTAATAACGATAACGTAGAAATTTGAAATATTTTTATAGATAATAATGGTATGGTTCGTGCGCGAGTGCGACTCACACTTGGCCGGTTTTTGTATTATCCACGTGGCGTGTTGTTTATGGTCGGCGAGGACATATCCGAGGGCTTTTTGTTTTATCTTGTTTTGCCTATATGAATAACATAATTAATAAAAATATGTTATGTACCGAAGACGAGCATCATAATTGGATTTCAACACACCATTTATGTCCATATCCGTAAGGCCGTTGATACTTAAAAATACATACACGACCCGAGAACTCAATACTTTTAATAAAAAAATAAAAAACCTCTAGCCGCCAGAATAAACAATATTACATTTTAAATACCAAGAAACTCAATTTACCAATTATATTGGGAGTACTTATTTACATATAGAATATCAATTGGGCAACGGACGGTCATGCAAATGTCAGACCACTGGCTATGATTCACGAAGCTGACATTGACTTAATAACTTGCAACGATTAATGTTACATGACAAAAAAGAGGCATTCTCTTGTATGGTAATCAATATTTAACATATAAATTACACTTCACTACCTTCACATTGACATACAAAGACTATTTTGGGCAAGTGACTATGTTTTGAGTGTAGTTTAGAATGATTTTTTAAAATTTTACAACATAAAAAGTACTCTTTACCATTTATTGTAATGTTTCGTTTAAATCTGTTTCTTTTTGAGTTTGAATCACATCTCACGAATGAAACAAATTTTAATGAGACCGTGGTCTGTCTGAAATGCCACCTTGACCTAAATTTGAACTGTATGCTTTCGCTCTACCTTATTTTGAGCACATGTGTTGAAATTGATGAACCCTACAAAAGTTTTAAAAAGAAAGAGGAAAAAAAACAAAATGATCATTCAGTTTAAGTTACTCAATCACCATAATACTTTTTTCGCTTTAATGTATATTTTTATTATTTTTGTTTATTAAATATTTCCTCTGACTTTAATTCAAATTGAATTGCACGGTGTGTTTTCCGATACAAATACTTACTTAAATCTTGTTAATGTTGCCTCGTACTGTAAGCATTGAGTTCTAAATTGTTTTAATGTATAAATAATAACCCTAAGTATGCTATCAAAATAACTCACTATTATAATTCTCACATCTTCGCTTTATCCCTTAATCTATGGTG
This sequence comes from Eudonia lacustrata, assembly GCA_947562085.1. NCBI lineage: Eukaryota > Metazoa > Arthropoda > Insecta > Lepidoptera > Crambidae > Eudonia > Eudonia lacustrata. The sequence continues at coordinate 9,470,527 of OX387315.1, read as the reverse complement.
GCAATTAAATACGAGCGATGTACCGACCCGTCCTAGGTAGCAAAATGATATAGTGTGCAAATAACCCACACTGACTTTCTAATGTAATACGTATTTATGTTGGGATTACCATAAGTTACTGAGATATTGCCTATGGAAGTTACGACTTTCGGAATAATATTTTCCGGCAAATGATAATGCATTGCGTTTGTCGGTGAGCGTATGTTCTGATATTCCAACGTAATTCACTCTTAATTGCCCTGTGACAATATGTTAATACTTTTTTATTAATTAATCTATAAATGTATTTGTCGTAAATTTGCAGTCGTTAATCCCGAACAACTCGCTTATGGCAGACTAGGCTGTCGTGGTGAGCTACTGGCCACTGGCCCATGGGCTAATAATAATAATAATAATAATAATATAAACTTTATTTCAGACAGTGAGTATCCATACATGTGTTAGTTAATACATTCTTACAGGCTATATTAGTAAAGCATTTAATTAGATAAAAATAAAAATAAAAATAACATAAAAATACTAATGTCTATGTAAGAAGGCCTAACTAAACCCAACAGTTTATTGAGTGGACGAGTTTATAGTATAGTAGATGTTGATGAATCTTTAAATTATTTATTACTCTGAGAACAATATTGCGATGTATGATATGAATGAGGCCAAGAGCAAGCCCATCTCTCAATAAAAAAAAAAATGTTGATGGAAAACTATATAAATTAATTAATAAACAAATAAAAAATTTAATAACTGATCGATTGGTTGATTGAGGCAAACTGCTAGAAATTTTGCATACCAAATCATTTTGTTTACGGGAGAGCGAGGGAGAAAAAAGAATAATTTATCGGAATTTTAATATATTATTTAATAATCTCCTAAGAGATAATTTAATTCTGATACAAAAGTTTGTGTGGAAGTCTGACATTAAATTAGTTTTATGAATTATCTTGTATATTTTTATAATTTTGAGATCTAAATCCGCGTAATAAACAATAAAATATTACATTGTCATCTAACTTTATTTCTGTTTGAGATGTTAAGCTCTCGTTTATTATAAACCAATAGGCTTTGAATTAAACTACAACTCCTTTACATTATTCGTTGAATCTATTTGCTCGATCTCGAGCCCATCGGAATTGTAATTCAAGGTATTCAGGAAGAAGGTTATGTAAATACTCATATTCAATTCACATGAAGAGCATCTGTCTGTAAGCCTCGCAAGTTATATATGCTTTCAAGCTATGAAAAGTTTCTATATATATATTTATTTTCTAAGTGCGGTCTTAAATAAATCATCTTCCAAAAGTAAAATAATAAAATATGAAAGAAAACCCAAATACTATTCGTTGTGATGTAACAGATAAAAAAAATGTCTAATATTTTACATTCTTGCTTTTTTTAGACACAAACAAGATTTAAAATTAATTGAGAACAGACAGACTAGACGGAAACTTTACAAATACTTGAAAACTATGCGAGTTTTTCAAAATTTGTTTCATCTTAATAGCGTTCAAATTTCACAGGTAATGCAGGTCGTAACTTGTACTCTACCCTGAGACCTGAGAGTCCTGAAACCTTAAAAGTAAAGGTAAGATAAGGTAAGGTACAAAGGCGCCTAGCCTTCCAGACAGTTTCTGTACCTCCTACTACAGAAGTTAAAAAAATTCAAATGTTTCCCTTCAAACATCAGTTTTGAATCTCGCAGCTGAACGAACGTGAGGCCCGCTGACACAAGGCTCTCAAGGCACCTGTGGGAACGGGCCCGCCGCAGCCTTCCGGGATGTGACGTGTCGGGTGTCGCGGCGCTTTCGCACGCACGCACCAACGCTCACTCGCGCTTCTATCCTTTAGATATCACTATAAAAACGAAGCTATATCCTAAATAACCGGTTTGTTGCCTAATTGAGATCAAGTTTACAAGGTTTTTCTACATGATACACTTTTGAGTATGCGGTCGACATTGTTAAAGTCGTTAATCGCTAGTGGCGAGGGAAAATATTCGTAAATCCTAAATACTTAAGTTATTCTTCAACAAGGACTAATGTTAAATCTGATTTTTAAACTAATCTTGTCTTTTATGACTTGTTTAATAGCGTCAGTTTTAATCTTAAGTCCACGTCTATGTTTTTTTTTTTTTTTTTTTTACTTTAATAGAAACGGTATAAAAAATACAATTACAATAATCAATGATTACAAAAATGAGAAATGAGATTGAAAATTGTATGAGTGTATTACAGTACAGTTTACAGAGTATAGTGCTGTTTAAAAACAGTGTCGATAAATCAGTTCATTATTTTATAAACTCCTAATCTTCAGTAAAGTTTGTGTTTTGAAATAATATACCTATAGATAGCATTTATTCTTATGTAATTTCTAAGTGAGATGCTTAAAACTTCTATGTTGAATTTGATTTATACCATATAAAACTAGAAATTACTTTCAGCAAAGTTCACATTCACATACTCGACTGGGTATCCAATTACAGTCAATCTATTCTAAATAAAGTAAATCGTTATACAGCAACGTATTTACTGTAACGTGTTTGTAGAAAATAGCTTCCAAGCTTTATCTACGCGTATGCAACGTCGACCGTGGCCGAGACGAGAATATCCTTCAATCGGCCGTTGAGCTGGGAGCCTATTACGAAAACCGATGGAACGAACTTTGTTTTAACAATACGTGGCGTCGTGAGCATACGTCACTGTATTCTGAAATAGTTGTGATTCTGATGCTAAGCTAATAAATAGAAAAAACACTCAACAGTCAATTTGTCTTTAGTTACTAGGTAAGTACTAGGTGGCTACAGGGCGTCATTTATGAAAACATCCAAGACTAAACCCTTGTGTTTTATTATTTCGGGATAGTAATTCACTGACCAAAATATAGACCGCCGCGCGCTCAGTTTGCATTTTTTGCACCAAACGTGTAAAACAAACTATTATTTGTAAGGGGTCAATGCAGCGCTTGAGGAACTAGTGCAACCAACTTGTAACTGCTTTGATTCCAACTAATTCTAGTTTACGCTAACTTTTTTACATTGTGAACAAAACTTTCACAAGACACTGAGACATGATAGCCGACCATGAAATTGCTTTATCACTTTTGACAAAAACTTACATTACAATAAAAATTTCGCTAAGGCTCATTGTCATTAATGACAACGTATCTGTCACTTGGTCTTTTAAATAATAATAGAACTTGTTGTTTTATTATATGCAAACAAAATTCACCTCAAGTTGGTAAAGCCATACGCCATAGTTACACAGTAGAGATTCCACCCATGCGTACGAAGCGTTTTGTGTCCACGTTTATCTTACGTACCGCAAAGCTGTGGAACTCCTTGCCTCAGTCTGTGTTTCCTATCAAATATAACATTGGGGTCTTCAAATCACGAGTGAATCGGTACCTTCTAGGCAAGCATGTTACATCTTAGGCTACATCATCACTTACCATCAGGTGAGATAGTGTCAAATGCAAGCCTATCGAAATATATATAAAAAAGAGCAATTTCATTGTCAACTATACAGATGGCTGCACATCAAACTATCTATATAAAACTGTCAAAGTCCTTTAGCAATGTTCAACCTCAAGACATAGGATAGGCATAAAGTTCATAGCCTATTGTGGAGTATGTGGTAGTCCGATGTGCAGCCGTGTATACGACTGAAACGGCCGTCGATGTTCGTTGCTTGTATTTTCGTAATAGCCCACCTGGTCTAGTGGATCATGAATTCGTGACCCGCCGCGGTCACCGGTCACGCCCCATTTGCCGGGCCCCTGCCAGCATGCCCCATAGCATTGTTCTACATTGCTTTTAGCACATTTTCATCGTTTGCATATGAATGTTCGGTAATTGAAACAGTATCACATGATTTGGCTTTGTAAACGCGTTGAAGTCTTTAAGAGGCATATCTAATGGTGTACTGACTATTTTAACAATAGAACTACTATTTTGATGTGGCATGTTTTTTGTAATGACACGTGTTCAATAGATATATAAATGTTTTCGAAATGTAACACTTTATAAGAATTTAGTTTAATTTATTTTAACCTTTTCGGTTCATGTAAATACTAGTAGATTGCTATAGTCTTTTTTATGCATATTTAAAATCAGTGTTTTTGCATTTAATTTTTACGTAGTCTCAGAAAAATATTTCATGCGCTTATGATATTCTAAATCTTCGTTTTTATTGCAAATCCTTTTAAGAGTTTCAACTATACACCGCATTACAATAGCCTCGTGTCCACAGGAGTGATGAGTATGCCGCACACCTACATCTACTATTAAATAAAAAGTGGAAATCAACAACACTAAATAGACCAATAAAAAATAGCATAGCGTTCATAAAAGCCGACCTGATAGCCTACCAATGAAATCCAATTAATCGAAGTGATATAAAAAGCAGGTATAGTTTTATTGGCGTCCAGGTGATCGGTGCGATACTTTAATTTAATATATTACCCTATTAAGGCATAGTATAACCACGAATTATTGTCTCTCGGTGATATCAAAAAGATACTATTGGTAGTTAAAATTTCATAACAACGTAAAATATTTCTATGACTGTTATAATAACGAACAAAGTGTCCTTTACGAATTCATTTTTATTTTTAACCAAGGACATTAGTTATAAATTCAATTAAATTTAGTTTTACTTATCACAAATTCATTTTTTTTAACTAACGAAACAATTTAAAGATAACTATTTGTGATTAATAGAAAGTCAAGTTTTTTTAATAAAAAAAAAATGTACATTATGTTTGAATACAATTAAATTACGCAGATGTAGCAATAAATAAGTTTCTATTAAGGATAGCATACCAAGTCACGGAACTCGTGCGCGAAACGAAGATCGTCCATAAAGTGTAGGAGAGAGTGCATCGTGCGTGCCCCGCCGGCCTTGACCACGAGCAACGAGCCCAACACACATACGTGCACCCCATTAATTATTCATAAACTCCAAATTAATACTAAAAGACCACGCTCCAACAAAACACCGGAATAAATGAATAAACATCCAAACAAATTGGCTGCGTCCGTCGCGGACCATTCGAAACAATGAACGATCATTTCGTTTCTCTTTTGTTGTTATCGATTATATCGCCTTTGGATTTTCTTAGATTTCTTCTTAATTTGAAAACATTTTTGAATGGACCAATTTTTGTATTAAAAAAGAAATTTGGTTGCCTTATAGGCCAACATTTTTCTTATTTTAGTAATAACGCAAGCATGGCCCTTATTTTGAAATCCTGTACTTTAGATTCCTTATGATTCACTCTGCAGCACTCAGATTTTAAAGAAAATCTAGTATAGCAATATTAACTATGCTGATTAGACTAAAGTAAAGTTATAATGCGTATCTAGTTTCATATTCGCGTTAAGTAGTTCTGGATCAACTTAGTACTATAGATTAAAAAACTGTTTTTTCTACGTTCTACCTCCATGTCCTAAAGGGTAATTCCTACAAGGCATATCTATAATAATTTCATAAAGCTATCAATGTAAGGGATTTATTATAAGTTTCAAGTACAAATACTTACTTCAATATACCTTGTCAACACTTTGCGAACATTTGTGCAAATTATTGAGTTAGAAAAAAGGCTAAACGGAAAAAATATGAGAAATCAAAGGATTAACAATCTTGCGCAGGCACGCAGCGAGCGTTTCCTTTCAGAAGCGAGCGATTTAGAGGCTCATCTGCAAAATTAATTAGAACTATGCGAGCGGCGGAATGCCTCCATAATCTCTAAAAACACACACATACATATGAACACTCGCTTCTCTCATCGTTATGCCGTACACATATATAAATATAAGGAGCCATTGAATCACCGGCGTAATTATAGAAGTGGGGGATTGGCTGCGATGCGGCCGTGTGTGATAAGGACAGAGCGGCTTAATAAGTTGGGTGCGAAAGGGAGGGACGCTAACAAGAGGCTTGTTCGTCCGTTTGATCGACACCGCCGGGGCCCGGGCGCGGGAAGCTGTCTGAGATGCATTCTTCTTGTAAAGTTCAACTATATATTTGGACCGTCCCGTAGGCACCATTGTACAGTTATATACCCGTCACGTGATTATGACGCGCTTTTCCCGATTCGATTATTTTATAGTCTTTCTTTCGTACTTTGTACTGAACGGTGGTTTTCCTCAGTCAGTTTCAAGTTTCCCTGAATCATGTGTGAACACGTTAGTAACGTTCTCGGTAACAATCACTAAATAAATACAATAAACCGTATTTAGATTTATTGTAGAAGCAAATAAGGATAAACAAACTCTCCGCCATAGAAAAGACTTAAACGCGTCACAGTTCGTAGCTGGCACTACGGAATTATATTGTCAGACAAAGTAAAACTGTGGTGTTACATGTGGTGAATACAATTAATCCGCTTATTTAATGATTAGCTATTGGTTATTTGGTAGAGTATTTAAGTAAAGATTTAAAGATACTTGATTTCACGAATTTACATCCATTTTTGTAGTTGAAAATAATATAAACATTTTGAATTTTTATTTTTCATATCCGAAGAAAAGATTATGTAGTATGTAATTTCTTTAAGCATAGTTATAAGTCATTATAATTTAAATATAGATAAGAAAATATTTAGCCGGTTTTTTTTTATCAAAATCAATAGGCAAGTGACTCATGACCCTCCACATGATATTAAGCAGAAGCGAAGTCCATATGTGAAGTCAGCTAAATGAGCAGGATTGTACCTCACTAGCCGTTCTTTTGTCCTTTGTTGTCCTTTGCAATTATGTAATGTTTAGCTGTATGACCGTTTGTTTCTAAATAAATAAATAATTAAAATATTTTTATAATTAATAAGTAGCTATTGGCCGGATCGTGCTTAGTGCCGTGCACTTGGATAGGCCTATGTCCAGCAGTGGACTAGTATAGGCTGATGATGATGACGATGATTTGCAAGTATTATGTGTTTTGTAAACAAACGTTGGTAAATTAGTTAAACAAAAATAAAGAAAAACACGCCACTCACCAGTCTTAACGGAGCAGTGGATATAGGAGCGACTCCTGTAGTAGACCCAGTCGAAGCCCGCCTGGTACGCGAGCCGGGCCAGCATGCCCACCTTGCTGGTGTCCCGGTCGCTGGTGGTGATGTCCACGGCGCGCCCCTCGTAGTGCAGCGAGTCGTCCCCGTGCGAGTCCTCCTCGTCCCAGCCCTCGATGACACGCAAGTGGACGCCCGGCCACTGGTTCATCACGCTGATCGCCAGAGTGTTCAGCTTCTCCTTGCATCTCTGTAATAGTACAATGTTCAATTGAATATCGGATAAATAGATTTTAACGTAATCGTAATAGGGACGTATTTTCTATGTAGGCCTGTGTCAAACCTAGTAAGCTTAACTCTAAGTATGAAACATAATTCAATTGTTTTAAACAATTTTACTTTAAGTTGTACAGCAGAAATAACAATTTCATATTGAACTGAACTAAATGTACTCTTTTAAACTTTTGTGTTCCATTTTAAACAAAGTTTTATGTATGACGGGTATAAAGGTATGATATACTCGTATATGATACATATTTGCTACTAAGTAGTTTGCGTTAATCCCTGTTATAAAACTTTGCTTAAACTAAATGTATTTATATTGAAAATGGCTAAGAAGCCGAGTGTTCCAGGTTAAAAGGTTAGGATTGAAGTAGTAGTAGTAGTAGTCTATACAAACCGCAAAAGGTTGTGGATTTGAGTTCTATCTGAGGCAAGGAGTATTTTCAAACGTTACCTTGTTTTTTATTATGACTGGTTTGTATTCGTATTAAGGGCTATTTGATATTTTTTTATGAAACCTTTATGATTAAGTTGGTAGTTTTGTATTCTAGATAAAGTGTGCTTAAATCTTCGAACTTATAATTACTTACTATCAGGTGAGTTGACGGCTCACCACCTCGAGAGGATGGGAGAGGATCGTGCGGTAAAGCGAGCATACATGGGACGTCCTAGTGGCCGACGACCGGTTGGAAGACCCAGGTACCGCTGGGAGGACGAGGTTGGTAAGGACTTGCGCGAGCTCAACGCGGATGACTGGCACCAGGTGGCCAAGACTCACTTTGGGTCGTTGCGCCATTCTAGTTAGTTTAGGTGAGTTGAAAGCTAAGCAACTGCTCAATATTTAGTTTAAAAAGGCTTTTGTAATTTACAGACGATCTTTAAGATGCCTTAACTGAAAACAATAGTACAATTTGCTTTTTTGACCTTACAATTTGCTAGTACCACCTAAAACATCACAACAAGAGAATGGACAATACAAGTAACAGCATCTACACTCCAAACATGCGAAGCTTTTTGTTTGCACCTACTAAAGAAAATACCAATAGATGTGTTAACAAATCGACAAACGCCGCCGCCCCACGACCGGACAACACAGGATGTCGGACATTATGTCGTGAAGAAATAAATCAAATTAAAACGCACCGCACGAAGGGATCGACACAATTTCGTTTGTGAAACTCCACGGAACAAATAGAGGAAATGTCAAAATATTTATAAAGAAATGCGGACAAAGCGGAGCGCGCCGCGTGTCGGCTTTGTCGTCCGATGTCAACTCACTTTATGCAGATTTCGTAGAGAAAAAATTGTGAGATTGACGTAACGAATCGAGCCGCACGGGCGCCCCGCTTGCTCGGCGCATTCACGTACCAGATACCTTGGAGCACCGTACATAATTATTTCTACGAACGCCCCAACCACCTTATAAAGAGTTGGGTGAACTACAACGCGTTCTATTCGCCAGTAATTCCTAATTATTTACGGTACCTTTTTATTGAAAACAACTTTTCTGCTCATGTGTATTTTTTTACCTGATGGTATGTGATGATAAGGTATTGACCTTATCATCCACTATTGAGTGGATTTCATCCGGAAGCCTTTACGACTAAACTTCAATAAATAAATGAGATGGCAGTCGCTAGACAAATAGTCTTCCACACACCAACCAACAACTAAATCGGTACAGCCATTATATCACAGAAGCGGTTATAATTTTATGCCGTATGTCTTACTTTCCATTGTGAGTATTAATATAGTAATGCTTTGAGTTTAAGTCTTAATTCCACTAAACAACCTACTTCTTTTATTGGTGTTTATACAGACAAAGACATCCAAAGCAGTTCTTAAAAGAGATTTGTAGTAGTAACGCGTCATGCGGCAGAAAGCGGCGGCATTTGGGCCAGGAAGCCCGATGTTTGCTTCTCAGACGTCTCGGTGCGCACTAAAACAATCGAATGCTAAATGCAACCTCAAACACTTCGTGCACTTAAACGTGGGAACCATCGATGCTGCAATTAGGCACCTTGCACTCATCATAACCCTGGGATTCTCGCTTTCATAACTAGTTTCACTGTTTGATTCTATTGTTTACATTAAACAGCATTCCCCAAATGGTTTATACCGAGTCTAAGGTTTTTGTATCTAATTTTATTTAACAAATAGAGTTGATTTATGTCAATCTATATGTAAATACGAGTAGATATGGATAAAGTATGAGCTTATGTATTTTAATTGATCGCGTGAGCGCGTCTCGATCGGGAACGAGGCGTCGCGACAGATCGGGCGGGCCATTATAAATTCATTATGCATATTTTTAGTAAACAAGCTGTCGATCACAATGCTCGAGCGCAGCGGGGCGCCCTGCCCCCGACACCTAGCCGTCCGCCCGGGCCCACATACCCTAACGTCACGATTATCATCAGGCAGCCAAGATAGGCGCCCGACATTAAACCAGTTTTTATATCCCGTTTCACGTAAATTCAATTTCGCAAATTATCAAATTACACCACATCAAAAGCTCATATTGATTAACAAAAAATTAACAAGCGAAACGAATACCTAAGGTCAAGTTTTGAAGCGAAACGGAGAGCTACCTGAACCGGTGGCGACCGTGGCACTCGTGGACGCATAATGAAGGCCGTCCGATGGAAGTGAGGTAAAAATGGAATAAAAACGGCGCGGATCATCGCACTGAAACTGCGGTGGACGCGGCGCCGCGCCTGAACGGGCTGCCACATAACCGATCCGATATTATATTCCCCCCGTTGATTTATACGTCCTCAACATCGTCGAGCATAAAATGGTAAGAGAAATATATGACGGTTCGGATACGTTAGATAAGGCGTTTAGCGAGCGGTCACCATTCGCCACCTCGCACGGCTCGACGCCCGCTAATTTATTACCACCTCCCTCTGCGACCATAACAATATATTAGGATAATTAAATGGCTCTTTACATTCCTTAACACGTCGTTTTTTGTACAAGGCCACTGGAGTCGAAAAGCACCGACCAATGCTGACTGGTTTTCGATGTTCCATTTTTTTTCTCTTTATGGAAACCACAACAAATAGTTTAAGGGCGGTTTTTTGTGATGCCGACCGTTCATTTTGTTCACGCGAACTGCCTTTCGACCCTATAGATGGCGTAACATGATTTTGAGTTTCCTGCAAACATGTCAAAACAGCAATTATGTTCAGCCTTCAGTTCTCATGTCATCCACTTGACATGAGAACTGAAGGCATTTTAGTAAGAAAAGGAAGGGCAACCTTCCAAATAAAAATTAAAGCACTGTAACTAGTACCTTTTTGAAACTGTTCATAAAAATCAAAATTTACATTTAAACAGATAACAAGCACTAAAAACCTTTTGAATGCAGATTTATCAATTCAATTATGTATAATAATGATAATGCACATATTCAATAAATTGAAATAAATGTTGGCAAAACCATATTAGTTGATCAAAAAAACCATGAATAACAGCATTTAGGTAAAGGCTGGCTTAATCGCATTTAGGTTTTTACCTGCAAAATAATGTGCTTCTAAAACGTGTGGTTGACTCGACCTAAACAACATTTCGGCGTTGCAAAGTATAATTTAGGCGGTAATATGCAGCGTGTCTGAGTAACACCTTGTTTTTATGGCAAAGGCATATTTTTGCTATTGGTGGGTGATATGCGGGAGGGACCGGATCCTCACAACACGTTCTTTCATTCACGGAATAGAAACCGCAAGTTTAGTGTGAATCACCCGACCACCATATCTAATATTTTTCGAAACGAAACGATAATGTTTTAAATTTCTCACTGTAATTTGTCAAAGATAGTGCCGGTGACCAAAATTATTACGTCAAATAAGTAATATCTATGCTAATATATTCTAATTGCGAAGATTATGATTTGGCGGATGAATCGATGACGTCGTAAAACTATCACGGCAATGGGTGTACACCGGTTTGGATCACACGCAATTCAAGCTAATTAATTGTTATAAAAAGTTACTCTACTGACATAATGTTATTGATTCAGCATAAGCTTTGTTGTTAACTTATTTTTATATAATGTACCAGACGTAATCTATATATTAATACGTGAAGCAAAAACTTTGTACCCCTTTTTACGAAAATTGCGCGGACGGAGGAGTATGAAATTTCAAACACAAAGTTTATATAGAGAAGGAGTACAGAATGTTAATTTTTTTTTAATTATGCATAAAAAGTACATTAAATCAATAAAACAAACATTACCTACACTACCATGTCACATGTATTTGACACACACGCTTAGATTCTCTTTTTAAAAATTTCAAAAATGGAAGAGGAGCGGCTGAAATCTGTCAATGCTAATCCAAACTCACATTCTATCTTTTTACATTTTTCATTGCTTAGGATACAATCCGTGCAGCCTTAATAAAATTACGGTCGAATTTCGACCACTGGGCGACCACTAGTAATCATTAAGCTCTGTTTCATTTACCTCGTACAGTACGTACAGTTTCTGAAGCTGTACTTCTCAAATATTTGTTGACCATAAGCCCTAGTGTCGCGCCGGCTGTCGAACACATCATAAATATGCATCGTGAGGATGCATCACCTGTACCGTGTGTGCTCAAAGCCTCTTGATGTTTGTCCACGAAAAATATCACCCTTTGTTGTCTTAATGCGGTTGTCGTCGGCACGCCGCCGCCGCCGCGCCACCGCATTCATGAACCTACTCGCCTAGTACCTTCACTATACTTGGAATACGCAAATGTGATTCTTATTGCATCAGAATAAAGAAGTTGAAATAATTTCCTAATGGTATATTGATAGTAGATTCACTAAATAGGAAAAGGTACTATTTGCAACATTGGTAGCTAGTTATTTTTTAAATTGCCATTGATATACAAATTTTCTGAATTTTCGAATAGCAGCAAATATGAAAAACATCTTAAACATTTTAGTCCACAGACAGAGAATGTTAAGTATATTGTTAGTCAAGATAGTTTTTCATTCTATCCGTTCGAAATGCATTGTTTTCTTATTGACCGCTACGTCGTGTGTAAAGGCATGCTAACGAACACAGTCCACAAGGCTTTTAAGGAGACGCGGGTGCCTTTCACCCGTTCAAAAAACTTGAAACAAGACACCGATATGCGGTGTTTGCCTGCCACAGAGCTCTGTTAATGAAACGTTACACTTCATTCACTCAACTGGAGCAAGTGTCTTTGCCATAATGGTGCTACAGCTATACATGTGTTAGAAAGAGAAACAATGGTGCGTCAACACACTTCCAGTGGTGAGGTTACAGGCGGTCGTAAACAGCAAGATAGTTAACGGACGCCTTGTGTATAAAACGCTTCTTCAATTGCTACCCACATACATCATTCAGGCTGCGTCTGAATGGCGTTAGACGTCAGAATACTTCATAAATCCTGCGCGTAGTACCAGGTGCAAAACCCGATCGCCATTCACTATCCGGCTGGGCTTCACCCTGGGGGACGATCGGTTAAACCCATGTTTTCTATTAAGAATGTTTAGTTCGTGGTTAATGCCCACGGGACGGATGTGACTCCATTATTTATATTCTAGTGATCGCTAACGCTGGCCGACGCGGGGTCAATGGCGGAGTCAATGAGAGCATGCTCACTTGTTGCAAGTCATCTGAGTGAGCGATGGAATCCACGCTTCCGACATCGATCAAATTCGTATTTACCCTTTGTCTCATACCGATCGATTCCCAATCGGAATCGATAGAGAATGTTTCACTACACACGAAAAGAAAATCATGACGTTAATTTTGTTATTGTGTATTCAAGAATGTCATCTTTCTAGTTTAAGTACCTACTTTTTTTTATATAACACTGTCGGCTGTCCTTTTTGCCGCTATAATAATAATTTTTACATTAATTGACAAAAAAAAAACGTTTTAAATGTGTTGTTAAACAAAAATTTTTACGCGAATATTTTATTTTATGAGGAAAGTACCTTAAAAAGCAAACTTCAACGAAACACGCCTATGTTCGCAATTACCCTTTCGCTAAATCGCTTTTCGCGCGGAAGGCTATAAACATTAAGTGGCGTATAGTGCTAATTTACAGCGTCAACCCTCGTCGAGTCGATAACTGCTGTTGATCGATTTGCATCCGTAATTACGTCACTTTTAGCAGTCAGGTGATGAAAACGCGACAAGTGCGTGATTGCGGGAGGCGCGCCCGCCCCTTCCGACGCAACCGGTCGCTGTCGCCGCCCTGTACTTAGCGCGCCGCGCGACGCGCCTCGCGCGCCCTTAAGCCACTCCATCTGCGCAATGCACGCTCAGATCGTAAATATCTACATAATTATCTACTTATCTACACGCTCTTGCACATAGAAAGTAAAGCAAGCGACAACCCTCTCGAGATTCATGTATGCAAAATTATTCACGATTAATCAATATGTCTAAGTAATATGCGATTACCTGCAGTTACTTTAACGTAAAGTTTTCAATAAATCTTCATAAAGCTATTTAAATACGTAAGAGAAATTAATAAACGTACATTATCAAGACCGTAACCAAAGACGGATTCCAATCGCGTTTGGTTTTATAAATATGAGTTATTGATTTATCAGCACATCATGAGTTCATAATTCCTGCAGACGGGCGTCGCGTCGCGTTTGCCACGGCTGGCCGCGCCCGGTACGGTCTGCCGCGGCTAACACCTAACAAACCGCTCTCATCAACAACCCGTCTCTGAAGAAAGATAAACTATCTTTGTTACGCCATTGACACGTAATCGCCGCTTTCATTGTTTATCCCTCGCCCCGAGCAGAAGTGATCACGTCACGTGGGTGTAAAGTCAACATCGCACGTCGTCCTCTTTCGCTGACGGTCCCAAAGAGCCTCTTGATAATATTTTATAAGACAAATAACCAGATAAAGATGTTTTGACGTGAATCCGTGTTCATCGCTCACACTAAAATGCGTCCAGTGAACACGTATAATAAAATATTTATTTACAGTTTCGTGATTATATTTAGAAAAAGAAGAAGAATGGTCTAATTCGGTGTCAACTTTATTGGTGGCGAGCGGAGCGTTAAGGCGATCGGGCGAGCGTCGGGTGCGCTGACAGGCGGCGGCATGGCGGCGCGGCTGCTTTGCGCACCTCCATTAGCATTGTTTTAAAGGATTAGAACGCGTTTACGAGATGCCTTGTGGGGCGAAGTGTCGTAAGACACGCATATTTTTATGACACATGTCGTTTTTTTTTTTAAATCAGTGTGAAACGACTACCGTGTCCAAATCTTGGATAAGAGGGGTATGTCATTCCTTTTTCTCTCTTAATATCTATATTGATTTTTGTGGTAGTACGCTTCGGATATTACTTTGTTCCAATTCTTGTTTTAAAGACGAATTTGACAAATTCCTAAGTGAGCCTCGTAGCATTGAATGCTTATTTTTTGAACGTTTGACCGTCGTCGATGTGTAGAGCTCGCGTCCGCGACTCGGTTTCGTATTACACAAAAGAACTAAAGTCTCCAAATGTTTCTGATGCCCAAATCAAAACCGATACCTCCAGTAATTTGATGAAATTGCCCGATGACAGAGGTGAAGCACCTTTTTTGTAGATAACCCATGTCATCCACCTTTGTATACTTTTGCCATAATACGAAAATTGAACTCTATTCACTGGTAATTAAAATGAAGCAAAATTTCTAATCAGCAAGGACATGGTATCTTTGGAAGTCCAAAGAATATTGGTTTACAGTAACACGCTCCAAGCAGACTGATGTCTGTTAAGGAGACACTGTCATCGGAGATGGCTGTACGTTGCGGTCGGGTCTGCCTCAGTTGTTCCAAGTTATTTAGCGGGTTCCTCAGCCGATTTAATACTAAATAAAAGGACTACGAAACTAAATGAAACTATCATTTCTATAGCACTCAATAACCTATCAACTTTTGTTATTTATGAAAATACTTAAACGAGAATCTGTTACAACGCAAAAAGGTAATTTTAAACACTTTACGAGAGCCACACAATACAAGTCATAATCTTAACTGAAGAGGCATAACACAAAATGAAGGAATAAAGGCGCGTCGTGTCCCAAGGAAATAGAAAACAATTCTCATAACATAAACATTCCGTGGAGCTGTCCGTCAGTGGGAGAGGGGTCGATTTATTTATTCCGCTTATCTGGGAACAATGCGCAGCCCGGTTGCGCATCACTCAAATGGTAGCGTTGCGTTGGGCTCGCCGGCTTATGTAGCGACACTTAGGTCTTCTGCTTGCGATTGGACATTTCATTGGAGGAACCACATTAATTTAAGTTAAAAATAGAACTTGAGCAGTATCAGCAACGTGGTGTCAGAAAAAACAATTGCAGCTAATATAAATGAAAAAAATACTCCAAATAGCTACATGTGATATCGTATTTTTTAAAATAATAGTCTTAGTTTTTATTAAGTTCAGTTGTAGATAGCTGATTTTCACTATTCTAGTGCAGTAAAAGTACCTAACGGCTGAAGTAATAAACGACTTTGTAACAAATATAATAATGATTTTTTACCAGGTTGTGTAATTTCGATACTTTCAAAAACGTCTGCATTTTTGAAAGTACCGAAAGTAGAAGTAGAGTAGTTATTTACTATGGTAAGGTGAAAGTTACAATAAGTTTAACCAAATAAGCCTTACCAAAAATATACACAGAACACTATAAGGAAGTGAATAGGAAAATAAAATTTGTTTAAAAGTATGAAAAACTTTATGGAAATAAGCATATTTTATGTAGGTATATTATTATTATCTAAATTGATCGAAGTGGTTAATGAAAATAATAAAAAAATCTTATAGTGACTTGATTACTCATAGATTCAATATGAACGGTTATATAAAAAAAATGTTACAATTAAAATTAATAACTTTGAACAATAAAACAAGACTCGTTAGCAAACATATCTATATGTCAAACAAAAAGAAGTTCATAATAATCCTTTATTGACGGTTTCAAGCTATTTAAAACGAATCGTAACGCTCGCAAATAGCACGGTGCGATCAAAAGCAATTCTCGAAAATTAATTATCAATTTGTCGTGGGTGCCAGGGAGACATAAATCGATCGGGTATCAGCCTCCCAGCCACATTAGCCACGCTCGGCCACAGATAAGGATAACAAATGTCCAGTTTAAGGTTATCTGAACATCGCGGACACGAGAGAGCTTTTTGCCACCGAGTCCCTTGATCTGACCTTCTTGTCTCGGCGCGCTGGCTGACAGTATAAATCCCGTGTCGAAGTACGACCGTTCAAATGTATAAGTCAAAAGTTTATTTGTTTAAAATTCGTGAGTATAGGTTTGTACAAGCTTTTATCTATTTATTTTTAAAACACATTGCATTTTATGATGTTTAAAGGATTGATCTTTTTTCTTTACAGAGTGTTAACACCTGTCGGTACAGATGATGAGAAAGATAAATAATAAATAATAATAAATAATTCTTTTCCTAAACTCACACCAATTATCTAGCCCAAAAGAAGCTTCGTTATGAAACTCGTTATATGGTTACTAGACAACGGATAAACATACTTAAAATACTTAAATGCATGCTTATTATACATAGAAAACACCCAGACCCGAGACAATTTAGAAAAACAATAATTCCTAAATTGACCCGACCGGGGATCGAACCCGGGACCTCAGAGATGGCGACACCATGAAAACCGGTGTACAAACCACTCGACCAAGTAGGTCGTCGATGATGGGAGAATTCACCGCATTGGGAACATTTTTAGTGTACAAGCAGCTGTACGCCCAGAGTTAAGTGGAATCATCATCAACATTAGTAGCGAATACACATGGCGGAGCTTGGGTCATACATAACCCATCACATCGTCTAAATATAGGTAAATGGATTAACGATTGCTATCTTATTATTTTTTATCTTAATAATTTTTTTATTTCCGGACCAATACGACTTAGGAATTTTTAACAAACGAGCCTATTCCTTCCTTAAAGGCCGGCAACGCATCTGTGATTCCTCTGGTTTTGCGGGTGTCCATGGGCGGCGGTGATTGCTTTCCATCAGGTGACCCGCCTTCTCGTTTGCCTCCTTCTAATATAAAAAAAAAATTCAACTCAGTTGGAAACGTAGCTTTGCTTAACTTTGCATTTTACACTCATTCTCCTTACTATCCCTGCCCGGGTCACAGTGGTATTATGTTTATGAAATATGTGTATATATGTATATTAACAAAACGAACATTAAAACGATAAGCACCTCAATGACTGTGACAAAACGGACTCACATTTGTAAAAATAAATATGACATAAAATAATGATCTCCCTTCTAGAACCGTTTTAACTAGCATATTAGTTATGCTACGGAATCCAAGGATGTCGGACTGGCTCATATTCAATATAAAATGGCCGTCCTTTTTCAGCCGTGGCTAGGGTATAATTATCAAGCCACGGGCGCATGCGAAATTGGGGTCTCACCTCGGCTCGGCGGCCATAAATAAAGCAAAATGACCGACGTCTGTGGGAGGAACTCCGTGATAATGAATAAGCTGGCCGCGCGAGCCTGCCCGCGAACCCTCCACTGACGATTTGATAAATCGGCATTTAGACAACACTATTTCCACAGCACTAATTCTAACTGACTTTGTTGCGTACATCAGAAGTTGTAGAGTCGAGCAAGAGATTATCATGAATTTCCAGTCAATCAACTGCCTCAACTCAATATTAGGAATATCAACAACCAATACCGTACAAAAGCATCAATTCATCTCACTTACATCGCCTCATTCAAATTTATCATACAAACTATCAGATTACACAATAGTAAATAAATGTTAAAAATTACCCAACACGAAATTCCAATTTGAATATGAATAGTTAAGCGCCATGTAGGCAGGTACATGAAAAAACCGGCACCAAATAATAAAGTAGACAAATGTCCCCCTTAGCGAACACAATGAGCGACCTCTAAGCGATCAATTCACTTTTAAGACATGCTAATTTGAAAGTCTAGAGCGCTTTATTCCTATTTAGGGCCGTAATGAAGTGCATATATGAATGAGAACTGCCTCCTGGAATACTTTAAAATAGTAAAATTAGACATGGTCTAGCGACGGGCTCGCAAACGGATACTTACTTGGACCAGTGAAACGATCGAACAGTAAAACGATCAAGACTGTTTATCCTAAAAGGTTCTTTGATTGATCATGATGTTATCATATGGAAGCTACTATCAATATAATCAATACTTAGTGACAAAAAGGTAAGCATGGTTGTTTTTATTAACTACTGATGAATAATTTGTCGACAGACAAATTAAAAGAATTTAAAAGGGCAGTCAAAACATTTGGGTTGTCACAAAAATAGCGGTGCGTATGATACGGGAGAAGGGTCGTGGTAGTCTCCAGGTAGGTCGGGAAGCGGCTATTATTTAAATTAATTGGACATAAAACGACGTGCGGCGAACACACGAGCGTGTCGCCCGATGTCGTGCGTCGCGCTCGCTTTTAGGGCTGTCTGTCGATGCTTCTAGAACCTAAATTTGTACATTAATATTAAGATTGGTATTAAAAAGAAAATTGTTGTAAAAGAAAATAGTAATAATATTCAAGCAAAGTTCTTTTTTAAGAATTTAAAAAGGCAATTAATTTTCTTTCCACTGAAAAAACTTTACAAGCAACCCTACCTACTTACCTACCTATTACCAGAAATTCAAACTGTTTGAAAACTCAAGTAATTTTTCCAGCACATTACGCCTAACAGTTCTTCGAGTTTATTTTCAATAGAATTTATAATCCTCTGCTCGCATTAGATAGTTTTTAAATAAACTAAATTGAAAACACGTATAAATAGTACATTGTTTTGACATGTAACGTTAATCTGCATTGGTACGCCGAACTAATTCGCTGCAGAAATTCTTATCTGGCCGACTTCAGGTCCAGCATTAACCGCTATCATTCGTATTTCGCGTCAGAGTGTATAATTTGAAGGATTAGTGGAGTCCCAGGAGTGCGGACTGTCACGCGGAGCGGGCGCGATACTAATCGTGCGTCGCGTTGTCGACTGCACAATACCATCTTTTGTGTTCCGACACCATAATTTATTGCCAACAAACGTAGCGCTTACAAACCGAACGAGATAACGTGATTCTGAATTGTATAAATTGACCACGCCCTTTTACCGCGTTTGGATTCTAGACAAAACTTTGGATCATAAATTTATGTGGTCTATCTTTTTTTCTAAGAGTTGGAAAGTAAGATTAAGCCTTGGAAAATTAGGAGACAAATGAAAGAGGCACATACCAGCACCACAGCCTGGTAATCACATCTTTGGAAAAAAATGTATTACTAGACATTTTTTTCCAAAGATGTGATTACCAGGCTGGGTTAGTTGACGCATACTCGTACCAGAGTCTCGTACTCTTCAACATCCATGTAGGTAATAAGTTAAGCGAAATATGTCATAGAGAATAAATAAATCTAAATAAAAAATGAAGTCAAAATCACAGTCAAAAATTTTTTATTCAAATAAACTTACTAAAAGTGCTTTTTATTTTTTATTCATTCATGACGTCTATTTTATAGCTGTAAAATAACTAAACAGCTAAACTAAATACAACTGACAACAAACGGCTGGTGTAAAGCATGTAAAGAAGAAACTGAGTCAATAGAAATTTTATCTATTGGTTTAAAAAGATCGGACTTCTGGGATGTACATATCCGAAACCTGATGAACTTGCCACCTCTTGAAATATATTACGTTACATACACGTTAATGGCAGACGTCATGATGATTATGAGTTGAGGAAGTATATGAGGTGGCTTAAAGATCTCGATGGGTCGAAGTGCAGTGTGAGGGAAACCTCTGCAGGCCCCAATTAGAAAAGATAAGATAAGTATGAAACAATGCCCGTTAGGCCGTTATTTAAACGTACATGGTCACTTGTTTAAAAATATCTGAAGGATTTTTAAAATAATTATTTAACCTATCCATTGAGATCGAAATATAGATAAAACTTTTGTTGCAATACTTTAATTTATATTGTAATGACGGTAGTTGTTGACATTGAATGGGCACCTTTGGCTTTCATAGTAAAAAGTAAATAGCGTTGAATGATTTCGGCGGGCTGGTTAGAACCACGATAGCTCAATTGGGAGAGCACCTGACCCGGTATGTCAGAAGGGTGCGGGTTCAAATCCTGCTCGTGGAAATTTTTTCAACATTTGTGTTTTTTTTTGTAAAAATAACTTAACAAATTCAAAGTTACAATTTACTGACTACCAGACAACTTTGACACTATAAAACTTTTAATTGAGGCTTAATATATTTTAAAGTTTATGTAAGCTAACAAAGACATACTTCATATGTCACTGACAGTTCCTGCACCGCACATTCAGAATTCCATGTTTAATTAGCGGCTAACATAATGTTTACCATTTACGCCACAGCTGTGAAATATAAACACTCTGTGTTAACAGTCCCCAATCATGTACCTACAACTATTACGTCGATTCTCATTAAGATTTCTGTCGGTAAATGCCAATTCCTACAACAACAATTAGATACCTAAGTACTTAGATTTGTAATTTCCCTTGAGTATTATTTACGACGACATCGATTCATCGCTCACTTATATGATACATACGTCATTAGCACATGCATGTCTCATAAAAATAAACACAGCAATATCATAAAACGAGCATATTTTGCAAGTTGAAGATATATCTGCGCACAAATTTCAGGTCAACGTTTCGAGCACTTTAATGTTGAGACGGAGCGCCGGCCGTTGTATTAAAACAATGACCAATAACTTGTATTTATGTCTCATTGGCCAGCAAAAGTAGCGTAAACCCGTGTCGGCTTATCTGTACCGCTATTAGTCGCCGCTGCCTCAAACGTAAGCATTAAATTAATGGAAGCCCGTGGGACACAACGCATCCCGAGAATCTACAAGCGATTCGATATTCCGAGATCTATAAACCGAGTTACAGAGTTCCGATTGCAGTATAAGTTAGCTGATGTTATCATTCGCAAAGGCGGAAGTCGCTGTACCCAGGGACAGTTTATATAACAATAAAACGAAATCAATGGCGAGGCACGAGTGTGCCTTATCGGGCACGAAGGCGATCGGTCATAGTCAAAATAATGACGCGAACCGCGGGCGCCTCGGAGTAACAATTAAACCCATTAGTTTATTAATCGCCACCGAGCGCAGCATTGTTCTGCCGGGGACAATCGTCGCTAGACCAAATAACGAGACGTTTCGTATTACCTAAATACGGCAACAGTACGCGAGAAAAACCTAAGCACGCTACGTATTGCGTTGCCTTTCAGTCTGTTGCCAACCGCAATAGCACGTAATAATGCTTAGGATATTATTTCAATAAAAATCTTGCTACTCTCCTAATAAGGTAATCTCAAATAAAGTTACTTCTGTATAACACAAGCTTGAATCGAAGTATAATCATCTTAGCCCTGCATATATTTTGCTCTACATAGAGCTCCGCTTTATGTAAATAAAATGAGAAGTATCAAAAAGAAATAATTCAACACTGGTTCTTAAAATGACAAAGATATACAATGAGCGGGATAGGAAGAGTGAGTGGGACGTCAAGACAAGCACCGTGAGAACATAGCGTGTACGGTTGCGGCTCGCGCGCCGTCCGGCGGGTGCCGGGCGGGAGCCGGGCGGGCGGCGGGCGCGCTTCCATAAACACAGAATGGTTACAGCGCACAGTTTCTACCTTAAATTATATGGAATTCGTAAATAAGCGGCAAAGTCAACAACGCCATCGTGTAAAGCTCCATTAATTCTTCTACATACACAAACTCGACCTTCCAATGAACATTGGCTAAGGCGACCGATTGTTGCGTTCTATATGATTTCTCGCAAATAATCGGCGATGTGGAAGCCGGTCGTAAACAAGGCAAAGCGCTGTATGAATGCCTTCCCATATAAACATCGATGCCGTAAAGAAAACCAATTATATGCTCATGAAACCACTCCGACAACAAACGAAATGTATTCAGCGCATAACTTAACCAACTGCTCAAGCTAATTAAAATGAAGTTTGACACAGTTATACCACGAATCTGGTTGAAAACGTATAAATCTATCAACTGAATGCCCTATTTTCGGTGTTATTACAGTTGGAGATTAGGTGTAAACTTCCTGAAAGGTTGTGTAAGCAGAAATTGGCAACGCAAATATTAAATACACACGGAGTGAAACATGGCTCATTTAGAAAAAAAAAACGACGGGTTGCACTCCGGGAGTGCCGGCAGAAGTGAAAACTTGAATATTAACGTTGTGCATTTTTGATATTTTGGAATGGTTAGGGATTAATTTTGCACGAATTGCTTCAATTATCAGTATAAAAGTACTATCATTTATGTGGTAGAATACAATATTTATTTATTGCGCTATCGTACACAAACATGACAATTTATTCGCGCAAGCGCCCTACGCCGCCTAAACGAAACAGCAGGCATACATTTTCGCCGCGCCGTAGAAAGAGAGGGATACTTCCTCTCCTACGCCGCGCCGGCTGTCTACTCTCCATCCGTCTTACGAATTTTCGATCAGATCACGTGTCCTGACGCGAATTTAACATTTTTTACCCATTACAAAAAAAGTGTACAACAAAGAAGTTTTCACTTCAAAAATAACTCATTTCTTTCTAGGGTTTTCAGTTTTAAGATGACATAATTTTCATGACTCATTGATAATGTGTCCACGTATATGATTTAAAAGGTAAAGGTAATTGATGGTAAACATTTACAATACCTTACCACTAAAATACTCGTAAGCTATGTAATTGTAGCTTGCGGTTTTATATTAGTACCCGTTGTTTGTTCCTCTCGCCACATAAATAGTACCTAGTGTTAGTATAGTATTAAAAAGTAGTATGAAGTAATACCAACGTCACCATTAGTAAGTTGTGTTCTGCAAAATAATATCTAGTAGATACTTTAGCGGAACCTATTTAAATAGAATGAAGAAATGTCATCTTCATTACGTAAATGACTGAAACATAACAACAAAAAAATACAACTTTTGGAAACAAAATCTCCCGACTGATACTTGCGCAAATGATTTACACAGCTATTGTTGTAACGAACCATACGGATGAATAATCAAAGATTTTATAAAGTAAACACTAAACGCCGGCACCCACACCGCATCGGAGCTATTAACAGTG
Organism: Eudonia lacustrata; assembly: GCA_947562085.1. Lineage (NCBI taxonomy): Eukaryota > Metazoa > Arthropoda > Insecta > Lepidoptera > Crambidae > Eudonia > Eudonia lacustrata. Next base: position 9,447,077 of record OX387315.1, on the reverse strand, counting down.
TGCAGACCGAACCAAGTTGCGCATCAAAGCCAAACGGAAAATTATAGCGTTCTGAAAGGCCACAACAATCATTCTTATTTTCATAATAAAGCTTATGTTGTTACTCTCGCGTTTTTGTTTCATTATTACTTTACAACCAACTTCATAGTGTTATTAAAGTGCATACATTAAGTTTAGTTAATTAAACATAAACACTTTTAGATTGACAATTTATAGAAAGTTTATTCTGAAAATTTTAAGAAAACTTGTTAATGGGTAAGTTTTTAAATAATTAGTGTTTAATTGAGGCTCTCGCTAACAACTTTGTCAAAGGTCTAAATATCAAAAGTTGACCTACCTATTAGGATATAATTTGATCGTACCTAATGTGACGATTAATGTGACGACACGAAATTAAACATTCACTCACAACTCTTGATATTGGCCAATATAACAATCGATGTCTGTTGCAGATTCCAATGACCGAATCACGCCTGGAAAGTGAATATTTGTGTGTGCTTGTTCAATCGTTTCATCTTTTCATAATACTATTTGTGATTCAGCTATTTTGCAAAAAGCTCATTTAATTTTTTTTTTAATATTGTTCAATACATTTTACAAAAAACAACATACATTACAATAATCCTAACACGGAAACCTTACAAGGTTTATCTGTGTAGGATAGCCACTCTTAATACCTACTTATAAATTAAGTTAGATGCAAACAAGAGTAGGTATATTTTTTTTTAAACTATCCTAAGGTAAATTATGAAGATGACAATTTTGTAAGAAATACTTCTTAAATTTTGATTTGTACTTAGCAATTAAGCTAATAAAAATGTATCTTCCAAAAAAAGACATGGAAATAAAAATGTATCATCACATTATAGTATTTATGGATTCAGGACCCATTTAAACCATTGCATGTTTATCATAAAATTGGGACCAAGCAAAGTGTGATTCATAACTATAAAATATGTTAATACGCCCCGAGCTGATGGCTAATAACAAAATTAACAACTGACGATAACATATTCGCACATCCCCGCGAATTGACTTCGACAACACAAGAATGCACTTTACCTTCCGCCGAGAGTCAAACGGCAATTTTTTCTGTTTACGGACAGCCCGGCGATACACGACACACAACATGCAAAGATTAATTTCCGAGGTGGCAGATTGTCACTTTAATTTATGATCGCCCATTGTCTTTTTCGTGACGTCACCCGTTCGCAATCGCCGTCCGATTAAATTACATCTTTTCAAACCAATGTCACTGGCTGTTATCGGATTTCGAGCTAATAAAAAATGATGTTCATATTTATAATTATTTGATAATGTCACTCTTCATGTCGTTCCACTATCTCGCTTATGACTCAATGTTTAACAATAAGATTCAAGCTAAATATAGAATCAAAATATACTCGTAAAATGACATACTTGTCGACTTATACTCGTATTCCCTTAAGAACTAAATAAATGGTTTCGAACGAAAAGTACAAAAGAAACATTTATAAATGATAAGATGTTGTTTTGTTTCACAACAAAAAAGGAGATTTGCGGAATGCATCAATCTATCCGAGATAGCATAGATCTCCGCGCGCCGAGTAGCGAACGTTAAAACAAGCAAGTCAGATGTTTCCATACGACCACATCGCGGTCAGCTGCGTGCGCGCGGCCGTTGTTGTGATACAAAACTGGTGACCGCCGCGATCTTCTTGTGTTTCAGTTCGACCACAGCCAGGCCACCAGTCAACGACCCCGACACACCCTGACCAACACAATTTGTTGCACTCAGATCATTTATAGCCGTTAAATCGACTCTGAAACACTCCTATAAAAACACGTTAGAGCTCATAAAACCTTGATGCACTTTGAAATTGTAACTTAAATAACACCTGGATAACTTGAAAAAGTGTCTTAAGCAGATACTCTTGATTAATTCGATTATAATGCAATGCTGAATATAAAGGTTAATCTAAACGATTTTGGTATTTATCATAAAGTTAAATAAGATGCATATAGTTAGCTACGTTTACATTAGTTTCAGCGCGTTGCTCAACCGATGTGTGTCGTCGCGGCTTGTTGAATAGTTATATTTAAGCGTTAAGTATGCGTGTCTTCTAAAGGGTTGTCAGTGCAACAAAGGTCTGTCCGCCAGAACACCGCTGGGTGGAGCTAATAAACTATTTGAGCAGAGGCCTCGTGTTGACACTAGCGTTTCACACCTGAACAATGCTCCTCGTTTGCATTAATGTAAATTAGGTTAGGCCGCCCGCCGCCGCGCCCACATTCAATTAGACGAACCCTAAAGTAGCCCATATGTGCATATGTAAACGTAACTAATAGCGTTGTACCTATGAACCTCCACGTGTAATGATCTTCGAAAGAAACATTGATGCAAGCGCATACCGTAAATTGTTTCGACAACGGCAGAGCACGCCGCCTACGGATCGTCGCTCGGCGCACTCTAATGACAAGCGCGTTTCGAGGAGCTCGCTACACTACATCACACCATTAAAAAGCAAATTAAAAGCAATTTTGAAGTGATTAGATAGATGCGCTAATTATAGACGGTCTATGACTCAACACGTGTTAAGTAGGTACTTCTGAACTTCCACAATTTTTAGAGAAACGTGTTCAAAGGATATCCGTTCACTGTAAATCAATTTGAAACAGTAAGCCGTTTCGCTGTAAATAAAGAACAAAAGTGAAAATAGCAAAACAATACAATATCTGTGAGATAGAATTATCTAACTATAAATAGCCAGAGGCAGAATTCGAGGCCCGGCGCGGTGTCAAAGACTGCGCGCTTGTTCATCGTCCGTCAGCGCCTGCGCGATCGCGTAAACACCCGCGTGCGCGCATTCCCTAAGCAGTTCGCGTTTTTACCGAAACCGAGCTCAATACTCACTATGATCTCGAAATCATATGATAGTCATTTCTCATTCCACACCATTAAACTGTTTCATTTTCTCTCCTAACAATCTAGAACAATAGCAAACCTAAAAAGACAATCAATAATGCCATTAACGTTTCCGAAAGTCACAAATCACACCACCAAATACGAGATCTATAACCGAAAAAAGATCTATGTTGGGAATGATTTTTTTTATTGTGAGCGGGTGAGTCGCACGCGCGGCGCGATTGTGGCTGTGTGGTCCTCGCTAGCCACTTTGTAAATAGCGCGGTTTACCTTTTTCAACTTTTGTGTTTTGTTACCTTTTGTGCCGTTGTAGGGCCAATATTACCATAGCTATTTAGGCTCGTCGGATAAATAAATACGCCATTTATCATGATAACTGATGCACGTGAACGTCGCCCGTCACACCATTCAGATGGGGTGAAGATTTGGTCTTTAGGACAATGATATGTTTTGATTTATAATTTTAACTCCAGGTTATCGATTGGTTAAAACAAATGACTGATAAATCATTTCTTTAAATGTAGTTTTTGTTTTTTTAAGTGGTACTGCACCGGCCACGTTGCCTCATGCCAGATGAAATATGGGCCTAAGACATTTGATGCGAAGATGGAAAACAGCCTTGCAGCAGACCGACTCGTTTTGACGGCAAAATGAGCTGTACTTCTATCATGAAAAAGACTGATACCAAAACTAATAACTAAGAGTTACGTAAGAGCCGTAGGAAGAAAATGACATATTTTTGCTCCGTATAGGATTGGGTCTGTAAATCGCAGAACAGACTGCGTTAAGTTTTTCGACCAGGTTATATTAGAATTACCGAAGTAAAGAGCTAAATGTAATATAAAATTGTAAAACAAATGTTGTAAAAGTTTTTAGTTGCGCAAACGTTTTCCCACAATTTCCGGGGCGCAGTCGGCATGCGACATCGCAGCAGATAAACGCAACAATAAATTCACTCCAACCGCAGGTTCTTTTACAATATTTGTGTCGGTCATATTGCAGAGCGACAAAAAGGGCCGAAAGGGCGGCCCTCGGTGAATGAAGGGAAGGTAAATAAATATAAATAAAGGTGAAGGGCGTGAAGGGCGCGGGGAGCGGGAGGCGTCCCGCGGCGCCTGCGCCCGCGCATCTCCTTACACATGCCTTCTTTGAAATTGTTAGATGTGTTGAAAGAATTTCGTTTTTATGCTCAATACTTGGGCTCATATTATTACTGTCGCTATCTTTTCTTTTTGCTTTGGCGGTGTAGGCTTGTGTTACTGCATAGCCTACGCAAAAAAATAAGTGGTGCAATTCAGACCTATTATGGCACTGTAGTCTAATTTTTTCGCTGTAGGATACTTAAATTAACAACCGCATATTGATTAAAATACGAATTTGCAATCTAGTTATGCCACAAATAGGTTTTCATTTAAAATAATTAAATATACTTGGATTACATAAAAGCTTGACTTGACATAATAAGGTACTCTTGTAAAATTCTAACTATCTATATATTAATACGTGAAGCAAAAACTTTGTAGCCCTTTTTACGAAAATTACGCGGACGGAGGAGTATGAAATTTCGCACACTTATAGTTAATATAGAGAAGGAGTGCAGAATGTTAATATTTTTTTTAAATTATGCATAAAAAATTAAATTAAATCTATAAAACAAACATTACACATACTACCATGTAATTGACACACACGCATATGTATTTGACACATGCGCATATATACTCTTTTAAAATTTTCAAAAATGGAAGAGGAGCGTGCAGCCTTAATAAAATTACGGTCGAATTTCGACCACTGGGCGACCACTAGTACTTACTTATAACTGCTTCCTGATGTCCGTTACTTTTTAACTCTTCCACTCTACTACTCCTACTACTACTTCTATTCTATTAGGGTCTATTTAAGTATATTATCATCATCATCATCATCATCATCATCATCATCAGCCTACTGAAGGACATAGGCTCTTTTAGTATTTATTCTTGTATATGTTTGTTAAGTACGCTAACTTGTCATATTCAATGATTTAAATATTAATTAGTAGTTAAAGTTACTTTGTTTTATTTCATATGTAAATTCTTAAATGTTTGAATCTTTTGCACCTCTGAAAGGAGAAAATAAAAAGGTTATCCCGTTAACCATCAAATAACGTCACGTTTGTTACATTATAACATAACTAGTGTAATTTTTAATGGTGTAACATCAAAATTCACCTATCTATCCACAAACAAGCCTCTACATTAACTATGTAATTCGGTATCAAATCTCATTAAGCGTTTAATTGTAGATACGCAATTACAAGCTCATTGTTGTCGCGTAGGTACCGGTTTGTCACACGTCATTAAATGGGACCAATGAGAGTCGTAAATATACGTCCGCGTTGCGCCCGCGCCTCGTGCAACGCGCTCGGGGCCAATTGCGGTGCTTTGGCTCGCGAGTTGCACTTTTATTGGGTGTAAGTTTTAAGTGCCAATCCGCACGCTGGTTCCAGCCCTGCTTGATTTTTACGACGCCCTGTGAGTTATGAACTTAAAGTAAATTGGAAGATTTTCAATTAATTATTACCTAGCTAACTTAACGAGGATTACAAAAGAGTATTTTTTTGTTTTCAGAATTACACTTCGGCATCTAATCAGCTGTAAGCTGCTGTCAGCTTTAATCCTAATAATATAACGCCAACACAGACAATATTTAATTTTCTCAAATGTTTCTATACACCCCAGTGAAAGAAACTCTTTCGTTTTCGCTAAAAGTATTATGGCAATACATAAACGGAATAAGTACTTTGTAAGGACTTACAAACAACTACATTTATATTCCACAGCATCAAAAAGGGATTACAAGTTTACGTTTCACGTTACAAACACTTATAAAATAGTAGGTATCTATTTAAAGCTCATATTCGAGACGCATCGATTATGAAAGCGGTCCCTAAATCCGTAAATCACTCGTTTATTCGGGTGAATCACCTTTATTACATATATCAAAGAGAACAAATCATAACACATTGCGAAAGCAAGGAAGAGAGCGCTTACCATTGGAAAGCAATAAATTACTAATAGCCATCGATAACACACCAAACGGATAACCACTTCGAGTATCATAAATATCTACCTGCTTACTAAGATAATAGTGAGAATGTAAATAGTTGTCCTAGATACTATACCTCGAACAATTATAAAACTAGTGTCCTCATGATAAAAAAATCTCAGATCACACAGACTTTGTAGGTACATTAAATAAATAAAGAAGATGAATGGAAACAATTATATTACACATTTGATTAGGTACTGTAGGATGGGGACTACTTTAGAATCAGGTGAAGAACTGAATTTGAACTGCTTGAATCACTGTGAAGGCTTATGTTGAATAAATGAGTCAACTTTGACTTTGAGGTGTGTCATCGATCACAGCTATAGATCCCCCTGAATCATACCGTAGAAGTACATGTTCTACGGTGTGATTCAGGGGAGACCTGAAGGGAAGACCCTGATTCAAAAGTATTCTAATCAATTGTACCGTTGGTACCGGTTGGGAAAATAATAATAGTTTTTCTTTTATTTAAGAAAACAAAATATCGTCCTCTTCCGACAGGGATTTTAAGTAAAAGAACATCTTTTGTAAAATCTATGTATAATAATTTAATTAGAATTGAACTTTTTAGTTATCCATTCTAAGGAGACAGGAGTTTAATAATCCTAAGCATATATTTTTGGGTTGTGGTCGCGTTGCAGTTGGCCATGGCCACGGCTTGCTTACGATACTTCTACCAAAGAGTTGGCGTTAAATCTTGTTAAACATATTATATTTTATTATATTGATGCGTAAAACTTTTAAACTACACACATTTCGTTACCTATTCACTTATTGTTTAAAAAGCAATGCATACCTACCTATTCTAATTACTTCGGTAGGTGTTTTAAACTATGTATAAAACACTCAGTAGGCTTAACCAAAGTAATATTAAGAAAACGATAGCGAAGTTCGAAAATAGTAAAATGTATGGGATTGACATAAGCCGCGCTAAGTCAATCTTATGTCAATCCCATACATTTTATTCTTTTCGAACTTCTCTATCGTTTTCGTAATGTTACTTTGGCTACCGCCACAGGAGCTAACAGAAATAACATGAGCCAGAAAGTAATATAGACGAAATACGCGGGCATTTTTTTTTCTATTTGAACGAATTTGATCACGGTGAAAAGGTAAAGGTACTTAATATCAATCAGTATATGTATCGAAAAATGTTACAATGTCGAAAGATTATCAGCAAAGTTTATCAGTAAGACGAAGCAATTTTTTCAAAACATTTGCTTCACAATAAAATACTAATATAAAGTTGTAAGAATAAGAATATTAGACAGTTAGAAGGAATACTACTGTACATAATATTGTGTGTCTGATACACACAATATTAGGTTCTTGTAAACCATTGCACCCCCCGAGATAAAAAGACGCATCAGGATGGCAAGAGATGCTATGACCCGTTTAAATAACCTCTGGAAGAAAAGAGGAATTGGTATCAAAACCAAGATCAGACTGATACGAGCCCTGGTATTCCCAATCTTCCTGTATGGAGTAGAAACGTGGACAATCCTGGCCCGAGAAAGACAAAGGGTTGATGCATTCAAGATGTGGTGCTGGAGACGAATGCTAAGAATACCTTGGACTGCAAAACGCACCAATGCATCGATCCTTACCCAGCTCCAAATTAAATCTTGCTTGTCCACCATATGCCAACAACGAATACTTTCATATTTCGGCCACACAGTACGCAGAGGCGACGAAAGTCTGGAAAAACTGATTGTGGTTGGGAACACCGAAGGCAAAAGATCGCGCGGTCGTTCACCAACAAGATGGACGGATCAAGTGAAAGACTCGTCGTCCTCAAAATTCTACACGGTCGTAAGAGACGCGCTGGACAGAAACCGGTGGAGGCAGATCATCCGCTCCAGATGCAACCCTGATGCTGACCACGATCCTCAGACATGAGGGGCCGACCCCAGAGAGAAAACCATTGTAAACTAACTAGTTCAAAGTGCGTTTGCGAAAAGTACCTATACATTGTTAAAATGATCAAAAGTGTTTGTAATTTAATGGCTTAATATTGTGAAAGATATGTAAATCTTTAAAAGTACTTTGCTAGCTGAACAAGTAACATGTTTTTATAGGCTCAACATCTTATCACATTAATCCTAATATAAATATCTAAAAAAATGTCGGGTTTGTGTTAAATATACTTTGTATAGTGCAAGTGAGTCTTCATAGGGGCTCGTGCTTTAGCATTGACTGAGGTTTGACAGATAAGATGAAGATAAACCTCCAACAACTGTAAAGTCAGCAAATAAAGTTAAATGTAACGTCAATTAGATCATATAGGATTTGGTGGTTGTATTTGTCGCGCGCGTGCCACAAAAAGGAAATATTTGTCATGAAAGCTAATAGGAAACTTATACATACGATACTCAAATAATTAACGTTACCATTCTTATTAGCCATGTTAAATGCAAAAAATACATATAGACATTAAAGTATTGTGTTTTCTAAAGTAATTTCTAATTTAAAGGACTAATTTTGTTTGTGTGAACGACTATTTCAAGATCTCTTGAAACGTACAAAATTGCCGGAAATCTGTGTTATAAAGGTATTAAACCATTGATTTTAAAAAGCCATTCTGTCATAAAAACTTTTTTTTGTTACTAAGAATTCATCATCAGATTTATGCCAACCGTACTATGAGGAGTGGCAAATATTAGCACAAGAAATTAAAACAAACTCGCAGTCTGCCCTCGCAAACACACCGTTCTGCTTTTTGCGAAATGTTCCTCTTCGACTATTTTTGAACTAGCATATTTTTAGCTTCATTGGATGTGATAAATAGCAAATTTATACACTTAATTAACCTTTAAGTTAATGCAACGATTGTAAAAAGATACGTCATTAGTGCTATACTTTTGGCGTTAATTCACTTGTAAAAGCTTTTAAATGGCTCATGATTACTATTACATTAGCCACATTTGATTGCTCTGATAATAACTGTAAGCTTTCCGAATAAATAAAATAAATAAATAAGAATTAAGATATGATATTTAAATGCCTTTGATAAGTCACATTAAAGTAAACCAAGTGTTGCGCTTCATCGTTAATTTATACAAACATAATATAATCGAGAATAAAGCAAGTCTTTGAAATCCATATTCCCAGAAATGCTGCCGTCTGCGCAGATTCATAAACCGTACAGTGCGCATACACAGGGGCTACTTAAACAACAGATGCTAGTACCCTGCACAGTACTCGTCGAAATGCCTAAGATTCCCGCAAGATATTAACACACTTGTGTTTACATATATCACTGATGTTTATGTTAGCTGAAGAGATGCAAATCGTTAATTCATCGCCACCTTAAGAAGCAACCATATAAAATGTACTGCAAACATGGCCGGGTTCAAGGACCTATCTCTGGAGGGCCTAGTCTGACTTTCCATTTAATTCTTGAGACCCGCGAGGAGGTATGCTTCTCTCGCTCATTCATCCGCGAAGAGTAAGAGACGACGGATGTTCTCTTGTCTCAGAAAAATCGAAGGAGATCAGTGTTGACTTGAATCACGTGTACAGTATTTGAACAAGTGTCGCTGCGCTAGTACTATCAGCGCAAAAGAAGCAGTTGTACCAAAAAATCCTGTTTTTGGCATAGCTAGTAGTAGCTAGTGTATATATCAACTCACTTTACTACTAAAATCCTTATAATTTCGTCGAACTTTTAAAATGTTGTTTAAGTTATTTGCTTAGGATTTTGTGATATCAATAAAAAATATTGATGGGTTTGTTTCTCTTCCTTAAAATTTGACTGTCATTATACAAAAGTCTTATTGCTTGTTGGTCTTTCTTTCAGATGAAATGGAGCAAAGAATAGACGTTATTTTCACAGGGACACTTGGAGTAGAGAGATTGTCATAGGCTACCGCTGCCGCTGCTACCGGGGCACGAAATTATGATTTCCTAGCGGAAGAAACCGCATGCGGAAGTTGGTCATGGTCGTAGATCTTTATAATAAATCTTCTGTGCGTGTGTTTGTAATTGAACTCCTTCTAAACGGCTGGACCGATTTTAATGAAATTTTGTGTGTTTATTTCAATGGGTTCCTGGATGGTTTGGACCCGGTAAGTGGCGCTGCTATAGGGGTCCATCATGGGATACGGGTGTTCTCAAGCGGACGAAGTCGCGAGCGGGCCGCTAGTATTATATAAAACTGACTGAGTTGATGACTTTTTTGTTGACAGTACAATTTGCGAACATTAGAGTTTTTGCATATTGACTTGTTAACATGTATTTAGTTATTTTGGCACACTAACACGTATGCAAAGTAGTGTAGCATTTCATATTTGGCAAGCAAACGCTTGGAGGTTTATTAATAAATTGTTTGGGTGGCGGCAAGCTAGTTGCTTCCTCAAGCCGTTCTAAGTGTAACCGATCAATCCCTAGAGGTTTTCTAGGGGTTGGGATTAGACGAACGTGTCCATATACCTAGATTCTCCAGGGCATACGGGTCGGGTAACGAGCGTGTGAATATGTAGTTCATCTGGGTGTGTACTGTGTAGTGAGTAGTGACATTGTGATTACAATCCTGATTGGTGGTATAGGTGCTGGGATCATCAGTAGATAATCATTAAGATAAATAAAGCAGTCCAGCAGTGGACTAGTATAGGCTGATGATGATGATGATTCGAATTTGTTATAAATAACTTTTTCATAAAATATATACAAACAAAGCGGTACATGGAAAATTGTAGGTAGGTATATAAGTTTTATACACTTTACACAAACTGTACTTACCTTAAGCTACAAGAAATTTAAACAAATAAATAAAGACACTGTCTAGTTGCAAATAATATGCTATAATCAGTTATAATTAGCATGTAAAATGAAATAAATAAATAAATAAATTTTTAATTTAAATATGGCATCCGCGGAAGACCAGCGTCGTGGTTAACACCAGGACATATGCTGAGCGGAAACCAATTTGATAAATGCAAAAGTGATGTTCCTGTGTTTTGAATGTGTATGTGTAGTTATACCAAATAAAGATTTTTTCTATTTCTATTTCTATAATAAATAATCAGCGCGGAATTTTAAGTGGTTTAAGAAATGATGTGTAGTACGTTATTGTCAGTCATATGCTACATACTAATAATAAAAAATAATGAAAGTGGACGAAGCAAAACAAGTATGTATGGATCGTAGCAAGTGGAAAAAAGTGGTCTCTGCCTACCCCTACGGGAAAGAGGCGTGATTATATGGAATAGAGTTGGACAATATGTCAGTTACATAAAAAGAGAGTACCTATATTATGCATATTCTTAGTTAATGAAAATGAAAATGAAAATTGTTTATTGTGTCTAAAGGGTACATTAAGTTTTAACAATATCTGGAGCACCCGTTTAAGCAAAGATGTGCTTGTTTTGGGATACTCCGGTTAATAATACTAAAACACTTATTTATTTGTGATAACAAAGCATATTTTAAATTTCTGCTTCATCTTTATATCTTTATGTTTATATACCAATAATTGTTTACCGTAACACCGAAGTACCTTTGAATCCAGATCAACACCGTGAAACTCTTAAGATATTCTTAGGCGCAATACAGTGTGGTGTTTAATTTAACTATGCATTGGAGATAAACATATGATTTTCGGCAGTACCGCCATATGAAACTGTTTAGTGCTCATGTAATTACTGCTTGCGAATGTTCAATTTATTATAGCCGGTATGGCCGTTTGAAGGCTGGTTATAGCCAAATCATATTTATTACTAGATTACTAGTATTAAACAGTAGTTAGTGTCAGAAATTGGTGTCGTACATTATGCTTGTTAAAATCTACATGGCAATTAATATTTACATTGGGGTGTGAATATGATTCAGGCTGAAAGTTTACATGTAATACGAATATAGTTCGTAATCGTACTATTCGGGGTCAATATCGTTTGCAATTCGCATTTTAAATTAATTATCTTCTTAATAAAAAGACAAAGAATGGCAATTTAAGAAAACCCCCCTTTATTTTACAATATTCTCCTCTTTCATCAACTTTGATCCGAGTTTTCGTAATTGTTCTACAAAAAATGCCTTCAATAACAAATTAAACAAATGAAATGATACATTTTATATTATAAAGCCCATCAGCACCAAACACACAATGTTTAGTATGGCTGTTAGGAGGTCTTTATAACATTTTACAACGTTGTAAACCCACCGTAGGATTTTAGGATTAATTTGATTATGGACAATTATTCACAAAGCGATCGGGGCTCGTTCTGTTTTTTATCCTGCGCTAATAAGGCCGAATGCGTCTAATTTGGACGGCGGTGTCTTTGCTGCTAACAAATTAAACCACTTTAGCGTATCTGTTAATGAAATAAAATCAATATTAACAATCTATAATTAAGTGCCTCTAAAACGATTTAGACTTATAAAATTTTTGTTTACTTTTCCATGCCATTTAAACCTAGTTTCGAAATACTTACTTGAGATACGGACGATTTATTTAACAAAGAAAACGTTGAACGAGAGTTAAGTAATCTGTGGATTACAATAGGGTTTAAAAAAGTAGATAACGAGAACTCGGTGCGGCGTCCGGGATTTCTCGCTATCTGCGCGGGCGCACCGCAGTAAAAGCTCATTGTAACCCGAGCCTCAAATACGAAATTGAATAATGCTGACCTATCCCGCGACCGCCTTGCCCATAAATCACCGAGATATTTATGTCCCTCAACCCCCCGCTCGCGCCGCACCTCCCAGGTCCGCCAGCTATATTCGCGTCCAGGAATATAAAATATTAAATAAAAACATACATAAAATGGTAAGTAATTCCGATTGGAATCGAAGGAGCAAGCGATGCGGTCGCGCGTCTATTCTGCGGTTTGTCGGTTTGCTCGCGCCCGGCGCGGCTGGCCGGTGTTTCACACACGTCACAAAATAAACCTTCTCAAGCCAGATATTTGGGGTACCTACCTGGGCCAATATTTTTAAATTAGTTTTACTTAGTTGAATGTGTCTATGTGTTTCAATGTTTCTATGTTTTTTTGTTTAGAATGAATAAATTACCATACTGAGTACCGTTGTACCGTAACTCAGTACCGTAAATATTGATTAGTACAGTAATTTATAGTCTTCCTCATATTAACCAGTCTTATTATATATAGATATATTTCCTTTAAAGTAAAGAAATAGTACCTACATTTGTTTGATCTATTCCATAGGACCTCGTTTTAACTTCCATCATATAAGATTAGTATATGCCTCTAGTTTAGAATAAAGAATCAAAGAACACTTTCAAAATCCAGTCAGTGAGACATTCAAATTTGTAAAATTGTTTGTAAGTAAGGGTTACTCCTTATTACGTTAATTTGTACATATCGAAAAGCTATATAAATCCCAACTGTCAACGCACGAGTTACGCAACGCCATACAACATCAGAGAAAGAAGCATAGCACATTTATCTTTGAAGCATCTGGCTTGTAACGTACCGCTTCCCGTACGCATTAACTTTACTTATATTCCCTCTTATTTATGAGAAATAAATAATACTATTAGACAGAGATACCGATTCCTGATAAAAAGTGGGCCCGAGTTAAAATGGGAGGCACAGTGGAGGCAGAAAGAAAGTAATGGAGGCGCATCGAACCGGTTTGGAGATTTTTACGAATGCAAGGCTCTCGAGCCGAGCGGCTATGTGCAGCCCGCGGCGGGCACATAACATAACCATCGGCAGATTCGCGCCGGCCTTTCTTCCACGCACACACCTGCGCCCGCGCCGATCGCCGCGCGCCCCATCTTATACCGATTATTATCTCCATATAACTGGATTCCAAGTAAAGGTACATTAGGCTATTAAAATATTTGCCGTGCAAACCTACTCGCACTTATTATACGAGTCATTATTTGCAAATGAGTGATTAAACAATGGCATCCTTTGAACGAGCGTCCACTATTTCAGTATTCAGGTTGACGTTTTGAAATATTGCCGAAATGACGTCGGTCGACCGAGTTTGGGTTCGCTCTAGTTCGTAGATCGTAAACACCGTGTCCCCATCGATCAATCAAGTGATTTCGCTAAACAATTGTTTGACATTGCGCTAAGCAGAGGCCCAGAATAGCAATATCAATAGACATCAAGTTATTATACAACTTTAGGGACGTTTATATAATCAGTTCGATCAGTCCGTATTTGTAATAAACTTAATATATTCTTCACAACCTTGCAAAGTTATAAAATTAAGAATTGTAAATGCGCTTGGCTTTTATCTGATGTGATAGCCGTCAAGGGCTTAGTCGATAAATGCCTAATTCTTAAAATACCCAACAGCGTAAAAAAGGCTAATTCGCTTAATACCTAGTTCTAGAAATACCAATTTCTTAAAAATACCAATTCTTTAAAAGACCAATTCTTAAAAAGACCAATTCTTAAAAATACCAATTCTTAAAAGGACCAATTCTTAAAAGGACTAATTCTTAAAAAGGCCATTTTTGTAAATATGTATTTAACATAAAAAATCCATGCTAATATTAAAAATGCGATAGTAGGTCTGTCTGTCTGACTATCTGTTATCTCTTCACGCTAAAACTGTTGAACCGATTTGGAAAGGATGGCTCATAGAACATGCGTATGAAAGTTATAGTAATAAGTAATAAGTGAGGACCTCCTCTGTCACTGAGGGACTGGCCATCTTGCCTCAAGCCATTATTGCTACGGCGACAAACTTAAATAAAATGATGTAGTAGCTAGCGGACGTAAAACTAAACGTTCTCTGGGACTATACACTGAAAAACTGCATTATTTCAATACCACAACATTTTCGTGATACATCAATACTGAAAGGTGACCTTATGACCCACATAGCAGGGGAAATAATGACCGACAAAATGAAATGTTTTGCTCCTTTGTTTGTCAACATGCGCCATGTTTGTTGTTCCATTAGAGTGAGGCCGCCGGTTTATTCCGATTTTGCCCACTAAAAGATTGGCTGAGCTTAGCAAGTGTTCATTCGAAGGATTGTGTTTTGCTTAAATAACCCTTTGAATGTCTTCCTCACCTCATAAACTTCTTCTCCTTGAGATCTGTGTCTATATAAATATATTCTCTATTGCACATAAACACATGTACCAATGATGATACACAAATGTGGACTTAAAAGACATCTCTTCCAGCTAACCTTAGGTGGAATGCGAGCTTGTGAAAGTAAAAAATGTCAAAGTATAATAAACTCATAATTTAATACAATACATATATTTTTTTATATGCAATTTTATTTTGGTTATAGCTATGGTCGTTACCAATTACCTATGTACTTAACTCATTTACCTACATGTTTATTTTCGTACCCTTCGTTAACATTTTTCTACTTAAAAACGAATTGATTATGTAAAATCTAAATATTTGAAATATGAATGAATGGTCGTTCGGAACAAAAAGGAAATTAATAATCAATAATACACTACCTTCCAAACAAACAAGTTAAAACTTTTCAGAATGTGAATAAGTAAATATAAAAAAGCCTATTTCACATTCATTTGCATAACAGTATTTTCAACGTGCAAATAAATCAGTGGATACTGAATGTTTGCTTAGATTATCATCTCAAAAGCGGTGCTTTTGACAATTATGTGCTCAACCACATATTTGGCGACTGCGACGGTCGATTGCTTGTGCAAACTGAACTACTATGCAATAATAGGTAACGTCAATGGACGACATGCGAATACATTGTCAAAGCACTTTAAGACTGTAATGGTTATGTAAATTTACCATTAGCATCATAAAGATGATAAAAATGTAAATATTTATTTAGAAAACATACTTAGTTATAATATAACTGATGATTCAGAATTTGATTATATATTTACTATTTTAGCCCCACCCACACACACCATACACACCATACTTAAGAACTAAGTTGTATTTAGAAATACAAAATACAATTCTAGTAGCCTTCGTTTTAAATTTGAACTGACTAGACTAAGTTATCAAACAATTATTATTCTTTAAACATCTGTCAGCCTCCATACCTTAAAATTAATTAATTAATAAATAATATATATTATAATCTAATTTTTCGAGGAACGGAACGCACCCGATTATTGGCGGTATGCAAATTACGAATTATTTAAAAAACGACCAACACTCCTTAACTCCCTGTAAGGGTTCGAAACGTCAGTATAAAATAATACGTAAAATTCAAAAAAGGTTTGTTTAGTTATTTTAAAAATTAAATTTAAATGTTAGCTATTCATTATAATTGACAAGTACTTAATTACTTAATTAAATACATAATACAGCGTTTACCGATTGAAACTAATTCAAAGGATAGCAATCACTTTACTTATAACTTCGAAGGACCGATTTAACAATTAACTTAGAGCAACACAACATTAGCAAATAAATGTTCTGTATTAAATCAAGTCCATACGAATCGTCATCACTACTATGAATTGTATGTAACTAATAACAATGTAATGAATAACCAATTCACAATGACATATTGCTGTGGTTTTCCACGATTTTATGGCAATACTAACCAAAGTAGTGTGAAGTACCGACTTCATAGCTATTTTCAGAATATATATTTTCATTCAATATTATGAAGTAGGACCTACATAACATGGCATAGATAATTTTGCAACGTGAAGACGCATAGTCTAATATAATGTCAGTAAGTACATTTCTAGTATTGCAATTCAATTGTAACATTTATATTTTTTTAAACTAGGATATTATAACATTTTGTCATCACAAGTTTATACTTTTTCTTTACAAATTTCAGTTTTATGTATTTTTGCAAATAAATGTTGACCTTACAACCTGTTATTGTCATGAAATTTTCTGTAAGATATTGGTGTAGATATATCCTGAAAGTTAGAAGGGTCTAATTAGTTTTACAAAGGAAGAAATAAATGCTCTATGCCTATTCATTTTTACATTATTAAGAGTGACTATACAACAACAACACCTCTAGTCTAGTGGTTAAAGCACTAAACACAGCCTCATAACCGGTCCTATTGACACCGGGTTCGATTCCCGGTGTACATTATTAAGGGTTGACCTTTGGTAGTGACCATTCGCTGAAAAGTGTAAATAAATTACAAACAAAATTTATATCAATAATGAAAACAGCCGTCCGTGAAGCATTGTCCGCCGGCAAATTGGCACTAAAGCGTATGACATGCCGTTTGCGCTGTTTACTACTACACGCCTACTAGCAGCCGTTATCAGCAGGGTTGCGACATCACATTCTAACACTTGAACAAGTAAGTTTAAAAAAAATAACTTTTTTTTTTTAAAGACGTTGCTGTGGCCGCCGATGGCCAGTAGGTACGTATGGTAGGTAGGGTTCGTATCCGGGCTTATGTGAGCACCGAGAAACTGAAAGTTCCTCAATCCTTGGTGATCGAACATACTCAGAGGGTTACGGGATCGCATCACGCGTGTCCCAGTCCCCTACTAGAACGAATGTGTATAAAGGCCTACCAATAAAGTCATCCATTTATTCATCAGAGTTCTTGCTGAAATGATTGATATAATACAAGAACAAGTCACGACATAAAAGCGTGGGTAGCTGAACGGATAGAATACGCGGGTTGAAAGCGAGAAATCGTGGTTCAATGCATAGGTATACTTGCTAGACTAGGTATACTAGTTAGACTCTTACTGACATGAACCCATTCCTGTCCTGACAAAAGGGTATTTTTTTTTATAGATAGCTTGGCAAATGACTCCATCCCACCTGATGTTAAGTGGAAATGGAGTCCAGACGCGAAAATAACTGCGTAAAAACAAACGTAGCATCAGTTAACCTCACTCTGCCGGCCCACAAGGTGCTTCTTCATGCCTCTTTTGAAGGGCCCCATATCATAGAAAGGAGGGAAAATATGTGCTGACTGACTATTCCATCTTTTGGAGGTGCGACAAAGAAACGAGTCACCAAATTTCCTTGTGCGCGATGGGATATTTGAGACAGTGAAGCGGTGACTCCGAAGAGCAACACGTGTAAGTACGTGTACAAGGGTCTTAGCTTCAGAATGGATATATAATACTATTAGTGTGTTAATATTGTTATATTTATGGTTCTCAGTTTACAAGTTTAAATTAGAACTATATTTACAGTTCTATTGCATTTTCCATTTTTCCTCCAAGTGACTTTGGGTTCAAAAAATAGTAGAAGCTACAAAAAGAAACGGTATAACCAACAAAGAGAGATGCACATTATTTCGGTAAAAGCTTATTAACATAACTTTAGTTTAGCATAGTTTTTCAATATGTTTGTACTTCATTGTATCTTTGTTAGTGGACGTTTGCGACTTTATTCTAGTCATACTAAATCCCACGGCACTATGTCTTTTGAGAATTCTTTCACAATAACTTACATAAATAGATTACATTAGGCTTTAGCCCATTGTTAGACATAAAATAATAACACATTACAAAACTGGCTGAAACTAAGATGGCCGCAATTATAGTTTTGCTCAATAATTGCAATTAAAAACACAATCTAAAGTTACCAAGCTAGTAAAAATATTATTTCAAAGGATGACTTTATAGCAGGAGGATAGATATTAGAAAAAGAATCACTTCCGTGTTAAAAAATCGGCCCACCGTAACATATTTATATGATTGATAGTCATCTCCATAGCTTGACGTCAAATGGCATGTATTCCTCTATAAGCAAATATATTTTTGCAAAAAATAAATCGCGCCTCAATCAATCCCTGGAAAACCGAAGTTTCAAAGAAATTTTCAGCTTGTATCTAATGTTATGAAAGTTTTATATACTCGTAACAACAAAAGTTTTTACTTTGTCTATTCTTTTGATTTATTTTTGTAGTCAATAAATCATGAAATGTAGGTAGGTGCATCTGACAGTCTAAATTATGGCACACATTTCACGGATAATCTACTTTTCAAAGACTTTTTCCATTACATTATTTTTTATTTTAGTACCTAGATTAAGTATGCTTTTCAATTGTACTGTAAATTTTTTCGACGCAGAAAAATAATAAAATTACATAATAAAAGGGTAGAAGTAGATAAACTTGACAGGTTTTTGTAAATTACCCTTATTTAGTAATTTAGGAATTGTGCAAGTAAATAAACAATCAAGTACAATGAGCTACTTAAATTAATGACAAAACATAAATAAAAGTTAACAGACATTGCGCGCTAAAGCGGCTGACAATGAAGCAGCCCTCGACAATATGTTTCCCGTAAGCACCACAAAGCATCGTGAACGACAACGCATGACGGAGAATGCCTTCGACACCAACTTTTATGGCGGCTATATATTCACCGAAACTGGCATCAAAATTGAAAAGAATTCATCATTCATCAATTAGACACAGAGTCAAAATATTTGTTGACAAAGCCTGCTTAATTGCAGTGCTACAATCGGAAACACTCGCTACGAAGCTACCGTAACGCCCGCAATTTGTGCTCATTGTTCCACGGCCGTAATGTTTACATCGCCGATTGTCCCTACCCGCGCACTAAGGAGCTGTTTTCATAACAGAGGACACTTCGTGAAAGCCATTGTTGCCTAAACGAAATCCAGCAACTATAACGGGGGTCAGCACTTGTCGAAAGGACCATCGAAACTTGTAGCACTTCACTGTACGGCGTCGCTGCCGCTCGAAACCGTGGACTCACCTGGGTCATGAGGCGGTCGGCACCGGTGCCTTCGTCGTCTTTGAAGTCGATGTCCGGGTTGTAATTAGGCACTAAGTCTTTGAACTTGTCGTCTTCCCGGGTGATGCGGCCCTCGGGAGGCCCGCTGGCGGACTTGTTGATCTCGCTGTAGTTGGGCTCGTGCTGCCGGTACACCAGCGGGTATATGCGCCGCGCGGGGTGGCGGCGGTTGAAGCCGCGGCCGGGGCCGCATGCCGCCGCCGCACCCAGCCACAGTAGCACCAGCGACAGCCTCATCTCGCAGACATCACTTCACGCGCGCTCGACGCACGACCACCGCGCGCCGCAACCTGAGCGACACTGAGCCGAGCACCGAGCCCGCCGATCCTCCACCACCGCTGCATCCCTTGTCCGCACGCCACCACCGCAGCCCGCCTTTCATCTAACCGGAAAATCTCATTGTTATCTTTGCACACGCTATTTTTGGATAATAGCGCCAATACCTTTTGTTGTACGTTGCAAAAGTAAACATAAAAAAACTTCAATAGTATGGCATTGATACGGACAAGTCAAAAAAGTTAATTTCGGTTTTTGAGGCTGACCATCTTGTAAATGTATTGTAGTTTTATATTTATAATGATTGGACATTAGTTTTCAGTTCGATCACTGAACAATGCAGCCTCCATAATGTGTTTTCGTTTTCAATGTGTATGTAAATGTATTGGATAAAATACGAAGTGCAACACGATGCATCTGGCTGAAATTGTTATAAGTTTCAATTCAGGAGCATATTTGCATAAATAATTATAAAATGTGAATTAAAAAACATTGCCACACAAATTTATTTTTATTTTCATTTACAAAACCCTAATATACCTAATGTCTTACATAATGTAGAATGGAAGCATTAAGTAAATAATACAACTATTCACTCACTATGTAGCCAAAAACATAGTTACTAGGATTTTACAATTATTTAAACATGCGGCTAATGGTTAAGGAAAAATAATCATAATTAATTATTAATAAATTAATTCCAACGTATACTTTAATGATCAATGGAAGAAAATAGAAATATGGTTTCGATTTTTATTTTTACTGTATGTTTAAGGTATGGTCATTATGCGTCTAAACCTTCCTACCTACAAACGACTAAAACATTATTTTAAGAAAAGGACAGTGACTTCTAACTGTAAACCGTTTGCTTTTTATAACCATGGATTTATTAGGTTAAAATAATACAAGACATATTTTTATTTTTTATTATTTTGTCTTATGGTCACTCCGTTCTTATTTATGTAGGCATATGTGCATATATTTATATAGTTAGTAGTTAATAAGGAAAACTTCTTTGGCGAAAACGCCTTAGGACGGAGTAAGTTCATATGCGGAGGCAGTAGAAGGCAGGCCCGATTAACCATCGGTGCCTTGACAGGGCACTAAGCCACAAAACAAATGCTTCACAGAATGCACCTTTCAACAAATAGTTTGCAATAGTTGCAATAGGTAGCATCTGGAGAGGAAACGGAGTCAATGCAGCACCTAACTACTGTGTGACTGCGACTTTCTGGCTAGAAAAAGAATGGGATTCCTGGGGTCGGCTTATCCGAAACCGGAGGACTTCAGGCTCTTCGCTCCAAAGATGTTGCAAAACTTAAGGCATCTATATGTCATCTATATGTATTTAAATAAATAAATTGTAATTTATACACATATTATACAATTTCAGTTCATTGTGATTTTTTGTCGACTTTTCCTTTAATATAAACTATTACCTTTTCGACTATTAACTTTTCTTATCTTATCTTAGTGGTGCCTGGTGAGGTTTCCCTCTCGTAACATTTCGACCCATCGGGATCTTTTGAGCAACCCCATCTTTTCGCTCTTCTGCCTCTGTCTTTGCAGATCACACCAAGCCCCACTAAGATAAGATAAGACAAGTCAATAAGGAAAAGTCGACAAAAAATCACAATGAACTGAAATTGTATAATAAGTGTATAATTTACATTTTATTTATTTAAATACATAGTATTCGTTCAAGAATTTTCAGTTTCTAATTAGTCATCGGTCGGTGTAATTAAAAACGAGTGGGTGTGGAATTACACTTGTTACTTTATTTTATTTTTATTTTATTTTTTATTTTATTGTGAAAGAATAACAACAGCAAACTTAATACTATTACAAAAGATCTTAGAGCTAGACTAAATTATTCCAATTATTATTATAATAATTATAATTATGTAAATCTAAAACACCTCAGTGGTTAAGGATATCAATAGAAGTGTTCTTCGGCTTTATCGTCATTTATCATCAGGTAAATAAAAAAAAGCTATGCGCTACCTCGTTGTAAGATAATAAAAAAATATAACTGCCATAGCACAGAGTAGATATAATGTATTCACTACATAGCACCCCACATCCAAAGATAAATTAATAAAACTTTAATCGTGTTTGATAGTTAAATCGAACAGAGTATGACACCTCTGAAGTACTCGTATTTGCTGTTTCATATTTTTCAGGTAGTGTGATTAACAAATAAATGGATTTTATGTTATCTGAAAGAAAATAATAAATTATTATCATCATCATCATCATCTCAGCCAAAAGACGTCCACTGCTGGACAAAGGCCTCCCCCAAGGATATGAGGGGTATTTGCCGTAATCGCCACGCTTGGCAGGCGGGTTGGCATAATATACTAACATAATTATAAAACCGCTTTTCCGGTTCATAGTTTGCGGTAACTATTAAATTATGAGGAGCTCGGAGGTACTCGATGGCGCAGTGATTAACGCGCCCAGTCTGCGATTGTTGACGTTAAGCAACTTTCGCAAAGGCCGGTCATCAGATGGGTGAACAAAATTTTATCATCTCGAGCTCCTTTGTGCTTCGGTAGGCACGTAAAGTCGTTGGTCCCGGCTGCATTAGCAGTCGTTAACAACCACCAATCCGCACTGGGCCCGCGTGGTGGTTTATGGCCCGTTCTGCCTATCCATCCGTAGGGAAGGCTCGTGTCCCAGCAGTGGGGATGTATAATGAGCTGGTGATGATGATGATTAAATTAAATGTTCTAGTTACAAATAATCAAATTATTATCGTCAATTGCCAAGAATAGATAAGTGTCAATTTCATGTACAATATTGTTATCTGAATCTTCATTCTGTTCTTCTTGAATTTACCTTATAGCTACCTATTTAAATGCTTCAATATCGTAATTTACCTACTATTAATTTTAACTTTATTATTTATTTATTTTTTATATTAACGGGTAAGCACAGTGTCTGGATCTCACCTGATGTTAAGTGATGATAAGGCCAATGATGGAAGCGCACTTCACATGGGATCCTCAACTAGTGAGGTATTGGCTATCTTATCTCTAGCTGCCGGAACACAACAATGCTACAAACATTGATGTTATGGCGACATGTTTAGATAAGATGGTGGTAGCTAGCCAGGCGGACAAACAAGCCCTACCACCAACCAAACCGAGTACACAAACATATACCCCCCGCTAGGAATCGAACCCGGGACCTCTGGGGCTAAACCGGTGGTCTTAGCCACTAGACCACAGAGGCGGATAAAATATATAAAAGTGTTGGGATGCCTTTGCCCACGAGTGGGACACTTACGGTTGATATGCGCAAATAAGGCTCGCGGCTCGCGTATTGAGGTGAAGACTTATACTGGATTCTGTTCCACAAGTTTACTTTTTTACAGTTTGGAAAAGTGTTTTTAAAATTTTACTTTTTTTTCGATCTTAGAAGCCAGTGCTAAATTAGTTTATTATGTTAATTCGTGTGTTACATATTTTTTTCATTGAACGATGATGATAGTGATTATTTTATCTAAATGTATTAAAGGTAGGTATGACAAAGTAAAATATACTACTATAAATACTATAATATAATACTTTGATGTATTTAATTTATTTGAATATTAAATAAAAGTTTGTTATATTTTAAAAGTACTTTTTAGTTTTAAAATAGGTTTCAGCTTGTACAAATAAGCTGACGCTGCCATTGTTTGTATAATGGTTTGGATTACGCTATCGTGTATCAAAACCCAATAAGCGTCTATGAATGAGAAAGGCCTGAGCCGTCTGAGCAAGTCACAGCCTGATAAAAGTTATAATAGTTCCCTCAACCTGTCAACACTGTAAAAACCACCTGCCATGCTCACATAGATGTGCTAAACATGTTTGTTCAGTGCTAAATTAAATGATTCTAATATCTAACAAGTAAGTACCTAACTAACAAGAAAGTACCTAGACATTCTAAGAAATAGATCTATACAACATACTCACGGTAACATATATTATGCAATAAATATATATGACTATGACTAAAGTGCATCCTGGATTAACGCACTTGTAATGTAGGTACTATTTGAATCCATCCAAATTCTATGGAAGAGAACACCCATTATGATAAGACCGCGCCAAACATACGTCGAGTTACGTTATTTTTTTTACGCTTACAATAAAATATATTTCTAAATATATTTTATAATAACAAGCAATGATCTAAAGAAGGCATTAATCTCACTAGATTATAGGACCTATAATAGCTACCGGATAATATTTTTGATCTAATACATACATAAGTACACACGGCGGCAGATCAACCTATCCAAAACTGTAACTACAATCAATTTTGAACTTTATCGTTTGGTTATAAGGATCAATATTCATTGGGGAAATTTGACAGGTTTGGGTAGGTTGATCTGCCGCCGACTGTACATAAGTAATTAACATAGATACGTGTCACTTATTTAACTTTATTTTCCACTAGATCATGATAGGAGAAAGGGGCATTGAGTTGACCTTAAGCAGAAACTTTAGCGGCATCCGAAACAATCATGAGGTCTAAGAGCGACGGGTTGCAGCCAGGTGAATGGTGAGTAGCAGAAAGTGGCAAGATATGCAGATTGAGAGAAGTGATAATATTAGTAAGATTCTATTTTTTTAAGAAGGCAGATTTATTGATTTTTTTGATAATTTATAATGTTTATGGTCCTAAATATTTACAATAGTGTAGCATGGACTCGTAGTATTAATTGGACTTATATATATAGCTCCACTGCTGGGCAAAAGGGAATATTCCCATCTGTGTAGGGTATGGAAATATTCCGGCAAAAGCCGCTATCATTGAAATCAAGTCATCGGTGGAATGGTGGATGGCTATAAAAATAATACTTACATTATTGTTGTAATACTAGATATAAAATATATAAAAAACTAAAATATTAGTTGTATGTTATTTGCTGCGGATGTCCTTTATTATGTGCATATAAATTATACTATATGTATATTAAAAATTCTCTTAGCAATCCTTAAATAAATAAGTAAATAATTTCATTAGTTTTATATAAAGAATGCTTTCAAAAGTTAGAGAAAGGAGATCACACATACCTCCTGTTATGTATAAGCTCGTATGAGGTAAATTAGTCATTTCGTCTTCTCGTTAACATCTTGACACGATCATCATAAATAAGAATCTGCCAAAGTTGTGCATTGTGCAATACAAACACACTTCAAAGTTCAAAAATACAAAAGTACCTTCTCTAACCTACTGTAATATACATTCTGTATATTTTGGAATTATCTCATGGGTCAAAATTATGATTTGTTCCCCCGGTATCGATTCCCTGCGTATCGACTTCCCCCTTTATCGATTCCCTGCGTATCGACTTCCCCCGGTATCGACTCCCTGCGTATCGACTTCCCACCGTATCGACTTCCCCCGGTATCGACTCCCGCCGCCGTATCGACTTCCTTCTGCTTCGGCCATGAATTGGCTTCGAGTACAGTTAATGAAACAAGTATTGTCGCGGATTACCGCGTACTCGAGCTTTAAAACACAATTTGGTAAGTGTGATTATGCCATTAATCTAATTTGATCTGTTGACATAAACTTAAAAAGAAGGTAACAACCAATGTCTGCGTCATTACACTCGACGGTATTATAAGAGTAATGTATGTTCTCTCGACCTACACCATCCTACACCATTAATAAACAATTTCGGCTTAACTGAAGCTTAATAATTAAAAATCGAGGCTAGCACGTGCAGCTTCTATCTACTACTTAGGTCTCTCTTAGTGTTACGATTATTACGTTATGGTATGCAATACTAACATTTTACAACTAGCGGTGGCTCGCGGTTTCACCCGCGTGGTTCCCGTTCCCGTGGGAATATCGGGATAAAAAGTATTCTATGTTTTAATCCAGGTTATAAACTATCTGTATGCCGAATTTCATCCAAATCCATCCATCCGTTGCAGCGTGAAGAAGCAACAAGTATACACACATACATACACACAAACTTTCGCATTTATAATATTAGTGTGAATTATCTTAATAGGTAATTCTTCGTTTACACATCGAACAACATCTTAGGCAGAGTGGCGATGTCCATGTTCATTGGACTTACAAGTATCCTCGATATTTGATCACATACCGAAGGTAAGCAATTTTCTAAATTATATTTAGACCAAACTATTCAACTCTTTACAATAAAGGTTCTAGTATCTCGTTTTCACGTCCATCTAAATATTACTATTATAGGTTATAGCATAGAGTGTAAAAAGACACTGACAACTTTTACGATAATCATAATTGAAGATACTTTCACAGCATTGATAAATGATCACTATCTTGAGAGATCGTAGCTACATGGAAAGGTGTCATGTGTTTGGTTTCAAACATACTTAGGTTTGGCAAATGATACGAATGTTTGGACCATTTTGCGTTAAAAATGTATTTTTGAAGGCAACCACCGGGCATTTTTTTTAAGTCATGATTCGTTTGGCATACAGCTAAATGCTCCTATCCAAAACAATTGCAAATTATGCTTAAAGCTAACAAACAATTGGGAAAGAAACACTATTTATGAATTCACTCGCGTTTAATATGTCTATAAGTGACCACGGACCCTGCAGATAAAGGGTTAAAATACAAACGTCGAGATAAAATGTAAAATGTAAAGCGAGTAAATTCTTAAAAGGTAAGCTCTAAAAAAGTTCACTAAAATTCTGACATGAAATCTTTGCAAATGTATACTGTGACCTATGTGTGCTAAAAACGATAAAATTTGCGGTAAATACTTTACTTGAGCGCTTGTTGTTGAACCGCAGAGTTTAGTTTATGTGGCTTAGTACGGCATGAAGTACAAAAGTTCCCTCGGTCGCTCTCCAACCAGATGGGCAGACATTACTCAATCTATTATGAAATTATGACCGCCTGCTTCTCAATGTCTCTAAACGAGCCGAATGGAGACGCATCAGAAGTGCCGTCTTCACCAAGACCCCTCATAACTCTGCCACTCTGCTAAGAGTGACCTCATCACATCATCACCTACTCATTTCATGTTTCCACTACTAGGCAAGAGCTTATCCTATAGTGAGAACGGGCCACCACGCGGGCCCTGTGCAGATTGGTGGTTAAAGACTGCTAATACAGCCTGAACCAACGGCTTTCCACAGTATAAAGAAGGAGTTGTAATACTTCTTCCTTAAACTGTGGCTTAACATACCTTTCGAAGCACGTAAAAGAAGGAAGAAGGTATAATACCGCCTGCTATTTGACTGTTATATTTACTGTCACACACTCCTCTTGAGTTACTGTATCGTGTGGCGTTCTCTTCGCCGATTAACAATTTTGCCGTGACGTTCGTAAGTAAGTTATTGGGTAACCAACGACCTTTTGTCCGACTGCTCGGGAAACATCACATTGTAACAAACAAGCATACCTAATGTAAATAAAGTTGAGAATGGAATTTTAAAAAGTGTTTTTTTTTGTAACTTTGAAGTTCCAACATTTTAAGCATTAAATTAAAAAAAAGAAGAACACAACGGAATTGAAAACGTCCTCCATTTTTTGAAGTCGGTTAAAAATAGGGTTCACCAACTGATTTTAGTCTATAAAGACAAAAAATATAATATCAACCTGTAAAATTTCAATGAAAATCTAGGTTACTACTAGCATTTATGTTAAATATTATTTCATCCTGACGTCGAAATCTTGCTGGATCTGTGGTTACAAACAAGTAGTGTCACCCTAGATCGGTTTAAATGTATCATTTGTAGGGCCTACCTACTTGCAGCGGTAGCGTAACTTTAGAAAATAATGATTATCTTTTTACATAAGCATCTTACCAACTTCTATCTTTATATTAAGAGCGTTTACGCCGAGCGCGAGACCTTAAGTTTAGGTTTTTAAGTCCAAATATCACGCACACAGAAGCGGGCTGTGAGCGCGCGCGAGTGTGTGCGTAGAGTAGGCTAGTTCTGCTCACTATAGTCAAACTCACTACTTTGATCCGTTCGAATTTAGTTTTTCGGTATACTTAGAAATTATTGAAGTGAAAACTTCTTTAGCGGCGTTATACATTTTTTTTGTAATGGGTAAAAAATGTTAAATTCGCGTCAGAACACGTGACCTGATCGAAAATGTAAGACGTAAAATCGTAAGACGGATGGAGAGTAGACAGCCGGCGCGGCGTAGGAGAGGAAGTATCCCCCTCTCTTTCTACGGCGCGGCGAAAATGTATGCCTGTTGTTTCGTTTAGGCGGCGCAGGGCGCTTGCGCGAATAAATTGTCATGTTTGTGTACGATAGCACAATAAATAAATATTGTATTCTACCACATAAATGATAGTACTTTTATACTGATAATTGAAGCAATTCGTGCAAAATTATTCCCTAACCATTCCAAAATATCAAAAATGCACAACGTTAATATTCAAGTTTTCACTTCTGCCGGCACTCCCGGGGTGCAACCCGTCGTTTTTTTATTTTTAACTATGGGCGTAAGCAGATGGCTAAACTACAGATACATGAAATAAGTACCTATAATATTATATTGCATGTATTAATATTGTAATTAATCTTATATCACAAAATTATAATCAATACCTATCTGTTCCTCAACGATTTATTTTGGACGAATTGATTTGACGACGACAAATTTTATTTTATTTTATTCATAGCTCGGCAAATGTCTCCACTCCACTTGATGTTAAGTGGAAATAGAGTCCCTGTTGTTCCCTGCATGACGTTGACAGTTGACAGTTTGTTGATGGTTTGAGATACGAAACATTTAAAAATCCTTCTTATTTAAGTTTTTCTTTCAATATTTTACAAAGAAATGATTAATTGTATGGGCAGTCAAATAAATTGACCGATTTCTTAGAATATATCAATAATAATATGTTGTCTATTACCAAGCCCAATTTTGCTAATCTCCTTTTAAAATAAATTTTGTATAAAAACTACTTGGAAAATATGAGCCACATAAGCACAAAGCGCATGCAGCAATAAAATAGGTGCTGTCAAAACTCGGTCAAGTTATTTGACTGCCCATACAATTAATCATTTCTTTGTAATACATTGAAAGAAAAACTGAAATAAGTAGGATTCTAAAAAACATAATAATAGGCAAGAATACTTAAAAAAATTAAAAAAGGAATACACTTACTAACAAAATAAATAATTAGTCTACAAAAGTCGCACTGCTAGGATATGGCGAGGAGATTGGGCCATAGCCCATAGCGCACACTGGCACGGGTGCGGAGCAGTCGAGACAAAAACTGGGACCACCGGTTTTACGTGTCTTGCAAAGGATCCCCTCCTTTTCAATCCTTCCCTCCTCCGAGAGAAACACACATAGATGGTATTTCCCACCCATCCCGTGGGCCAGCATTGCGAAAGTTACTTATAGCTCACTTCTCACCACGCCCGATCGGAGGGGGGGGGGTGGGGGGGTTTCGTTGAATTTATTACCCATTATCTCTGCAACATAATATACGTTGTCAGTTTAAAAATTTAATTTGTTTATGCTCTCACCAATTATCTAGCTCAAGATAAGTATTCTTAAGAAACTCGTTAGTATAGTAAGATAATATGGATAAATGCATAGACATGGACATGCATGCAACATAGAAAAAACACCTAGACCCGAAATAAATTTAGAAAAACAGTCCTTCTCTAAATTAACCCGACCGGGAATTGAACCCGGGGCTTTGGAGACGGCGCGACGCCCGACCCGGCGCGCTAACCACTCGACCACGGAGGTCGTCCAATTTAAAAATGTTGCAATTCATCAAAAGTAACATAAAATAATTTATTCACTAAAGTACTAAGGAAATTACGGCAATTGTTCGAAAATCGTCGGGTAGAGCGTCGAGCGACGTGACCACTCTCTCAGAGGCCTCGCGGCGGACTGATTTGATACTAATAGAACGCAGAGTTTTGTAGTAGTTTTAGAGCAGTTTTAAAATATTTATAGAAAAATTATAGAGCTAATTTAGTAAAAAGAATTTTGCGCATAATTTAAAGAACACTTTTTTCCATAGTAAAAAGCTTTTATCTTATATTTATATAGTAAGTTTAATAGAGAAAACAATTATTTTATCACCTATAATTTCTTTAAAAATTCAAAATGTTCGGATTTTTATAGTTTTTGTTAGTAACCAAAATCTAAAAATGTTTTCAACAAACTATTTTGCTGAAGATCTTTCAAATTGAAATAAAATTTTTGTTCTTAGGTTTGTCAGTAATTTAAACACATTTTTAAGCTTCGAAGTTGACGCGGAAAGTCAAATTATGAAAACCTCTGTTCAATTATCTGGTTATAAATTCCAAAATATCCACAAATCTAAAAATGTTTTCAACAAACTATTTTGATGACAAGATCGCCTAATGATATAAGTAATTAACATATTTGTAAAGTAAATATTCATAGATATTAAGAGGTTTGAAAAGTACAGTTTTTGAGCAAAACGGCGTAAACGCTCTTAATACGTGAAACAAAAATTTTGTACCCCTTTTTTACGAAAATTGCGCGGACGGAGGAGTATGAAATTTCGCACACTTGTAGTTTATATAAAGAAGGTTATCCGAAATTTCATATATGTTTTAAATTATGCATAAAATACATTAAATCAATAAAACAAATATTACACACACTACCATGTATTTGACACACACGTATTTAAACTCTTTTCATAAATTTCAAAAATGGAAGAGGAGCGGCCGAAATCTGTCAATGCCAATCCAAACTCACATTCTATCTTTTTTAATTTTTCATTGCTTAGGATACAATCCGTGCATCCTTAATAAAATTACAGTCTAATTTCGACCACTGGGAGATCACTAGTTATTTATAAAAGCTGAAACGGATGCTTAACGTAACTTAAACGTAATTGTTAACTGTTTAGTTATATAAAAGGATTCAGCCTGTGTAGCTAATAATGAAATAAAAAAAATATTAAGCACCTATCCGGGTGCAAACTTTTGCGAAAGTTGCTTAGTAATCACGATCGTAACCTGACCGCGGTAATCGCTATGCCAACGAGCATCTCATTTCATCCGTGTCACCTATAAAACTACGAGACGATAATTAGGCCTCATCATTTTGTGATGTTGTCCGAGGTCTGCACCTCATAACAAGTGGGCCGCCAAAGTGCTAGGTGCAGATGATGCACTGGCTAATAAGGGAGAATGGCATCATGTGACCACGCCACTCCTGCGATAAGTGGATAGTAATCACCGTATACTGTATTATTATACAAGACCTACCTGTGAATTGGTTTTGACGCGCCTAATAAGTTTGAAACTTATCTTTTTCATTTGTAGTAAGAAAGTTATACATAAAAACTAAGAATAACTAAGTATGTATTTCATCATGCCCTATAAAAATTATTTTATATCGGTTTGAAGTAACTAAAACTTTCTACGGTTTATTAATGAATTGTAAAACTTAATTGAATCTGAAGATCGTGACAGGTTGTCAAATGATGTGATTGTATGTTATGTTCAATTTTATTTTTTCCCAATTTTAATACAATTTAGCTTAAATAATATTAGTTTTTAGTTTATAATTTGTACTGAATGTTTACCTAATTCTTTTCATTTTAATTTTATCTACCATATAATAATATGCGTAAATGAGGTTACCTTTAATTGTAAGGACAGTTAGTTTTATATTTCAATAAATATAAAATACAGCATCTCTGTATTATATATTTACTTTGTTTTGATTGCTGTCCCTTAAGTTGGTGATCCTAATAAATAAATGCTGCGAAATAAAAATTATTTAAATTAACATAAAAATTACTTGCTTCAAAAAGTACTAGAAAAATTCAACGATCCTTCTGGGGTCTCTGTAGCTCAGCGTTCGGAGTTTGGACCGGCAATCCAAGGGTAGTGGGTACGATTCCCACTCGAACTTCCTGACACTGGTTGATTCTTTCTAGTAAAATTTTATCTTATAAAAACCACTGTTAGAAAAACGGAATCTTTATCATGAACAGATACTTATTCCTTTATAAAATCCCCAACATCGGTCAGAAAACAATTTGAAAAGAACAAGAAACATCTAGCTATCAGAAACAATAGCTCACAGAGAAGTCGTTCCCACAGAGACCAAACAATAAAAGTAGATGTGTTCCCTTTAAGTTTTGACCCGGAAAATCATCTTCACCAAGGAAATTTATATGCTCGTTTGCATAACAGAAAGTGCCTCTTTGGGGCTATTTGTACGCAACACAAACTCTTACATCAACACAATAAAATTATGTGCTGTATAAACCGCTCATATGTCACGGAAGATGGACCCGTGCCTTCAATTGCTTTTCTTTAGACGGCACTCTATTCATGAAAGAAAAGCTACCGGTTCAAGATAGTAATTGTAATCATAAGGATAGGATACATATTTTTTCTATTTATTACAATCTTTTGGTAGTGATTTCTAATTTACAATTAAGTACTTAATTCAGTTTCATTTGTTTTATTTTAGTTTTGTTATATTATTTTTTTTATTATTTCATATTAAAATTGTAAATATCCGAAAAGTTAAACTAATAATAATACTTACTATATTTTTGATTTTTTGCTTTGTTATTAATAAAAATAGGTAACGGGGAGGCGTAGGATACATAATAGTGGACTTTATAAAAGGTAAGAGAAAAGCAATATAAATAGTGATTAATAAAAATAGAAAATACAAAAAATATAGGTACCTACCATGAAAATTAACAGCACAAGAAGGACACAGCTACATGAGAAGGACGACGACAAGAAGCTAAAAGAAAACAAAAGAGCGTTGACAGTTGATAGAAAAATGAAAAAGTATTACAAAGAAGTATTTAGTCCGCAACATAAGTAGGTATAGGTATTTTTTTTCAAGTAGCCCTAATTTAATTGACTCTGATGCTGAGATTTTGCATGCAGGTTAAAATGAAAATTAATATAGACCATGCGTCTTCAGAACCTATAGTGAAATTTGTAGATACTGAGAAGAACAGTAGGCTTAGCCAAAGTAACATTAAGAAAACGATAGCGAAATTCGAAAAGAATAAAATGTATGGGATTGACATAAGCCGCGCTAAATCACGTGGTCAATCTTATGTCAATCCCATACATTTTATTATTTTCGAACTTCGCTATCGTTTTCTTAATGTTACTTGGGCTACCGCCACAGGAACTCTAAAGAAGAAATTTTTTTCTATCCATTATTTACCATGTCAAATGAAAAAAAAACTATTGATCAACCTTAAAATTAGTTCTAACTTGCAAATAGGTACAAGCATTCACACTTCGTTATCACCAACTCAGATTTGAGAACGAGGTCGTGTGAATAGAAGTCCTGAACAAAGGGTGCAAAAAGTGCCTACAGTCCAAATACATATCTACAGAGATAAGATAATGTGGCTTTCAATAGGTTTCTTGGCCTTTGCCACCGAAAAAAACTGGGACGCATATTTTGCCTTTTGATGATTCATCTGTGGAATTTGTCTGTCCGCGAACACCTTGGGTCACTTTCTTTCTTCCTGCATCATACAACACCTTCTAGTTACTTGCTAATGCTTAACTAACAAAAAATTGCTTACACGCAAGCTTGCTCCAGCGACTGCCGCTCGTTGTGGAGATCCTTTGGGGCGGCCTTTGTCCAGCAGTAGACGTCATTTGGCTGAGATGAT
The DNA here is from genome assembly GCA_947562085.1 of Eudonia lacustrata. Classification (NCBI taxonomy): domain Eukaryota; kingdom Metazoa; phylum Arthropoda; class Insecta; order Lepidoptera; family Crambidae; genus Eudonia; species Eudonia lacustrata. The sequence goes on along the minus strand of OX387315.1, from coordinate 9,413,524 downwards.
AATGATGATGATAAAGCTTGTTAGTGATTTGTTTTAGGCGGAACTCATGTGATTCAATATTTGGTTAAGTCGTTAAGCGACTACTCAATGGTAAGTGCGAATAAGACAGAAGATGTGAAGAAGATGAGCTGTAACTCATTCGCCTTCACTTCACTAACGAGTATATACTTTGGTAAGAGTAATATAACAAGTGCTCTAATATAAAAAACAGATTAAAGATGTTACAAAGAGGATGCTTGAAGTCGTCCTGAAGGGCTTGCAACAACGATAACCAAAATAGTTCAAAAGAAGATTAATTCACAAGGGGCAATAATATAAAAATAACTGATAAAATAAGAAAATAGCTCAGGTGGGGGGGGAAAATAAATGGACAATATTGAAATTCAACTGTAGTACATAAGTTGACTCCCTCTGTTATTGTTATGCCCTTACGGGGCGCTACATTGTTTATTTTGACACCTTGTACCTATTTATTTAATTACTATGTACACCAATGTGGCATGCAATAAATAATTTTGAATTTGAATTTGAATTTGAATTTGATGGAAAGTGGAAACGCAGCTCACCCGGAATCCAATGTCGATAGGACATTAGACGATACTTTAGATATTTTAGATATTACTTTAGACTTTAGACGATTTATCGAATTTAGACGACCTCCTTGGTCGAGTGGTTTGTACGCCGGTTTTCATGGTATCGCCATCTCTGAGGTCCCGGGTTCGATCCCCGGTCGGGTCAATTTAGAAATTATTGTTTTTCTAAATTGTCTCGGGTCTGGGTGTTTTCTATGTATAATAAGTATGTGTTTAAGTATTTTATGTATGTTTATCTGTTGTCTAGTAACCATTTAACGAGTTTCATAACGAAGCTTCTCTTGGGCTAGATAATTGGAGCGAGTGTAGAAAAGTTTATTTTATTTTATTTTTATTTTTTATCTAAATTGAATTTTCACAGAAAAACTGGCAATCTTTGTTCCAATGACTGAACTAAATTCAGTCAATTAAATCAAAGATAGTAGTATAGGTATGATGTGTAACATTTGACATCTCATCTTAGTATTTAAGCAATTTTAACAATATATTCTGAAAAATAACAATGATCTGCACTTTATTGGAACATATCATCAGTAAACATTTGTTAATATAGTTTAAAAGTCTATTACCTACACACGAAATGGTTGAAATCTATATTATTACAATATAAAATAGAATATAGAATTAGCAATGACGTATATTTTTTTTACAAATCTTAAAGAGAATGCAGTAAATTCTCATTAGAAGACATTATTTTGCTCAGAACAATAGCTTTAGTTTATTCTGAGTTATTTTGCCTTGATATGTCACTTAAAATAATAATACCTATGTCCTGTTCTTATTATCGATTTTAAATTTGCGCGCGCTTCCGACTCGGTATATTTTTTTACAAATCCTAAAGAGAATGCAGTAAATACTCGATAGAAGACATGTCACACTGTTATCCTATCCTGCCACGCAAGTTTAGAGAAAATAGATCGTAATGTCAGAATCTCAAATATCACAATCACAAACACAGTAAGTTGTACTTACTGCGTTCATAAATTGTGCGGCAGTATCACACTGTTATGATCACATTTCTACGAAATCACTCCCACAAATTATTGTATAAGTATAAAGAAGGCAAGCCGATGTCACTGTTACGGATCACACTGTTACGACCCTACTTCCGTCCCTTTTCTACGAAATCACTCCTACAAATTGTATATAGGAGGCAAGCGGAAAGATGTTACACAATAAAAAAACAGTGAGCGTCAAGCGTTAAGCACTGTGTCGACGCAAATGAACCTTAAAGGCTGTTTAACGATAAAACTCTCCGACGCTCGAGTCGTGCGTCCAGCGATCATAAGAATCATTTTAACTAAACGGTTAAGCCACTGCTCGAGCGTTCTAGAAACGACTCGAGTCGCGCTTAAGCGTTGGATCGAGTAATTTACAATATTATAATGCTGTTAACATTTTTGTTATGCCCTAAATTAGACGTTTGTTGTGACCGCGGGACTTAGTATAGGCTGCTGGGAACCTCCAGAAACCTCTGCATGACCGATTAACTAACAACTAGAGGACTGAGACGGTGCTACACGACACTTTATGGCCTGGATTTATTTATTAGCAAAGCTTTTGCTTGGTACAATAATACAGCGTGTTTCTTTTGCATAATCAACTGACACGAGTTATGACTAGGGAAAACCATAAAAATTAATATGAGAAAACAGAGCATTTTCCTCGCTTTTCCTCATTGTTTCTGTCCATCCATTGAAAAATGCACCCTGTTTATATTTTGTGTATAAAACTGAAAGTATGCAATTTTATTTTTCTTTCACGTCAATTCGGAGCAACGGATCGACATAGCTACGTGTTTTTTTTGCAATGATAGTTAAAAGTATTATTAGTGCTACTTCCGGGAAAATATCTCACTCCTTGGGACACTCACGACATATTGAATTTTACTCTTTAAAGCCAAGAGTGAAAGCTATGACATAAACCAGTAGGTTAGGTAGGTATAATTTACAAAAATACTAAACTGACGAAATGTTGTCAGGAAGTGAACCCAATTGCGTCACGCCTACGTCAACAATGGCAGGTTATGCATCGTAAAATTATCAGTTATTGTGGTTATTACACCGCCCTGGCGCCATCCCTGATAGTGGATAAAACGACTGGACTCCGTCACAGCATAGTAGAAACGTTGCAGTAGGTAACTTTTAGATATACATACTAGAATTGTCTGTTTAAAGGTTTATATGATCTCTGACTGATAACTTTATGCATAGTTATGCCAATACGTAAGAAATGTACAAAAGGTATAGTATATTTATAAGTCCATCCATCAACAGTATAGAACATACATCCATATACGCGAATGCATCTTATTTAGAAGCAAGTTAAAGACTGGTTAAATGCACATCTCAATTCTCAACATACACATGAAGCTGCAGCAGTGTTTGAGAATTTCCGAAGAAGTACGCTTCTATTATAGACTATTATCATCATTTACCTACATATGAGACAAAGCCCGAGCTTCTCCGGCGGCGGCCGAAATAGCCATTGCGCTATTTTTCATGAAAGAATATGCTGTAATCGCCGGGTTTTATCATACCTTCCCCTTTCAACTATGACAATAACAGCAACGTTCACACACAATAAAGTATCCCAATAAACGAGCACTATTGTTGTTTTAATTCGTGGCTTTACCGACTCATTCATGGCTCTCGAAGGGATGTCAAAAGGGATTACCTTCTCGGGAATGTTTCAAAGTAAATATCCGCTGTTAATTTTTGACTTTGCTGTTCGATGGTTTCTTTATGAGTACACATTGACGTATCAAGTTCCCTTAGTTCTTATAGTGACAAAAAATCAGTAAGGATAAGAAGGAAGGAAAGGCTGTGCTTTATAATGTTACAAAATGCATTTTTGTATATTTTTGCCTTTAGTCATAAAATTAAAAAAAAAATTAAAAAAAATCAAAAAGGAAATAATTTGCTCTTAATTTCCTTAAATAAATAGTCAGTCTGTCATAGAAAAGGCTTAAATATTTTGCTACTGATAAGCTAATATATTAGGTACCTCTACCTACTCGCTTATTAAGAGTTTATATGAAATAACGTAGAGTGTTTTTCCGAGCTTTCTTGTCTATAAAATACGTCTATTTTATGTAAATCGACTGTTTGTACCAAAATCATTAACAATAATAAAGAAAATGTGTACTTAGGTAAGAGCTTCTATGATACATGATCGTGGAAGGAAAGCCTTATCCGTATGGAAATCGTCTATGCAAATTAAGATTATCAATTTTAATGATTTCCTTTACAAACTAAAATTATTATTATAAAGACGGTTAATAAGTAATCATCTTCAGCCAATAATAGTGTCACACCCTTAGAAGATGTTTTAACACGAACAATAGCTTAAGCAGAGATCAGCCAGCAGAACCCACAACGCTGGCCTATCACCTAATTTGGTGGGTTTAAAAATTACCAGCCGGCAATTTCTATATCAACCGTGACCAATAACTTTAGGGAAGAGCCGAGATATTTTTAATTAGGTCACCGATCCAGTGACTGCGCAATGCGAAAGTTGCTTAACTTACAAAATCGCATCTCGAACGCTTATGCAGCTGCACCATCGACTTCCTTTTAAGTAATTATTCTAAAATGCTTTGTGCATAAAGTTAAGAAATAACTCAACAACAAATAATATGATCGTAGGGTGTTAATGAAGTCTCCCAAAAATGGTGCGGCTGTCTAATTAGGCGAGCAAGAGGTTACACAATGTTCTACGTTCGCACTTACGAACTCTCGGTTACCTTGTTAAGAATTACGTACGTACTTTTGATAAAGCGTAGGTATACCTTATCTTTATTTATAAATAAACTATTGAAACCATTACATGAGCAATTTTATAATATTAAAGCTAAGCCTGTTGTTTAAAGAGGTGCCATCTCGCACACCTGTGCGAGTTTAAAGTGTGCGAGTTGACGAATAACTCAACGGCAAAACCAAGACAGCCAAAATCAAGTTTTTATGATAGAAAAGTAAGAGCTTTTTACGATCTCTACAATATAAGAGGTAAGAAAACTGTAACTTCATCTTTGGAATCTTAAAATTCTTGATTATAGTCTGTACTGTCTCTTTTTCGTTGAAGTTAGAAATAGCACTTACTCATCTACTTATGTAGTTTTTATTTCTAGGTTCAATCAACAATGTTTAAAAGTGTTGTGTTGCCAAAATAATAAGGCTGTATTGAGCAAGTTTACTAAAAACAACAACTATATTTATGAAATTCTCTGCGGAAATTATAATAATTATTTAATTTTATTTATGATTTTACTAGTAGCCCGCTCACGACTTTGTCCGCTTGAGAACACCCGTTTCCCATGATAGACCCCTATTGCAGCGCCACCTACCGGGTCCAATTGTAAATCTAAACCATACTCGAATCCACTTGAACACACACAATAAATTTCATCAAAATCGGTCCATATAAGAAGTTTAATTACAAACACACGCAATTAAGATTTATAATAAACTAGCTTACCCAGCGGACTTCGTATCGCTTTGACAGTTTCTATGTTAACAATACAATCAAATCGTGGAAATTTTTATATTGAAAAATTAAATTTTAAAAAAAAAATAGGGGTGGACCACCCTTAACATTTAGGGGGATGAAAAATAGATGTTGTCCGATTCGCAGACCTAACCGATATGCACACAAAATTTCACGAAAATCGGTCGAGCCATTTCGGAGGAGTTTAATTACAAACACCGTGACACGAGAATTTTATATTCTCGAAAAAAAGAAAAAAGAAAAGATAAACTTTCGAGAAAGAAAAGATAAAGATCATAATTATTCCTCTAATTATCGGAAAATGTCAATTCATTAAGTGATTTATGATTTCGTACTGATGAACCGCCACCATGAACAGTTTGCATTGTAGCAAAAAATTAAACCTCGTAAAAAATAGCCTAAAGTATTCAAATCTGCCGGCTACCAAAAATTTTTACAAGCGGATTACTAAACACTTCGGTACAAATAAAACTGAGCAAGTGGCAGCAAGTGTGGCCCGGCCCCTGCCGGTGCCAGCAGCGGCAAACAAACATTATTTTCGACAAAGCAGCCGAGGTGTCGGCCAGGCTAATGGACGGGAGTGCTGGGCCAACACACCCGGCCTCTAGTGTTTTAAATTGTTTACCCTACCATAAAGCTCTCCAGTTTACACACGGGTGCTGTCTCCGCGCCATGGATGAAGAGATCTCCGCTGCCAAACAAACACCATGTGTATACACTTGTCTGACGTATTGACGTCAGGTAGGTGGCTACGTATTTAAGGTAATGATCTCTGGGGTACCATCATGTATGAAGAGGAGACCAGCGGCTTTGATCCATACAATTTCAATCAATTTCCTGAGGTTACCAAGAGGTGATTTTTAAATTATTATACCAATTTTTTCAGAATAGTGTGGAAAAGATTGTTTTTCTGTCCTTCAGCTTTTCTATTTTTCGCTTTTCCCATAAATCAGGTTACGTTGTAAGGCGGTCTTAAATAAAGATCTCAACTATTTCACATTCCTAGGTATTTCCTAAATAAACCGCGTCTAGTGATCAAGACAAGGCTCTATGAGAGCTATTCGTTCAGCAGCTGCCATACTTTCATTAATTAAGTTTATTCTTCTGAGGCAATTTAAAAATCAACCTACGTAAACTAGCTTATTTGATTAGTTAGGTACCTATTTTCTTCAGTGAAATGTCAACTTTTTGCTGTTCGAGTTATATTAACATACTAATTCCTATGTGGCAGTCGCAATACAGCATTTAACTTAAGTATCTTATTATTCCTCCATGATACAATAAATAATATAATTAATAATTTATTTGAATTTTGATATGTAGGTATTTGCACAAAAAAGGTAGGTATTTAAAAAGCTGGACCTAAACTTGCCAAAAAATATTTGGCATAGTTTTGTGTGGCCGGCCGCGGCACTGCGGACCACAACGAATACTTACTATTAGATTCGCATTTTTGTTGTTTCTCAAAGTCGTCGTTAAGCCCTAGTCTTAGTTTTAGGTTCCGTACATTATTACAAACAAAACGCCCATAATAGCCCTGTTTATAAATAAATGGTGTAAATTTTTTTGCTTTACATGTAGGTACCCCTGACGTTCAAACTGGTATTTGTAATAGGTATTCTACATTAAGCCTCTGAAAATTATAATATGTAAAATCTATCTAATATAAAGTATTTCATTCAAATATGTGCCGAGGCACAATATTTTTTTTAATAGGTACTTACTTAGGTGTTGAAGTGAACAAGAGTTTTTCTTTTACAAACTACCTGCCCTTCTAACCAACAACATATGATTACCTACTGTACAAGCTAATTGCTTCAGCGAAGTGTCCACAAGAAAGCCTTTTTACTGCGAAAATAGTCGTTTTGTTCTCTATCTTTTTATCTTTTGTTCATTCGCAAATGGTCCTTTGTTGTCAAATAAAAGATTACAATGCGCTAGTTTGTGGGAACTGAGAGATTAAAGTTTAAAAATTATTGATTTTAAAATATTTGCGATTGTTGTACGATTTTTAATGTTCTTAGCTTTAATAGCTACAACACTAACGTTAGTTTTAAACTTAAATTGTGATAATTTAGGCGAAGCTTATATCTAATAATAACAGTAGGCAGAACTTTTTGTAAAAGCCATATCGAACATATTTTATATCTATCCTATGTTCTTATTTTATCATTTTTCAAGAGATACCGGATTAACATTAACCTTTATTGTGCTGAGCTGAGCCTTCGTATATGGACTGAAGTATTTGTGATAACATCAGGCCATTAACTATTATTATGCACATTTAAATAAGTGGGTTGACGAATATCGATAACAACCAATATGTATATAGATATACATATTTAGCTTACCTCATGCTTAGGATGTAATTGTTCGACTTCCGGTCTTAGACCTAGGGTCAGGTTCAATTCCCAGCGGGGACAATATTGGTATCGGTATTGTGGAAGCTACTGTTTTGTTTTGTTTTTTTACCAATGCATTTTTTTTATTCAAGGCAGGGAAGCGAATCATCTGTTCAGTGTTTCTACTTCCTAGATGAGATAGTAGCTCCTCAGTTATTGAGGATTTTGGGGACGGTACCATTCTACCTTCGGCTTATCGTCATTCATCATCAAGTGATTAAAAAGGGCAAGCGCATCTTTGACATGGAAAATATAATAATGAGAACACTAGTAAGATTTTTTTGGGTACCTATGTAGTTTAATCTGTAGGATCTTTAGTCTAAATAAGGAGCCACATCAAAGACTGAATTGCACGTAAAATTACAAGAAAAAGTACCTAATCTATTGAACACTCAAAACAGTTTTTTTTTAAGTTTTCGTCTTCAAGTACTTTTCAAAGCAAAGTTCATCCTATAAAGATACAAGGTGTAAAGAAGTCAAACCAGTTTCATGCACTGTCCTCTAATTGACAAATTGGAATCTTATTAAAATAAAGTTCAAGTTCCTAACTGACCGGGCGCAGACGCAGGCAGACGCGCGTAACGTCAGCGCGGCTCCTTCCGACCGGTTGCCGACGATTAGACGAGCGGACGCGATCGACCGTCGGCGGCGAAATAAAAAGCCGGCAGCATTCGGAGCGCGTGCCTCTACGTGTGTGGTCCACTTCGGAGGTCCTCCACGCCTTTTGATTTATTAAAATCAAAATGTTCACACGGTTTTCTGCTAATTGAATGTTTTGCATGCCAATTTTGATTTGGTGAGATTGAAATCACCTGTTTTTTGGTATTTGTGGATTGTTGTTAGTAACGGTGGGATGTAAACGAATCATTAGCATTCTAATAGCTTACTGCTGAGTTTATGTATTTTTCCCTAATAGTGTTTAAGACTTTTAACCAACGTCTTGTAATATATTTATTCGGAAACGCATTCTACCTCATCATCACCCTCATAACCAGATGGTGGTAGCTTTTCAGTTGTTACAGTCGTTACATTCTAGCACTAACTTTACTTAACGAGAGAACTTCTGTAGGTTCTGAGAAAAATCTGTAGAATACATTAATCAAAACTAAAGCAAATACCGTCAAATGAAACATGAATTAAAAAACTTAGTTTTATTATTAAAAAAATATAAAGCAGTGATGAAAATATGGTTACAAAGAATCAGCAATCGGAAGATGACGAGTCTTCCTTACCGCAAACATCCGTAATATCAGGCGAAGCTTTGACTTCACAATCATCTTTGTATGAATTGATGTCGCTCCCAGAGTTGGCACTTAATTCTGGAAATCTCGGAATCAATTCATAATTATTTAAGTCGTAAGTGGAATCATTTGAAGGCGTTTTCCACTTATTGGCGATTATTTGTAAAGGCTCCAAGCATTGCAGACTCTGTTTTACACGAAGCAGTTCAATGTTACACTGATTTTCAACTTCTAATAGTTTAAGTCGGAACGCTTTCGCTAGCATTTGTTTTCGGATAGCATTTTTTTTCTCTACTTGAGCCATATTCAGAGTATTTTGATATCTTTGCAGTTGCTTTTCGTATTCAATAACATTTTCATCACAATTGATTCTGCTATCAACACAAGCGCTATACATGTTAGAGGAATAAAAGTCGCTTATTAAGAAATCTGCTTTTACCGTATCGTGGTGAATGGGGGTAGTAATATAATCAGATACTGAAGGCTCCTGAATCGTTTTGTTTTCTTTTTCGAATTTCGCCTTCTCTTTGTTCAGTTCGAGTTTCAGAGACTCTATGATGTCTCGACATTGAGCTATTCTTTCTTTGAGTTTAATTTCGTTCTCTTCGATCGTCTGTGTAGTAACCACATCATTATTGAGGGTTTCTTCCGCCTTTTGATTCTCAGACTGTATAATGGTCATATTTTCATCCATCACATCTCCTACAAATCTTGGAGATTTGTTATTATCTCCTGATGCTAATTTAAAGGAATCCATTAAAATTAACTCCAATCTTAAATCCAAAATATGTTTTTATAGTAATGAAGGTAAGTAAATGCCAAAATAATTAAAAATGTAAGTATTGTCAAAGATATCTATGTCTCACCAGTATGCCAGTAATACACCTCAGAACCTCAGAACAATAACTAAAGCTATAGAAGGATGGCTAAAATATAAATCGTACAACTATGTTCTATCTTATGGCTAGAAAAGGAGGTTGGAGTGCAACAAATGGTTGACACTTAATTTTTATTTTTTGTATTTGTTATGTCAAACGGTCATCAGATAATCGATGATCAAAAAATCTCGAGTCCTTTTGCCCGGCCAAAAAAAAACATTGATTTAAAAGCTGACAGTTCGTTTCACATATCTGGTGACACCTTCGAAATAACGAAAAAAAAGGGACAATCGATCTCTTTCCAACACATCACATAGGTTCATTCGTTAGAACAGTGCGAACTGATGAATTTGTGTTGCTATTTTAGTCCGGTTTCTATTACTTTAGTTATTATTCTGAGCTCAGAACTTAGACCATAATGCTTTAAGCCTCTGAATAATAAGTTATTTTTCTGAGTTAAACACCCTTAACCTTATTAATGCTCTAAGCCCTTAACTAAACTCTTAACCCATAAATACTTAACTAAATAGCAAGAAAAAAATAAACCCTGTTATTACTTATTATAATAATTAATTTCTTTAGATATATAGAAGGTAGATATCAGTTTTATTGCAACCATACAAAATACATGAAACATGAAATATTTAACATAATTAAAAAAAAATACAATTTGGTGGCCTTGTCGCTATAAATCGAGACAACTCTTCCAGACAACCAGTTTGCTTTAGTTAAGTTTAATTTAATTTGTTCTAAGTGTTCATTCATTTTTTATACCTAGTATAAAAGTAGAAAACCACTTATTAAACTAACTAAGCAAGTAAAACGCTTTTTGTTGCTCTCGCTTATCCACCACGTCAGATTGTTGTGTTTACATCCTATGCAGGCTTTACACTATCGTTCAACCGACGATTGTGTGAAAAAGCGACACCAAGATTGATCAGGTCTACTCGCGAAAGTGGACATGTTAACACTACACTTAATTAAAATGTAATAACACAAGGTTCATAAACAAAACTAACGACTCTTACTCACTCATACAAGCTTTTAAATCATGGAAAATATATATATATTTTTTTTAACGTGGCGGTCACTAGAAAATATTTAATTTTATTGTCTTTGGTGTGATTAGTGGTCTCAGAACAATAACTAAAGCTAAGTGGTATCTTGCATGTCAATGTCAATGCCAAATCGACATGGCATTGAGACTTCTTGGCGGGAAAGTGAAGCGTCATGTCTGCGGTTTTGTTTTATTTTCTAAAATTTGTGTTATGTCGAATATTAATGTGAAATAATGGTGGATTATTAACCGTTAAGTGTTCGTGAGTGTGCATGAGTGTTGGCAAATGAAACAAAACAGTGCAACGGCACTTTTCAAATTCTTTCAAGAAGTCCGCGTAAGGACTTAGTAAAGCCCCAACCTCTTTCTACTACCTACCTACTATCTTTACTGAGATACTCGAGGGGTTGGGGGGTATATCATTTCTCACTTCTCATTTCTATTGTCATCCATCATTATCCTATATAGTTTATTACAGATAATACAAATGAAATTAAAAAACTAATGACATGGCAGCATGGTCTATGACCTTAGCCAGTTCTTCAGGGAACGAACTACACTTAAAAAAATACATGGCAATTGACATTGACATTGACAACCATCGTAAAATCGGTTTGTTGGCGCGTAAACATTCTCAGTCAGCTAAATAAATACCGGATTTGTATTCTGAGTTACCTGTTGCTGAAAATCTCTAAAACAATTTGATAATATTTTTTATCAGTGTAAAATGGGTCTGTTAGAATTGTGTGAAAAGTACTTCAAAACTACAAATCTCTATGAAGTCCTAAATATCTCTGAAAAAGCTTCAGACAAAGAAGGTACTTTAAGCATTTCACTCTCATTAGTTACGTTTTAATTCCTTTATTTCTATTATTTTGTATACTATACGAGCTACCTACGTTTAACTTTTAGTCAAGAAGGCATACCACAAACTGTCCCTGAAAGTACATCCAGACCGCGTCGATGAAAATGATAAACTTGAGGCCACAGAAAAATTTAAAGTGCTTGGTAGCATACACGCAATTCTCAGCGATAAGAGCAAGAGAGCTTTATATGATGAGACAAAGAGTGTTGATGATGATGACTATAATGTAATAGTAGACAGGGACTGGACAATCTACTGGAGAATGATATTTAAAAAGATCACTATAGACGACATTAAAGCGTATGAAAGTGAATATATTGGTAAGCAAAACTATTATTTAAAATTTTGTAACCTCCTACAACCCATTCCATAAAAATGGCTTAATCGATAAATGCCCAACAGCCTAAAAAATGGCTAATTCGCTTAATACCTAGTTCTAGAAATACCAATTTCTTAAAAAGACCGATTCAATACATTGAACATATTTATGAACATAAATTGTTAAGCTAGGTCTGCTATGATGGGATGTCTAGTATTAAGAGTTCCATCAAATGAGTTTAAATGTCGTAACAGTGTTGCAAGAGCTAACAAACTAACTCATTACAATAACTTCATTAACATCAATCAGCATTTACAAAGTGAAAACTCAACAGGATCACAGGAAGAAAAAAAAGATCTCAAAGAAGCATATCTTGCTGGGAAAGGTGATATGGATTATATCTGTGATCAAGTTCAGTTTGCAAGGACTGAACATGAACCAAGAATACGGGAAATACTTAATGTAAGTGAAGTGAAAATATATCACTTTCATTGCACTAAACAAATGACTATTTTAGCTTAATGGTTCGTTCATATTATGAAATTTTTAGAAACTCATCTTATTTATTTCAGAAAATGATTGAATCTAAAGAAATACCATCTTATAAAATTTTTACACATGAGCCTGCAAAGAAACGTCAACGTAGACTGGCCAAAGAAATGTGTGAAGCAGAGGAAGCTGAAGAATTAAAGAATGAATTGGGATTGGGAAAAGGTTTGTACTGATAGCATCTTGATACCGCGAGGACCAAATGTATTGTATACTTTTGCAGGTATGTATGGTATGTATGGGGTCAAGAAATTATTCATAACAATACTAGAGCTATTATTATAATAGTACTAGAATAATAAAGAATATTTTGTATCTTGGAATCCAGTGCTCTCTTATATCTCAGTGGTCTGGCACCAAGGCTTTGTAAACTGGACTACATTATGGATTCTAATAAATAACAAGTCCAAAACTTGTTACAGGTTGTGCCATTTTAAATTGCTAAGGTTGTTTTATTCAACTAATATTGTTTAGTACACATTACACTAGAATATAGTCTAGTGACTAGATTATCATATTTGTCCGCAGCAACCCATTTTTTCTGATGTATAAAAAAAGTCTTTATTACTATAATAATTTCAGGGTCCAACAGTTTAGAACTAATGATAAAACAGAAGCAACAAGCAAGAGCCCAGCAGGTAGATTCCTTTATTGATGGCTTAGCAGAGAAATATGGTAACAAATCATCGAAACCAACCAAGAGGAAAGCAGCTGCTAAAGTAGAAACAACTACAAAAAATAAAAGGAAAAAGTAACTGCATGAAAAAATATTTATTTTAGTTTTAGAACTATGAAATTGAACATTCATGAAAAGCAATAAAAACTTCACTTCAACAATAAATACGTAATAATTATTACTAATTTTATTTTAGTCCCCATCTTCCACCGCCACTTCTAATTCAGTTTGGGAATAAAATGGGCCCTGCTCTATGTAAGTTTGAAGCCTTGACAAAATATTTGCATCAAATGCTGCAGAATTCGCTATTCTTTTTATAATATCGTATTTTGCTTCTTTTGACTCTTTTGTGTGGTCAACGGTTCGATCCAGCAAGTATTCAATGAAACCTGAAAATTATTAAGAAAAATAATTAAATAAAAATAATAATTAAGAATATGAAATAACACTGACGCTTAAGAGGCCTATTACATTTTGACCGTGGTTTTTGCATAAAATGCTCAACTTTGGCGTTTTTGTTCAGAGAAACCGAACCCCTTAGACAATTTAAACTTATTGTATGGTGGAGAATAGTTATTAGTATAATTCGTAGCGGCCTAGCTTTCTGCAATTTTCCCTTATCTATTTATATAAAGCCAAAATTCCGAAGCTAGTTTTCAATTAAATAAGCTGACAGCAATTTTCAAGCTCATGGATTAAACTACTTTACTAAGCAAACGAAATATATAATTCGTTACGTTCCCTAAAATATGGTTGAGCGAAGCGATGGCTGATTCATATGTCATACTCGTGAACGGGTGCCGCCTGTGGAGGCTGGTCTGCTCTTGCATACTTATCTTATTGTTAGTATTAATTACTATAGTTTGACTTTGTTTTTCTTAAACAATTTTTGACTTTTATTAGAGTACTGTAGTGGTACTGTATGACATTGTGGAAATTGAAACTTATACCAGATGTAAATTTGATATATTAGATTTGTTTATTTTTATTTTTTTATTTTTTTTACATGTTGTGGTTGTCTTCTATATTTTTTTGTAATGGAAAGTGTCCTGCTATGCTAGGGCATTTTTCAATTTTTATTTTTTTTGACGCTGTAAGGGAGAAAAGAGCTGGACACTTGCTGAGTTTCTTGCCGGTTCTTCTCAGTGCAAGATCTCCCGCCCAGAGTAGACTTACGAACCGATGGCATAGCGACATTCATAAGAGCTACTTGTAGCCTAAACTGAATAAATGATTTTTGAATTTGAATTGAATAATATAAATAGTGGTTAAGTTCGTAGCGGCCTCGGAATTTCGAGATATGAATGGAATTTTTTCAAAAATAAATCCCGTTCAAAGCCATAAAACATTCAGAATTAGCTGTAAATATCTCTTTACTCCATTAATATTATGTAACATTAGTAAAATGTACACCAGAATTAACGTTAGTTTATAAGATTTTAAATTATATACTTTTTTGAACGATAAAACATTATTAAACTTCAAATAAATGTAATTACAACTGCACAAAATGCTACTTTTGCGATGCGTCGGCCGCTCGTAGTATTGAGAAAGCGCGGGCGCGCGTATTTTGTGATAGGCCTCTTAACTTATTTAAAAAGAAAAAATCAACAAGGTAACCAATAGGAAATTGCTTGGTAGGAAAAGGGGTGTCGCCCTCATTGTGAAAGGTAAACAAAGTCGCCTTTACTTCAAGTGCTATTTTCGGTTTATAGTACCTATTACTATAACACTTAGGCCGCGGCCACACAGCAAAGAGCTTCGCTAGGCGCCTAGATTTAAGATATTTGCTAAAATAACTATCTTAGTGAACAAACACATACATTTGAATTTGAGTGGCCAGACCACGCGCTAAGCGCCACGCTGGTCGCCTAGATAGTCGCCTGGCGTGTATCGTAGCGAACGAACACGTTGGTAATTAGATCGTGCCACCAGGTGTCTTCCATCATGGAGGAGCTTTTGTTGCCGTTTATAAAAGAGAGGCCCTATGGAACCTTGCTTCTGATTTAAATAAAAATGTTGGGGTAATATTGTTGTATTTACGCAACTTTTTTATATAATATATAAAATTCTCCTTCTGTAGTTCTCATAATGTTTATATCGTGTATCCAACATGAACAAGCCAATATATCAAATAGTAAATTTGAATTCTCCAAAAGAAGTAGTTTTTTTGTTATCTTTGAAAAAGCCATCGTGTACACTTCTCTACAAGCAGAATCAATATGATTTGTTGTCTCGAAGCACGCAGCGTTCTGTGTGGCCAGTATATATCTAGGCGCCTAGCCTAACACCTAGCGTAGCTCCAAGCGAAGCACCTGCTGTGTGGCCGCGGCCTTATAGTATAATGAAAGTAAACTATACCTGCAGTTGTTGCCAGCATTTCTTCACCCCATTGATGTTGGCATACAGCATCAAGTAAAGCAAAGGCACCAAGTCTCATATCAGGAAATGGATTTTTGCACAATTCAAATAAATATTCTATTGAGTTTGGGCGATAACTGAGACTTCTAAACCACTCTCTGGTCATTAGTGTCACTCTATGATCAATTGGGCCAGTTTTAGGAGCATTAGGATCCTTATCAACACTTATTAAACTTGCAAAACAATGTAGGGCGCGGACTTTTATCTCTGTAGGGCTGTTTTTAATTAATTGACTCAAACCTTCAACAGCTTGTGTGTATTTGCTACCTACAAAATATAAAAAACTGTGAAATACAGAACTAACTAAGTAATTGAAAAGTTAGTTAATATACTTGAAAATATAGTGATGAAATCAATGAATTACTTCTAATTAATTGTTATATGAATTAATTACATTACCTAATGCAGCTAAACATAATTTTCCCTCAATTGTACAGCCGATGAAACCTAATGTATCTAAAGATACAGGTAAAGCAGTCTGATCAACATTATCAAAGCTATCAAACAAGAAATCAATCAGTACAGGGTACTTTTCGAATATTTCTCTAGGATAGTGATGAGCAATGCACCCAAAAAACTTCATGTAACCTGAAAATTAAAGGTAAAAATTATAAAATGAATATTTCAAATAATTTATATTCAAATGAAAATGAAAGTGGACGAAGCGAAACAAGTATGTATGGATCATAGCAAGTGGAAAAAAGTGGTTTCTGCCTACCCCTACGGGAAAGAGGCGTGATTATATGTATGTATGTATATTCAAATTCAAAAATCATTTATTCAGTTTAGGCTACAAGTAGCTCTTGTGAATGTCGCTATGCCATCGTGCATCGGTTCGTAAGTCTACTCTGGGCTTTAAGTCAAATGTTAGCAAATACATTTTTATAAAGTTTCACCTTTCCCAGCTAAGATGGTTAAAACAATTTGAAAGTGTTAATTTTTAGTTGCTGGGCGTTATGTAATCAATTAGTGCTTCAAATTTTATGCATCTTATGAGATTACCTGGAGATAGCAAACCACCACAGGGATTGTTTGGTAGATCTGATATCAAATCAGATATTTGCTTCAATGCCCTGTGCTTAACTAAATAGTTAATTCCATGTGGTTTAATGGCCAATCTTGATAACAGCTCAAGTAGGTTGAGTTGGAACAGGATGTCATTAGATTGAAGAGCAGCTACCATGTGATCAATGTAGCCATGGTCTGCACTTAATTCAAAAAGTTCATAAGATTTTGTAGAAATGTTGATTATGACCTGAAATTTAAAAAAAATGTAATTGAAATTAATTGTAAGATTTGGTTACTTAGGTAGGTCAATCATGGAAATTAATAAATAACTGACCCACCTTGAACAACTAGTTTTGTCGGTTACACTTTTGTGAACCATTAAGCATGTTTGTTTATAAAATAAGAATACAACTTCTATGAGTTAAACATTTCCCCCCATATTCATAAAAACTATTTAAGCATTATTTAGTTAATCATTGTCTTGTCTCTTTTTCTCAAATTTAAAATTACTTTTGTGGGACGTTGACAAAACAATATTTAACTAAATAATGCTTAAATAGTTTTTATGAATAAGGGGGTTCATGTTCAAACTTCAAAAACATGGACAAAAGTTAAGTCTGATTTTAAATTTACACTTCAATCTCTATCAACTTTATGAACAACAATGATAGTTTTCAACTAAGTATAACTTTGCTCCATGTTTTGGAATTTCAACTAGGTATAACTTTGCTCCATGTTTTGGAATGAAAAGGTATCAGTTTTATTATGGAATCTAAGTGAGATTAAGAGAACATTACCTCATAAACATTACATTTACTGCTGACAGTATATTCCAGAATAATTTTCATTTGATCAAGCACTTTAGGATATGCTTCAAATGGCAGGTTTGATGTTATAAGAATTGCCTTGTTTGCTATTCCAATGTCAGAATCCCCAACAAGATGAGCAACAGCAACAAACACATCAACGTACTGTGCAACAGGCAACAATGCCAAGTCTAGTGTAACTGCTTTGTATATCTGAAAAAGGCCTGTATTATGAGCATCCTTTTTGCATCTGCTGCACCTTGGAGGTTGAATGAATATAGATAGAAGGATAAACCACATTTAAACAGAATAAGAAAGGGGGTAGAACGTTTGTGGCATATCCACCCGCCGCCATTTTGTTTTTTTTTTTCAAAGTTGCCGCGCACGATGTAAGTGCTTTAATATGGATAGATGAAACTTATACAAACAAAAAATGTCAAGTAATATGGTATCCTAAAGTGTCACGTTCCCGAGATATTTGGATTGGAGGTAAAGATCGCCATATGAGAACCATGACCATCATTAAAATAGCAGTAATTACGTGTGTATATTATGCATTCTATCGCAATTAAATATAGGAAATGAAAAACAAGCCAACCATTGCGGTTTCTTTGACTATATACATGTCTAGACGGAGCGTCGCGGTACAAACGCTTCGCTCAAAGCGGCTCGGTTTTTGTATCGAAGTGTGCGTGACAGACAACCGTGTTTGACACTAGCGCTGAACGGGTGTGTGTGTGTGTGTGCGCGAATGGTTGCCAGTGAATACGTAATTTCCGATAAAGTAGGGAAAAAATATTTATGCACAATCACGGAACAACTAATGGCACAATACAATTTTAAAATGAAAGTAGTAGTTTTAAAATGGCTTCGTTGATAGATTTTATTTATGTTTACGGTGTTACGAGTTGGTAATTGTTACCGACAACTACTAGGAAAGTATGTACTAACTCAACTCAGCAAATTATTCATCATAATATAACATAACTTTTAAATTAGGTATTCGTATAGTAGGTATAACGCATCAAAGTAGCAGTAGTGTGTTTAGAATTGATGGATGATTGAAAGCGAGAGCGAGTACAATAAAATTATGCGTTAATGCAAGCCTGCGTGCGTGTGATATATTTGAATAGTATATATAGAAGGGATGAAAGAGGAACAGGATGATTTACATTTAATAATCAAAATAGTTTTTTAAAATTAGTTTTAAAAAAAATTATAAGCAAAACAATTAGTGGCCTTCTCTTTGTATTTGTTTTTTAAATAACGTTCGTTTCGATGTTACATCATTTTCCATTTTCTCTAATTTTATAAATATTTTTCCACCACCAGCTTTATTAGGTGCACTTGATGTAGAAGACCGCATTCGTAATCAGCTGGTACCTGGGATTAGAAGTAGGTCACCCTACAGCCAACAAAATTGCTTATTATTTTTGACTGGATTTTTTGATATGTCGTTGAAGATATTATTCGTGGTCTTTTTAAAAAAAAATATGACTACTCAGCGCTTCTGCAGGCTGAATACACATCATGTGAGGCATAAATTAGACCTCCTTCATCCCGCAAATCGACCAATTTGTGGAACCATAATTATTCATTTTATTTCATGGATTCGATGCAGGCGGCAGTCGTCTGCGTATACATCTGACTACGCAACCTGCTATGTAACCAATTATTTGTTCCTTGTATTCACACAATTCTATTTAGAAATCTCTAAGTAGGTAACATAAATATAAATCATAAAGTACGCAACGTATTATTTGTTAATTTAAATAGTAAGTTCGTCATAAAATAGTCAAAAAGCACTTTTCCGCATAAATGCACAAAAAATCAAAATTATTTCTACATGATTTCAACTGTCTTAAATTTTTGACAAGTTTTTAAACGAAGAATTGTCTCATCTATGTAATCTATAAATGTCAATAGGTTATTCGAAAAGATTTTTTTTTAGAAGACTATAAAACTGTATGTTTCCTCACAAAATTGATATGTGCAAGAATCTCTGATTTTTTTACAATAACGACGTAGCCACCTCGTTTTATACACATTCGCGCATAAATACTCTAAATCCAAGCCCACACACATATACCTTCTTACATAAATACTTTGTACATTAAATTCAAACAAAATTATTATTTTACTCATTTCGAATATCGATACCATACCACAATAACAGTTAATATTAATAGTACAATATTATAAAATAACAGTATTATATTTTTATATTCTGCCACCAATATTTGGGATTGGGAATTCTACATTCCGATACTAGCAACACATGGCCGCCTTGCTTATGTAATGAAATCGATTATTATTAAATTATAATTATCATTAAAATTTATCTCTAAGTACAGATGGAACGTGACTTTCCTTTTCGAAAAGATCTTTCCTTTGTAGTTTCGACAAAATTTCACTGAGAAAACGGTCATTTTGCGAACAAATTCACCAAAAAGCGAGACTATAACACTGCTTGACGGTACAAATGACACTGACCGCCGGAGGAGCGCGTCAAGCCAATACTGGCCCGATAATTTTTGTACGTTTTCTGACGGCCAGGCTCTATCTAGACAGGTATATAATGAAAGTGCGGTTTGATTTACCACTTTGACAAAATAGCGTTTCATTGTGATATGATGCGATTTAGTAGGCAAGTAATTAATTAAAGTGGTTTTTTCATGCTACTAGGTTGTGCTGCCTTCTAATAAATAATTAAATCAACCTGGGAACTATTGAATGCGATAGAATGCATATACACACGTAATTACTGCTATTTTAATGATGGTCATGGTTCTCATATCTCCAAATATTTCGACCATATTACTTGACATTTTTTGTTTGTTTAAGTATCCTCTATCCATATACAGGGTGAAAACTTTCAGCGGGGCAGTAAGGGTAAGTACCTTATCCGTTGTAGCTACACGAAAATAGTCTTAAGAGACTATCTATAATTTTTTATGTAATTTTGATCCCCATTCAAAGATTTTCAAAAATATGTACAGTTAGCAAGAAAATAGCCATTTTACACAAAAACATTTTTTGGTGCTAATCGATCCTGTTTCTAATACTGATTTGCGACTTTTTGAGAACTCCAACGATGGTTGGTCCCATAGAAGTTTTTGATCAGTATTAGAAACAGGATCGATTGGCATCAAAAAATGTTTTTGTGTAAAATGGCTATTTTCTTGCTAACTGTACATTTTTTTGAAAATCTTTGAATGGGGATCAAAATTCCATAAAATAATATGGATAGTCTCCTAAGACCATTTTAGTGTAGCTGCAACGGATAAGGTACTTCCCCTTACTGCCCCGCTGAAAGTTTCCACCCTGTATAGCACTTTCATCGTGCGCGGCAACTTTGACTTTGAGAAAAAATCAAAATGGCGGTGGGTGGATATGCCAGCTTCCACAAAAAAATGTTCGAACCCCTTTAAAACTAGTTTTTCATAAGAAGTTTAATTCACTAGATGTCAGTCTTTATAAAATGGTAGCTTAACAACACCCCATTTAAACATTGCATTCTGAACCTATACTTATCTTAAAAAGAATTCTACACCAATTCTTTATCAAATATCAATATTATAATACTTATGTAAGTACTACTAGTATAGTGTGTATTATGCATATACTTTTAGAGGAAATCATTTTTCTGTAAGCTATTTGCTAATTCATATTCCAACATGCATTTACCTCATCTACGGCAAGACGGCGTACACAACATTTGTCATGCCTTAACAAATACATTAAATGGCCTGTGTAGTTTTTGACAACATCTCCAGGTTGAAATTTGTCAAAGCAAATTTTTAATACTTCACATGTCAGGTCAAACTGAGTCCTGTAAAATATTAGAATTAAATAAATCCATACCATAAAAGCTGTAAAGCTTATAAAGAAAGAAATTAAAAAATTGTGTTACTTATTGGTATATTTTATATACTCATTTACTTTGCCAAGTTCTATCTGTTTTGGGTTAATATCTTAATTAATTATTTATTAGTTCGAAAGCAATCAATATTGGGTTAGGATAGTGACACAATGACTACCTAAATGCTCTTAGTTTGCATAAGAACTATTTGCTTTTATTTTTTACTTACAAGGTTATTTAATAATCAAAGATTGAGATAGAAAAAATTAAAAGAAAAAAACTTTTTAAAAACAAGCTTTTATTAATTAAAAAAAAGAACTAAAATGTTAAAAATAATTAAATCAGACCCAATTTTTTTTATAAATAAAAGCGTGTTACATTTTGAATTTGATGGAACATTAAAAAACATTTAGCTTATTACACCTTCCATTACTTTTATTTTTCTATCACAACAATGTAACACTTTTATTTATAAAAAAATTGGGTCTGATTTAATTATTTTTAACTTTTTAGCTCTTTTTTAAAATTAATTTATGCTTGTTTTTAAGAAGTTGTTTTTCTTTTAATTTTATTTTTAACTTTTTAGTATTTTTATAGGGGGATAAGGTAGGGGCTTCAGTACAATACGGTTCGCCCTGGTACCCTAAGGCACAACGTTAACGATATGACATGTTTATACACCCTCATACCAATTAGCCCTCGGCACGTGCTCACCTTGGCATTGGATCATCCATCGAATCCATCTAATCAAAGACAGAATCCACATTCATAACAAACGGAACAAACAAATTTATTTTCCCGAGTTCCTATGGCCATCTTCCAACTCCTTCATCAGACCCTGGTTACCATCTAGCACCAAAGTACTCGTCAAGACGGATCAAACGAGTCCAAACTCGATAGGGTTGTGTCATTTAACTACTGAGTTCCTATGGCCACCTTCTGGTTTCATCATCAGACCAGCTCAATGTTACCATAATAATGCATTGTCATCCACGTTACATAGATGTAACAAATTTCAGCTCAATCGAACACCGGGAAGTGGGTCAAATTAGGCTTGCAAGATTTGTATGCCACATACATACATACAAACAAACATGTGAAGTTAAAAAGCTTGTAAAAAATAAAATTACTTTCAATTTTCAGAGCAAAAATTAGTTATTAAAAATAAAGTACAACCATTACAAAAACAAAACAAATACAGCTAACAATTTATACATTATATTATATATAATGTATTAGCCCCTCAAACCGTACTTTGCCAAAAGGTTCCCATCACACTTGCAGCGTTACCCCACTATATGGCTAAGGAAACTCTTTGCACCAGGTACGCTCCGGAGCGGGGATCGTAGCCCTTGTCCCTGCGGCGCCGACGCAACTCTGAAATAAATAATTTGGCCTCGGTGCCCCACATACCTCCTGTTTCCACAGCAAATGGCACAAATACGTATTGTATATCTTTACTTGAATTGAGAACTAATAGTACACTTTATTATTAAGAAGTAATAAGTTTTCTAGGAGTTAGCAAGCTTCTTTTGACTATTAAGAGATAAGATTAAGACTATTTATTTAATTTGACAAAGTACTAAAATGTTCAGCGCTTTTCATTGCCAATTGCTCAATGGAATACAAAGTTTAACTCAATTTATACTTACTTATCTGTGACATTTAAACATTGTACAATTTTTGATATTCCCCCATTTCTAATGGTACTGGTAGCTTCACCTGCTGGTTTAAAGGCTAGCAGATTTTTCAATTCCTTCAAAGCAGCCGGTCTGTACTCTTCTCTTCGCAATTGGTTCAGAAATACTCGGAACTGCTCAGTGTCTTGGTTCGTCATCTTTTAATCACATACGATTGTAAGATTCAGGAAAATTAATTTTATTGTTTTTCTGATAGTTTAATTTTAAAAAAAAAGTTAAGATGAGAACTAGTTTTGTAATTCAATTCAACAATTTACAAACAAAACTAATGTCACTGTCATTTGTGTCAGTTTCAAATTTCACTTGTCATCCTTTTTTTTTTTTTTTGTTTTTTTTTATGGCTTTGCAAAGCAATAAAAAAATGAAATAAATGTTGTGTTAAGTCGATTATTAATGTGAAATAATGGTGGATTATTAATCGTTAAGGGTGCGCCGTCCATAAGTGACAAATGTCATATGTTTTATTTGAAATGTCGTTGTCCATATTTATTTGATGCCGCGCGGCCATACTAATTTTGTATGGGGAATTTAAGGTGCTTAATAAAAAATAATTATTTAAATAACCACTTGATGAATCGAAAATGCAGTCTAGCAATTTGTAGTTTATCCATTGATGATTGTTTAGACAAAATCAGAGGTACAATAATTTAGATAAACTATAAGAAATCTACTAAACGCCACCACTCGTTTTCATGATTTTTGCCCAACTTTAAATGATATTGTAGAAAAAACTATAGCGTGTTATGAATTTATGGTTCTGACAAATTGTAAACACGTTCCCTATAATACTAAATATATATTTTGTTCATTTAATACGATAGTATTTTCAATTATATCTACTTAACCGTAACTGCATTTTTTGGTCGGCGCACCATTAAGTGTTCGTGAGTGTGCATAAGTGTTGGCAAATGAAACAAAACCTTAAACAAAACAGTACAACATTACTTTTCAAATTTTCTCAAAAAGTCCGCGTGAGGACTTAATAAAGTCCCACATCTTTACTGAGATATTCGAGGGGTTGGTATATCATTTATCATTTCCCATTTCTATTATCATTCATCATCATCATACAGGAAAGAAATATTGTTTATTTATGTATTACTTGTAAGATAGAAAATAAAACAAAACCGCAAACCTTTGACTTGGCTATGGGTTAGTCAAAGAGTATAGAATATAATAGAAGTAGGTGATTATTGGGCATTCTACTTCACTTTTTCTTAATCGTTCGCTCGCTCCGTTCGCTCACTCGAAAAAGCGAAGTAGAACGCCCAATAATCGCGTGGAAAAAAGTGTATACTTTTAAAAAATCAACGCCACTCGCTCAGCCACCGCCAACAAAAAGTGTTCAACAATACTCAATCGTTATTTCAGTATATTTGTAATCATACCAGTTAGATAACTAAAATGACTACAACGACTGCGATCTACTTTACACATTTTCAAGGTTTTCGTTCATAGGATGCAGGAGTTTTTAGCAATATGAAATTACAGCACAACTTAAAGTGAATGTGGTCTCTCAGTACTGAATAAGTTGATGTGTAGACGCAAGCGCCTACACGTTGTAATAGCAATATATGATCATTACAGCTACGCTCTTAGTCTGTCCGACAGCGCTTTGCCAATTTATTGTTTATAATGCCATTGTGTAATAAAGTTTCGATTCATCATTGAGACCACATTATTAAACTTTAAAATCCAGCATATATTATGGTTTTATTTGCCACCATGCCCCAAGGTGTATCACATAGTTGTACTATAGCATTTATCAAATTTTATTCTTGCTCCATTAAGAAAACACTTGTGTATTTTAATCGAATTCATAGTTCAATTTCTGTATACAACGACTTCGATCTACTTAACACATTTTCAAGGATTTCGTCTATTGAATGCAAAGGTTTTTTAACAATATAGAATTACAGCACAACTTAAGCTGACTGGTCTCCCAGGACTGGATCCCCGAATAAGTTAGTACTATGAATAACATATGTTAAATTTGAACCCTGACTCATAGGAAAACACTTGTGTTTTTCAATTTCAATAAGACCAAAAATGTACCTTTCTCAAGCGCAAATTAAATATTTCATTTCATTTCAATCAAACTTCATTTCAGTATACGATGATTCCGATCTACTTTACACATTTTCAAGGTTTTCGTCTATTGGATGCAAAGGTTTTTAACAATATGAAATTACAGCACAGCTTAAACTGGATGGGGCTCCTGGTTTCCCAGGACTGGATCCCCGAATAAGTTAGTACTATAAATAACATTTGTCAAAGTAGTACCTCGACCCATAGGAAAACACTTGTGTATTTTGATCAGAATCCAGTTTGTAATAGTTCAATTTTTGTATACAACGACTTCGATCTACTTAACACATTTTCAAGGATTTCGTCTATTGAATGCAAAGGTTTTTAACAATATAGAATTACAGCACAACTTAAGCTGGCTGGGGCTCCTGGTCTCCCAGGACTGGATCCCCGAATAAGTTAGTACTATGAATAACATATGTCAAATTTGAACCTTGACTCATAGGAAAACACTTGTGTTTTTCAATCAAACTTCATTTCAGTATACGATGATTCCGATCTACTTTACACATTTTCAAGGTTTTCGTCTATTGGATGCAGAGGTTTTTAACAATATGAAATTACAGCACAACTTAAAATTGATGAGGCTCCTGGTCTCCCAGGACTGGATCCCCGAATAAGTTAGTACTATGAAAACAATTGTCAAAGTAGTACCTCGACCCATAGGAAAACACTTGTGTATTTTGATTAGAATCAGTTGCCAGTTGTCATTATCGACTCCGATCTACTCAACACATTTTCAAGGTTTTCATAATAGATAAACACTTGTGTTTTTTGATCTAAGTCAATGCAGTCAACTGTGCGGAGAATTATTAGTTACCTTATTTATATCAATCTTACCAACAACAACTTATGCAATCACTACACACACACTCACACACGCTACCTACGAGTTCAACAACTTCCCATTTTAATGCTGACGAAAACAATTTTAATACGGGTTATTCCCAACCGCCTCCAATCTTTTGTTTGGAAAATATAAGAAATCATATAAAATAATTGATTCCTAGACTATAAAAAATATTATTTAAATTTTAGTATAGGAGCTCGATAGCGCAGCGGCTAGCGCGTTCGGCTTGCGATCTTGTCCGTTAAGCAACTTTCGCAATGCTGGGTTGCTGGATGGGTGGCCAAATTTAAAACATCTCGAGCTCCTCAGTGCTCCTCAGTGCTTGAGGAGAATGGAAATCGAATAACAAATTATTATATTTGTATTTTTTCTGTAAAGGACTTAAGAACATTTTTATTGGAGGAGAATGGAAATAACCCTTTAATATAAACAAAATTAAAAAGATAAAGCTAGGTCTATACTGTTTTAATTGACAAACGCAATAAACGAAAATTTTCATAATACATACAAACACAAACATCACGCCGTATTCCCACAAGTGGGATAGACAGAGCAACAGGTAACAATTATGTCATGCTGAAGCCACGTTTAGCAAAAAGAGATCAATTTCCATAACAGTACCTTTTCATGGTTTGACATATTAAACTGAATGTCTATTTTAATACGCACTCATTAAATATGGTTAGATTTATTTGTCGTGGGACTAAGTCATCTTATGTATTCATATGTAAACAACATAAACACAGAAGTTATAAAAATAGACTGCCTCGCGGTAATCGAACCTGCGTCTCTCGATATCCGAGCGGCTAACTTCTAACTTACCGAGATATTTGTTTAGTTTATTACATCGAAATTTATAATTTTAGAGTGTAAGGAGCTCGATGGCAAAGTGACGAAGTCGATCTGCGATTGTGATAGTTAAGCAACTCTCGTAAAGACCGATCATGAGATGGAATGTATTAATAAATTTCATGCTTAGTGAAAACAGTCCTATTGTTGCACATCCGGACAATCGCTGTCAGCGTTTTATCGAAAGGTCAGCAATTACACGGGAAATGATAAAATATGAATGTTATACTTTCGCTGCAAGTTTTCACCCTAATCGAAAAAATATATATTTTGCTGAATATTAAAAAAACCAGAGGTTACAAACATTGCTTCAATTGTGTACTTACATATTTAACATTGACATTATTTGTACTTAAAATTGTGTATTTATAATATTGCAATACTTAATTAAATACTTTTGCTTAAACGTAAACTCGTTAAAATATAACTAGTAGTTAATGTAGTGGCTAGATACTTGAGTATAGCGCGAAAAAGGTTCAGGTTGAATGCTAGTAGCAGCATTTTGTTTGATGAATGCAAACATTTATGTGTATATCGTATAGGTAACTATTTGTAGTATAGAAAGTTAAACTATCGACTAAACCTATCTTACTTAGAATTGATGTGTTTTATAAGACCAATAAGTATTAGGTATGTATTAAAGGTAATAAAAATAAAAAAGTATTTGGAATTACCAGTTTTTACATACGGTGTTATTCTTGAAAGTAAAAACTAGCACTAGTAGTAAAAAAGTTGATCACCCCTGCCTAGTAAAATTGTTTGTTAAACAATTTTCTCCAATAAATACCTGAAAAATGGTAGTCGTTGTATCAGTGCTTCTTAAGTCAGATTGACCACTAGTTAGTGCTTCAGTACTCCGACATCGCCCCGAGAATCATCCAGAAGATATACACCGAAAAAATGTGCGTAAGTTTTGAATATTATTATTTTTCTATTAATATGTTGTGTTACGCACGACCCGCCATCTGATGGGTGGTCGACCATTTACCACCTGAGTTCCCATATGCTTCGGAAGGTATGTCAAGCGGGTGATCCCAGCTGCATCTGCAACCGTTAGCACCACCAAACCGCACTGGGTCTGCGTGGTGCTGTGGTCCGTTCTCTCTATGTGTAGAGAAGTCATCATTATAGAAGGTCTGTATAGGGGCATTGACCTAGACCAGCAAATGTTATTATTAAAATCAACCTAGCATTTACTGTCGCGTTGAGTCATGTCGAGTCATGTCAAATGTTAATGTCGAGTCTCTAATATTTATTGTTATAATTTCAGGTCTGAAAGCAAGCAAATTAAACGCTCTGCCAAGAAAAGCTGTGTGTCAACCAATTTGTTTGACTCGGACAACGAAAGCATAAGGTAATTTGCGTTGATTACTTTTAAAACTACTAAAATGTGTTAACATATTATATGTTTTATATATGTATATCGGCGATATTAATAAGTAAAGTAATGTATGTTTTTTAATTACATTTCTTATCTTTCTAGCACTAAGAAGAAATGCCTGTACTCGTCGTCGGTGCCAAGTCCTCAACGACGATTGCGAAAAAACAAGAAGCGCTCAGCTCCGCTTCAAACTGGTTAAATGATTCGGAGTCAAATGACGAAGTTTCGCCGCCACCACGCGAGACAAACCAGGTCAACGACAGTGTACTAACGCAACGAGTACCAGGCGGAGTAACGCGTCGGACTGCGAAGCTCAACGGTGAACTGGTGGCGGAGCTGCGTCTCTACAACGCTGAGGAGGTGCGCAGTCTCACCGGCTTTGAAAGGTGTGAAAAGGCAATAGTTTGGGTTCGACTTCAAGGCGAAGCCGAGTCTCCTGAATTGTTGACTATAAAAAAATTTGTAAAATTAGCTAAATCAAAATTTACTGAAGAGGAGGTATTTTTTAGTGATAAAAAGAAAAAATAGTCACAGTCCGCTTATAATTAGTCACACTCTCTTCGGTAAATTTTGACTTAACTAGTTTTACTTATATATTATGTGTGTTAGGTTTTATAACATTTTATACGTAATATTACATTTTACTTAAAAACTACTTTAACCTCTTGTAAATTTTTTAACACAGTGAAAACAAAATCATAATGGTTAAGACTATATTTTGTTCAACTTGCAACTTATTCGTTAAAAATAATGCTTTCTCTGCCCATTTAAAAAGTATTTTACACAAGAATAATAGTTCTGTCGTTGAGAGCGAAGGTATCGGAAAAGTTCATAGCGCTCTTCGCGGTCGCATAGCGTCGTACCGGGTTCGATGCGAGGACGTCATCGGTGACGTTGAAGAACGTATGCATGTGTTTACTCCTGCTGAGTTTTTAACGCAATTACGCTCCCGCGTGAAACTTTTACTTTCAGCCCGAATTGAAGCTTATGCAAACCTTAAAGTAAATTTTGAATTGTTTTCCGAATTTTTTCTCCATAAAGATGATTCGATTTCAATTAAATCTTTTGCTACTGAAAACACTATCTTACATCAAAGTTATAATTTTGATGATATGTACACAAACATTAACCATCAAATTTGTAAAAAAGTTGAAGAATTTGAGGAAAGAGGTAGTGGCTGGGCTTATTTACGAAGCTTGTATCTAGAAGTAAATATAAACAAATATAACCCGTTGAGAGCCTCGGGTTACTTAGATTTACCTAGCGCTATAAAAAACAAACGTGCATGTATCAACATTAAAAATTCAGATGATTACTGCTTTTTGTGGTGTGTTATAGCAGCACTTTTTCCTGCAAAAAATAACGCACACCGTACGACAGCATATCCGCACTTTGAAAGTATACTTAATGTTAAAAATATGACATTTCCAGTAGGGTTCACGGATATAAGAATTTTTGAAAAGAATAATCCCAACATAAGTATTAATGTTTATGGTCTTAGAAATAACACTAAGGTGGTTGGACCTCTGTACAAATCTGAATTTCGAAAAGGACGTCACGTCAACATGCTTTTTCTTGAAAATGGAAAACGCACACATTACTGTCTAATTAAAGATTTATCTAAATTACTTCGAAAGCAGTTAACTAAACATCATTCCAAAATATTTTTATGTGAGGATTGTATGATATTTTTTGATAACAATCTTAAGCTCGAAGCTCACGTTTGCAGTGGTGTAGCAACAATGTTACCTAATCAGGGAACTCGAATACAATTTGAACATTATGAACGCATGCAAGACATGCCCTTCGTCTTATACGCAGACTTTGAATCTTTGTTAGAACCAGTTGAATCAAATTCTGGAACAAGTTGCACAACGATAACGCAAAAGCATGTGCCAGCTGCATTTGCTTACTATGTCGTATGCTCCTATGACAGCTCCCTTAATAAATATGTGTCTTATCGAGGACCAAACTGTGTGAAAAAATTTTTTGATAACCTTCTATCTGATATTACCGTTATTTATAATATTTTGCATTCATCGATCCCTATGTTCTTAACAGATGAAGATAGAACTAATTTTGCTCAAGCTAAACAGTGTTATCTTTGTAACAAAATATTATTTGACGACAAAGTAAAAGATCACTGCCATCTTACTGGGCGATATCGTGGTGCAGCTCATTCCTATTGTAATGTTAAATATTGTTTGCCTAAGTTCGTCCCCATATTTTTTCATAATTTAGCTGGTTACGACAGTCATCTTTTCATACGACAGTTAGGAGAATTATCCGGTAGGATACAAGTGATTGCAAAAAATAAAGAAAATTACATATCGTTTACCAAATTTTTTCAAATCAATAACAAAGCTATCATGCCTGTTCGTTTTGTCGATTCATTTAAATTTTTAGGCACAAGCCTAGAGAAGCTAGTTGCAAATTTAAATACCATTGATTTCAAACATCTGACATTTTTTTTTCCCTCTCAGGAACATTTTAATTTGCTTAGACGTAAAGGGGTTTATCCTTACGAATACGTCACTACTTGGAGTTCTTATGATGAGGAAGAAATACCTCCTCTGAATTGCTTTTTTAGTAAATTGCACAATTGTAACATATCAAAAGCAGATTATGAACATGCAAAAAGAGTATGGCAAACCTTTAAATTACGGAACCTTGGAGAATACACTGATTTATATCTTAAGTCAGATGTACTTTTACTAGCGGACGTCTTCGAGAGTTTTCGAAAAACTTGTAAGACGAATTATAAACTGGATCCTTCTTTTTACTTAACAGCACCTAGCCTGAGTTTTGACGCTATGCTATTAAAAGCAGATGTTAAATTAGAATTAATAAATGACTTGGATATATTAAGAATGATACAAAAAGGCATTCGCGGTGGTATATGTTTATGTTCTACAAGATATTCGAAAGCCAATAACAAGTATTTACAAACTTATGACCCCGCAAAAAGTGATAACTTCCTTGTTTATATTGATTGTAATAATCTTTACGGTTATGCTATGTGCGCTTATTTGCCTCATTCAAATTTTAAGTTATTAAGTGAACTAGAAATTTCAGATATTGATTTTCAAAATATGCCTATTGACGGGGACATTGGTTATATACTCGAGGTAGACTTAGAATATCCTAACCATTTGTATAATTATCATAACGATTTTCCATTCTGTGCTCAAAAATTTGCTCCTCCAGGATCTAAAACTTCGAAATTGATACCAAATTTATACAATAAGTTTTAATATGTCATTCATTTTTCCTACCTGAAAACATGTCTAAAACATGGTTTATTGTTAAAAAAAATACACAGAGTAATTCAATAAAATCAGAGTCCATACTTATAACAGTACATTGATATGAACACAGAGTTACGGAAAAAGGCAAACTCTATATTTGAACAAGATTTCTTCAAACTTTTAAATAATAGTATATTTGGTAAGACATTAGAAGACACCGAGAAAAGGGTTAGCGTGAAGTTGGTTAATAAGTGGAATGATGAAAAGAATATAACAAAGAAAAGTTTCGGTGCTGAGCAACTAATAGCTCGACCAAATTTCCATAGTGCTACTATTTTTACAGAAAATTTTATAGCTGTTCAAATGAAACCTGAGACAATTACTTTAGACAAACCCATATACATTGGCTTTTCTGTATTAGAAATATCCAAAAGTCACATGTTTGATTTTCATTACTCTATTATGAAACCTTTTTATGGGGAAAAATTAAAGCTTTGTTATACGGATACGGATAGTTTTCTTTATTCAATAGAAAGCAACGATTTTTATACAGATTTAAAGTTGAATTTCCTTAGATATTTCGATACTAGTAATTATCCATTAAATAACTGTTTTGGTATACCAAGTCTTAACAAAAAAGTACCGGGTCTCTTCAAAGATGAACTAGGTGGAAATTTGATTTCTGAGTTTGTTGGTTTAAGATCAAAATTATACTGTATAAAAACAGTACAAGAGGAATTAAAAAAGGCTAAAGGTATACAGAAACAGGTTTTAAAAAATGTACATTTCAAAGATTACTATAATGTATTAAACAAAAATACTTTTTTAAGAAAGAAAAACATTATCTTTAAATATTTAAAGCATGAAATATTTACCCAAGAACAGAACAAGATAGCTTTGTCAGGCAATGACGACAAACGCGTAATATTAAAAAATAAAATATCTACTATGTCTTGGAGTCACTGCGATTACATATTTTAACAACAATTGTTTTCACTGTGTTTTTAAATCCTATCATACTTATGGCTTGAGAAATAAATAAATTGTATTACTGTTTATTATCATTACTAAGATTCATTGTTTGAATTTAAAATAATATGAACTTGTTATAAAATATTGTAACCCGTTTTTCGATATACTTAAGAACTTAGGTACATATAATTATTTTTTTGATTTAAAAAATGATAATTAAATATGTAGTTGCTTTTGCTCAGATTCATTGTTTTAATTAGGAAATGTAACTTATATTATGAAATGTAATGTAGATTTACTGTACCTACCCGGCTGTGTATTAATACCTAATAAAATATAAAAGTAACAAACTAACTTGCATTTTTATTAAATTATTTTTTTTTTTTTTTTTTTTTTTTTTTTTTTTTTTTTTTTTTTACCTATATTCTCTGTATAATAAAACATTGACGGTAAATAAGTAAGAAAATTCTAACGCTAACAAACAAGTCAGATTCAGAGTAGGCTGTGTAATACAACTCTTCTGATTATAAGGTAATATGAAACCTTTTCAATACAAATCAGGTCATGTTATTGCTAAAATAATCATTCTTTATTAATATCAATAATGTTTTTTTATTTTGCTAAATTGCAAATTACATTTTGTTGCAAAATCTTATAATTTTTGAGTAAACAACCTACATTGTAATACAATACACGTGTTGCTGTGTCATCAATCATATACATTAATATAAATGGGTTTCAAATTAGTTTCAATTTCAATTATCAAAGTGAAGACGTCAGTAGTCCAGCTAGATAATATCAACATGGTAAGTAGTTTCGATAATTTTATACGATTATAAAATAATTTTATTTGTGTTGTAATTGTGTCGCTATTTGGTGAACAGCGGATTATGGTAGAGGACTGCTTTTGCTGTCCTTATTGCCTAGTCTTTGACTAATCCTTCGGGGATAATAGTTGTGGTTATATGTATATAATTAATTATTTTATTTTATTTTTTAGAATACTCAAGAGAACTCGTTGTCGTTCAGCATCAACAAGGAGATCGTGCAATCATCATCTCCTACTTTTGAACAGAACGCTCAAGATATGCTCGAGAGATTTACAGAGGAGTATCCGAATTGGAGAGCAGATGAATTGCGATGCGATTCCCCGCTGTATAACAAGGTGATGAGAAATATCACGAAGAAGAGACCTCAAAAAAGAAGAAGTTATTTAAAGCAACATAATTCTTACGTGCTGAAAAGTACTCCGATTCAAGGTCGTCGATTAGTTAAGATTGAAGTGTTAGACTTGGAAAAAATTCATACTGATCCATTGTTATGTGCGCAGTATGTGGTAACAGAGCATATTGAACCCATAATGGATCAAACAGAGGCTATTATTAGCAATATATCAAAAAAAGTTTGTGGATGTAGTTTTACTTTTTAAGAAATTCTCAAATAAATGGAATTGAATTGAATACTAAGATCGTTTCATTCAACTCGTTTTACTTTAGTAAATAAAACAAAAAGGTGATTAGACAATTTGATTTATTGAGGAAAATACTGTATTACATTAATAACTCAAATAACATTTGAAATGTACCACTTTTTTAGACACAGAACATTTTTTAAAGCACACATTTTTTTATGATACTCACAATTCAAGATTTTATTATCTTCCACACGATAATCATTATATAATTTTAAAAAGTTAGGGCAGCCTTTTTCTCCTAATTCTATTATTTCACAATCTTGACATAACTCGCGAATCCACATAATCTTTTCTAATCCCTTTACTAATATTCTTTTACCGCTTAAATACGGAACTACTATTCGTTTAAATTCACGGTAATCAATAAATCCTTCACTCCATTTGAGCCCACGATTCTTTTCTAACCACCGAACTTGCTTCTTTTCTTCATCTGTTAGATTATTATAAATATACGGTGGCTTAACTATGAATGTCTGCGTGTGGTTTCTGGTTGCTATTGATAACTCTTTTATAATAAAATTATTTTTCATATCCTTGAACCCTTGCACATCCGCTATAATAGTATCGATATTCATGATAGTTTTTTAACGATGTTACTCAGTGGTTTGTATTCAAATATACAATCGTTCAATATAAGGCAATATGCAGCGGTCTGATCAGGAACCTCTTGATCTGTTTCGATTTCAACTCGTACGTCGATTGATCCCTTCAGTGTTTCGTGTTGGCGAGAACAGTCAATAACGAATAAAGGAGCAATGTCTTTGAACTCTTTCATACTCATCAACGGTTCTGGTCGACGTCCGTGATAAGACTGCTGAAACCTCGCGTACTGTTCGTATATTAATGAAAACTTGCTGTCAGAGAAAGTCCTTCGTAGGGGTAATACGATGAATTTAAAAATACTCTTACGTCACGAACATTGCAATGGTCGAACTCGGCCATTGACATTTCAGCATTATGTTTCCGGTTAGTTTGTAATGCAATTATAACAAACCGTGGTTTCTCTATTTGCGATGATGTCTTGATAGACCAAGTATGTTTACGTGTTTTGGGTAGTAATGGATATTCATAAAGATCCCAATTACGAAACGCTAGTGTAATAGCACGATCTTTTTCCAAATGTTTTAATAAATTAATTCTTTCACGATCTGACACTTTAATATGCGGGACACGCCAGACGATTTTATTTATTGTTATGTTTTCTACAACTTGACCTTTATTCAATTTTAAGGCATTAACATTTGTGTTGCTTCTCAAAAGTACTAACTCATGTTTACAATTAATTATAATTTTTTCATAATCTTCAGCAAAACCTAATAATTTGTTCAATGGTATCGAAGCAGAGAATACTCCGCTACTAGTATTGGTTGTTCCTGAAGTAGACCAACCCCAAGCTCTACCACTTTTGGATTCATTTTCGTTCAACGACAAATAAGACTTCATAGTCGTTGTAATGCCAGCATTTTTAATTTTATCTATTTCAATTCCATTTAATTCATAACGAATATCTTGAAATAAGAATAATGCGGGATTATTTACAAAATTTACACTCGTTATTTTTTCTTTTGTGGTACTGTTATACACATCGGCTTTGCCTTCAATATACAAAGTGCTGAGTGAGGGCAACACATACAAATCTTGTTGATTTATGGGTATTCGTATTTCATCATTATTGTTGAAACTTGTTACATAGGGCTTATACGAATGATATTCAAAACTCTCAATACTGTTATCGTACGATGTAGGTTGAGATATATTTAAAAAATTCATTTTAACAAACCTACTAGCTTTAGAAATTCTTTATTATTTTTAGTAAGCTTCTTTTTTAACTGAAGCGGTGTTCTTTTAGTAGATGTACTATTAGAACTGACTTGGACACGAGATGTAGCAGGGTTTTTATTGAAGTTAATCATTTTTTCTAAAGTGTAAGTATAATTGTACTTCTTCACCTCGTAAATTTATTTGCTTATTATCCGCGTCTAGTAACCTAATATTGATTGCACTTATTGAACTTTGATTAACAGGAAAATAGATTAGGTTTTTCGGTATTTCAATAATTCGATAGCCAGGTGGTACGTTAGGTACAAATTCGTAAATGATATGGCTTGCGTTTCCATTAACATATGATCCTCCGACTACATCACATTCAATGCGCACGATGGTTGTTGATAAAATACTGACTGGATACTGAGATTCGCAACTTATATTTGCTTTTATTGTATCTTTAGCGAAACCTAAAATTTTAACAATAGAATATTTTTTTTCAAAATGAACATCTTCTGAACAAAAAATTTTGGTCTTGAGTGTATTGTTATTACAAGTCAAATTTAATGCAGCATTCTTGATGTTATTTTTAAAAAAATCACAAATATCTTGAAGTTCATATGATCCTTCCGGAATTTCGACGACCTCATTTAGACCATAATAAAACTTATTGTTTGTTTCGTCTATATTAGGGATAGAATTAAATGTAGAAAAGTATAGGAGTCCACATTCATATTCTCCACGTAATTCTAAAGTTGGTGAATAGTTCGTTATTAGGGAAGCTCCTTGTCCAGTTATGGATACAGTGAAAGACATTTTTGTACTGACAAGTTGTTTTATTTTATCCTTTATATAAATGATTTTTCCAATAGTCTCTTAAAAATTTTAAACAAAGGTGACCACAGTTTATAGTGCCGAAAGTTTGTTGCCGTACATAATTATAATATATGTGTCTATCTTTTAAATACTTTAATAATTCTAACGGTGGTTTTAAGTTGCCAAAACTATCAAAATATTGGCAGTGTTCATTTTGTTTGACATAGGCTACCCAATGAGTTCCATAATTTGTAGAACTATCTAAATTTAGTATAGCACACTCGATTTTTCTTGGTTTTGAAGGTAATGTGTCTCGCATAAAAACACCACGAAAATATGGAATATCAGCTGAATGCTTTAATATATCTAAAATAGTAAGCGCTCGTTTGGGTAGCCGTTTAATTAGTTTTTTGGAGGTTGTAAGTACAAGCCCGCTCCTTTTTTGTGAGTATTTAAATACAATCCTTTTCCAAGCGCAACGGCTTCCATCATCTTGTTATGTCGTTCAGATTCTTGAAGATTTTTTTGAGCAATCTTGTAATCGTTAACAGCTTTTGTTATACCTGCAGCACCTCCAGCGAGTGAACCCAGAGCTGATAAACCAGCAAAGATTGGTATGAGGGGTAACAACCCACCAGTTTTCGGAATAGGAATGCAACGTGGGAAGCGTATTCCTTTTATATCAGAAAACACTTTTTTTGCAGCTGCATGCGCATATTTTATAGCCGTGCGGTTGTCATTACATTTTAATTTTTTTATTTGTTTTTGAATTTTTTTAACACCTTTCATGAACGAACGTACTCCTGCTCCGGCTTTAAGTTTTGCTTTCATTGCATTTTTTACTATCCATGATGCAATCTTTTCGCCTTTCCCAGCATCTTTCGATTTCAATCTTTTCTTTGCCATATTTAAAAGTTCTAAATCGGCGTTATGTCTAACGTTCCAATCTTTATTATCGTAAGCAATATCGTGATATAAACAAGCTTCATCCAATTTATTTATACCTCGGTCACCTCTTAGTAAACGTTTTTTAAGTTTTGTTCCCGGACCACAAAACTGGTATCCAGGTAAATGTAACTCGAACGGAATGCTATCTATTAAATTGTTGACAATGCTACTTCCTTCCTTCATCGATGTTCGTAAAGTGACTGTACAACATAATCGAGCATTATTTATATCATTAATGATTTTTTGTCAACCCAACTGT
The DNA here is from genome assembly GCA_947562085.1 of Eudonia lacustrata. Taxonomy (NCBI): domain Eukaryota; kingdom Metazoa; phylum Arthropoda; class Insecta; order Lepidoptera; family Crambidae; genus Eudonia; species Eudonia lacustrata. The sequence continues at coordinate 9,375,992 of OX387315.1, read as the reverse complement.
TTTCATCATCACTGAGACCTAACCATTTGACAAAAAGTTTGTTTCCTTTTTTCTTTAAAATTTTTTCAATAAGATATATATCAGGAAATTTGGTTCTTTGCAGTTCGTATTCATAAAAAGATCCTAAAATAGTTTGCTTATGTTTATCTTCTAAGTGGTATGTGGTTGGATTCGTATGATTAACTTTAACAATGTTGAAGATTTCTGTTGTCCAGTTTGGAGTATAACCTTTGTAGAAATCACCTTTGTATTTACTAATCCGAACATAATCACCAACGCAGTATTTATTATTTTTCTTTATTTTATAATAATTTTGTGATTTCATAATATTGGACTTTACAGTCGTCTGATTTTCTTTATCGACGTCAATGGGCTTGAATATTGTTATCCTATGAACAGTGCTATTATAGCACTGAACCACTTTTTTTAAATTATTACTAATCCATTGATATTGACCACATAAGCTAAATAATTTATAAAGGTGACCTTTTAGCGTTCTAATTACTCTTTCAACGATTGCCGCTTTTTTCACAGAATAAGTAGAATAATGGTTAATGTCATATTTTTTCATCAACTGTTTAAAGTTTTCATTATAAAACTCTTTACCTAAATCTGTTTGCAAATTTTTTGGTTGCTGAGACGAATTTGATAATATATTTTGCATTGCGTTAGTGACATTAGTTTTATCTTTTGTTTTCAAAGGATTTGTCCAAACATATTTCGATAAAGCGTCAATAACTACTAAAACATATTTATATCCTTTATTAAATTGCGAATACTTTTGAAAATCCATAAGGTCAGCTTGCCATAAATCATCTACTCCTTCTATAATTGTACATCGACGAGGAAAATTTCTTCTCGCCGCTCTGTGAATTTCTTCTACTATATCTCGTTTACTCATTTTTGTTTGACTTTGCTTGAATCATACGGTCTATTTCTGTTTTTGAGTAAAACGTAGTAGACAATCGATTGGAAGTAGCTGATTCTAAGTTCTGTATGTAAATTTTTACACGACTATTAACCTTATTTATTTCGTTCCTTAGATTTTGCACAGTTTTATCCAAATACGCCTTATTTACAGCTTCGTCGTCCTTGTCTGGAGATGATAAACCTTTTAGTTTTGATGATTTTAAGTCGTATTCGCCCGTTTCGCACTTTTGTAACGTATCGTTTAGGGTATCGATGTATTCAGATAACCTCAAACGTTTATGAATGTGATGACCAAATTTATCTATATTCATTATAGTCTCGATGCTTTGTTTACTGCGAGTATACTGCTTAATTTTTCCGGCGCTATTTGTTTATATTCTGTATTTATGATGCCTGCTTCGTACAGTTCTTCAATTATTGCAATTATTTCATTATCCAAACCCGTGTTACGAGCAGCTTTTGACGCAAGCAGTAATTTTAATCGTTCTATTAATTCATTTGGATCATCCCAATAAACTAATTCCGTATTTTTTTTATTTTTTTTTACAAGTTCTATACCTTTTCCTTGTGTAAGTCTTTCAGTACTAGTAGTTGGTTGTCGAGAGAACTTAAATAATGGTTTTATAATATTCATGTATTTAAATCCTTTATTGCTGTTTATTGGTTTGGTAGATTCAAAATTACGTCTGTGTGCATTGGTGTTGATAAGTAGTAGCTTATAGTTTGCCAAGTCATCATCAGTAATAACTTCTAGATTTGGTATCTTTTTAAACAAAAGTTCTTTTAAGCCAAGTGTCTTTTCAAAAGAAATATTTCCAACTTTCAGAATTCTGCTGTCATCATGAACGCGACTATTTCCAAGCATAAGTTTCCCTCGCTCATTTCGGACTCCAAAAGGTATGGTATCAATTACTTCAGATGAAGTAGACCATGAAGAAGACTGACTTTGTTTTGTAGCATTTGGTGATGATTGAAGAGACTTAAACGAACTTTCACTTACATTATGGTCTTCAAAAGGTGTTACAGTTAGGGTTTTGTTTGATTGTTGAAGTGTTCCTTGATACCCGTCTTCATCCGCACTACTAAAATCATTAAATTCGTCAAGAGAAGAATACGACTTCTCGCTTTCGTTTTTCTTAATTTTTTTCAATTCGGGATTATATTTTTTTATTTCTTCCAAACTCTTTTCATCATTTCTATTCGCTAATATGTTAAGAGGGTCAACTATAGGTTTGAACATTGCTTCCAGTGCAACATTACTTGTATTTTATGCATCCTTTATCAAGTCTACCTTTCTTTTGACAGCTGATGCAGATTTTACAATTTGTTCTTTTAGATTTCTTTCCATTTTATTAAGTTTCCTTTCAGGTTTAAGTCACAAATGAAAGTGATTTTATTACATAGTTACAACTGCTTTTGTACATTAATCTATTTCTATAAACGTATCAAATGTCTTCCTATAACATCCTTTATTTCGTTCACAATCCTTATTTATAACAATGTAATTGTATGGTTTCTTCCAAACTGTTGAGCACATTTCTCGGAATTGAGACCATGTCATGTCAGATCCTACATGTTCATCATAAACATGCTTTAAATTAACATCGTCTTGTTTAAATAATATTATTAGATTTGAATTATCCCTAACAAGTTGTTTTGGTATTTTTGTGTAAGTTTGATTAACATAAAAACAATCAATATTTTTATGTCGTCCCATAGCAAAATAGTCGCGGATGTTGTTTTGTTTTTCACAAGCAACATCGTCAAATATAATAATTGAGTCAGGCAAAGCTTCGTGAGGACTTAAAATGTCACTGTTGTCATTATATTTATTAAACGATGTGCCTGCAACCATTTTTAATACCTTTTCTAAGAATATATATTTAGGTTGATATAAAGATTTAGAATATACATAAAGGTTACAAAAACGTGGACCATCTTTATGTAATAATAAACTAATTACTAAGTTGGTCTTTCCACAATTTGAAGGACCACAAACAATACAACGAATACTGTTTGGCAGTAAGTTGCCATGCCGTTTTGGTTCATTTGATAACGGAGGGCATATGCATTTTAATTTTAATGACTGTTTTTGTTTGACAAATCTCATAGCAGCTGTTTTGTTCTTGACCACAGTGTTTCGAGAGTCTCAATAAAATGACAGTGAAACATAGCGCTCAAATATATAAACGGATAAAGTTATAGTTAAAGTTCGCAAGTTTTTTCCTGCAGACTACACTTTTTTCCACGCGATTATTGGGCGTTCTACTTCGCTTTTTCGAGTGAGCGAACGGAGCGAGCGAACGATTAAGAAAAAGTGAAGTAGAATGCCCAATAATCACCTACTAATAGAAAATCATTTATTCATTAATAACATATTCATACAAATATAACATTAATTTTTATTAATATGTTATTTATTTAGCCTTGATACCGTTACCAAATTTCCACCGGTAAAAAAAAAAGTACCGGTAAGTACTCAAAGAAATAAGAACGGGAGTTGCCTCAAAATAATAACTTATCCGAGCTTTATACTCTGCCGCTTTTTTGGAGGGGGACGAGGTAAACAAGTACATACACAAGTACACTATCGCACTAATTACAAAATAGGTCGCTTGATCATGTCGCTCATGAAGCTGTAGATCTTTTTAACTGGAGAGGCCTGTTGTTGAAGCAGCCTTGTAATTCAATTGTTTGGTGAGTTGTATTCATAGTTAATAAATCAAAGGAGATGTTACATTTTTGTATGGAGGCTGGGCCCCCTAATTCTTACAGTGATGAAATTATATTTAATGAAAAGAGCACAAAATAAAAAACCATTTTATGTATTAATATATTTTTTAAACATACCCAAACATTGTATATAATAAAAAAATCAGATAATAAAAATTTATAAAATAGCAACCCTAAACTTTTTCTACCTTGGCAACTTCGCTTCTTGACAACTTCGTGAAGTGAACTGTCAGTGTCAGATGTCAAATCTTACCCCCTTACAAATAAACACTATTTAAGCATTTACTTAGTTAATCATTGTTTTGTCAATGTCACACAAACGTCGTTCTCAATTTGAGAAAAAGAGACAAAACAATGATTAACTAAATAAATGCTTAAATCTCAGGCTTAAATAGTGTTTATTTGTAAGGGGGTTACTATTTAAATTAGTAATGCAATGGTACTGGTACTATTCATTACAGCCAGCAACCGCATGGTTTCATTTTCAGGAAATTGCATTGAACCTTAAAATACCTTTTAGAATGTATAAATAAGTTCAGCAATATATTAAACACTGACACAACACACATTATTATATTAAACTTTCATTAGAACCCAAAAATAATAAGAAAAGCTTGATGAAGAAAATTTCACGTTTTTAAATATTTTTTAAATTATGTTGGGGCCTTTTTATATTTTTTTTCTTTTTGGAAACATCATCTCAGAAGGCAGATCTATCAGAAAAGCATCACTTCAAAACTGTAATAAAATAAGGGCCCAAAAACGAACATCTCCTTTGCCGATAAATAGGTAAACTAAAATAAAATTACCAGTATTTGTCTAGGGTAAACTTGATATTAACGGTAACGATTAAACGGATGTTTATTGTCATTTCGAGCCAATTATCATAGTGTGCAAGTGTATTGTATAAGGCTCCTACTACTTATGGAACCCTACTAGGATATTATATTCGTAGGATGATGTTGCTTGGCCCTTAGAGCAGTTGGTGTAATGCTTTAAGTGCTGGCCTCATTCTTTAGTCTCTCAATGATTTATTTTTTGAGGAATTTAGGTGTTTGTTATAGTTATAATAAAAGGGGTTTGGGTAAAAAACAAGAATTAAAAAAAATAGAAACGTCCAATTCTCATTAATCATTAATTTATTTTACATAGAAATATAATCATATTTGTATAATCATTTCTCTTACAGTAATAACTCTGAATTTCTTTAGAATGATATAATAAATATGACCAAGCTAAAATGTCTCAACCGTTACGTCAAGATCTTTTTGCCCGCCAATCTAAAAATTCATCGATATCATCTTCATTATCCGAATCGCTATCTTCATTGTCACTAATCTGTTCGGTTTCTTGCCTTTGCTTTTTTGTTTCTTCTTTTTTCACTTCTAAATCCAAAACTCTGCAAATAAAGAAAAAAATATATAAATGATGAAGATAACAAACTACTATCATATTCAGAGTTCATAATAATTATTTTGTAGATTAAACGAGTCCAATTTCTAGTTGTATTTCCTTGACATGGAGAAAGCTTTCTACGAGGTTCTGCCAAGTTGTCACGGGTCATTCGATTATTATCAAGCTATAAATATATATGAATACAAGTAACACACACTCATAATTTATATTATATATATAAAATAAACACAGACTCAGAAAGACTCACTTGGACCAATTCCTGATTTGCTCATCTATTTCATCAATTTGCCTTTCTGCTGTAGCTTCTTCTTGTTCACCGGCAATTATTTCTGCAGAAGCACTTGCTTCTTCCTTTATTTCTTTACGGAATTTCTCCCATTCTTCTTCTACAGGATCCTTATATTCAATATTTCTGACCTAAAAACGTACAATCGATTTATAAGTAATGAAGAAGGACACAACACAAAAAAATAGAAGCTTTGCTTATGAAGCGAAGTTCTGGTTTGACGCTTCGCTTTGACAAAAGTTGTAGCCTTGTCAAATCCCAGCTTTTTGATATATAATTATTAAGAACAGCTACCATAAACTATCATATTTAGTAAATCAAATCAAATCAAATCAAAAAATATTCTTCTCCTACATCTTTACTTAAATCATCCATTATGATCTCTCTAATATCCATCACCACACACGAAGTCAAAGCGATCGGTTAGGTGGTCGGGGGACTGGGCTGACAATAAGGGTTCGAAGTATCGGCTTCGGGTATTGATACCAAGTACTCATGTGGTATCGAAGGAGAAAGTATCGATACTCAAAAAGTATCGGTCCTAAAGTATCGATATTACTCAGTATCGAGTATTTGCAGGAATCAATTAATTGGACCTACAAACGCGTAAAATAATAGAAGGAACCTAATTCATTAACCTAACATATGGTGCAGGTCAAACCCTCGTGGGAGAGTACTCAAGAAACTAGCGTATTAGTAGTAATTAGGTATTAAATACTTAATTTTTAGAACTTTCTAATTCATAAAACTGTTAAAATGTGGCTAAAGAGGAAAGTAATTATACCAATGTGGCTCAAAATGCAGTAAACTACAACAAAATAAAAAATTAATGCCTTCAGATTTTAAAATGTCGAAGAAAACTGTATAGTATCGTTTCTTTGCCTATCTCTTTTTAAATTGAAATGAATGAAAATATAACCAACCATGTTTGTTTTTGATAAGGCTAAAAGTAATTATACCAATGTGGCTCAAAATGCAGAAAACTACAACAAAATAAAAAATTAATGCCTTCAGATTTTAAAATATCGAAGAAAACTGTATAGTATCGTTTCTTTGCCTATCTCTTTGGAAATTGAAATGAATGAAAATATAACCATGTTTGTTTTTGATAAGGCTATTATTCCAACATGCAATGATCCACTAAATAGGCTGTATGGCTTGGTCCCTTTGCCTTTTCTTAAAAGATAAAGACACTAAATACTGACCTTCTACGTGACCACAATAAAACGAGTACCTACTCATTATTGGGTATCGCGATCAAAAGTTTCGATACCTACTCAGAATCGAAAGCTGAGGTACCGAGTACTCAATATCGGGAAAGTATCGTTATTTATTATATCTTAATTAATGGCTTCGCGTTTAGCATTAAGCCAATTTCAAGTGTATTTAATTATATATTGAAAGAATAATTGTACGGTAGATTGAGTTTAAAATGGAGCCTCACAACACGTGTTTTTACACAAAGAACTCGGGTGAAACTCCGAAAGTATCGTTCGAACCCTACTGTCAATGACAGTGACATACGTACGGTACGATGAACATTACGATTACGACGTATTTTATTTGTAATGCTATCAACAAGCAAATTGCAAAGTTTACTACTGAATTTAACAAAGCAATTTAGCATAGCCTTTAAGAGTTCACAGCGACATAAAATGGAGCAAGCTTGTATGGTTAATGCAATTAAAGAATGCATTCCAACGTTAGATGACAGCAAGCACAAAGGTCAAGCCGGTAGAATAGGAATAGTCGGTGGTTCATTAGAATATACAGGAGCACCTTATTTTGCTGGAATTAGTGCTTTGAAAGTACGTATAGAGATAACAAAAAGTATAAGAATATTAAGAGTTATAGAAAGGGGTACAAAGGTTTTTTTTTAATTTGAAATAAATATTGTTTTCCAAAGTTTACGCGAACACTACACATTGGAATGAAACAACTTTTACGGATCTACTCTCTTTTATTTTATACATTAGTTTTTATTAATGTTTACGACCTGTCAAGTGCAACATGGGGTTGCATGCAAGATGCAGGCGTGTACTAACAGGACTGTGACTATGGGCTCTCTTACATCAGGCAAACAAAGAGGAGTGTCGGAACCCGCGTTAAAGAACACGTAACCGACGTCAAGCATAGGCGCGCAAATAAGTCTGCAGTATGCGAACATTCCCTAGAGGGACCCAGCCATTACATCAGATTTGATATTCATTAAATACTCACTAGAGAATAACGATTCATCCCTAAGATGATATGCGAGGCTATTGAAATTAACCACCAACCTGGGATTCCATCATACAAAATGTTCAATCCCAGCCCCAACACTATACTGCCAGACCAAAAGGTACTTTAAGCTCTTTCTGCGTAACAAAACACACATGAATAAATTAAAATGAGGGTATACAACCTACCAACTAATATGAGATGACCAACACCTCAGTCTCCCTGTGACCACGGACCCTGCAAAGGGTTTGAAACGTCACGATAGACATTAATCAAATCTAATGTATAGAATAAACCTAAGTAGATCCGTAAAAGTTGTTTCATTAAAATAATTATTTTTAAATACTAACAATCTACCTTTACCATACTTTACTTGCTTCTGTTTGGTACAGAGATTTATCCTAACATGTGTTTAATTATTTTTTGTAGGTTGGGGCTGATTTGGTTCACATTTTTTGCTCATCATCAGCAGCCACTGTTATAAAATCGTACAGTCCCGAACTTATAGTACATCCGCTGTTAGACATAGAGAATGCTATTGATACAATATCACCTTGGCTTGACAGATTGCATGCTATAGTGATAGGACCAGGCTTGGGAAGGGAAACTAAGACATTCAATGTTGTTTCTGCACTGATTCAAACAATTCAACACAAGAAAATACCTTTAGTCATTGATGCAGATGGGCTTTTCTTAATTACAGAAAATCCAAACTTAATCAAAGATTTTTCATCACCTGTTATATTGACACCAAACAAAATAGAATTTGAAAGACTCAACAGTAGAATCAATGGTTTAAATCAGCTAGGAAATAATACTGTTGTACTGAAAAAAGGTTCTATTGATGAAGTGCTGTGTTCTTACTCTGAGGTTCAATGGAAAGCTAACTCAGGGGGTTCCGGTCGAAGATGTGGTGGGCAAGGAGACCTCCTATCCGGTTCCATTGCAACATTTTTGCATTGGACATTACAGAACATTGAAAAACTTGATACTAAAATTGGACGCAAGGATTTAGCTGCAGCTTCATTGTCATGTTATGCAGCTTCTACTTTGATAAGAAGATGTAATGAAAAAGCGTTCAAATGTTGTGGACGCAGCATGTTAGCTACTGACATGATTGAATATATTCATGAATCTTTTGAAGAACTTTATGGTCAGTGAACAGATAATGGTTTATATTATTTAATCCTGTTTGCATTTAAACAAGGTTAAAAGGTTACATTAGATTAGAACATACAATGGTACATGGGATATAATTATGTACATATTTTTCAAGTTTAATGATCATAGTTTGAGAATTGTAAAAGTATTTTTGTATAATATAAATAAAAAATCTATTAATATGAATGAACTACCAGATCAAACCTACTATACTGTACCTTCACCAGATAATACCATAAAATACTTGTCTTATCATGTTGTATGTTTTTTAATCTCTGTGTTCAGAACATTTTTGTAATCAAGCCTACACATTTATGTTGTTGTAGACAGATTAGGTGCTGTGTTCTTACTCTTGTTCTCTAAGCATTAGAATAATTATTTAGTATTTATTTTTATAAAATTGTTATGAAATAATCTGTTTGACAAAAACTAGTTTTTTTAAATAATTATATTTGATTAATTCCCTAAATATAAATCAGTCAACTGAGTTTACTTTGTGGGTATAACAACATATTTCACTTACCCATAAAGCACTGTCTATACTGTCCTCAATCTCATTTCTTATTCTTACAGTTACTAACTACCTAGGGCCTACTTCCTTAAACACCTCAGTCAACAAAAAAAATACTATAAATATAAAACCATTTTGTGTGACTCACTTTGGCATCTAGTATGGGGTCATCAAAAAATCCTTCTGGAATGGGCTGGTCAGCAGCTAGCTGTGATGCTGTTACTTCTTCCTGATTAATTTCTTCTGTTTGCTCAGCTACTAAGGGATAGAGATTTATATAGATGTTAGACTATTCTGGAACACATATTTTGTGTCTATCTAACTTGATTGGGATTGTGATTACATCATTACATTAAGTTATCTATATTTGTGCTATGAAAAAGCAATGGCAAATCTGAGTGGTAGATAGTGTGGATTGGTGTTATACTTCCAGTGTTTCCACTTTAATGATTTCTTTTCCCCACGCCTCAATTGAAATTTCCCCTTCTCAGGACTTTTTTTCCCCTCAAAAATTATTCCGCTATAGTTTTAGCACTAGTAACTAGTAGTAAAAATCTGGGTTAAAATTTAGAAATCACCCCCCACCAATTTCGTTTTTTTTTTTATAAAAAAAATTTCTACCTCACCTCAAAATGTATTTTGCACTAAGAGAATTAAAAAACTTGAGACTTCTGAGTGTCTTCGGCACTGCGGGAAGTGCAGCCCCTCCGCCCTTGCGTGGCAAACCGCAGGCACTTCACTGTCTGTGCTGTGGTTTGTCACAGCGGGCGGGGGCTGCCCACCCTCTGTGCCTCCAGCTTTATATATACACTAGTACTGCCTTACAAATAAACAAAGAATAAGCTCCGAATAGTTGTTCCGTGTTTTGTTTCTATCATGTAAACGTCATTTCAAATTAGAGCGAAAGAGACAAAACACGGAATAACTATTTGAACCTTTTTCTTTGTTTATTTGTAAGGCACTAGGGGTAGGGCAGACTAATACCACGTGGAGTCGGGGTTGACATACAATTCTGTCACTGTTTGTCATAAATATAATAATAATCAGTGTCCAGAAAATGTAGCCAAGTCGTAGAAAATAAACAAAAAGAAACAGCAGGGCCCATTCACATAAATTTGAACGGAATGACGCAATTTGACGCTGTCAAAAATGTCAAAGCTACGTTCAAAATGGCGGATTGGCGTATCGTTTCACGCGTTTTAATAGGTACTTCAAAAATTTCAAAAACATAGCTTAGACTAAAAAAGTATCTAAAATACGTTTTGTTTCACGCATTCACAGTACATTTCATATGAATTTTAAAAATTAATTCAATCGTAACTCCGGCAGCCGAAATTGTTTTACGGGATCTTTGACGAGCTTTCCTGAGCCCCCATACATATTCAGTTTCCTCAGATTCAGGCGACTTATTTCTAAATCCAACCCAAAATCTGCTCAATGGTCACTCATATCATAAAGATTATCGTATCATTTTTATTTGTCTTATCTTGTTCCATGCATACTAATAATCTGCCTACCTACATCCGTAGTCTGTGGTTCGCTCATTGTTCCGTTAGATTTGAAATTAAAATCAGTTTGAAATACCACACCTCAAGTTTGTACAGGATAAATGCAACTGCAAGCAAATCCAAAAAAATTAGACTAAGCATAAATAAAGTATAATTCAACATTCGTATTCTTATTTATAGCCTGACCAGTTATATATTAAATCTGCATTGGTGTCGCCACTGTATCTTTTTTTTTAACACATAGTATTCCACACAGAAATTAATTCCGAAATTTTCCGCCTTATGGCGAGGCATTTTTATTTTTTTGGTTAGGCTTTACCTTAGAGCATTAAGCCATGATTTCCCCTTTTTCTTCCCCTCTGGACCCTAATTTCCCCTCAAAAGGGAAATTTCCCCTCATTGTGGAAACACTGTATACTTCTGCAGTCTTATTCTAACTTTGAAATCTTACCTGTTTTCTCAACTGTCAGAACATTCAAATTTAAAGGAGTTCTTTTAATTTCTTCATCATGGTGTGAAATAATTTGTGGTGCATTATTATTGACTTTATCAGTAAATGGTGGCGGAGGTAAATGTGTATTCTTTAAAATTCCTTTTAATTTCTTTTCTTCTGGAGCGTCTATAAGTGAAACTTCGATCTTATGCTTTAATTTTCCTTTAGTAAAGTTATTGGTTTTTTCTTTTAACTGTTTTGCATTTTCAACATTTTCTTTGTGCTGTTTGCTGTTCACATGGACTGGCCATACATGTTCGGATCGAACTACAGATGAGCATAGTACGCACATCAGTTGACCAGCGTTATTGTACTTTGCAAGTGGGTTATTTATTTTCATTTCCTTTTGGTCTTTTTTCTTACGTTCTGCCATAAGACGCCGCATCTCTTCTTGCGCTTTTTTTTTATCTCTCTGAAGACGTAAAGGCTCCATTGTGTAATTCTTTAAATCAAATCGAATAAAAGTTGTTAAATAAGCAATAATTTATAATTATTATATTAACAAACATACAAAAACAAATCAAGACGAAATAAACAGTCTTCGTGATATTGCCATTGTCAATGTCAGTGTCAAACATTTTTTTTAAAGTATAGTTTGTTCCCTGGGGAACCGGCTAAGGTCATAGAACATGCTGCCATGTCATTAGTTTCTTAAAGTAGACAAACTACATAGGATGATGATGAATGATAATTGATAATAGAAGTGAGAATGATATACCCTCCCAACCCCTCGAGTATCTTAGTAAAGATTTGGAACTTTACTAAGTCCTCACGCGGAATTCTTGAGAGAATATGAAAAGTGCCGTTGCACTGTTTTGTTTTATTTGCCAACACTCATGCACACTCACAAACACTTAACGGTTAATAATCCACCATTATTTCACATTAATATTCGACATAACACAAATTTTAGAAAATATAACAAAACCGCAGACATGACTTTACATTCCCGCCAAGAACCCAGTGTCAAACAGACAGATGTCAGCTGTCAGGGGTTTTGTACTTTTTGTTTGGAAGGCGAAAGGATCTAGTCCGTACTAGATTATCAATGTATTTATGTGAAAGTAAGCAGCCTCAATAACAAGCTTTTAAATAAAGATCACATTTGTATTAAGTATTTGCAATTTTTGCAGGAGACCTAGACTTCATGTTTACAGACGGTAGAAGATAACACTTGAGGCTATAATTAATTTTAGTAGTTTAGATTAGTTAATAAAAGTAGCATCTATTATTTTTGAGACAAAAGATAGATCCATTAAAGCCCGATTAGATTCGATCAATAAATCATCATCATCATCATCTCAGCCAAAAGACGTCGACTGCTGGACAAAGGCCTCCCCCAAGGATCTCCACAACGACCGATTTTGTGCTGCTCGCATCCAGATCCATTCTGAGCTGACCGTTGAACGGCGGTCGTACAGAACCGCAACGATCGCACACGAGACGAAATCGACACGGTAACTGGAAAAGTGTTCGAAAACTCCACAAGCGTGATTCAAACCCGCACCGTTCGAATATCGCTCGTGGAGTTCTCGTAAACTAACTAAACTATTTCTCTCAATTTTTTTTACAAAGTAGCTGGTAAGAGCTGCTTGTAATATAATTTCAGATATAAAATATAAAGTACCTAATGTATTTCTAAGTAAAATAGTCATCAGCATTAAAATAATCGTACCCGAAAACTTCCAAAAGTAGGTCCAAAATACTTCCAGAAGAATCTCTGAAAACTTCCAAAGTTTCGTTTTATACCAACAATGTGATTAGGTCTTATGCGTGAGTCTTTATGATTGTTAGCAACCGGTGCGTGCGATGGCGTCGTTTGACTGTGGAGGGAGGGGCCAAATGCAGTTTATTGAAAGAAATAGAAATGTTTATATAATTTTTAACGCAAATTTTGTTGCGAACAAATTACAAAAACACAAATGTTGAAAAAATTTCCACGAGCAGGTTTTGAACCTGCACCCTTCTGACATACCGGGTCAGGTGCTCTTCCAATTGAGCTATCGTGGTTCTAACCAGCCCGCCGAAATTATTCAACACTATTTACTTTTTACTTTGAAAGCCAAAAGCGCCCATTCAATGTTAACAACTACCGTTATTAACATCCGATCATAATATTTTTACAAATACTAACTACTTCTTAACTGATCTTTAAATGGGTAACTCAATGTAAAATAGCTTTTAGATAAAGAAAATAATATGAACGACTATCCATTAATGTTTTTTGCTTCCTTTGGCCAAATAATATTATTTCGCTCCACTCCACAGATCCATCAACGACCGTTGTAAAATTTGAATCCGGACATAGACAATCTAATTAAGTTTATAGCTTTGGCAGTTTCAGAAATAGTCTTTGGTGCTTCAGTTGGAAGACAGACACCGATTTTTTAGATTTTGAAACCAATTTATCATATTTTTTTCCACTTATTTCGTTGTGTAATAATCTGTTTTAGGTTTGTGAAATTGTGTTAGTAATTAGTTGCAATCAGTTGAATAGAAAGACTAAAAAAGCTGTATTGAAGACATTGCTTATTTGTGACCAAGTGACCCGTGTTTATTCCTCATGCTGTGATATTTCGGCACTTATTTTGTTCTACAATGGACATCGACGTTAGTAAAGAGAATATCCAACCTCTGAGAGGCGGTAGAAACCTCGTGCAGCTAGGTGCAGCGCTGCAAGCTCAGTCAGATGTTGATGCCCAAAAACAGCTGCATCAAAAAAAAGAGTACGTATTTCTTACTAGTATTTAGTATTAATACATTTTTAGCCTCTAACAACCTAACCATAATTTCGCCGTGTTCCTATCTCATACCTTGCTTGCGTAAGTTACCTGCTCGTTTCCTTTTCAGGGAGCATGAAGCAGCTATCCGACATTACCAGGGTCCAGATCCTCTGGATCCATGGTTCAACTATATCCAGTGGGTCGAACAGTCCTTCCCTAAGCATGGCCATGAAGGGAACATTGATAAGCTGATAAAAGACTGTTTGCAGTTATTTGAGAAAGATGAGAGATATTACCAAGATAGAAGACTTGTAAAGTTATGGATAAAATATGTAAGTGGTTTTATTCTGTGCAATTTATTTTGTAATTTTTTATAAAGGTATAGTGTAGCTCTTACCTGTTCTAATTGTATGAAATGGTTTTAGGTTGATTGCCTTTCCAATCCATTAGAAATATATCAAAGGTTGTATAACACTGGAATAGGAGTGGAGTGTTCAGAATTCTACAGAGCTTGGGCCTGTTATTGCGAAGAATCTGGGGATTACAAGAAAGCAAATCAGGTTTATATGCTTGGTCTTCAAGCAAAAGCACAACCTTTGGATGAGCTAGAACAGGCACACATGTAAGTTGTAATCTGCTTTTAAGAACAACATTTGTAAACTTACTAATTACTTCAGATTCTTTTTCTTTAGTACCTAATAGATTTTAATTCATAATAAAAGGTATCAATACCAAGTATTTTATTAAATTCAATAAAATCCAATGAGTCCTGCAAATAAGTATTCTAATAATTAACAAGAGCATTATGCTTCTAAGTCTAACTTTAAAATTGTGTTAAGTATTTCTATAATTCCCAATCATTTTCATGAACGGCTAAAATTTAATTCTTTATTTAATCAAGATTGCATAAATTTTTATTGAACTTATGTAAGTTTAAACCATAGTAAAAAATATTACTCATTTGTAATTCCATTGCAGGAACTTCCAATTGTTTTTTGCTCAAAGAATGTTACATGATGATTCTCCAACCAAGAGGAAGGCAGCTTCAGCATTGGCTGAGACTAGGATGGCTTTGACATCTCTGAAGTCATTCAAAAGGCGCAACATAGCTAATGTACCTGTGCAGAGAATTGGAGAGAGTATAAAACACACAGTTCCAGGTGTTGTAAGGCAACAGACAAACCATTATGACAGCAAAATGCCTCAGTCCAATGTAATGGTTAATGTTTTTGAGGTAAGTTTTTGTTTACATAATAGGTATTTTAAATTATATAATTGGAATGACAAAACTTGTATTATATTTCAACTATTAACAAGTTTCGAACCTTGTAGTTATAGAATTTGTGAAGCTTGTTGTAAACTATAAATACAATTGTTTTTTGAAGATTTTGAAACTAAAGGATCAGTTTTGTAACTTGAATTGAATTTGAATCTCAATAAACACACACAACTCATGGGTTTTACTGGGTTGCTCAAATCAAAAGATTCCTTTGGATCAAAGAGCTACTAGAAGAGGGAAACCTGATCCGGTGCCACTAAAATAAGATATTACTGATTGTATTCCTTATTTTATTTAACTTCTATTTTGTGCTTTTGCAATAGAGAAAAATCACTAAGAGTTAAATAGTTCCCCTATTCCTGATTCTTAATCTTAGATTTTAAAATGAATATTTTAATAATAATAAACATACAGTTAGGTGCTGCCCTGCTTAGTTTATGGTGGATTCGTTTTGAAGTTTACAAACATTGTGATTGTTTTGTTTTGTTACTGCAGTAATTTAAAAGCAAAGAATTCGTATTTGAGAGTCTGTTTGTCTATCAAACATAAAATGTTATTATTTAAAGTGTAAATAGCCTGTTGGATTAACTTTTAATTTGAATAGGATGCTCCATCAACATCTCATGCCATTCCTGTTGTTGAGAACCCTGGTCCAGCATCATTAGTACAAGCCTGCAGCAATGTGGAAAATGAAAAAGAAGTTGGTATATGGACTAATCCTAAAACTAAAATGGTGCATACACATTTAGTTCCTCATCAGCCACTGCCCTTTACCCGTAAGTATTAAATAAAAATTACGAAAATATATATTTTGTACTAGAGTCAGCTTATCTTGCACTTAGCTCAGCTAACTTAAATAAAATAAAATTTTAATTTGATTTATTTGTTTTATTAAAATACAGTAATGCAATTGATAGCTCTTTACTATAGAAAGAAATCATTAAGCCTATTAGGGATATATATTTTCTATAATTTTTCTTTAACATTTTTTAAAACACAAGAAATAACATTAATTGCCAGTCTTATTTAATGTCAACAATTACCTATGTCTCTAAATCCGATTTTTACAATTATCAGGGATCAGACAATAAAAGACCAGCTATGTTTATTAATAAATTATAATAGAAATATTGTGTAAAAGTGTACTTAGTAATTTTTTTAAGAATTTACTTACATTTTTCTTTCATCTAAACATCTCAGTTGCCCACCAAAAGGCAATGTGCTTGGCCTGATATTCAAAGTATTTTCTTGATCATCCGGCATTTGGCAAGTGTGGGGATTAAGCCAATACCCATAAATTGTAGCCATAACTTGATTTAATTGATGGAGGCTTTGTCCCAGCAGCAGCGGGTATA
Source organism: Eudonia lacustrata (assembly GCA_947562085.1). Classification (NCBI taxonomy): domain Eukaryota; kingdom Metazoa; phylum Arthropoda; class Insecta; order Lepidoptera; family Crambidae; genus Eudonia; species Eudonia lacustrata. The sequence goes on along the minus strand of OX387315.1, from coordinate 9,359,377 downwards.
GGCTATTTACCGGGGAGCATTGCTTGTGTCCACCCCACATTAAATAAATATGCTTAGGATATACTAATCGTAAAAGCTTAATAATTATGTTTATAACAATTCTTTTAGCTTATGAAGACGAAATTGATGTCCTGAGATTGCCAGCCAACCACATGTCGTATTGTCCAGACGATTTGTCCTTTAATGTGCCTCTTTGTGTACCTGATCCTCCTGACCCTACGAAAATTTCTTGCTACAATAAATCTCAGGTAAAATTAATACTAAAACAATTTATGTTCGATTAGTTTTGTTGTTGCAGATATACATTGAAGTGTTTATTTGCAGGTATATGTTAATGATCAAGAATACAGTTTAGAAGAAATCAGGTCTAGAAAATACAACCTGACAAAACAAGTTAAGACTGAATATCCTTCCGAGACAAAATCTCAACATTCTTATAGTAACATAAATGAAACTCTTGCTCAGTGCAGTGCACTTGAGACTTTGGCAAATTGTGCTTTAGATACAGAACAGGATCATCTAGGACATCTAATGCCATTGTCTATTCCGACTTTGCAAAATATCACAAAAGTAACAAACATGCATTCTCCTGGGGAGCCAAAGGTTTTGGTAAATTTAGATTCTAAAGAATTCAGTGAACTTAGTGTAAAGAAAGATGATGACAATCAGAGACCTACGGAAAGTAGTGCTGATAAAGAAAATAATATTGGACAATATTCAAGTGCTGACAACTATAATGACAATGGAGTTGGAAACTATGGTAAAAATAACCTCATTGAAGAATTTAACAGAAGTTTGATGGGAAACCTCCTTGGTGATTCTGTTACGGTCAACACTAAAGAGGCTAGATGGGAGCTTAGAAACCTTTTTAACGACAATGGTAATTTTATTTCAATATTTGCTTCCTCTTTGTAACAATATTATTTAAAAAAAATATATAAAAATCGCTCCATTACTCTGGGTGTTGTGATACCATCGTATTTATTTATTTTTGTATTGTTCATTTCGTGTTTTAGCTTTAAACTTGGGATCATAAAAAAGATAATTTGATGTTGTCCAATATTAATTTTTGTGTTTGTTAGCAGATAATAATTTTATAGAGCCTTCAATGGTGCAACCTGTTGTACAACAATTTGAGGTTCCAAACTTCGACATCCATGAGGATCGATCTATGACTATGGCTTTAAACACAAAGAAGAAGCCTGACTTAGTAGAACTCAGAAATTTGCCTGCAGATAAAGAAAATGCAGTTAAGTTTACTGCCCCTGTAGCGGTACCTCCACAAAATGTATGTATAATCATTTAAAAACTCTATTTTGCGTAAAGAAAATGATCCCTTTTTTCATGTATATTTTTAAATGTTTATATAATTTTTAACGCAAATTTAGTTGCGAACAAATTACAAAAACACAAATGTTGAAAAAATTTCCACGAGCAGGGTTTGAACCTGCACCCTTCTGACATACCGGGTGAGGTGCTCTTCCAATTGAGCTATCGTGGTTCTAACCAGCCCGCCGAAATTATTCAACACTATTTACTTTTTACTTTGAAAGCCAAAGGCGCCCATTCAATGTTGACAACTACCGTCGTCAACATCCGATCATAATATTTTTACAAATACTAAAGATCAGTTAAGAAGTAGGCAAGCTATTTATAAATGTTTATATAATTTTTAACGCAAATTTAGTTGCGAACAAATTACAAAAACAAATGTTGAAAAAAAAAAACAGTAGTGGTAGTTGTCAACATTGAATGGGCGCCTTTGACTTTCAAAGTAAAAAGTAAATAGTGTTGAATAATTTCGGCGGGCTGGTTAGAACCACGATAGCTCAATTGGAAGAGCACCTGACCCGGTATGTCAGAAGGGTGCAGGTTCAAACCCTGCTCGTGGAAATTTTTTCAACATTTGTGTTTTTGTAATTTGTTCGCAACTAAATTTGCGTTAAAAATTATATAAACATTTATAAATAGCTTGCCTACTTCTTAACTGATCTTTAGTATTTGTAAAAATATTATGATCGGATGTTAACGACGGTAGTTGTCAACATTGAATGGGCGCCTTTGGCTTTCAAAGTAAAAAGTAAATAGTGTTGAATAATTTCGGCGGGCTGGTTAGAACCACGATAGCTCAATTGGAAGAGCACCTGACCCGGTATGTCAGAAGGGTGCAGGTTCAAACCCTGCTCGTGGAAATTTTTTCAACATTTGTGTTTATGTATATTTTTGATTTACAGATCAATAGAACTGCATATTATGAAGAGCCTTCTTGCACTCAAGTTTTTAACTTCAACATTAAAGATGCTAGCACTCCTAATATGTCACAATTCAAGAAGCCTACTTCAATAGATCAGTCCAAATATCCTAATGTGCCCAAATTTAGCATGGATGACAGTGTTATTGAAAATGTAGAAATAGGTGCTGTTAAAAAAGAGGATAGTTCTAGGCAAATTACTACTGATCAACATGCAACCGTTGACAACCAAGGCGGTGGGCTCTCTGTCATTATGGAAGCTACGCGGGAATACAACAGGTATGTTTTTTTTTTAAATTCACTCAGGGGCACATCTAACCGCCCACCCCATTATTTTCATACAAATAGGCTCACTTTGCGACTCTATACATAAAAATGTCAATATATTTCTACAAAGATCTAAATGCTAATGTTTAGGTTAAGCATTTGACTGTCTAATTATCACTTTGAACAGTTTTAGTGATGAAGCATTCATTGTTCTGCCTCTATATGTTAGGTACATCACTACATAGATTGTGCGTAGTGGCACATCCCTACGGAGCCGCCATGACTGGATTCACTTTGGTGTCGGGGCGGCCGACGACGGACCCTTTACTTGTAACTAATATGTACCTGGTGTTTGATAAATAAATGAGGTGAACCTGGAGCCAAGAGTATTATTGAGAAGACCCAAACCTCAACAAGAACAACATAACATGGTATCAGAAGTGGGATACGAACCCACGCTCTCAAAGAGGGCAACATAACACTATAGACAAATGCAATGGTTTCGGTAGTCTTTCAAAATGGTAATTGGACAGTTGAACGCTTAACCTAAATATTAGCATACAGATCTTTGCAGAAATCTATTGACATTTTTATGTATACAGTCGCAAAGTGAGCATGTTTGTATAAAAATAACGGGTTGGGCAGTTAAATGTGCCCCTGAGTGTAACTTCATTTAAAATTGAAAAAAAAAGAAATGTGCTTTATTGTCGTGTTTTGTTTATTTTAGCAAATCAGGCTCGAGTTCATCTGGTCAATCGACGAGAACGAACTTCACTGGATACACAACAAATTATGATTCGATGTATAACAATCATAACGATCCCACACAGCAGCCCACTACGTCTAAAAGAAATTCCATCTCATCACAACCAAGATTGCCCAGTGGCCAATTTGCACGAGTCTATCCTCAAAAGCGTGAACAGCCTGAAAGCAAACCAACTGTTCCGATGGCAGCTGTGCCTTACCTTTCTCACGATCACCAGTATCAGAAGCCAACAAGTAATAATTATAATGGATACTCACCTCAAAGATCAATGCATTCTCACTATCAACAGAACTACAGCTACCAACACCAACAAGGGTATACTAACAATCAACTTATGAACCAACAGCAGCAGCAACAACAACAACAACAACAACAACAACAACAACAACAACAAAATCAACAAATACAACAACAACAGGGCTATGGTAGTCCCAGTCCTAACGCTTATCATAGTCCTCAACATACAGGCATGCAGAGTCCTCATGCTATGAGCCCTTCTGTGCCACCCGGATTCCAAAGTCCAACTTATTCTAATCAGGTCGGGTATCACAGTCCCGGGCATGCGATGATGAGTCCACAGCATTCGTATGCGGGAAGACAAGATTATCATTACCCTAGTCAGACTGACAGACAGCATATTTATGCTAGTCAGCAGCAACAGCAGCAAAAGCCTGCAGTTTTCCAAAGTCCTCCACATCAGCCACAATACCAAAATAATCAATATTATCAAGGGCCTAGTCAAGTGGCTGCCGCGCCAAGTCAGGCTTATAATCAACAAAATTATCCTAACATGCATAACCAATACAACAACGCCAATATGTACGCTAATGTCAATAGTCATACAAATAATCAAAGCTATAATGCCTTGCAAAGTCCTTACCGGCAACCAGTTAAATCACTGCCTGAAAACAGTCCTGTAGTATATGGTGTGCAAAATAATCAACCATTTCAAATTTACCAAAGTCCTCAACAACCTCAGAGCAGTTACCGGAATGCTGCAGTCCATAGTGCTAACATGTCCCCTGAGGCATCCAAAACTCAAACAAAACAAGAATTGCATACGAATCCTTGCATGAAATCGCAAGAAGCAGTCACTAATGAACAAATTTGTAACAAACTTACTCCTCAAGCTAAAAATGTTGCACCTCACAAAAGTCCCACCTCAGCGTTACGCCACATCAGACATGATCAGCCAAACGTCAAACTAGGTCAAAATTCACCAGATATCGGCTTCTCGAATCAGTTCCTCAATTTCATTTCGAACAGAAATGAACCAAAAGATAATGCAAACACTCCCAAGTTCACAAATAGTCCCAGCATTTCTCAGAAGATGCACAAAAATCTTTATGTCTCAAGTCCGGAGCAGGCTCAAATTCCGCCATCGTCTGGACTCTCAGATTCTGATAGTAAAGATGGAATGACTGCACAGACCATCACACCTATACAGTCAGCCAAAGTTTCTCATAATGTTCCTGAAAAACAGAAGGATATATCTAAGCGGCAATTAGACTTTGAGCACAGAGTTGACTTACAGTCTGAAGATAGCAGAGACTCTGTGAGCAAGGAAAGTAGGATCTCATCAGTATACTCTAGGCAGTCCGACTTCCAATCTGATGGCTACGGTATGGACGTAGATAGTGAAAATTCTATGGAATGTGCATTCAAATCTACGCATTCCATTTCTTTGGTAGAAACTAGTGATATTCCGAGACCTGCTGATATTGACTTCCCTAAAGTAATTGATCCATTTAACAAAAAGATCATTGCATCTTTATTAGAATATGTGAAATTTCCTAACAAGACACATGCTGAGGGTTACATAGAAGTGAGGTCTGTGCCCAAGTTGCAACCTAATTCAATGGTCAGCATCGGTAACAACAGATATGCAATTGAGAAACAACTTGGCAAAGGAAATTATGGAGCAGTATTCTTATGTCTCGATGTCCACACTAATAAATCTGTGGCAGTTAAGTACCAAAAACCTAGTCGACCATGGGAATTCTATATTTGTCAGGAGATAAAAGCGAGAATAAAGGATCCGTTCATGGTTAGTATATTATATTGATTGAAAGCAAACATGTATGTACTCTTGTTTTATTTTATTTGTGGCTTTCCTTTTCTGGTTAGATCAAAATATGAAAAAAAAAGCAATTTTAGAATCATGATCTGCACAAAACTCAATAAGGAAAGTTACTAAATACACTTCCTAAAGCCTTATAAATATATTCACAACATTTAATTTATCTCTTTTTCGTAGCTTCCAGGGTATATGGACATTACCACTGCATTCTTAGGAGATAATGCCAGTCTCTTTGTGTCAGAATATTCCAAGTATGGATCTTTACTAGATGTGGCTAACAAAATTAGAATTGCTACCTCAAAGTGTATAAACGAGTACATAGTTATTCTGTTGACATCGGAGATACTGTCCATTGTCCATTATCTCCACAAAGCACAAATAATCCACGCGGATATCAAGCCCGATAACTTTTTACTGATGAAAATGTAAGTCGTGATGTATTAACTAATTAATTAACCAATGTTATGAATAACTAACGTTGATATTTTAGTTGTTTCTAACAAGAAATGACTCGGTGGCTGAGTGGCATAGCGCTCGGCCCGATACCCGAAGGTCCCGGGGTCAATTCCTACTTTGGGCCAAGTGTTTCGGATTTTTCCCCCGATGCATAGCCCCGGGTTTTTGATCACCAAACCGCATTTGGCAAGTGTGGTGATTAGGCCATTACCAATCAATTGTAGTGATGACATGATTACAATGATGGAGGGCTTTGCCTAGCTGTGGGATAGTCTTAAGCTATTTATTTACTAACATATCACTGATTATTTATTTGCTTGTTGGAAGGTTTAAAGTAAAATATCAACTATTACTGGACAATTTGAGTTAAACAATACTGTTAACAAATCTCTACTATGTTCAATAAAAATTTATACTTTTTTTATATTTATTACTTTCTGAAATGCTGTTTACTAAGGATATTAATGAAAATTTGGTTTAAATGTTTTTTCAGACCCACCCAGGAATGGCGAACGCCTTCGCTGCAGCTCATCGATCTTGGTTGTGCCATTGATATGTCTTTATTTCCGGAAGGCACAACTTTTAAAGAGGTAATAATTTTCGAGCATTCTTAATAAATAATAATTATTATGAACTTTCGCTTTCAAGTGTGAAATTAAAATGAAATAATATGAAGGGTAGCTTTTGCCCTTTGCCCTGCAGGGTGCCTAGTGTGATTTTTGTCTACTATTCGTATTGTTTCGATTACGTTTACGAAATCGAAAATTTGTATGCTCTGCTCCAATGCCATACTAATTTTCGTATATCGCGACATACGAGAGGAGTTACAATTTGGCCGTACAAATTCTCGTTTTCGCCAACGTGATCGAATAGCGAATGAAACTCGCACTAGGCACCCAATAGAAAAGTAGTCACTCGTAGGAAGTAACAATAATAATAAAATGTATATAATAAAAACCGAAATAGTTGTTACATTTTACAATTAATTAACTATGCTATCCGCTTAGGTTTAGAAGTGTGTTTAGGATAACATAAAGGATACATAGTAATATAAACAAATTGACTCTATAGAATTCTAATAAACTTGCTTCGCCTTGAAAAAGAAGGGGCTAATATTGATTTCTTCATATTGTTAACGTTTTATTACAGCTGATTGCCACTGAAGGTTTTACATGCACAGAGATGAGAGAAGGGAAACCTTGGACCTTCCAAACTGATTTGTACTGCCTTGCAGGCACTATACATGTCATTCTGATGGGTAGCTACATGAAGGTAGTCAATCGTTTAGGCCAATGGAATATTGACAAGAAATTGCCAAGGTAATATCTCTTTTTGTTTATTCTCAGGACATCAATTCAATTGTAAAAAATCAACACTTCTTTTAACTTCTATTTCTACTTTGTGAAAATACATTGTTAATAAAACTAATAAGCAATTTTCAACACATAGTTCCCTGGAAGAAATTGCTTATTAGTGATAAGACCGCCGTTTTGTATTGTTCTCTTTATGTTTTAGTTTATATTTAGGGTGTATATGAAAGAATATTTTAATGTCAAATACTTTTAAGAAATATTGTTTTTTTTTTACAAAATATTTGAAAGGTTTCACGACACAGTTACCTGCTAGAGCTGAGGTTCAACCAAGTCTTTAAAGGCGCACTCCACTTTGTATGTCAGAGACTATTTTGTGCTGGGTTTCCGCGCTTGCGTGCTGTTGACTCTTAAAAATCTTTGTGGTTGTCATGTCATGAATTGAAATCTTTATTAAACTTTAAAAAGTAACAAATCCGTAAACATAAACCGCTCCACAAAACTTCGTAAAAAGTGTGACGGTACAGATTTGTTTGGTCACATTCATCATCATCATCATCATCATCATCATCATCATCATCATCATCAGCCTACACACGTCCACTGCTGGACATAGGCCTCTCCAAGTGCACGCCACTGAGCACGATCCGCGGCTACTCTCATCCATCTCTTGCCAGCCACCTTGCGAAGATCGTCGTTCCACCTAGTCTGAGGGCGTCCTACACTACGTTTGCCAATACGCGGTCTCCACTCAAGAACTCGTTTACCCCAACGGTTATCGGTTCTGCGGCTAATATGGGCCGGCCATATTAGCCGCAGAACTGCCACTTCAGCTTGCTAATCCTGTGGGCTATATCGACGACTTTGGTTCTCTGTCGGATCACCTCGTTCCGGATCAGGTCCCTCAGAACTCCAAGCATAGCCCTTTCCATAGCTCACTGAGCGACTTTAATTTGTGGACCAGGCCTACCGTGAGTGTCCACGTTTCGGCTCCATATGTCATGACTGGTAGGACGCACTGATTGAAGACTCGTCTTTAGACTCTGTGGAATAGGTGACGTAAAGACCCGATGTAATTTCCCATATGCTGCCCAGCCTAGCTGTATCCTTCTCTTGGCCTCTTTCTCGAAGTTGTTTCTACCCAACTGCAGGGTTTGCCCGAGGTAGACATACTCCTTAACAACTTCGAGAGTACTGCCTTGAGCTGCAATCGGTCCCGGAACGGCATGTTCGTTAAACATAATCTTGGTTTTGTCTATGTTCAACCGGAGCCCGATACATAGAGACGAATCAGCCAGCCGTTCAGCATGTGTTGTTAATCCTGCAACGTTTTGGCCACCATGACGATGTCGTCCGCAAATCGCAAGTGTGAGATGCATTCACCGTTGATGTTAATCCCACGTCCTTTCCAGTCCAGCGTCTTAAACATATCTTCCAAAGCATTTGTGAACAATTTAGGGGATATAACATCCCCTTGTCTCTCACCACGATGCAAGGGGATGTGCTTAGTCTGCTGGTTCTGTACTTGGACAGCCATGGAGGCGGCATTATAAAGAGACCTCAACACTTGGATATATCGCCAGTCGACTTGGCATTGTTGCAGAGATTCTAGAACCGCCCAGATTTCGATAGAGTCAAATGCCTTCTCATAGTCCACAAATGCTAAGCACAGGGGCCGATTATACTCCTCGGTCTTCTGTATAATCTGCCTCACTGTGAAGATCTATGGTGCCATATCCTCCTCGAAACCCGGCCTGCTCCGGGGGTTGAAATTCGTCGAGTCTTCGCGCCAGACCCTTTGTGATTACTCTTGAAAACAGCTTGTAGACATGGCTTAGGAGCGAAATGGGTCGGTAGTTTTTCAATAGGGTCTTGTCTCATTACAAATGTTTAAAGGGTTAACCATTCAGCAAGTTTCTCGCCACAGGCGTTTAACACATTAAAAGCCCTTTGTTGCCGCCATAGTGACAGTAGAAATAAAATTATGCCTTATATATTTTCGTAATGATGATTTTATTTTTAGGTACATGAAAGTGAGTTTATGGGATAAAATATTTACAACTCTGCTAAATGTCCCAGACTGCAACAGTTTGCCTGACATCATGGATCTCAAGAACGAAGTAGATAGTGTTTTGAGTGAAATTGATAATCATGGCTCGCAACTACGAAACTTTGCTAATGTGCTTAAATCTAGGTAAATGTTAATGACCCTGATGTATTTATTGCATTTAGATATAATGGCGAATGTAAAATAGACATCTGATTATGTATTATTAAATATAGAAATACAAATTATATTTAAGACTAATGAGAATAGAACCTTTCGCCAGGTTAACGAAACATTGTTCCCTTGGATTGAATAAAAAGCAATAAGTATTAAAATATCAGAATCTACTTAGTCATGTAAACCCGTCTTGTTGTGTTTAGTTAAAATTGTGATATTTGTGATTTTTAGTTTGATTTGTTAGTAGGTATAATGAATAATGAAAACTTTGCTTAGACTATTAACTTGTTAGCTTAATAATGTTGAAACATTACCTACGTTTCATTTATTTTTGTACAACTAAATAAGACTTGCACATTTCACATTTCTTGTTTGAATTGTAATATGTAATATAATAAACATTACCTGGTTGAAAACATTGTTTAATTTTATACACTTAAAAAATAAGAATAACTTTGTCATGGGAATTTTGCTCCTACCTATACAATGTTAATAAATAAGTAAAAAAAAGTTAATACGTTTCTAGCGCCCGAAGATCATTCCAAAGCATCGAGAAACTCCTGAAACAACTCGACACAGCCGAACTTGAACTTTACAAGACTACTACTATAATTGCCAAAAAAAGCCAAAGCCTTTCTTTAATTTTTTATTGAAAAGTAATTAAATCGGTCCAGTTTTGGTGGAGGAATCAGGGGACTACGAAAACGTTGATTTTGTCTACTTTCCATACATATTTTTCAATTAAGTCGACCTTAGTATTCCTCATAATATGTGGTTGAGTCTTCATCCACTGTCACATTATTTTTCAACTACCTACACACGCCACACTAAATCGGTGCTATTACGTACCTACTGGTTATCTGGAGTTGTCTTTTTGCAAATAGGTACTGGATTCCACGTTGCCGATAATTTGTGGCAGTCTTCTCGTTTGAAATTGTTAGGAAGGATTCTTCTTGATTTCAATCGCTTCACGCACTACAAAATTAATCAAAATTCAAATCAAGAGCCTCTTGTTCGCATTTGATACAGCAGCTGAACACAGATAATCCGGCATTAAATAGGGACACCGTTAGTGTAGTTAGTGTTGTCTGGAGGTAGTTGGAAAAATAATGAGACGGTGGATGAAGACTCGGAAGCACAAGAGGAGCAACATTGAGACAGCAGTAACCACACGACCGGTGCCGGTGCAACCCTGTCGAAACTACTGGTTTAGAGTTATGTCTGATACCTATTAATAGTAGTTTGCGTTAATCCCCGTTAAAAACCTTTGAGTAAAATGAACGCGAAAGATTATAATTGTTACATGTCTATTAATCATATCATTGGCTGCAAATTTTGGTCAATGTACGGGAACCGAACCGGGTCCAGGCGCGGCAGCTCGACGGGCGGCGCGCGTCGAACATTAAGTCCAAAGCTGTAAAAGATAGTTTCAGTATAAATAGGGACCTGTCGTACGACTATTGTTAATTCTTATTAATTTAAGATTCAAACATTAACTTGCCCTAAAATAAATTAAGGAGATAAAACTAATATACTTTTTTTAAATTCTACATACTTAGGTACATTTATCTTTAAAGTATAAAGATCAAGAGAAATCCCTAAAGACAATTATTTTATTGGGTATCCCACCACCTCCAGTATGAGTATTGGGTACAGTACCATCCAATGGTGCCTTTGCTAGTGTGGTTCAAGACCGCATATAGCAGACTACAAAAGGGGGATTTATCCCAAAATTTAAGTTCTAGGTAAATCAACAACAGATACAACTTTAGTAGTGGGCATAACCAGACCAAACATTCTAACGAGTAATGATGTTCAAAAATAAAAGTTCTTAAAAGTGGACTCAAACAAAGTTTATTTTATAAAAACCTAGTTATTTTTATATTTATTTATATGTATTTTCGAGTCTTTGCTTTTTTCTTTCTAGATATTCTTGTACATTATCAAACTTTCTTTTATACAAAACTTTTATAGTATCTAAACTTGACTTGACATCATAATTATTAATTTTGTCTTCAAACATTGTTATTTCCATATCTATCTCAAATGAAATTGTATTATTTTGATTGATAGCCAACATTATAGAGACTATGCCGTCTTCGTCATCATATAAAACCAGAGAAGTTTTATTGAAAATCATTGCAGTAGGGAATCTTTCCACTGCAACACTTTCTTCCTTTTTGTGGTGAAACTCATTGTTTTTCATTTGTAAGGTATAGATTAGCACTTTGTTGTAGCTGTGCATTGCAATAGCTAGCAAGCTGGTTTCTTTATCAAGCTTTGTGATAGCATAGTGGACTACTGGTAGTGTAGACACCTCAACTCCTTCCTCGTCCATAGCTTTAGTGAACTGTGCTCTCAGTTCACTTTCATCCACATCAAGATAGGCATCAAGGCTGTAGCACAGTGCACCATCCAGGTAGTTCCATATTTTAACTGTTCCATCTCCAGATGAACTAGTTAGGAATTTGTCATTATGAGGTAGAAATTCAATATGATTTACAAATTCTTTATGGCCTAAGCAATATGTTTGTATGTTGTATGTATTAGGATAACACGAAACTCTGATTTTTTCATCTCTGTCACTGGTGATAATGTGTTTCCCATCATTGGTTTGTAAAACATCTAACAGTAAACTTAGATGACTTAAAAGCTTAGTCCCTGTATTTAAGTCTTCTAAATCATAAAGTAAAACATCACCACTTTTGTCAGCTACAAATATTTGTTCATTATTTGTGGAGAACCTAATCTTGCTGGCGCTCCTAGGTATCATGGTTCTTTCACACTCTTCAAGCTCTGGTAGCTTGCATAAGACGAGTTGCTTCGACACAGAAGTTATAAATGCTAAATGTTTACAATCAGAAGTTATAATTATATCAGAAATGTGATCATCATCTAATTCAGGCTTTTTCGGTAAATCAAAATAGCTGTGTATTTCAGAATAATAACAGTCAACGTGGAGGCCTTTCGCAACAGCCAAAATATTCTCACCCGCTGCAATGCAAGACATTGCTTAGGTACTGTCTTTATTTAACTTTTATAAATATCTGTTTTTTTGGTTAAATTTTGTACATACCATGCAGTAAGTACAGATAGACAGTGTACAGCATAAAAAAGTACTTTGTAGTGTACAGTAGAATAGTAGTTTTTTTTTTTTAGTGTAGTTTGTTCCTTGAGGAACCGGCTAAGGTCATAGACCATGCTGCCATGTCATTAGTTTAAGTAATACATAAATAAACAATATTTTCATATATGATGATGATGATGAATGATATTAGAATTGGGAAGTGAGAAATGATATACTCCCCAACCCCTCGAGTATCAGTTTGTAAACGTCAACCAAAATCCCATTCAATTCAATTCAATTTCTTGAAAGATGGCTCTTTGCGCTCTTTGTTTGGCTCTCGCTACGATTTAGCCAGTGTCTAGTTTTAGGGCAATTCCCATCAATCAATATCAATATCAATCAATAATTTATGTCACTTGAAAAGTGATGCAGCTCGAGACCATCGAAAGTCTATCGATAGAATCGCTGCCTCAATATGGGTTTCGATTACTACAATACTAGGTAGGATTTCTCGAACTATTTTTGAGTTTTTGCAAGAAAACTTATAAACAAGTTTAAAATTTAAAGTAAATACTAGAAAATGTATGAAATCAACTTAGTTTTATTTGCACATTATTTGGTCAAAATGTAACATGGTATAAATAATATTAAAATCAATTCTATTACTGATTGTGAACAAACAGTTTTCAGGTTTCGTATAAACTAAAAATAACATTGTATATATCGCAGTAAGATAAAGTGAAGCATTCAGTGGTATGTGTAATTCTATATGTCATGAGCAGTAATAAGAATAGGTTGCGCTTTTTCGGGGTACAGACAAAAAGTAAAGACTTCCTTAAGACAATTTTTGTTCGGGGCATTGTCTTGAGAATGCGTCACTTGTACAGTTCACGTTACGTAAAAGGCGACAATTTGTTTGAAATGCATGTTTTATTAGAATTTAAATTTTTCTAATATTCCGAAAATATAAATCGTAAAGTTCGGGTTAGTCCCTACTTATTCCAATTAACATTATTTTTAATAAACTGCTGCGGACAAAGTTGTCCCAGAAAAAAATTAAGTACTAAGGAAGTCTCCGATTTATGTCTCTGTTCTTCGAACTTTAGGTGAAAAGGCACTACCTATTCCTATCACTGCTAATAAGAGACTAAAAATCTGCGTCTTAATCACTCAGAAACAAGTAGCTATTGCTCTACTAATATTAAAATTAATTTAATCTAATAAAAAAAAACAAGCAAGCTTTACAGTACAGTAGACGCATATGATGTGTAACATTTGACATCTCACCTTAGTAATAAGCAATTTTAACATTATATTCTGAAAAAAATGGGTCAGGTATAGGTATTAGAATCAGTTACATGTGTAAAGTACCTCGGGGTGATCCTGGACTACCGTATGTCCTGGCATAATCAAATTGACAATTTAAGTAACAGGATTCGAAAACTCGTTTGGGTCTTTAAAAAGCTAAAACACGTCACCCAAATTGACCTTATAAAGCGTATTTAACTTGCATTGGCACAAACAGTTATGAGCTATTGTATACCCTTTTGGGGTGGTGCCTCTAAAATCAAATTTCTTGAAGCAGAAAGGGCCCAGAGATGTTTACTTAAGACCATGTTTTTCAAACCGTATAGATTCCCCACTGACGAATTATACCAAAACTATAACATTTTATCTATTAGAAAACTTTATATAATTAATTCAGTACTTAAACTACATAAGTCCTTGCCTTACACGCCCGCTCAAACAAAAAGAAGACATTATAAAGTAGCCCAAGTTCCTTATTGTAGAACTTTATTGGCACAGCGTCAGTTTCATGCTCACTCTGCTTATCTCTTTATTAAGCTAAATGACAGATATAAGATCTTTAACCTTCCATTCATCGAATGCAAAAGCATTTTGGTTAATGAGCTTGTGAAAATTGGATATTGTGAGACTGAGGAGTTATTATTCAAGAGTGTTTTTTAAGTCGTTAACACACACACACACACACCCTCACAATAAAACACACAGACACACACCCTCACAATAACACACACACACACACACCCTCACTCACGCAAACACACAAACCCTCACTCACACAAAAACACACACTATCACACACAACCTCACGCACCCATCCTCACGCACACACCCTCACACACGCATATGTACGCACACATAGTTTTCATTGTAATTATAGTGCTACAAGGATCTTTTGGCACGTGGATGACAGTGACATGAGGGCGTGGGTGTGAAATTAGGGTTACCAGCTAGCAAAAATATCCTTAGTTTTATAGGAATTGTTTAAACCTGGTTCCATATTCCGTAATTAAATTTTAATTTAGGAAATGTTTAAATGATAGGATTCATTACATGAAAATAAAGTTAAAACAATGTGAATAAAACTAAACAAATAGTAGACTAAATGTTTATATAATTTTTAACGCAAATTTTGTTGCGAACAAATTACTGCTCGTGGAAACTTTTCAAAATTTGTGTTTTTGTAAATAGTAGACTGTACAACAAGAGCATAAAACGAGCCATTTTACCCGAGACGTGCATATAGCCACCAGCTGGTACGGCGAGGGTGGATAGTCACGTCGAGTCGAGTTTTACACTCTGCTTTTCACTTCGATTGCAAGGAAATAAAACAAGGATTAAAGCATATACAAGAAAATTTAATAAATTTTGATAATGTAAATAAATGACGAATAATTAGCTTCCCGCCACACAATTTTTCTTATTTTCAACTACGTGACGCAATTTATTCACTGTTGGTATTTATTTTTTCCAAGCATAAAATTCGTGGATCTTTCGCCTAAGAACACCCATATAAAAACTGTCCATTACAATTTTATCCATTCTTGTTTTCTATTTTTCCGTGGTGTAACTATTTTACTGGATGATGCTTCAGCCAATCTTCCTTCATTTCCAATTCTTGCAACTGTACGTAAAGATATACCTGAAATCGTATTTTCTTTTAATAATTTGAAGAAGAAATTATGTTTCATAAGCCTACAAAGAGTGAATTAGTATTCTTGGTAAGTAATAACGGGGAGATTTACAAGGTATGCTAGGTTATCACTTACCTGTTGCAGCTGCGACGCGCTCATTTACTCTTTTAAATGCAATAATCGGGGCGCTAGATTGTTTTTCTTTCATGAAAAAACCTTCACTCTTAGCACCACCTCTCTAACACCACTTTTTATCACTTTTGGCATATTTTGTGATATTTTTATTTAAATAAAACTGCGAAATATAAACAACAAACATCAACTTCAGCTATCTGTCAAAAGTGACGTTTTACATGATGGCGGCGTTAGTTCCGATTTCGGCCGCGTGCCAAAAGATCCTTGTAGCACTATAATTAGCCATAAGTAAAATAGTTTATTTACAACTGTACTTACTTTCTGTATCTTAAACCTAGTTATTGTATCTTGGGAAGAGCAGAACCTCCCACTACGAGCTTGGTTACAAGTTTCCTGGGTTGGTTCTAGCCATTGCATATATTTTGTATCTAATGTTAATGAAATAAACTATTTTTATTTTTATTTTTTTATTATTACATTATTTTATAACTATAAAATAAATGCAGGAAATACTCATTAGAAGACATTTGACATATCAAAATGACCTTTGATAGTCAAATGACACAATATGTCACATATAATAATAATATGTCATGTTCATAATATCGATTTTAAATTAACAAAATGGCGCGCGGTGGCGCACTTCCCCGACTTCCTGTCACACTGTTACACTTATGGCACGTGCGAATTGGACAGTAGCCGAGTTACTTCAACATTTTTTGTTTCACTCGCTTGCTCGTGCGCTAGCAACTCGCACATGTCAGCAGCTCGGCCGTCGCTCGCATTGTTGAGACGCAATCGGCAGTAGCTCGCCTGTAGTCAGTGCGAGCGGAACAGTCGTGAGTGAAACCCGTGTTTTTTAGAAATCCTGAAAAATATTGATAGCAGTCTGTATGATATTCCTGAGCTTAGGAAACACAGGGTTACTTCCAACTTTATTCTTGCTGTTATGGCATCTATCATCAGTGTGTCTAGACGTTCTATTTTTGTTTTTATCAAATTTAAAATTCTTTCGACTTGTTCAGGTGTCACTCTAAACACTGCTTTATATTTTCGGATCCTTGAGGATCTTCTAGCCATCCATTCTCTAATCCAAACCCTTTTCTTTCGCTCTTTTTTTTAAAGTTTTTTAAATACATTTTCCAATTCTTGACATAATATTGTTGTCATAGAGCGTATCACCGTTTTTGTAGAAGACGTTCACTCGACATCGCGGCAACTCGCAAGACTGGACAGCAGCTACAGGTGTCGTGTAGACAGCAAAGGCAAGCCGAGCTACTAGCATGCGAGTATATAATGCGAGCAGCTGCCTACTGTCAGGCCAGCAATTCGCAACGTGTAAATCAGCCATACTTCCGTCACATTTCACGAAGTCACTCCCACAAATTTTATTTATAGAAGACGAGCGGAAAGATGTTACACATCAATAAACAATATCGTTTACTCAGTTATTTTTTCCTATTTATTTTAATTAGCTTTAACTTTAAGATCAAATCAAACATAAAAATATTCATACACAAACTTTACAATACTCAAATTCTAAAATTCTACTCGGATCAGATAACTAACAGTTAAAATTTTATCAATGTCTACCTATCTACCTGTAATAAATAATCATCCAGAAACAATAAAAACTTACTAAAGAAACATAAACGGGTCTTCTAACTAATAACTAGTAGGTAACAGTAAAGTACTTAATATTATATTATTAACAGTACGTAGTCAGTAAATGGTATGTATTAATTAAGTTTTAATTGAGATCAAGACATAGAAATCTTCTTACATTAACATTATAATAATCAAATCATAAAACTAATAACAACAAATAATTAAGAGTTAAAATCTGCGTATGTCTATAACAAGCAAGTATAAGTCGTTTAAAATTATTATAATAGCTTTAACATTGATTGAGCCCATTAGTTGGGATTGTTGGGAATTTAGATTAAAGAAGGCAGAATGCCTTAAAAAAAGATTACGCGGAAAAACTTACTTCGGTTAAAATGAGTTGGCGCCTCGAGAATTCTTGAGGCACGGTATTTTTCCTCGTCTCGAGCTATGGCGAATTTCTCAAGGCTTCTCGAGTTCGAGACTTTTCGAGAAGAAACTCTAATACTATGGCTTGCAATAGTATCGGTAGAAAAAGGAAAAATAAAAAAAACGATAATAACATTAGGCGCCACGGTCTAAGAATTAACTATTGTAAAAATAAACCTTGTTTGAAAGAGCAATAAAACAATAAGTTCCCAGAAGACATCAAATTTGAAACCATGACAATCCTCAAAAAGAAATAGCCGTATTATTAATTATTGTCTACAAATGCAGTGCCAATGAGCTATTCTATTCTATTCTATTCTATTCTATTTTATGGCTGTTTTTTGTTTGTTGTAATCTGCGCTGCGTTGTAAATCGATAGAATCGGTAGTATCAATGCTATTAATACCCTATAAATTTATAAAGACAATCTAAAAAAATATATACATATAAATAAAATGATAAAAAAAGCACATCAGACGTCTTCCTTTCCCCTAATTCTTGCTGTGCCCGACAGGGTCCATCCATACTGTTCTTGACATTATTTTAAGATCCTTGTAAATGTAAATTTAATGTAATTCATAATTATGGAAAATAATAAAAAATACCATAAAATAAAATAAATAATTGAAATTGAAATGAATTGATTTTAGTACAACTATCGATAGCACGACTGTCGATAATTCAGCATCACTATACCTAATTGTTATTATTTGATGTAGGGTAGGAATGGCAAGGGAGTGTACTGTGTAGCCCATAATTCCATCTCAAGTCTTCTGTGATAATATGATGAATTAATAAATGATGATGATTGATCATGGCGCAAGAAAATATATGATGATGATGATGATGATATCTCCCTGAAATCCTTTGAATTTCAGTAAAAATGTGGCTTTTACTAAGACCTCACGCGGACTTCTAAAGAGAATTTGAAAAGTGACTCCGTTGACTGTTTTGTTTCGATTTCCAACACATTTGGCAGGTTTACAAAGACTTCGCTTTTATAAGCGAAGTCTTTAAGGATTTCTATCCAGCAATTAATATTTTACACGAATAAAAAAAGACACCGGCATCGGCAGCGACCCAAATCCGTTGGTGCGGCTGAACCCATTTTAATCATCTATTCGTGCCTTAGGATTACTTTTAAAACATTATTTGAAATTTGACCAATATGCCATGTAAAAAAATATCTACAACATCATGGTAAAAAATTACAAGAGATTGACATCGTCAGGCTCTAAGCATGAAGCTGTAGATAAGAGGCTCTAAATCGTCAGACAAGCATGTTATTCTGAGGCAAGCATGAACCTTGCATGAACCAACATGAAAGATGGAAAGGGTAATTTTACCCTTTTCATCTTTCATCATGATAAATCTTTTTAGATGAAACTGAACTGAATAACTTTCTCCAAAACCATAGGTCAAAAAACGAGATATTTTTTAAGTTTTCTATTTAAAGATAACGAATGATACTGTAAAGATGACATGGCTGGCTACCTAGTTTGTGATGGCTGCTTAGCTTAGAGCATTAGTTGAGGGAACTAACAAAACTAATGACAGCACCTGCGCCGATGACGTAATTCGCAGAAATAACGAATATGTTGCAACCAGATCATATTATATCATTCTGTAAACAACAATTTACTAATTGATATATTTCCTCCGGCAGGTATCAAAATAAATGTGATTACCGAAATAGTTTATTAGTTCTACATGATCAAACTATTTATTCTAGTAAAATTCTTTACAAAAGTAGACTCTAACTAGACGACATAGAGTCGATCGAATTCGATCGCTCAATTGTCAAAATTTTGTAAAAATTTGACACTGAATTTTAAAGAGGTCTCAGAATAATAATAACTAAAGCTTTAGAAACCGGACTAAAATAGCAAAGGTGTCACCAGATTTGTGACGTCATATTTGAGGTAATGTAGTGAGTGAGTGACTTTTTATAGTACTCAAGATTTTTTTTGATCACCGATTATCTCTCAGAATAATAAGTTATTGTTCTGAGGATTATCTGATGTGATGACCATTTGACATAACAATACAAAAAATAAAAACTAAGTGTCAAACATTTGTCGCACTCCAACCTTCTTTTCTAGCCTTAAGATAGAACGGAACTAAACATAGTTGCACGATTTTTATTTTAGCCATCCTTCAATAGCTTTAGTTATTGTTCTGAGAAAGAGGTAGACGCACAGAGCATAAAATGTTGGGGGGTTTGATAAACGCAAAACTCTAGTTTGTCTATAGCCAAACAGCTTCATACAAAAGTAGGCTCTAAATTACAAATTTAAGTTCTAATGTCGGTTGGCAGGCATGATCATATATGATCGCTTGGGCGTTGACGGAGGTTCCCGATTATATGATCGGTTGGCTTAGAGCATTAAACCAACCGGAGACGCCACTGACAGGCGTTCCCCTCTGCCAAAATTATATGACCGGCGGTCATATCGATTATATAAAACTAGTTCTCGCGCGTTCCGGCGTCATTTACAAATCGCGGTGCACGCGTTAGGACGTAAGCAAAAAATGTCGAATTGCAGCGTGTTTTCGTGTAAAGAGCGATCAGAAAAGTCGAATGTACAAAAGGATAACGTTACTTTCCATCTGTAAGTATTATTTTGTCTTATTATTGTTGAATAAAGCACTAAATTTGCAAAAAACTGAAAAAATATTGTCAATCAAAAAGTGTTGCCACTAAAACGTCAAGTTACAATTTTGCGTAACTTTTAAAATTGAATGAGCCAACATTGAATTACAATTTATACTTCACGTTCTTTATCGTTAAAACTGTTTTTTAATACAAATGCTTATTTAATTAATAATAAATCACTATTTATAAATTGTTACTTATTTTCATTTTCCAACGTTTTTTGCAACTATTTGCTTTAAAAAATTTCAATACTATGAAACTGTATGTTTAGGATCGGTCTACTTCATTAATATAATGGTTTGACGTCCCGTCATTTATCCCGAAAATAGGAAATTTAAATTTAATTACATAGCCACACTGCAACAAAGTTAGAGCTGCGACAGTACAAAAACAAAACATCGATATAGACTTTATCATAATGTTTATTCTGGCTATATATTTTTCAGATTTCCAAAAGATGTATTTATTATATTTATATATTTGGATCACAGCTTGTGAAAATCATGTTTCGTGGACTCCTAAACGCACACGATTTGCTCACAGCATTTTCAAACTTTTTGTTTTATACTGCAGTCCAACAGCGTGTCGTGGCAACTTTTTAAATTATTAAAATATGTATGATTTTTAATATTATAAAGTACTGATCATAACTTCTTTGAAATATTTACAATAAAAATAAAGATTATTGAATTATTGTTAATTCTTTTTCGTTTAGAAAATAAAATAATGAGGTAAAAATGATTGATTACCATTTGTTTACGACGATGCCTAGTTTTAAGTAGTACACCGAGGAAACAGTAAAATTCCTTTATTTGGAATAAAATATAAATAAAATAGGGACGCGCGTACGAGCTGAAATCTCGTTGATAGATAGATGTCATTGTCCGGCCGTCGCCGGTGTCGCTAGTCAGTGATTTCACTGCGTCGTCCTTGCCGTTAGTATGCTTAACATCAGGAGGATCTTGGTAGCTGAGGTTCCAAGGACCTCATGAGAATCGCCTATGGGCAGAGCGCAAACTTTGGTTAGTGCTCTTTTTAAGATGTCCTTGGACGTTCTAAAATTGTCAAGATTCGGACCAGCCAAATGTGGAAAGTTCCTTTTTCATTTTGTTATTCTATTTTCAGTCTTCCTTTAAGATCCTACGTTACCCACATAAAAGATGTGCGTTATGGAACCATGAAAATACATGTTGTTCAGTTTTTCTGTTCCTTCTGTTTGAGAGTCTGGGTTAGATAGCCAACTATTTTTACAAGCTTTTATTAAACTTGCAATGTATGTATGTATGTATGTTTGTTCAGTCGGAATCTTACACCTCAATTTTGAAGCAGATGTCTTCAACCGATTGAGCTGTAATTTCATGATGAAGTTTTTGTTTGACATGCCAATACATTTTTTGCCACACTTTGGATTCTAAGACTTTGCCCAATGCAGGAAGAAAGAATAGATACATGCCTATAGTTGGAAACAATATTTGTATCACTACCTTTGTGAATGGGAGTCAGGTGTGCCGATTTCCACTGTGATGGAAATATACCATTTGAAGCGATTTGTTATAATAATATTTGTAATGGCCCCGCAAGATTCTCGGCATACATTTTTAGTAATATGTTTGGTTACCATGCTGGTTTACCATCTAAACAAGCACGCTTATTATTAAAGCCTCCTCGATCTCCGGTACTGATAAATTCAATGAACCCAGAGAAGAGGTGCAATCTCGAGCAGTTAAGTCGTTCTGAGAAATTTTAGTCACTTGAGGATACTTTAGTTCATAAACCGACTGAAAGTACCTACTCTGAACTTATAACGTCATTACACAATTATATAATATAAAAGCTTGTCGCGAGATTTACTTGTGTAGATAAACAAGTAAATTAAATAACTTGATGTGATTGATTTTAACTATTAAAATTTTCGGGCTATGTCATTATTATTGGCATCGACAAAAATTTAATCGATAGTGTCAAGCCCTATCGACGTTTATATAAAGTTGACGTCAGACTCGTGCACGGACAGGCTATCTCTATGTGTGAATATATTAGTGTGCGTCTAGTATATGCTAGTGTTTAATAATTTTGTAGTTTGCGTGCGTAGCGACGTCATTGAAAAATGCATCAGTGTGAACTGTATTTGTGTGCGTTTACCTCGTCCCCCGCAGACAATGACAGATTTTCATAGAAATTCGTGCGCATGGCCTCTCCATTTGGTTTAATGCTCTAAGTCGGTTGGGCGTTGAGGGGTGCCCTAAGCATGGCTGCATAAAATGTCCTTTTGCCTTTTCTATAGAAAGGTTTAGTTTTTTTTTTTAAACTAGGTATTCGACTTCTTGGCGGGAAAGTGAAGAGTAATGTATGCGGTTTTGTTTTATTTTCTCAAATTTGTGTTAATCGGATGTTAATGTGAAATAATGGTGGATTATTAACCGTTTAGTGCGCATGAGTGTTGGCAAATGAAACAAAACAGTGCAACCTCACTTTCCAAATTCTCTCAAGAAGTCCGCCCGAGGACTTAGTACAGCCCCACATCTTTATGAGAATGAGATATTCATATTCATTTATTCACCATAAATTCATAACATCCGTTTTTTATTGTAGGTACTTATGTACCTACAATAAAAAACGGACGAATAGGCTTGATTTACTTCATCTGGAGCCGTAAAACAATACAAAAAAAAGATGGTTACTAGTGACGTGACTTGACAGCTGATCTTGACATTGACAGGTGTCATGTCAGCAATGTGGCTAACTCGCTAAAGTCAATAAATTTATTCGTGATCATAGCCCAACTCTGAAACGATTAGTGTTTTTTATTAAAACGCTGAAGCAATCAAAGTATAACATTTTTGGTTTTCGCTAAGAAAATTGGATAGTAATTTCGTTACTATGATATCCTCTTGGAGTCCAGACAAGAAGCACAGTGATGTGGAAAGGTGAACGATTGACGAACTCAAAGATACTTCCTAACTCAGCTATCACTGCAATAAGGTTTCTTAATAATTGTAACATATAATTATAATTTACAGATGGATATGCATATATCCAGCCTACATAAACAGCAAAAAATCTCTAGCTGAAGGACGTAAATTATCGAAGAAATATTGCGTTGAAAATCCATCTCATCAGGAGATTCGCGACGTATTAGTGACTACGGGAATGCATGTCGGTGTAGAGAATAAATTATATCCACGGGAGAGGAGTAAGGTGAGCTACTACTATGAATCATTGGTGGAATAAAATACATTTTATTACATATTACAATATGTTCTGCTTAAATAGTGTTATTATTTTTTTATTTTACTAGCTTGGGAGCCAGAGTTCCATAAATTGTGTAAAATAAGTATTGGTACAAATAAATGAATAAATAAATTTATCTGTTATTAAATTATGTACTAAATTATTTTAAAAACATGAACAATATAAACATACTAAAATCTAATCAATCTTTATGTAAGAACCAACAGCCATTTATTTTTTGGTAGTTCCTTTTGTATCTATTATAATAGAATATAATATATGTTATTTATTATAATATATTAATTGCATAAACTTAAATTTATTGATTCCAGGAAATGTTGTATAGAGGAAGAATACGAGTGCAAATAAAGAATGATGATGGTACACCGGTCAACCCCGAGTTTGAGACTAGGGACTCGGTGATGAAGTATATTAGTGAAGCCATACCTAAGTTGAAGACTCGCCAAAACAGGTAGATAATATTTATAACAATTTTTCATTTTTATTTTGATTTGATTTGTCTTATTTTATTTTAATTTGATTTGTATTTATTTTATTTTGATTTTATTTTTGATTGACTTATTTTTTGATTTTATTTTGAAAATGATGTTATTTTATTTTATTTTTGTATTGATTTTATTTTATTATCATTGAATATATTTGATGTTGATGTATTATAATAATCTTACTAACTTATTTTAAGAAACATTGTTACTAATTACTAACACTCTATGGACCATGTGTCTGAAATAAATTGTTTTTTTTAATTTTTTTTTATATTGTTATTATTATGTCTAGTAAAAGTAAAAATATTATTTCCGAACTAACAAGTCTATCCTTCGAGAGCTCAACATTAAAACCAGGCTATCCAGACTTCCTGTCTCAAAAAGATTCTGGAATTCTTCGGTCACATCGCCCGAAAAGGCGGACACAACCTTGAACAACTGATGGTCACTGGCAAGGTCGATGGCAAACGGCCGAGAGGTTGAAGCCCAACTAGGTGGTCTGACCAAATCCGCTCAACACTAAACACCAAGCTACACGATGCACTCCATGACTCAAAAAACAGAAATCAATGGAGGGGCATCATCAAAGAAAAATTAACTTCCCATCCCATTGCTCTGCAAAGACCTCCATCATTAAAATAAAGTCATCCAGTCATTCACTTGCCAAATGCGGGTTGGTGTTCACAGTTATTCTTCAGGGAACACACCAAACATACTTTGCTTGACCTGAGAATTGAACCCGGGACCTTCGTGTATTGAACCGAGCGCTTTGCCAATTGGCCATTGAGGCGTTTAACATTTAAGGTTTTTACTTTTAAAACAAGACTATTTGAGTCTAAAGCCTTTGAAATATGGGTTTGTCATACTTTTATGTTTAATGCTTTCAGACCAGCTGATCAGCAACCACATACAACACATCAAGCTGCGGCCAAAACCAAGGGAAAGAAAGGAAGACGTTAATTGTATAGTTTTAATATATTATACACTTTTTTACAATATAAAACTTAAAACTTAATCTATAATGTAGTTTCTAATACTTAATGACCTATTTTATAAAAAAAATTAAGGGATCTTATATTAAGCGTGTATGTGGATTGTTTTTTCTGTTATTTTGTTTTGTCCATTTTTGTTTCTGGCTACACTATATCCATCTATGATTGTGACTGAAGGGGCTTTAATATTAGGACTTTTGTGAAGTGCTAAGTCCAAATTGGATAAATCTTTTAATGAAATCATGTCTTCATTTCTTGGACTAACTGCTTGAGCCTCTCCGGAAGATGAGCCACTTCCGAAAGAGATTCGTTTATCATTGGTGTTATTGAATGCGACATTGTTGAAGCTTTCCTCATAATTTTCCTGGGATTGTATGGGTTGTCCGATATCGCCGTCTTCAGCCTTGGATACAGGTCTTCGTAATCTTCGAACATATTTTGGTACAAACTCTTCGCCTTTTGCTTTGTTTCCTTTAGCTTTGAGTTTAGTTTCTCGTGTATGCTCCTCATAGGATTCTCTTCCAAGAACTTCGTTGTCTTCCTCGACTTCTTCCATGTCGGTTCTGCTGTACGCTGGCTCTCTAGCTTTTGAAAGATTGGCATTTCCTCTGTACTGTCTTCTTCTGTGTTCATTGCTACTTGCATCGTTTCGTGGATAACTGTAGGTAACTTTTTCATTACCCTCTGCACTTGATTCGTCTGCTCCGACTCTGGGATGATATTTACGAGTTCTAATATGCCTGGCGATATCTCTTTCAAGGCTTCCGTGAAGTGCGGGGCGGCTTCTCTCACTGTGTCCATAACTGTTTCTCCGATTGCTAGGGGGATTTCTTGGAAGTAGTAGGGATAAGTTCTTATTTTGTCCGATACCGCTGAAGTCACCCATGGCAGAATTAATGGCCGTCGGGGTGGCAGACGTAGTGAGGGTAGTCTCGGCAGCAATAGTTGCCTTTTTATACGATCTCGACTCGCCGGTTTCGGTATCAGTTTGCAAAGCGCATTTACATACGACTGCACGTCTCTCTTCAGGTTGGTCTTTGTGTCGCTTTTGCTTGGGCTTACTGTCTTCGTAGGAATCGACTGGCTCAGAGTTGAGAAGATTATCAAGTAGCAGGCCCAAATTTTTAAGAAGTAGAAAAGACCTTTTGCTGTTTTTGTCATTTTTGTATATGTCGCGATTCTTAAACAAACTCTTTCTTAAGTGAAGAGGTTGAAGAATGCGTGGTTTTTTCGCTTTCAACGCGCTTTTAGTCTGATGGGTTTTGTTGTACTTCGATGGATATAGTTTTCCCGCTAGAAGTTTCTCTGAAAATATAAAACTTTGATATAGGTACCTACTTACTTAAAATTTGACTTACTAACTTGACTAGACTTGAGTGTTTTAAAATGTCTTGTTTTTTTTTCTTTTTAATGTTTATTGCGAATTTATAAGATTCCTAGTCCCCAATGGGGGGGGGGGGGGGGGGGTATTAGTTTTTTAAAATTTTACTTATATGAGTTTCTTACCGGATTTGTACTTTCTAGGTTTTTTCGCTGGATCTGTGGTAAGAGCTTTATTCAACGAGAAACGTTGGGCTGTCGTCTCTGCAACAAACAATTTATTATAAATACCTTAAACATATATTTAGGTAACTAAAGAACTATTTGTAGCTAAAAATATAGTAACTAAGTACTAGTAAGTATAGCCTTACTCGTTTTTTTTGAGAGAGATTGCTGATTGCCTCAAACGGCATTTTCAGCGTCACCGGGCTTTTTGGGGGCGGCGAAGTACGTAAAGGGTACCTCAAGCCGTGTTAAAACGAATCACCTTCGGAGGTTTTCTAGAGGGAACGGCATCGCACACTTAAATGTGCGCGTCCCCGTGCCCTACTAGATTCTCCGAAGGGTTCGGATCGGATCGGGGAGCGGAACCACCCGAGGGCGCCTCTAACGGCACGGATCTCGGCTCGGGTAGACCGGGCCGCCTTACTCGTATTTATCCCACTGATTAGCAAAGGCCTCCATCATTGAAAACAAGTTATCGCTACAGTTTATGGGTAGGTATTGAAATAATCACACTTACCAAATGCACCTGCATTGTTGCATGCATGGTGGTCAGCATGGTGATCACAAACCCGGGCAAGGCATCGAAAAATCCGAAACACGCTTTGCGCGACATGGGAATCGAACCCAGGGCTTCCGGATGAGTAGTACTTACTTAATCCTTATAAATAACCTTACTTACGATAGGTTCGTTGAAATAAAATAGGAATTGTCTAGTCGGGTTCGTCCACTAGGATCCCCTAGCTTGATCCCCAGGGGATCCTCGTGAACTCATTAGTTCATCAGGATCCCCTTTAACCCTTTGAGCCCCGAGCGCTTGCCGGCAAGCTATCTAACAATAAAATTTTATTGTATCTGGTACGCTCGGGGCTCAAAGGCTTAATAAAAAGTAAGTAATGACAATATCACACAGGGTATCTGCCACCAGTGGCTATTTGGTAAATAGAAATATCAAGCCGCTAGAGGTAAAGTAAGAAAAAAAAATCTGCCGCTAGTTATTAGGTATTACATTTTGTTCCATGTTGCAAACTATTAAAGTTTAATTTTAAATACACATCAAAGTAAATAGTTCCTATAGCGGCAGACTAACATGAAAAGCTATTCTGCCACAACTTAAGGGTGCGCCGACAAAAAAATGCCAAAAACGCAGTTAAGGTTAAGTAGATATAATTGAAAATACTATCGTATTAAATGAACAAAATATATATTTAGTATCATAGGGAACGTGTTTACAATTTGTCAGAACCATAAATTCATAACACGCTATAGTTTTTTCTACAATATCATTTAAAGTTGGGCAAAAATCATGAAAACGAGTGGCGGCGTTTAGTAGATTTCTTATAGTTTATCTAAATTATTGTACCTCTGATTTTGTC
The DNA here is from genome assembly GCA_947562085.1 of Eudonia lacustrata. NCBI lineage: Eukaryota > Metazoa > Arthropoda > Insecta > Lepidoptera > Crambidae > Eudonia > Eudonia lacustrata. The sequence goes on along the minus strand of OX387315.1, from coordinate 9,331,545 downwards.
TAAACAATCATCAATGGATAAACTACAAATTGCTAGACTACATTTTTGATTCATCAAGTGGTTATTTAAATAATATTTTTTTATTAAGCACCTTAAATTCCCCATACAAAATTCGTATGGCCGCGCGGCATCAAATAAATATTTATTTGATGCCGCGCGGCCATACTAATTTTACGGATACTAATACTAATACGGACGACGACATTTCAAATAAAACATGACACTTGTCACTTACGGACGGCGCACCCTTAATAAAATCATTATTTAAACACTAGACTGTCATAACAACATATAGTTAGTATATAGTCCCCCCTAGTCCCCCCTTAATACTCCCACCCCCCAAGATACGCATAGTTTCAATGCAATAAAGAAATTTTGAGGTTATGAATCTATAAAAGTCACATTATTATACGTTTAAGGGGAGAATCTGCTCCCCCCTTCGGTGACTGCGCTCCCCCCTTCCGTGACTGGCCCTTGCTAAGCTGCGCTTCGCTCGGAAAAAAAAAATAATAAACCAACAGTAAGGATTTCGGTATTAAGTTCGATCTCATACGCAAGGCGAATAAACAAAGAATAGGTAACACAAAGCGGCAGAATAACATTATTTCTTAATTTGTCACTAGTGGCAGTATATTCATTTGTATTAAATGGCCACTGGTGGACACTTTGAATAAAATAATGATGATGAATAATGATGAAGATGACGTATTTAAAATAGGCGTGTTGTAAATATTGGGTACGAATAAAGAATAAAAATGAAGTCGACTGTCGAATGTTGAATGGAGGCGCTGCGCAAACGTAGACACTTTTTGTTACCGACACGGCACACAATAACCGAGTTGCTGTATCAGTGTCAGGTGGAAATAACTGGACACAAAAAGTGTCTACGTCTGCGCAGGGAGGGCTAATTTCATATTCACTGGTAGCTTGTATCCCACACAAGACACAAAAGTGTCGACGTTTGCGCAGCGCCTTAACATTTGAAGTAAGTAATAGTGAAATAAACAGTCTGTTAATTGTCCCACTGCTGGGCAAAGGCGTCCATCGTTGAAACCAAGTCAGCGCTATAATTGATTGAATAAATGCAGGTTGGCGATCACGAACTCGGACTATGCATCGAAAAATCCAAAACACTGCCCGACCTGGGAATTGAACACAGGACACCAAGGCACAGATTAAGTAACAGAGTTACTATATACGTACCGAGGAATCAATTTAAAAAAATAACAAACTAGCGGCCGCTCGCGGTTTCACCCGCGTGGTTCCCGTTCCCGTGAGAATGTCGGAATAAAAAGTATCTTATGTGTTAATCCAGGTTATAAACTATATGTATGCCGAATTTCATCCAAATCCATTCTAGTTTATACGTGAAAGAGTAACAAACATCCACCCATACTTACAAACTTTCGCGTTCATAATATTAGTAGGATAATGTTACGATAATTAATTACTATTTATTTATTGTTACAATAATACTTAGTCGTTTTTTTAACAGTCGCCCATTGTTGCTCAATACTAACCTGTAGATAACGGTGCAGATATATCTGAAGTACCCAACTTCGATTCAGCAGCGAGAGCCTCGTTCAAGGAGAATGTTTTCGCCGCCAACACTGAAAACAATAAAAGTATTATGCTTAGAATTTACTGGATAATCGTCATTTATGTAGCACATCGTGGGTGGTAGGTACTTAGGTAAATAGCACAAAAAGTTTGTATGCATATGAAAGTGACTTATTTACTTATAATAAGATACATTACATACCTAATTTTCACAAACTTTGTTGCAAATATATTACAATTTAGAAAAGTGTTGAAAAGATTTCCACGAGCGGCATTCGAACCAGCACCACAGCACCCTCTGACAAACCATAATTTCGACGGATTGGACAAAGCTACGATAGCGTTATTGGCAGCGCACCTGTGTTTGTCAGAGGGCCGCTCGTGGGATTTTTTTTAACATTTTTCCATAGTGTCCTATCTTTCAGAACAATACAATACAATATATATATAGTACGGATGTGCCAAATATATTTACACAGCAAAAGAAATTAATACGAATTATCGTCAATATAGAACAAACCGATAGCTGCAGACCTCACTTCAAACAATTAAGTACTCTAACTCTACCATGTGCTTATATATTATATGAGGTGTGTAAATTTGTAAAAAAATACCCTCATTTTTTCACTAATCGACAGGATATCCCTATAAAATATTCATTTCGCCCAAAAACCCAATCAAGACTAATGCTACCCACCTCAAAACTTCATCTACACGCAAGCAGTCCTTTAGTGATGTGCATTAAAATATTTAACAAATTACCAATTACAATTAAAAACATCCTATTAAAAAAAGAATTTTTAGAGAAATTAAAACAATTACATACAGAAAAGGGTTACTATACATTACAAGAGTATTTTAAAGACGATCTACAAAATAATAAATTAAAATAAAATGAAAAAGCACATGAAACGTCCTCCTCTCCCCTAATTTTTTGCTGTGCCCGACAGGGTCCATACTGTTCTTGACATTATTTTAAGATCTTTGTAATACATATGGCAAAGCAATAAAGATATAATGATAATATACCTAATCCAAGTAAAACATTCAAAAAAATATATCTCGAGTGCTTTCGTTCTTTGAAAGGCACGTTGAGCCGTTATCGTGAGATGACAGTCTATGCTACACTGTGTCATTGTGCCATTTCTCGGTGGCAGGAACGACAACAGAGGAACCAACAGCTCTACGTGTCCCCCGATGCACGGCAAAGTTCGAGATATTTTGAATTAGTCACCCATCTGGTTACTCCTCCATGCTTCGGAAGCACGTAAAGTCGTTGATCCCGGCTACATAAGCAGTAGTTTTCAACCACCAATCCGCAATGGGCCCGTTCTCCCTTTCCATCCAAAGGGAAGGCGTTCCCCAGCAGTGAAAACAAAAATGAACTGGTAATGGTGTGATCTCGTTACCCGGCATTGCGAAAGTAGCTTGACTTGCAATATCGCCACCCTAGCCCGTTTACGTATATAAACGAGCAGTTGCATGGCAAAATTTTAACTGTTCTCGTATGTCGCCAGATAGACGTGGCTTAGGAGCGAAATGGGTCGGTAGCTCTTCAGTAGGGTCTTGTTTCCATTTTTGAAAAACAGTACGAAGACACTCTTACTGGAGGCGCTGCTTCAATGCCATACTAATTTTCGTTTTCGTAAGCGTAATCGAATGAATACGGTAGTAAACAAAATACACGAGGCACCCAGACCAGCCGATCCTTTGCTTTCGCATGATAGACCTATAGGTACTAGGTCTACATTAAATAACTCAACAAATTCTACTGTTATTGTTTATACTTTCACTCCCTTACAAATAAACAAAAAATAAGGTCCGAATAGGTATTCCGTGTTTTGTCTGTTTAACTCTCAGAATAATAACTAAAGCTATAGAAACCGGACTAAAATAGCAACACTCATTCATCAGTTCGTACTATTTTAACTAATGAACCTAAGTGATGTATTGGAAAGAGATCGATTGTCCCTTTTCTTTCGTTATTTCGAAGGTGTCACCAGATTTGTGACGTCATATTTGAGGTAAAGTAGTGAGTGACTATAAAAAGGACTCAAAGATTTTTTTTGATCACCGATTATCTGATGACCGTTTGACATAACAGTACAAAAAATAAAAACTAAGTATCAACCATTTGTCGCACTCCAACCTCCTTTTCTAGCCATAACATAGAACGGAACTAAACATAGTTGCACGATTTTTATTTTAGCCATCCTTCTATAGCTTAGTTATTGTTCTGAGGTTTAACTCTAATTTGAAATGACGTTTACATGACAGGAACAAAACACGGAATAACTACTCGGACCTTATTCTTTGTTTATTTGTAAGGCGGATAAAATTTACACGAGCACTTGGTTCTAATTTTATATGGAAAACATTTTCTAATCTCTGCAAAGGGTATGAAACCTCAGTTTTAAAATAATAGGTATGTAGGCAAAATAAACGCCAGCTAAATGTATTTAATATAAAGGTTTATCAAATACAATTGCTTAAAATAATTAATTATGTAGATACTTACAAGGGAGAGTCACTGCACAGTTAAAAACAATATACAAATGCCAATTTCGGATTTCCATTTTCACACATTTTCGCACAGTGTTTTGTTAGGTCGCCGAAGAAACTGTTGATTGTGCAAATGGCTCTTGCCGTTTTAATTAGTATTTATAACCTTTGCCGGCAAACGCTGAGTGGGCTCTGTCGACTCGACGCCTCTAAGGCACGTTTTGTATATTTGCAAACGAAAATTGTGCAGTTGTGAATGTTTTCTGATTTCAAGTATGTATTATTTTATGCCATACGAGTTAGGATTTCTTTGTGTGGTTTAAACTTGTCGTAATTATCTAATAACGTTCACGTTACATCACCAGCTCATTATACGTCCCCACTGCTGGGGCACGGAGCCTTCCCTATGGATGGATAGGGAAAAAGGGCCATAAACCACCACGGTCCAGTCCGGATTGGTGGTTGTTAACGACAGCTAATGCAGCCGGGGCCAACGTCTTTACGTGCCTTCCAAAGCACAAAGGAACTCGAGATGTTATATTTTTGGTCACCCGTCCGATGACTGGCCTCTGCGAAAGTTGCTTAACGTTAGCAATCGCAGACTGGTCGCGTTAACCACTGCGACATCGCGCTCCTCTACATAATATACTTACCTAAGGTAATAAATAACTCATTATATCTCATCATCATCATAAGTATCGTAATGGCACAGTATTGGACACAGCTTTCTATGCCAAAAGATAACATAGATTTTGATAAACCACAAATACTCGCTAGAGAACAACGATTCATCTATTAATAGGTTTTTATTTTTAACCAACGCTTCGTACGTAACTATTATTACAATCGAATTTTAAGTTACAAAACACTTTAACTCTGCTTTTATCAGACTGATACTGGCTCTGTTGCGCTCATCTTTCCACTTTGTGTTCATCGCAGAAAACTATAGTAAAAATATAGTAGTTTCGCCTACTAGATATAATATATTTTTAAAATAATAGTAGTTAGACACCTAAAACAGTAGGATACTATATTATATAGTAGGGTTGGCAACCCTATCTGTATCCTGTATTGTCACATTACTATCATTGTACAGACATTATACATAGTCTATGGTACAGACGCCTGCACACCAACCTATCCAAAACTGTCAAACTTCCTCAATAGACTTTGAACTTTATGTACCTTTGGCATATGGTTGAACATTAATTTCGGATTTTTCGATGCGTAGCCCGGGTTTGTGATCACCAACCCGCATTTGGCAAGCGTGGTGATTAAGCTATTACCCATCAATGGTAGCGATGACTTGATTTCAATGATGGAGGCCTTTGCCCAACAGTGGGATAGTTATAGGCTACATTTTGCTAGCTGTTGTTAGACCGAAACCACAAAAAAATATTTAAATAAAACAAAAAAACCCGACTGCTAAAACAACTATGCAATGTTATTTTTAGTTTATACGAAACCTGAAAACTGTTTGTTCAGAATCAGTAATAGAATCGATTTCAATATTTTTTATACCATGTTACATTTTGACCAAATAATATTGACAAAATCTCAAATAAATGATTCCCTACTAAAAACACACAACAGGGCAGCACAAAAAGCTTGTAACTTCGTGAGTTTTCAAGATATTATTTTAATTTTTTTTGTGTGTTTCTTTAAATGAAAATATTTGACCCGTGTTTCGGTTTTCGTATAAACTAAAAATACGGTTGTATAAAAACAATTATATACTCGTAAAAACCAGACTAACATAAAAAATAACTACAAAGAGAAAAAACTGAAAAGAAAAAAAAAGCTCTACGATCCCAGAATTCAATATGAGCAATGTTGAATGCAACGTGAAATATTTCCTTGTCCGATACATAATAAAATCTATAATAAATGAATATTTATAAATACATTGAATATTGATAGTTGTCGCAGGCGGGGACAATCACCAAGCTAGCCAAGGCTACTACCTACTCTACTACTGTATTTATTATATAACATTGGGTTTTTGGTGGTGGTAATTAGTAGTATTACTTAATATGTGGCGGTAGGACCTACTTGTTTTAAGTAATCCGCCTACCTACTCAGTGTAATTAAGTAAAGACTAACCGCTTTCTAGTCGAGAAATAAAAGTAGATCAAAGCGCTGGGCACAAATAATATGTGCTAATGGGTGTTTTATTTATTTATTTGGTTATCCAAAAATTGCTACACTTATACTAGAAATATGCTATTTTATTTATACAATGCTTTGGTAACGACTAAAGCAAAGGGATAAACAGTTAGGTTCTGAAAAGTGTTAAAAATATCATTTGAATAAAAAGTAGCAAGAAGGTGCTCAAAATATAATTTAATATAATAACCCATCTAGGAACAAAGTTGGTTTGCTTTTACGATCGTCGTCGCTGCGATTCCTCCACAGTCCACACAAAGTTGATACAATACTTATTATACAAAAAAAAACTGCAATAAACACACTACTGACTGGTTACAATTTATTCCGTTTGTTCTGATACAACCACGCCTCGTTTACAGTTTTCACGAGTTATTAGGAAGTAGTTGGGAATAGTGAACCGACACGTACCTACCTACCTAGATGCATGTTCGTTCGCTCTGTTTAATTTTAAAAGCACGTTTGCCTTTTTCCAAGCAATGTTTCTGTAACTGCGATACAATGTGCGATGCGATGCCTTGCTGTGAAAAGGAAACAAATTATTTTAGTTGCGTTTCAACTGTTTTTGAGGTACCTAATAGGTATTTTGTTTTTGTGTGTCATTGTAAAAGCTATGAATGGTGACTGACATAATTATTAAGTAGTACCAATATGCCAATCATTAGTTAGGAATGTAAGTTATATAAAAAACATGGAAGTATAAGTAAGTATAAGTAAGTAAGTTAACTCTTTGAATACTAATCGGGTTGTTCCGTATTTATCCCACGAGAACTCATCCCACGAATAAATTTTTCCTTACTCATCCCATTTCTTTTCCTTACTCAACCCACAGCAATATTTTTATTTTTAATTCCTTGTTCATCCCATAACTATTCCTTACTCAACCCACCTCGAAATATTAAAGAAAAACCCTAGTTTTGTACGGTCTGACCAAAAAACGAATCGTGTCTATTACTATTTTGTTATTAAAACATTCATTTTACGGTTCATAAAAGAGATCATGTTTTTTTCATCATGTTTCCGTTATGAAATAAAACTTCTAAGAGTGGGGCAGAATCACAATATATATTATTATTAAAATAATAATAATATTATATGATTCTGCAATCATCAATTTAAGTTAAAGTGTGTTCCTCATAAATGAAGCTCTTAGAACTTGGCGGTGTTCTGTTGTTACCACTTAAGTAGTAAGTATTCCTTCTTATCGGATGAATAAGGAATGAAAAACAAAAATATTGCTGTGGGTTGAGTAAGGAATAGAAATGGGATGAGTAAGGAAAAAATAATAAATTTTGGGGATTACCTACAGTTTTCTGTTTCGGGTAGATTAAGCTTTATTCTGTTTTTATTTTCTTCTTAAAAAAACATCCATGAATATTTTGGTCAAATAAAAGCCGATAGAAAAAATGAGGGCATAATATTTATAAGTATTTTGAAGTAGAGTATTAACAATACTTTTTTTGTTTTTTATTTTTATTTTTTTATAGCTTATGTCACTCCCACAGTCAAAACAAATCTAACGACACCTCATATGTTAAAATCCACCATGCCGTTTGGGCTGTAGGGCGACACTCGAAAAACATAACCCTCCCTCTGACGCAGTCGGGTAATCAATTAAAAACAGTGTGTACCTAATACTCTGCCTTCACTACTACTGTTTAACTTAAATACAATTTTATTTCAATTTCATTCATAGTATAGTATTTGTGTAATCACAGTTCAACACTGTTAATCTAATAATAATATAGGTAAGTACCTATATAATTTAAAAAGTTTTTAATTTGTATTAAAATTAAGCATGTTAAAGTTGTTTTGTATGAATTCGTCGTTAATTAAAACAAGATGTAGGGTATTAGCAGAGAGGAACGGAAGATCAAAGGTTCGTTAAGAAAACAATTTCGGTCAAAGTGATTTTTATATCATTAAGTATCTGGGAAGATAAAAAGCCCCAAATTCTTTTTGAGTAGGAAACGTTAAAACAGAAATAGCTATAGAAATACAAAGTCATTAGAATTAAATCATTTAAATCGAAGTATGTAGTTATGTAATGTACAACTAGGAACATTAAACATTGGAGTTTTTTTTATACCTTACTACAGTGGAATCTCACTAATCCGGCACTATTAAAAACCAGAGAGTGCCGGATTATTGGAATATTCGGATTAATGGATTGTATAGAAAAATTCATAATAAATAAGAAACGACTAAACGTCTGCTTGACGGACGAACGACGCGACACGGAGCGAACGCGCGGTGCTCGGCCTAGAAGAGAACTCTCGGTTCTTGATTATTGCTTCTTTATTCTTCTAGATGGGGTCCGGAGAGCTTACACAATTCTGCTTTTTTCTTCTTTTTTTTAGTTTACCCAGGGGAAACCTGATTCAACGGGTCGGTCCTAGTACCTCTCGCCGGGGATCGCCCGATAAAACCCCTGAGGATGCCTTTAGCCTGAAGGGCTGCGAAGGCTATTTATAATTTCTACTTACATTAAAAACTCGATGAACTATTTTATTTAACTTTACTTAGTGAGGCATTAGGCCCCTGGGCACGTTTACCTGGCCCCTTTTAACTTTAGAAAACCCATAAACCTTTACCTTTTTACCAATAAAAGGCACAAAAGGATAATCATTTATTATCAATAACATATAAAACCTAATTTACGCAAATATATTACATCTATGCCGTTTTACTTGCTAACAAACTTATACAAATATACAATCGAGACTTCTGTCCGTAACAAAATACAGAAAACATCATATACCTACTCGAACTGTATTAGCGATTTACACTACTGCTGTCTGTGCGTCTTTCTTGATTTGCGCAACTTTAGCAAATACTTCATCTACAGTAAGAATGATTCTTGTATAAGTAGTTGATAAAATGAATAAAATTTTTTTAAAATTATTTTTTTGATTTACCAACAGCAATTTTTTTCATTGGAATTTATTCGCTAGGTACATTGCAATGTGGTTTCAAACTGAATTGCACAGCCAATTACAGGTAAACAACTTATGCGAATTATGGCAAAGAATCCATTGATTAGTTACTACTAATATTTAAACACTAAAATATAATTACTTTTTATAAACTTAATTTTTTTTTGTAATACTACCTACTAGAAAAAAATGAAAATTGTATTGGAGATTTTATATCTAAGCCACTATGTTATAATTATTTAACGGGTTCAAAGTCAGACCTGACAATATCCACACTTGATGACACCCTATAGAAGCACAATTTCCATAACTAAACAATTAAGTCTATAATTACCTTTTCCTTAGTTGAACCGTTTCCCTGTTTGTCCATGTTTTCTCCCTTGAATGTCTATACAAAACGATTGATTTTCTACTGTTTTATTTTTAGGACAGCGAACCTCTTTAAGCAATTTTCATTTGGAATAAAAGCTTTTTGCGGATATAAGTGAATAGAAAATAGCCTATAAACTACCCCACTGGGCAACGGCCTCCGTGATTGAAATCAAGTTATCGCTATAATTGATGTTTATTGGCTTAATCACCTAGCTTGCCAGCATCACAAACCCGGCTACGCATAGAAAAATCTGAAACACAATTTGCCCGACCTGGGAATTGAACCCGACTTTTTCCGTGACCCCGAGGAATTTCGAAAATGCTAGCCTCATTCTTTGTCTGAATCATAAAGGGAATCCCTGCTTTCTAGGTCTAATGGTGTAGGCTGGACGTAGAAGAAGTCGTGAATGAGTCAGAGTTTTTCATTTGTTATGTTATACCTATAGCCCTTATTGGAGACTTGCAACGCAACAAACCTTTCTAAAATATATACAAATCTGGTAGAATATCTACACAAAACTAGACGACGACATTCTATACAAAATTTAAAAATAAAACCTCTACGAATAAAATATTTGTATAATGTTTAAAGGGTTTACATTTCAATGTGTTCGTATAGGCAGGGGAGACAGCAATTTAACTTTGATACAACATTACCAGATACAATATTACCAGATACCAGATGTCATACATATTATACGTGATTTATAAGGCACGGTAGCCACTTGTATCTTGCAGTGTTACATTGATACATTTGGGACGGGCAATAAATTATACCATAAAGTTGCAGATAATGGCACTTTTATATCAAATGTTTCGATAAATAATAAAATAAGGGCAGTAAAACAAAGGAGTCGTTGCTGGGTCGGGCGTCGTTAAAATATTACGATCGTCCGATATCGGAGGATGAAATCTTTAATCGCGGCGCGGGTTTACGTGGAACTAAAGTGGGCATTGCGGCCCAACAAATAGTCAGATAAGCCCGCCGACTTATGGCCGGCTAAATCATAAGAGTAAACCAATCGAGCTCGGCTAATAATGTACAGGGTACTCACGATCGGCTGCTTTCATATGGCATTTGTGCGGCTCTCTAATATAATGGTTGGTTGATGCTGGGAGTAACGTAATAGATGGTAAACTAACAATAATATTTATTGATGATTTTTTATTAGCCTCTTTTGCCTCATTTATTGATTTATAACACTAATATTATAAATGCGAAAGTTTGTGTGTATGTGTGCGAGCGCCGCTAGTATATACATACATATTTGTAGTGTGTTTATATTTATATATTATATTAGCGGCCGCCCGCAGTTTCACCCGCGTGGTTCCCGTTCCCGTGGTAATATCGGGATAAAAAGTATCCTATGTATTAATCCAGGTTATAAACTATCTGTTTGCCGAATTTCATCCAAATCCATCCATCCGTTGCAGCGTGAAGAAGCAACAAATATACACACATGACATTTTTTTAACTTATCTAATCGCGTTAAATTTTTACATAATTATTTAATTAAGAGAGACTAGCTAATTTAAAAAAAAAATATGTCGCTTTTCTTGGCTTTACTTACGAGACATATAACTATGTAACAGCATTCATCATCACAGGGCATCTTCGGAAGACCAGCGTCGTAGCATTACTACCAGTGCTATGACACATGCTGAGAAGATGCCTTTTCAGTATCATATACCATGTACCTATCTTAAATTATGAATGCGTTACTTGTTGAGTGTTGTTTTATGATACTGAATAAATGCTTTTTCTTTCTTTCTTTCTTTCTTTCATCATCTCACGGAGACATCTGACTATATTCGAAAGCATATTCTATTATTCGGCAAACCAAAGAAGGCTTACTCCTATACCTATAGGTACATTAGTAGATAGGAACATAAAGCTTGATTCCGCTACGTTAACATTTTATTTTCCGGTTGATAAAGTGGTCTTTTTATTTGTACGCAAATCCGAAGGCTCGGCCGCGGCCCGAGCGCTAGTGGTCGGTTGCTTCCCCAATTTACGACCGCCCGTATTCGGGAGTTAGTATCGCTGTCGTCACGCTTCGTATACCTTCGATTTATATCCCGCCGATACACCACTTTTGCAACGAATTCACCACTACTTTTTCGTTACAAACAAGAAAGCTACAACATAAACAGCGACTTGCTCCATCCAGTCCCGAGGATCAAACGGCTACGCAATCGTTTTTTAATTAACCTACAATTCGAAGGAGTTCACAGCGAAGAAGGGAGCTCCGACGAAATTCGTTGCTCTTAGTTATTTTGTTTTTATGTTGTCTGAACGTCCCTACAAAATTGTACAAAGGGAGGCGAAATTCGCCATTTGAGCGGAGTATATCGAGTGCAATACATCTAAACGCCTCCCAGAGAGTCTTACCACTGTAGCGATAAACGGATTTGGAAGGGACGGTATTATGCCGCCGTAATAGAGTGATACTTCTTTAGGACCATTCGGGAAACTGATGACACTATTTGGTTTCGCCATAAAAAGTTATGATATTATATTTGCAGTATCAAAATATTACGTATAAAGTTGTTCGCCACTCCTGACTTTGACCTGAGCTGTGTTTGTGAATGCTAAAAATGCGTACCAATATTTTTTCCAATATATCTAGTAACTTTTACCTACTTCTAATTGAAATTAACGATTAAATAACACATGCATTTATTGCTGTCTTAAATTGAATCTATTGTTACAATTTACTTGTTCAACAACTTTGATGATTGATCGTTTTATCCTTAAGTTAGCATAGACATTAATTTTAAGTTCTTATTGTTATCGTTCAACAAATTAAGTGCATGCTGTGTTCGTCAGTAAATTGTTGTGCAATTATACAATTACATCATGTAGAATGTTTTGTTTTGTAATAACAATATTGCAACAACTATTATTATTAATGAACAATAAATTAGAAAAAGGTAGTATCTAAAGTAATTTGTTAGAAGTCAATGCATATAATAAACAACTATCAGTCTATAAACTTCCCACTGCTGAGCTAAGGCTTTCGCAAATAAACGGGGAGATCGAACCATAACCTGCCACTCTAGCCCATTGCAATTTTGGTAGCTTTTACATCCTTTTATCTTTCAAAGCAGAAAGGCAGTCAGCTAATTAAATTTCGTCACCCATCCGGTAACATGACATTGCGAAAGTTGCTTAGCTTGCAAGATCACAACCCGAACGCGCAAACGGCTACGCCACCGAGCTCTATATTAAACAATATTATATTTTAATAATGAATAATTCTGATTTGTTGTCAGGCCAGTAGGTACTCAAATTTCCCATTATGTAAACAAAACCTTGACCTCTTGTGTCATAATAACATATTTTCACAGATAAATTCACAGAAGCGTGATCATAAACGTAATTTCGACGAGCACTGTTTACATAACGAATCGACACGTAAGACATTTCCGTTGCACAACAGAAATAAACAAGCACTGAATCTCCAATTCCACCTCTTTGATAGCCATACCGATTTGTTAGAAACGCAACAGTCGTGCCGTTCTCTACACAGTGGCACAAAACAAGGAGACTGCAGAAGGGAAGCTCCATACAAACGCGCACGAGCAACGCACCCATAGACAACATCTCACGGACATGGAGTCTCGTTACAGCTGCGCTCGGACTGGGTACTGTAGAACCCGAGGGGTCTCTACTTAAAAGGGAAAGCGTAGCAGATTAAAACATAGAGCAATTACTATAGACTTATATTGGTATTTCAAAAAAAACATAGGCTAGAATATATTAAAATTGATGTCGCCGCAGCCGCGGTTGACAAGCAAGTCGTCGCTCTTCTTTTTATCTTCACCGCGTGTCATCTCAAACGTCGATTCAAAGGCTGAACGCGACGGCTGTCAGTAGGCTCGCCCAACCAAGCAGTCCCGATCACTACAGTACCTAGTTTTGTTTACTATCGGTAGCGATCTCCTGGCGACAAACGAGACGAGTTAAAATTTTGCCATACAAATTTTCGTTTTCGTAAACGTAATCGAATAAATACGGATAGTAAATAAAAGTCACACTAGGCATCCGGGAGGTGCTGCTTCAATGCCACATTTATTTTCGTTTTCGTAAACGTAATTGAATGAATACGGATAGTAAACAAAAGTCATATTAGACACCCGGGAGGCGCTGCTTTAATGCCATATTAATTTTCGTTTTCGTAAACGTAATCGAATGAATACGGATAGTAAACAAAAGTCACACTAAACACTGCAGAAGGCGCTGCTTCAATGCCATATTAATTTTCGTTTTCGTAAACGTAATCGAATAAATACGGATAGTAAATAAAAGTCACACTAGGCATCCGGGAGGTGCTGCTTCAATGCCACATTTATTTTCGTTTTCGTAAACGTAATTGAATGAATACGGATAGTAAACAAAAGTCATATTAGACACCCGGGAGGCGCTGCTTTAATGCCATATTAATTTTCGTTTTCGTAAACGTAATCGAATGAATACGGATAGTAAACAAAAGTCACATTAGACACCCGGGAGGCGCTGCTTTAATGCCATATTAATTTTCGTTTTCGTAAACGTAATCGAATGAATACGGATAGTAAACAAAAGTCACACTAAACACTGCAGGAAGCGCTGCTTCAATGCCATATTAATTTTCGTTTTCGTAAACGTAATCGAATGAATACGGATAGTAAACAAAAGTCACACTAGGCACTGCAGGAGGCGCTGCTTCAATGCCATATTAATTTTCGTTTTCGTAAACGTAATCGAATGGATATGGATATTAAACAAAAGTCATACTAGGCACCCGGGAGGCGCTGTTTCAATGCTATATTAATTTTCGTTTTCGTAAACATAATCGAATGAATACGGATAGTAAACAAAAGTCACATTAGGCACTCTGTTAGTTGCTCCGAGATCCGTGTCTGTGCATGCAAGAGGTCTATGTGTAAGTTGCTCGACTGCGGTATTTAAGCTCACCTTCTGGGCCGTATCTATTTTGCGACTGTGGTGTAGACATTGTTACCCTCCTCGCCGGTTTAAAAACAAAGCAGGGGTGGGCTATAGAGAGCTGGCATATTGCCTCAGTTCCAACTTTTACTGCCGCTATCTGCTGGGTTTATGCCTTATAAAATCTCCTGCCACTGCGACCAGGACCGCCCGAACGGGGAAAAAGTACGCCCGTCGTCGCCGGATAGATATAATCGCTGTCGTTACGTGATATTGCTCAATGAGATGTCATTTCAAACTTTGAAAATAGTAAAGTGAGAGATAAATTTTTATATCATTTTAAAGAAGCGGTTTGGTTCCCGTTTCGATGAACGAATTGTTGAGGTGTTTTTGGGGGGTAGTATGATTTTGGTTTTTCTAATACAAATCATCGTTTTGAGCCTTTAAGCCTCTTACAGTTGGGCTCAAGTATTGTCAAATCTATATACCTAACCCTCCACGCTGACCCAAAGCGGATTTTTGTGTTACGAATATCGCTTTTATATGTATTAAATTAATGTTATTATGCTGATTCGGTATATCGAATGCTTTGTTGCCTGAAGCAAAAATAATTATATGATGTTTACATAATATTGTTTAATATCATCTCGTTGCTTTTCCGTTCTGAAAATAATTCTGAAGTTAGCTAAAGATTTATGCCTCGCACGCAAAACTTCATGCGGATCTTCTCGTAACAACCTCGCTAGTTTTGTTTATATAGGTAGGTCGTCCAAACTTCCGCAGGAGATGAGTTTGGCAAGTCCACATTTTACCCAACCCACTTTGGGTAGTCTCCTGGGAAGCCAGTTTGCATTCGGTCAAGCCAATTTTATTCGTAGGCAAATCCGAAGTCGTAACGCGGTCGGGTCATAGCTGGCAGAACGTAACGAACTGGGCTTGTATGAGGCGACTTATAGCTTTCATTTCCTTCTTGAGCTCGCTACATCAACGCTTCCCGTCATAAACAACCGGCTGCACCGTATTTTTTGCCATTTTGATGGGTTCAAAATGTATACTAAAATCGAGAATCCAATAACTTCTCTAACGAATGTTTTGCATTCAGTAAATGTTATCATATCATTGATTAGTAGCTGAACTCGTAATAAAGTACAAGTAATTTATATGATAAATGCATTTTGCTCAATCGTGCTAACACGATCATTCACTCACATCACGTCAACTCCTTTCATCTATCTCATCGAAATAAATCATGGTATTTATAAGGGTTATACATCCGAAATGTAATATTTTCGATTGCGAGGCTCTCCCTCAATTACAAGTGCGTTATCGAGGCAAGTTGAGGTCACTCCCTCGTGAGTTATCGCAGCGGCTACAAATAAACGAATATTATGTGTGGGAACCTCCATTAAACGGAATGCGAGTCAAACGTAATAATAAGGGAGCGATAGGATTCATAGATACGTGAACAAAGACGGCCGACTACAATGGGAATGCTGCTTATTGTCTTTGTTTCTAAAGCAACATCTATGTTAATGATGGCCACGGCCAACTGTAAAGTTTTATTTGTTATTAAATATCGTGAAAACTGACTAGTTGTCTAACTTTATAATAAAAATGAAACTAGGTTTTAATTATCTGTTTTCTCTGCACAAACTATCGTTACTCTTAAAAGTCAGTTTGTGGCTACGTACCTTTATCTATGTATCGTAGCACAGTAACCTCTATTTTTTAAGATTTGACCACTGTAGTGACACCAGTATTATGTACTTATATACACTCTTGAACTTTCGCGTTTCATCATAAATTAAATGTTTACACTGACATTTATGCAAACTACTCATAGCCAACAGTCCGGGTTTTTTGTAATGTACCTATAGGTCTGTGGGATACCTTTAAGGAGTTCTTAGGTTGTTTATATCGTTTGCGTTTAATTAATTTAATTTACACTAAAACATTATCAGGAAATCTTTATTTTTTACGAGAGAATCTAAGAGATGGATAACTTTCAATATTTCTTCTTGTAAAAACCATTTAAAAAACTTTACACGAGTTAATTTTAGAGATCCAAGGTTTTAGTACTTAGGTGTTTAAGGCACTTTATATTATACAGGGTGTCTCATTGAAATGGGTCAGTATGGAAAAGTCTGAAACTATAAGACATACAAAGATCTGTTCTTAGGAACCATGTCATCGATTTTAATAAGAAGAAAAACTGCATTCATACATTTAAAAAAACCTGTACTCAGCTCGGGAATCGAACCCGGTTGTTTTGAAAAAACTAAACTTACACTATATATATTTAGATATTGATTGTGTAGGTTTTAAGCAATAAATGGCTCTATGAAACATGATGTCTAAAATTAATAAAATGCATTGTTTTCACATACTTTAATTTATTTTAGTAGGTGTTCGAAGTGAGTGATTTTTATTTATTATATAGATTTGCATTAGAAGAAGATGATAAGAAAACATCTGATAGATATATGTAATAGTAACTGTACTAAGTAACAATGCATAAAATATTTCTTCTATACTCTACTATTACTAATCCGAGAAACTTTATAAACAAAAATGTTTAGAAAATTTATTAAGTCTCTAAACTTGTAAATATTTACTATATTTCTAAGAAAAACATTTTTACCTAACTCACGGTAAAAATAGGACAAACTTATTACTGGATTTCTTCGTAGGTTTTGAAATATCATATTGATTCCTAGTATACTTGAAGCAAGCTGTGAGATTACCTCGAACCACTATCAAAGCGCCGAACCTTATCGGTAGGGATAGGTATATTTTGTATGGTAATTGGTACATCGCCACAATATCTGCAAAGGCTCGTAACACTTGATAGTGAATGATAGAAGTATCTTCTAGGTACGCTTACCGGATTGTATTGTATTGTACCGCTACATATTGTATTATATATAATTCTAAAAACATCTGTGTAGTGGTAAAACTACCAGATTTGGATTCAAAGGTCCCTGGTTCAATTTCTAGCGTAGGATATGTTAGGGCTTATTTCAAGAAGTCCGCCTGATTTAGCCATCACTATCTTATCTAAGTCTGTGGTTATATAACAACAATATGAGTATAATTTTAGTTAGGTATTGTTGTTTCCGACATATAGCCAGATTATGGTTGAAGATAGTTTTACGCAAATTTTGTTCCAAAAAAATTACAATTTGAAAAAAAACAATGTGTTAAAAAAGTTTCACGAGCGGGATTCGAAACCGCACCCCACGTGCCGGGTAAACTACCAACTATGCTATCGTGGCTCAATCCAACACGCCGAAATTAATTAACACCGGCGGTGGCGTACTTGTTAAATGCGGCAAAAAATACTACGCCGAAGTCGGCGTACCCGAGTCAGTCGCCTCTGTCAGTTGCGTTGCAAACTGTGTGTGAGGTGCGCGTACCGAATGTTTTGTTAAATTGTGGTCATAAACCGAAGGAAAATGCCAGTTTGCGTAGTTAAACTATGTAAAAATAATACTATAAGAAACAAGGACACCGTTCTTACACACACTACAATATGAGTTGCCGCATTCACGGAGCTATTGTTTCTAGGTAGCGCGGTATCTAGTCGAGCGCAACGAGACCAATCATTCATCTAAGCCCTAGTTAGTCAATGTCCAATATAGCCAGATTTCTGAATTAGCCAGTTCCTCAGTAGTAGGGGGTAAGTAGTCCACTTTTCAGCCATATCGTTTCTGACTATCATACAAAATGTAAACCAAGCACATCACCATCGATCGTAGTAATAAAAAACAAAACACCAGCGGTAGGTACGCTATTTTTCAGCTGCACCTAAATAGCACCAACATTACACTATGCTCACCGCCATGCACTTAGGAATAAAAAACAAAACACCAGCGTTACGCTATTCTTCAGCTGAACCCAAATAGAATGACACAAAGATAGGAAAGTACCTTCAAATTGAAACACCGCTCTCGACTGTATAGCAAGAGAAATCCATATAGACGCTAACATGTTTTTCGTATGCACCTGTATATGTATATGCAGTGAGGCAAGAATAGATTTTAGCCGAGCCCGTGTTCCTCCGGTGGCATGCCCGGAGCCTTATCTGTCGGTTTATGGCCTCCTAACATCCGCTCGCGAGCAGATTTCGGCCGAATTCAACACCCACTTAAACATTCACTGATACTACAATAGTCGCTTTACAGATATCTATATATGCTTTGATATACCCTATATAGGTATGTTTAATATCATTTTGATGGTTTCAGCTTTGAGATAAAAGAGCGGTCAATAATTAAAATTAACACTCTAAAAGAGCAGTAATATATTTTATTATACATTTGATTACAAATGTGTATATATAGGTACAGCTGCATGTATACATAATATGTTGCATATATGTATACATATGTACACTTGTTTGATGATTGGTGGTGGTGTTTGAACCTATTGTCTTATATTATGTCCGCCTGGCTATTCATTCACCTATAATTAGAATATGGCCTATATAATCCTTTCACGGCACTTTTACGGGTTCTTCTCGGTACAAGGTCTACACCGTAGGGTTTACGAAGTCAATGGCTTTGAATTGACGTTTACAAAATACTTGTTAAAGTTAATTTTGAATAAAAATTTGGAATTTTTGTATTTTCAATATTACTACAAACAGCTATCCAGAACTTAAAAGTTTTTTCTTTCTATTATAATTCGTTTACAGTGTAAAGGACATTTGCAGCCAATGTCAGAGATGTCTAAAATTGACTAAATTATAGTTATAAGAAAGTAAATAACATACATTGTAACCCGGTTACCTACTGTGTGATTTCTTATTTGAATTATATACCTACCTATTGTTTTTGACTAAGCTATGAATAGCATTGTTAGCTTTTCTTTATGTGCTAGCTAAACAAAAACATGTAGTATATTGGAAGAAGTTCAAGAAAGATCTGTACATATTCTTAGCCACATAGGTGACTGAATGTTAGGAGTGCCACAGCTAACTTATTTGTAGGTATACCCTCACAAGTGTCGTCGTGTGTGCACAACGAATCCTAAGTCAATACTTGTGTACCCAAAAATTTGTCATAACATAAATAAACTAGGTATATAATCATATAACAAAATATAGAGTTATTTGCTTTATTGAGCTTAAAGCAATATAACGGGCATTTCACATTTTCCTTATCTTTTTGTCTGTTGTTGCTGGGAACGGTAAATTTTTGTGCAAGCGAACTCGCCCAAAAATCAAAGCGAAAGAAAGTCGTGGAGCGTAAGGGGACAGTTAATACCACAGAACAATACCAATTGGATGGGTTATAGAGACGTGTTCTTGAGTATTTAGCTCACATTTATTGCGGTAGGATCCTATGATAGGATCGGTAGGTAGGTACAGAAGGTGCTTAATATTTCATGTGCGAGCAGGGCCGGAATGCGAGCAGAACAATTTGCCAATAATCCTATCCCGAGGCAATAACTGAGGTGGCGCCCACCAGAAATGTGTGTTATAGCCCATGAATGATTTCTGCGGAACTCATAAGACCGACTTGAATTCTCTTTGTATTGAAATTGCTTATTCCGTTTGTTGTTTCACTCGCTTAGTAAGTTCCGTTTCCGTTTGCTTTCATTGACGTTAAATTGTGTGTAACGTTGTATTGTTGCTCGCATATTTTGTTGGTTGGTTTTGCGTTGAACCGCCATTTTGGATTCTATTGAGAGTGCGTGTGTTTGCGCAGGGTGAGGTGTGTTTACGAATGAGACATTTTGTCAATGCACCGCATCAAGGTGGTGCATTGACAAAACGTCTTATTCGCCGTGCAGCAATACGGTCGAACGTGACACTGTTGTGAAGACGTTTCCTGGTAGATGCGTCGGAGTGCCGTGCAGTCTGCATTTATGTGACAGAAGCGACAAACGTGACGCTATTTTCCTTGCCTCTGGTATTTGTAACATGTACTCCTACCAGTTGTAGGTACACAAGCTCCGATACGCGTGTACAGAGACGTGGTTTTACACGTCTTTTATTTTTATTCTTATAAGTTGAATGATTAGTAATTAAAAAAAATAAATTGACACTTAACGCCTCTGTAGCCGAATGACAACGCGCTGTGCCCGATACCTGAAGGTCCCGGGTTCATTCCCAGGTTGGGCAAAGTGTGTTTCGTATTTTTCGATGCGGTTTGTGATCATCAACCCGCATTTGGCAAGCATGGTGATTAAGCCATTACCCATCAACTGTAGTGATGACTTGATTGCAATTATGGAGGCCTTTATCCAGCGTAAGCAGTTATAGGCTATTTTACTTTACTTTTGACACTTACCTATTGGGTCCTTACCTATGAAATTGACTTTTTTTCTCACTTATTAATAGGTGTATTACTTCTAAAAGTCAATAAGTACCGGTTGTTAATGTTATTATACACCTTTAATTAGTACTTATGTTACTTAGGCTTCAGTAATAACAATGATTATTAATTTTGTTACTTTATCGCCCAATTTTTTTTTAAATTGACCAACTTTTTTGTTCGCGGAATTGTCCTTTTGATTTATTGTAGCTCTGAAGGGACTTGATTTTTTTCTTTTTAATGTCTGCTATATTTAGCTAGTGAAACAAATACACTACTCTACAATTTTTATAGTGTTAAAATAAATAAATGCTAAGAAAATTAAAAAAAAACGTTAGTATGAAAAATAAAATTTTATAAAAAATCTTCATACAAAACGTCAATTTCATAGGTAAGGACCTAATATAACTTGAATCTTTTACTTTGCTGTGTCCAATGGAGTATATGTGTATATCTGACACCGCATCGAGCTGTAGTAACATTACCGATGAAAATAATTAAGTATTAAGTTTTTAATTCACCTATCAAACTTTATTCGATTGATATTTGTGTTACACACACAATACATGAACCTGATAGGTACTTGTAGAGTGACTCAAGTATTGCTATCGTGCTAACCATCACTTCGTTATGGTTTAGTTTTTAATGATATCTCCACTACAGCTGCAGCCGCTTCCAAATACTAAAAAAAGTTTAAAAGGATGAAGACTGTAAATAGAATACAGATTTTATCTTTTCATGAATATTCGCTACATGTGAGTGCTGGCTATATTTTAGGAATAAAACAAAAACATATTTCCGTTGAAAATGGAGATAGCGATGTTTCTGGCATGACAGACTGATGCGCTGAATGCAAAATTTATTCTGGAAAATATTATTTTCAAAGAACCACCAAAAAGACACATGTTCCGCCTAGATACTAATTGTAATAAAAATAAAACAAAATTAAAAAGCTTTTAATAAAATAATCTTTTCTTTTAGACGCCTCGGTGGCCGAGTGGCAGAGCGCTGCATCGATGCATAGTCCGGGTTTGTGGTCACCAACCCGCATTTGGCAAGCGTGGTGATTAAGCCATTACCCATCAATTGTAGGGATGACTTGATTTCAATGATGGAGGCCTTTGCCCAGCAGTGGGACAATTATAGGCTGTTTACTATCTACTATCCTTAGACCATTGCTTAATAATGTATGTTAGTAACAATGAGACTTAAAAAAAACTAAGTAAGTTATTACTTTAAACAAAAAGAGAGAATACGAAACAAAATATATAAAAATCCTAAAAATTTAATGTTTCTCTCTAAAATAATACACGCATACTATTATTTTACTCAGTTTAATTGGAAGAATTGTTTTAAGTCCGTCTTTATTGCTACCACTGCCGTATCTAAGTCTGTCACTATAGGAACGATGCATGTAGCATTGTTGTGTTCCGATAGAGATAAGATAAGATAAGATGGGCATAGTTCCTCAGCGGTAGAGGCACAATACATGTGTATTGAGGTAGAGGTTTCCGGGTGAAGTGCGCCCACCATATCGGTCTTATCGTCACTTATTATCAAGTGGTGATAAAAAAGTTAATAAAACTAAGCGCAAGTATAATTTATAACACACATTTAATACAATTCTTATAGGTAGTAGCGTAAAAGCATTACCTTGTTTTATAAAAAATAATTAAAAAGATTTACTGGTTTTTTGCCATAGAATGCAGTCAGGTTCATAAATCAATTTGTCGGCACAAGCCCCCGAGTGAAGTCCTGCTGAGGACAATATGCTTGCCCCATTGTGCCACAAATTCAATTTATATTCAGATCCGAACTGAAATAGAATTGAAACTTAGATTGCGAACAGATTGCCGCTAGATTTATAAAGCAAATTGTACCTAACTAACACTAATGTTTGATTAATTCTGATAATTGTTTAGATGTTTATTTGTTTCGCTGTTGAGCACTGGACTTGTTTAACTGAAGTTTGTTCTCTGTCCTTAAACGATTTGACTTTTATTATAGTTTCTGTGTCGAACTTATCTGACTGGGTTGGCTTTCATAAACTTTTTTTGGTCATCAATGAGGTATTTTATGCGTAGGCCCCGCATATAGACAACAGTTTATTGATAGACATAAGTGAAGTGTGCTTTTACTTTTTATGCTTTATCGTTTATTACTATCAGGTGGAAAAAACACAAACCGTATCTCTTGTGAAGCAAAAATAAGACAGAAATCTTGGCTTAAAGCATAGCGTGGTCAAATGTCAATAAGTAGTAGGATAGTATGCCTGTTTTGCCAGCTTATTTAAATTACATAACAACTAAAGCATTTTCTATGCTGCCGACCAAACTGACCGATGACGTTGCATTACAAGTGAAGTGATTAAAAATTATTGAATAAATCACTATAATGCGTTGTAGTATGACCCAGTTATTCAAAGCGATCTCAAGATTATTCTCATTACTTCATTAGTTTCTATTTATTCTTTTTGCGCAAATGTCACTTTTGAATGATTAAATATGGAGCTCCGTCAACCTAATTTGATACCTATTTCAAAGTGTAGTAAGTAGTTTTCTTTCCTTTAAAGGTAGGTATCATCATCATCATCATCATCATCATCATCATCATCATCATCATCATCATCATCAGCCTATACTAGTCCACAGCTGGACATAGGCCTCTCCAACACAGATGACTTAGTACGACCTTATGTTCATATTCAAGTAAACAATCTAAAACTTAACGGTCTTTTAAACAGCGGTAGCGCAATTTCTATTTTAGGAAAGAACGCACATAAAATATTACTACAATACGGTTTTCAATTACAAACTCACCAAATCCCGCCATCGGTCGGTCGACAGAGCCTCGTCTGTTGGTCAGCACGCGCAGGAGAAGTTGGCTTGGGCCCCAAATGGTGTAGGTTGGGACCCCTTACACGCCTTATAAAGGTATATTTTTAATTAATATTTTTTTTTCATTTTAGTTATTTATATAGAAAATAAATAGGTACGTTTTATATATCTTGTGATTTGTTTATATGCGGCCAAGATAACATTTCCGAAACATATATTATGTACGAGTAGCTATTAGGTACCTAAAGCTCCTAAAAAACAAGAAGGAGCGACAGTAAATACTTTTTAAAAGTTTTTAATTTTATCAGACTTACGTCGCTGTTCCTGTTCATGACGGTCTTTTTAATGAATTAATTTGTCAATTTGTATAAAATTGTACATAGGTTTTAAGTTCAGAACAACACGGCGTTCGATTGCAGTGAATTAGCGTGATGTGTTGGTATTAACTTGTCAAATATTTTAATTCGCCTCCATTTCCGAGGTTAACTGTAATTCCTTCGTGTGCTTAGTATAATAGTAAGATTTTATAATTTGCCCCTTAAAAAAAATATTGTTCGCAAAAATTATTACCTAGACCGAATTTATTGCTAACTCCTTCTCGACCTGAAAAAGTGACACAAGCTTTGAAAGTGACATTATATTTTTAAACGAGTCCTTCAAGAGTAGGCTAGATTGAAAGCCAAGTTATCACGGACTGAACCTGTGGGCCTAGCACGAACTTCTATTAAAGCTGAGTATCCAGTTTGTTCGCGCACCTATCGCACCTATCGCAGACTATCCAAAGCTGCCAAATTTCTTCAATATGACCAACTATATACCATAGTAATAATGTTCGAAGTTTTTTGAGGAAATTTGTCAGTTTGTGGTAGGTAGTCAGATGTCAGTACTTACTTACTATTTATATCTGCTTTAGTTTAACACATACAAGATAAAGAGATAGGGATGAATAGGCAGCAAGCAAGATGGATTATAGTCCACTTAGATTATTATTGTCCGACTTTCTTGCATTTCCGCTCTCCGAGGTATACAAAATAATAATGTCAAGTAAACAATTAAATGTATCAAATAGTACGCTAGATAATATTTCCTGTAACACTAGAAGCTATATTTTTCATTTTGCATAGCCTACAGGGTGTGCGAAGCTAGCACTGCCTGCTACTGCTCTACGCTCTTGCAACTGCTCCTGGAGATGGGTATGGGTACGGTCGTAAACATGAAACGTGCAACATTGCACGCTGTCGTGTTGGTTTTTATGTACTCGTAGGATAGTGCGTCTCCATTGAAGTAGGTAGTCACAGGAACGCTGAGCCGAGTAGGTGCGTGAATATAATGGATAACGAACCTACGTAAACTTTAAGTGACTCTTATGTCTGAAATTCTACGAAATGACGTTTATTAAATGTTATTTCTTTAAGGACGTATAGTAGAGCTGTATCAACTTCCTTATACATTTGTGTACAAAATTCCATACCTACTTTAAGTTTACTAAGTAGTTATGACACGAATTCTATAATTGTTCGTGCTAGGCCCAATGGTGTTACAGCTAGTCGACCATAACTCTAGAAGGAATATTTGATTTTAGAATTCATCAATCTTAGTCTTCCATTCGGATACAGATGAAGTCGATTTATCCCCGAGCCGTCGAGGTGGAATACTGTTCATTACGTAAGTAGGTACCTAATAGGTGGGCCCCTATCTTACATAATGTTTGTGGGCCATTAACCAATATTACCCTGAAGAAAGATCGAGTCCATTATCTGAGTTCGGCAAATAAGAATTCTTGTTTACTCGGTTACTTTATCCAACTCATCTGTAAGGGGTTGTTATTATTTTTTACAATAATTGTGTCGCGATTGATCATTATGCAAATACACATCAGCGATTCACTGCCAAATGTGATTATTTAAATTAACTACAGTGAATCCATTTTATGGTACGTTATTTTTGTTATCATACTAATATTATATAGAGGAAAGCTTTGTGTTTATGTATTTTTGTATGTTTGCAACGAATAAACTCAAAAATTACTAGACCGTTTAAAAAAAATTCTTTCACCATTAGAATGCTACATTAACGCTGAGTAACATAGGCTATATCAAAAAACGAGCGAGGCTTACAGTAGTCGCAATATGATGTGTAACATTTGACATCTCACCTCAACATTATATTCTGAAAAAAAATGGGTCAGGTATTATTCGAAATGATTTTTCATAACAAAGAATAGTTATTTTTAATGAGAATTGTATTTTATTTAATTGACACTAAGAGTAATGCAATACCGCGCGCTCATTCGTCAAATCAAATGGCGCGCGCTTCCCGATTGGTTGGTACCATCCGACGGACAACTCTACCACCGCGCGTTCTTTCATTAAATTAAATGGCGCGCGCTTGCGCGTTTCCCCGACTTCCTGTTACACACTTCCGTCCCATTTCACGAAATCACTCCTACAAATTGCAAGAAAGCGAGAGGAAAGATGTTACACATCAAAAAGAAATGTCCACCCGTGCAAAGCCGGGACGGGCCGCTAGTTGGGCTATAATTGAACTATGTCAGTGTACGGGCAATTGGTGAAATGATTAACAATGTCATGTCACCTATTATGAGGCACTTAACCTAGGTTTCATTCGCCATTCGATCACGATAACGAACACAAAAATTTGTATGGCAAAATTTTAACTCTTTCGTATGTCGCCAGGAGGCGCTGCTTCAATCCCATACTACTTTTCGTTTTCATAAACGTAATCGAATAAATGCGGATAGTAAACAAAACTCACACTAGGCACCCTGTATCTATGTAAATGGTACGGAGTGAGCATCAGAAGAGTTTCAAAGCAACGCGCGCTTTCCATCAGGTTGCTATAATGCAAGTTGGCCTATTCAATTACTTAAAAAAATATAAAAGTGCTCTGTTGGCGTTGTAACTATTTAGATTTAAAGATATTTCATCATCATCATCATCAGCTCAGTTTTATGTCCCCACTGCTGGAGCACGAGCCTTCCCTATGGATGGATAGGGAGAACGGGCCATAAACCACCACGCGGGCCCAGTGCGGGTTGGTGGTTGTTAACGACTGCTAATGTAGCAGGGACCAACGGCTTTACGTGCCTTCCGAAGCACGGAGAAGCTCGAGATGATACATTTTTGGTCACCCATCCGATGACCGGCCTTTGCGAAAGTTGCTTAACTACAGCACTCGCAGACCGGGCGTGTTAGCCACTGCGCCATCGAGCTCCTCATACAAACATAAACATAAAGATATTTATTCTCATACAAACATGCCCTTATTCGTCTTAGGACAGATTCTGGTTTGAACAGATTATGGTTACGACAGATTCTTGTTACGGCAGATTCTTGTTATGACAGAAGTAACATTGCCAACTAAAGTAAAAACCACACAATTTATGTATTGCTATATTTAAAAAATTAGAACTTAAAACCTTGTAATGCTATATTTAAAAAAAACAATATCAAACTAAAAACCCACAACAACACTGACTGGTGAAATTCTTAGCCACTTATTTTTTTAGGGTTGACAAAAGTTGAAGACATTCTAGTACACTGCTTTCGTTAGACTCAGTTTTTTTATTAAAAAATAAAAATAAAATAAAAAATTCTAAAAATATTTTTTTATACGCGACAGTACTAATTCTGCCATAACAACAATCTGCCGTAACAAGAATCTGTCGTAACCAGAATCTGTCCAAACCAGAATCTGTCCTAAGAAGAATAAGCCCAAACATTAGGTTTATTTACAGTGAGATAAATAAAAAGTTAAAATGTATCTCCAAAAATGGAAACAGAAAAAAACCTTTACACTTAGTACTTGCTTGAACCTTCTGCTATTACGAATCTCTGACTCATTAGGCTAGACTAGCTAGGCATCTTGTTGCATCATACTCGTTTTAATTTTGTCAACACTATCCACTTACAATTTGAACCAAAGTGAGTCTAATTCAATTCTAATAACTAGTTCATCGACCTCTGCTCCGAAGCTGTATTGTACATATACATATAAATATGTATAAATATAAGTAACTTAATAGCAAACATAATTTATTACAGAAAATTCTATCGCTTCGTCTTGAAAACGTCTAGTATCCCAAAGAATAGAATTTACCTAGCCCTCCTAAGTTTTTCTACAAAACCGTTACTAAGACAAATCCAATTTAGCATACTGCCTGCAAATGATGCGAACATTGAGTTATGTTGCAAGTTATTTGCGGGATAGACATTAGATAGATTAGAAGGGACAGTGGCAGTAAGTCTTGGCAGTGGGGATGTTGCCCTCTCATAAGTGCTCACTAAACTTTATTGTACTGTTTACGAGCAGACGAAACTACTTTTGCGGGCGTTTTCGACGCGTGTACGCGCGCTTGTTTGACTTTGTACATACTATCAGGAAATACGATCTGTACACTTATTCGACAAGGAATATTAGTTAGTTATTGGGAATTGCTATTGTCCGGGCAACATGTTTTGTTCCGGAGTGTGTTATAAGCTGTTTTTATTATTTTTGCCCTTTGTTGTTTTTTTGTTGTCGATGTGAAAAAGATTGAATGACGCCAGTGAAGTGAACCTTGAAATGAGTTGAAATAAAATAGCTGATTGAATGATAAAAAATGTTTTTATGAAGTTTCTTCGAATTTGTGCTGTATTAAATATGAGCTGATATGCTTAAAACCACGATACCGCTATTTACTTCTAATAAGCAAATAAATCTATCAAATATTTTTAGCTTTGTCATTGCCATGCAACATTATTGTAAGTACTTAATTATTTATTATCAACTTTCTGCTTATAAATATGCATCCTCAGTTACTTTAGTACAAATATCAGATTTGATTTGAAATATGGTAATACCGTTATAACCCGAGTTACTACCAATAGTAGGTAAGTACTAAAAAGTATAGTAATAACAACCAGTATTGACTTTTAGAAGTGAGAAAAAAAACTCCAATTTCATGGGTAAGGACCTATCTATATTATATCTATATTATCTATTACTAATATATAAAGCTGAAGAGTTTGTTTGTTTGTTTGTTTGTTTGTTTGTTTGTTTGAACGCGCTAATCTCAGGAACTACTGGTTCGAATTGAATAATTCTTTTTGTGTTGGATAGTCCATTTATCGAGGAAGGCTTTAGGCTATATAACATCACGCTGCAACCAATAGGAGCGAAGCATCAGTGAAAAATGTTACAAAAACGGGAAAAGAGCCTAAAAAATTAAAAATGCTGCCGAAAGTCACTATTCCACGCGGACGAAGTCGCGAGCACAGCTAGTAATATTATAAAGCTGAAGAGTTTGTTTGTTTGAACGCGCTAATCTCAGGAACCACTGATATGAATTGAAAAATTCTTTTTGTGTTGGATAGTCCATTTATCGAGGAAGACTTAAGGCATATATAACATCAAGCTGCGACCAATAGGAGCGAAGCATCAGTGAAAAATGTTGCAAAAACGGGAAGAGCCTAAAAAAAGTATTGAGAATTACTTTTAACGACAACCTATACTAGGCTAAAAAAGAAAATCGCCTTGAAAACTACTAAGTGGCATTAGCCAGGGGACATCTTTCCGCACCAAAGTAACATCCTGCCTGACGCAGCGACTGCCACCTACTTCCAATTCCTCCGTGTGCAAATGGAAATTTAAAAACGTCGCTGGAACTCGTGTCCTGTCGAATAAGGTGCAAAATGACTCGTCTGCTTCCGTCGTACATAATTCATGTCCTTTAAACTCTATTGCTTTGTATTTGCTAGTGAATGCGGCGAAAAATGTTTGTTTTGGAACGGCAAGTGACGGTGTTTGAAGTGTTATTTGAACGCTACCCTGCAATCAAAATGGGTCACTGGAATCTGCTAATATTTTTATGACTTCGTATGTAAGAAGATTATTATAAAAAAAGTTATGAAACAATTTTTAATATAAAGGATTTTCCAAATGGTTTTTTTGCTATAAAATTAAAACAATGCTTTAAATTCCTTGGGACATGCGGGTATTAAAATATGCTAAATTACTCTACTTATAATAATTATGGTTTAGTTGTTAAAAACTGATAAGTACATAACAGGTGTACTGTACATGGTTTATTACATAATGTAACTGCTTTTGCAGATTTGAGATTCATAAAAATATGTAAAAAATTATATGCATAATGATGAATTAAATAAATATGTCCCGGTTTCAGTCCTAATTGTATGTTATTATTTCAATATATTATTTAAATGAAAGGATGTATTATGCATATTTTCACATGAGTAGATATTATATAGGCATACTAAGTACCTAATTGAGCTTTATTATCAGGCACCGTAAAACCAGACACAATTGAAAACCAATTGTTATAAGTTCACATGTGAACCTGCGGGGCGTCAGACGTTAATAGAAGTGACAAATCATGACCATACAAAATCCAACAAAGCTTTTAAAGCAATTACTTAGACTCTGAATCTGTGTCGTACAATTCACGGAAGATCAAGTTGATCTCCGAAGTCCTATGTAGAAAAATCTACTGGTTAAAGTGTAAGAGATAAAGAGGGCATAGATTTTCCGCTGACGGTGTCGCAGCGTCCCGCGAAGCCACCGTTTTGTATATTATCTCATGCTACAAATCACACCGGATGTCCCGCCGAGGGGAAATGAAAATTGAGATACCGGGGACGCATTGTTCCGTGAAAATATATCTTCTTGATATTCTCAGGGCGCGGGACAGCGACGACGCACGGATATTGCGATAATGTTACGTCATCTCGCGAGATAAAAGCGCTTTTGATATCTCCGGATAAATTTTCACTTTCGTATAACGAGCGGAGTCCTGCCCGGATGCCGACGTGGCCCGCGATTGTCTCAAACGATTTACTTGGGAGCTGCGGCCTTGTGCGGGACCATTGCCGTGTGATGATTGCCGGCAAGACGCAAGCGAAACGTTGAATGCAACGATACAATTTTAACTGTCTTAGTATCGTTTTTTAACTGCCTCTACACTCTGATGAATAAATTAAACATACAAGAAGATAAGATTAAATATATATAAATTTATAACATTCACTTATGTATTTTTTTATTTACTTGGGGGAGGCCTTTGTCCAGCAGTGGACGTCTTTTAGCTGAGATGATGATGATGATGATGATGATGATGATGATGTATTTATATCTTTAAACATCGCATTGGTGTTAACAGTAAAGTTATACCGATAAATAAATATTGTTTGGAGTACATATTTGCAGTAGCAGTACCTGCAAAAGGTTTTTTAAAAGCTGTCAAAATTATTAACTTGTCCTGAATATCGATTTGATGGCAGTAAAATTGTGTACAATTTATATTTATATGTATTTCGAATTACAAAGATGTATTGTAAGTATGGTCTGTATGTAGAGGGTAATCTTTGAAACTACTAAGCCGATTCTAAAAATACTTTACTTATAGAAAGCTATACTATCCCTTAGTAATAAAGGCTATCTATCTTTTATCCCGGTTAAATAAAATCCCGTGGCATGACGGATTTAACGCGCGAGATGCCGCGTGCGGATGCTAGGAAACCATAACCTTAGCTTCCGATGGTTTCAGTAGAAATGTAACAAGCATATGCATCTCGAATCCACGTCTCAAGAGAGTTCGACAGTCAAGCGTTGATCCTAAAATGGATCGCAATAAGATATTATGGTAATCCCCTGTTCTTGCTGGAGCGACTCAGCAAACCTGCAACGCTTCATTTTCATTTAATCTATGCAGATACCTAGTGACATTATTTAAATAAGATTACGTTGGAATGCTTAGTCCCTCTTCTTAGACAGGCCTCAAAATATTTGCCTAATTGTATAGTGATTTAAAATTAAAAAAAGGAGCTATGCTATGCTAAGGAGCTATTTATTTGTTGCACACAAATAGTTAAAGAGCTCATGAGATAAGTAGGTATCTTATTTTTTGTCCGAGTTAAAAATACCAAATTATTTTAGGAAATAATTTTGTAAACCTTTTTTGCATAAGTTTAGTACGAACGATCGCAGCTTTGCAGCGGAGAAGTACTTGCAGTTTTACCTCACATCAGCATTGACCGATCCGAAGATGGACTCACACTTCACCTGGAATCCTGAGGAAGGCTAATTCACGGAATAAAACAATGTAGGAACTCTAGGGCATACCACTATTTTCATTCGAATTTGGTTCTATACTTCACACATATACATCATTAGCAGATATAAAAAAAAAATTAACAAAAAAAAAACCGACTAATAAATTTGACTCAATAAAATTGCACTAAAAATTAATTGCGTAGTTTAGTTTGTTCAATTTAGTTGCAATTAACCTTTAATACACTCAATCTTATATTCTTAAAAACCATGCGACTGCCATATACTTAACTTCACATCTAACAGAACACATATCATGACTAACTATTTACTTGCAATCCACTTAAAGAAACAAATAAAAAATATATTTTTAGACTGCTTTCATAGACAATCATTTTATTAGGAAAATACATAGGTACAATTATTATTATTTTTGGAGCCAGTGCCAAAATTCAGGTCTTGGAGGATTGCGGAAGACCCAGGTTCGATTCCTGGCTCTGTCGGGTAGGCGTTTAATTTTTTCACTGTATTTTATAAATTTTATAAATATTTAACAATCAACAATTCACAAAAGGCTTTGGTTTTGCTGGTGAGCTACAACAAAGCATTTTCGTGAATTGGTGTAAATTATTAGAATGATAATAAAATCGTACGTACTGTTTTATGTAGCTGAAGGTAAATAAATTAGTATTTTGGAGATATAATTGACCATATTTAGGTAACTAGGAAAGGTGGTATTACTTGTAATAATTAAGCCACACATGAAAATTCACATTTTAACGAAGTTTAGTAAAATTTATATTTTAAAAATTTAATTAAATTTAATATTTATCTTATTTTTAAATTTAATTTTTATTTTTTTAGAAGTTTATAAAAACACTGGGTTCTTCTATAATATTATTATTATAGAAGAACCCAGTGTTTTTATAAACTTCTTAAAGATTGAAGAAACATCCGAGCTATTATTGGGACAAATATAGTAAACCTGATCTGTAAGTACGTACAGTCATGATTCTGTTAAAACATACAATGAGATTGTACATTGTGTCAGTGGCAACGTATATTACTAAGTACTTACCTGTATACCTACATCAACCTACACAAATCTGTCAAAAATTTTCAATTGATATTGAACACTATGTATGGGACATTAACTCGAAAATCGGTCGGGGAAATTTGACAGATTAGGGTAGGTTGATCTGTTGCCGTCTGTACTTACTTAACATAAACACATTTAGTAAGACATAGTAACATAAGTAGATACAACAGAGTATTAATACGTAGGTACGCATAACTTACTTGGTTACCTACTTCAATTTTTGGTGGTTAAGTACTTATTACTTAGGTACTTAATAATATTGTATTTTATTGATCATTAACAAACAAACTACGAAAAAGCATAAGTGTTTACAGTATTTATAGGTACCTACCTACGTGGCGCAAGCGCTTCATATTGCAGTATTTGCATTCAACCCTATGAGCGACACGCAGCCGGGTTACGTCAAGGTCGGATTTTGTGAAAGCAGCGGCGCGCGCTCGTAGCACCTTATATATAGGGTCTAACAATATCAATAAGCGAACGTTTAAGGGGAGCATCTATACATCACACTGAGCATGCTCACCAAATTTGGTCCAAAACTACAGGTCTGTTACCGAGATAATCAACAAAACATTATCATAATTCCCCAAAAAATACACCCTTTCCAAACCCGTACAGCTGTACTACACGCACACAAAGATAGCCGTGTTTGTTTGAATGTCATACAATGGTTTTTCAATTGTGTGCGTGTATCTGTACACTATCTTTTTATTGACGCTTGCGTGCGTGTTAGTAAAGATACAGCATGTTTCAAGATGTCCATTATTTCAGTTGATTTAGTTTGTTAGAAAACATAACTTTGAAAAATCACTATAAACTGGAGCCCATTTTTGTCATTGTATTCAGAATGATGTATAGATACCGCCCTTAAACGTTCGCTTATTGATTTTGTTAGACCCTGTATAAGAATTACTTTCGATTGTCCCGGCCGTTGAAAAAGTTAGGTACGAGTACAGGTGATGAGTTATTTTGGACCGTATTGGCGCGCACCGAAGGTTGATATTGTGTTGCAATTGTGTCGAAAGTGAGTCTTCTGGTTTCAGGTATTGCATCAATTTATAATTGTAAAATAAATGCAGTAAATACTCATTTGACATATCAAAATGACCTTTGATAGTCAAATGACACAATATGTCATATATAATAATAATATGTCATGTTCATAATATCGATTTTAAATTTACAAAATGGCGCTTCCCCGACTTCCTGTCACACTGTTACACCTACTTCCGTCACATTTCACGAAATCACTCCCACAAATTGTATAGTATATAGAAGGCGAGCGGAAAGATGTTACACATCAAAAAGAATATCAGTTGACATAATACACAAATAAATTAACAATGCAGGAAAATGGAGGAAGTGTGTCGTAGACATCAGTCATTAAGAGCGTTTACGCCGCACACTAGCGCCACTAATGAAAAAAAAAACATATCTAGTAATTAGAGATAGAAAATCAAATTATGCTCAACAAACTATCTGAATGAAGTAATTTAGCATTTTTACGTCACTTAATGAACACCTGACATGTTATGGTTTAGTTAAATATGGCGTTATAGTTAAAAGTAGCCGTAACGTCGTATTTAACTAAACCATAACATGTGAGGTGTTCATTGGCGGCGCTAGTGTGCGGCATAAACGCTCTTAATGATAATTCTAACATCCACAAGTAATGTAGCGCTGTAAGGCTTCTTGTCACTGTTCAGCAGGTATATCTAGGTAATTCGATAATAAACAGATTAGCGGAGCCCATTTGTTCCACGATTGATGAATCGTGAGCTTAGATAAGTTTAAATTGAGTTTCCTGTTTCATATCAATCTTAGGGATATTGACATTTAAGTCTCAAACTCATTTCAATAGCCGTTTCATTTGGTCCTGGTTAAGAAGTGGGTAGTTTAACATTCAACAAAAGTTTGAAAAGTTCGTTTCATTGTACCTACTTCCATGAAATTTTTGCTGATAGTTTGTAAGTAGTATTTGTCTTTAAAAACTATTTGCTTTTGTATTTTGGCGATGTGGAAAAATTTTGTTTAAAAAAAAACTAGACCGTTCTAAGCTCAGAACAATAACTAAAGTTATAGAAGGATGGCTAAAATAAAAATCGTGCAACTATGTTTAGTTCCGTTCTATGTTATGGCTAGAAAAGGAGGTTGGAGGGCGACAAATGGTTGACACTTACTTTTTATTTCTTGTATTGTTATGTCAAACGGTCATCAGATAATCGGTGATCAAAAAAATCTTGAGTCCTTTATAAAGTCACTTACTACATTACCTCAAATATGACGTCACAAATCTGGTGACACCTTTGCTATTTTAGTCCGGTTTCTATAGCTTTTAGTTATTATTCTGAGGTTCTAAGTCAGTATTCTGACGTGGCTATTGACATGAAATCGAGAATTTCAACTCGTTTTTTTTTTGAGAGTGATTGCTGATTGTCTCGGACGGCATTTTCAGCTTCAGGCGAGAAACTTAAAGGGTTCCTCAAACCGTGTGAAACGAATCACCTTCGGATGTTTTATAGAGGGAACGGCATCACGCACTAGTGCGTGTCCCCGTGCCCTACTAGATTCTCCGAAGGTTTCGGATCAGATCGGGGAGCGGAACAACCCGAGGGCGCCTCTAAAGGCTCGGACCTCGACTCGGGTTGACCGGGCCGTGGTGGTGGAGAGAAGCGCCCAGGTACATGTCTGTACCTGGTATAGAGCGCGTGTGAACCGGTTGTCGTACCCTTGTTCTACGAGTACGGTGTCTTGGGCCTAAACTAGTGTGCATGTTTAGTGTATTCTGTAAATGTGTAGTGGCATTTATTGTCCGCTGTTATCATCATCATCATCATCATCATCATCAAATCATCCCTTGAGCACCCACTGCTGAGTGTAAGCCTCCCCTTTAACAAGCCTAACACACTCTGTATTTTTCTTATGCATAGAAACTTACATAAAAATTATTTGTTTGAAAAAATTGGAACTTTTACTAGGACTTCAATATGTATAAAGGCTTAGCAAATAGTTTTGAATATTTGCCGCGATATTAAACGTACCTTCCTGGTGTTATTAGGTATCTAGATTCAGTGCTATTTTCGTCATTATTTTAAAAAATAAGTGAAAATAATTACCCCGATAAAACTTTTGTTAAATGACAAAACTTACAAGGCAAAACTTTTGTCGACACTTCGGTAGGTAGGACCTTTGGCGCCGCCGCCGCCATTGATAGAAAATGTGGTCACATTTATAAAATTAGCTAGATTTTTGGGTAATTTGAGCAATTTCGGTACAAAAATCTTGCATTTTAAATTACGATAACTCTTTTATTTTCATGAATATAAATATATATTTTTTGTTATTGTTATTTGTATACTTATGTACCACTTTGCGATCGGACAGGGTTTTTTTTACATAAAAATAAGGAGACCCCAGAAGGTAAGCTGCATATACCGTGCTCTAGCAACTAACACAAACACCTCTCACAGTCACGGCCAGTCCACCAACCAGTCCTAGCTAGGGTTGCCAACTATTTTTCAGAAAATTAAAGTGAATCTATCACTCTAGTATAAAAAAAAGAATTTTAAGAAAAACAAAGTATTTTCCAAATTTATTTATTTAAATGTTTAAAAACATATCTTTTTGTACTCTTGGCACTATCTAATATTTTTTTATTGTTTTATAGCGCGTTCAGAAATTAGCGTTGCGTTTCGTTTCATTTCACTCGACATTGAGTATCATTCAGTAGTTCAGAAATTAAGTCAACAGAAATATTCCGTACAAACGCACGCATTAGGCGGAAATAAAGTACTTTATTTTTATTAAAAAGAATAAAATATGGGGATGGAAAATAACGTAGGACACGTTATTTTAAAGTATGGTTGGCAACCCTAGTCCTAGCGGAGCTGTTGCGAGATTCCTTGTCTGTCAGAGGTTGTCTATGCATGCGTTGCTGAAACGCGTTTGTTTGAAGATTTCCTTCTGCAGTTTACTTATTTTTTGGATAAACGTTGGCTCCTCAGAACAATAACTAAAGCTATAGAAACCGGACTAAAATAGCAAAGGTGTCACCAGATTTGTGACGTCATATTTGAGGTAATGTAGTGAGTGACTTTATAAAGGACTCAAGATTTTTTTGATCACCGATTATCTGATGACCGTTTGACATAACAATACAAGAAATAAAAAGTAAGTGTCAACCATTTGTCGCCCTCCAACCTCCTTTTCTAGCCATAACATAGAACGGAACTAAACATAGTTGCACGATTTTTATTTTAGCCATCCTTCTATAGCTTTAGTTATTGTTCTGAAGTTGGCTCTTTGTCAGTCGGTTTGGCTCGTATCCCGATCACTCGCTTGTCCGAGTGTAGCTATGAATAACGGTGACCTGGTACGATTGGGTTTAGCTTGCTCTCTTGATGGCGTAATTGTAGGTCATTTTAGATAGATAGATAAATAATACTTTTATTGCAACACTATAAAACATAAACATGAACAAAAGAAAAAAATAATAATCACAAAGTTACAATTTGGCGGTCTTATCGCTTTCAAGCGATTTCTTCCAGACAACCAGTCGGATGGAGAGAGCTAATAAACTTTAAGATCAGAGGTAGAACTATGAAAACGTACTAGAATAATGTGTATTTTATAAATGATGCAATAGTAGATTGTACGTAAGGGAGCAAAATAATATTTTTACGGCGAATGCGCTTTTTTGAATCCAGAGCTAAGTGAGGGATTCTAGAGTAGAATCCCGAGCGTAGCGAGGGATTCTTTAGTAGAATCCTGAACGTAGCGAGGGATTCAAAGTACATCGCCCGAGCCAAAAATATGTTTTGCGCCCGAGTGATACACTCTACTTTTCATCACCCTCTATGAGAAAATAGAAGGCGCCTCATATTTTATTGTAATTTTATTATTATTTAATAAAACATAGAGAAAAAACAACTAAATTGAAATTAAATAGTATCTAATAATAAAACAACTAAAAACTTATATTTACATTTGAGACATTTTCGCAATTATGAAAATTTATTGTTACAGTTTTATTAGGAATAGAGATTGTTGTAGATTTTATATTCTGCGTGTTTGAAATAATGTCCGAAATCTGGCTCATTTTTAAGAAAATGTGACGGTGAATCTTGTTGTTTGGATGTAGATGGGCGCGGCGACAGTGGCATGGATGGATTAACTTATGGTTGCAATTTAATGTTTTCCACGATGCGTTCACATGTTTTTCGTCGTGGCCGTCGTAGGTACCAGCCAGTCTTTATTCAAACAATATTTGCGTTCGATTTCTTTGGCGCTGAACACTAAGATGTTCCAAATTCAAAAAGTGCGCGGCAAAGATAATTGCGGCGCACTTATAAAGAGGATTAAAAACTCATTACTGCCCGCTAAAAGTTTCTTATAGAAAACACCACCTTTGGGTGCACTTAAAGGCGAACCAAGTCATCCTTTTCGAATAGATGGAATGAAAAATAATAATAATAATGATAATGATAATAATGATAAACATATATATATAAATACCATATATATATTGAAATGAAACAACTTTTATGGATCTACTCGCGTCATTTCAATGTGTTGTGTTCGCGTTTTAGAAAACAATACCATATATATATATAAATAGTAGTCTCGAGTAGGAAATAGCGGATATGGCAGTTTTGCAGCAGGACAGGGTTAATCGGAAAGGTAGAATTTTTTCACGAGCTTTTTAAATAAGTGAATGGATTTCCTGATCACAACTGTAAGCGAATTAACTTAATTCTAGAACATTTTGGGAATTGTTTTGCTCGTTCGATTCTCAGATCATAAAAACAGAATCTGATTATATTGGATTATATATACATAGAGGATAGGATAGCTATGGATAAAAATAAAACCGACTTTAAAAAACAGAAAACTTAAAAAAGTAAAAACAGCTCTAAAAAGCAATAAATAATATTGAAATCATATTATTAATTACCTAGATACGCATGTCAGTTTAAAAAAATTGAAGTCGGGTGGTTGGTGGTCGGCTGGGGGACAATTTTTTATAGTTGTTCCATTATTTCCACTTTTTTTTTGTAACACCAGACTTCAGTAGACATTTTTTAAAACTGACTTGCGTATCTAGGTAATTGATAATATGATTTCAATATTATTTATTGCTTTTTAGAGCTGTTTTTAATTTTTTAAGTTTTCTGTTTTTTGAAGTCGGTTTTTTTTGTAAAAAAATATTTTATTTTACGATTTTTAGTGATGGGTAGACGTAGACCTAACAAAGATGCTTCTCGGATGAGGAAACGATGGCCTAGTAGGTAGTGGTATTCCTATGTAAAACTTCAATCTTAATTAGGTATTATTTTTGTACGAACTAAACATTTTGGCATATTGAACTCCCTCGACTGTCTATGGTCTCCATCATCAGACCTGAAATGGCACTTATAACCCATATGGGTGCAAAGTTCTTATCAATAGAAATGAATTAAGACCAAACACAAGGTAGCTACTGTAAAATGTTGAGGAGTTCCCTGGACTGTCCTTCGTCTTCATCATCAGACCCCTAATGGCAGTCACAACCCATCTAGGTGTAAAGTTGTCATCAATACAAATTAACCAAGCCCAAACACCATGTAATAGCTGTAAATCGTTGAGGAGTTCCCTCGACCGTCTTTCGGCTCCATCATCAGATCGACTCCAGCCCTTCATTAAGTAGTAGTGCTTTAAAATACTTAATGAAAACATTAACAAACGCACTAGTCGCTCCTACAATTTTCGAAAGTTCCCCTCGATTTCTCTAGGATGCCATCATCAGATCCTGGTTTCCTTATCATGGTACCATCCTTGGGATGTCTTCTTTCCAACAAAATAAGAATCCGCAAAATCGGTTCATAAACGACGAAGTCACATAAAAAAATATATATATACGAGTCGAATTGAGTAACCTTCTCCTTTTTTGAAGTCTGTTAAATATTACATGTTTAGAGCAGAGATTTTCTCGATTTGGAATTTGAATCATAAAGTTGTTTTGGATTTTATTATGGATTAATATAAGATGTATATAAATATACAACTAAAGTAAACGTATCAAAAAGACACAACAATTGTTAGTAATGATCTTTCGCAAACCTTTCGCAGTAGTGGGTTGTAGTCCCATCAGAGACAATCGATAACTTAATAACCTTCTTCATCATTATCATCATCTCAGCCAAAAGACGTCCACTGCTGGACAAAGGCCTCCCCAAGGATCTCCACAAATAATAATAATATTAATAACCTTACCTAACCTTAATGTTAAAACTTTACAATATCAGCATTACATATTTATACGTATAAGTTATATCCCATTATAATGTAAATAAACGTTATTTTATAAGTTTGATGTATATCTAGACTAAGTTTTATACAGAAAATTAATTTATTTTTATTCTTATTTGTTTTTATATAAAAATATTGTATAATGAGCAAGGTAAAGACTAGCTTTCCCACATTTCCTTTTTAAAACTTTTCATAATGGCACATCAATTCATTAGGTAAATCTTCAGGAAATCAATATCAATATCTTAATAAATACTGTTAATTGTAAGCTAATATTTTAGTATCTACAACAAACGTTCATTAATTATTACAAATTATACCACACACGTTATCGTATCTATTCTCATCAATCTAATTATATTAATTAACAATTACCATACCAAATAGTTCTGTATAGTGAATGAAACGTAATTACTAATATTAATTTAGGAGCTAGTAGCACTTTAGTCGAAATTAGCCTCAACTTAGT
The DNA here is from genome assembly GCA_947562085.1 of Eudonia lacustrata. Taxonomy (NCBI): domain Eukaryota; kingdom Metazoa; phylum Arthropoda; class Insecta; order Lepidoptera; family Crambidae; genus Eudonia; species Eudonia lacustrata. The sequence continues at coordinate 9,290,997 of OX387315.1, read as the reverse complement.
TTATAATTAGCTACCGATCTCGGGGCATGTTCCGTTGAACTTATTAGGTAAGCAGTGTGATGAGATGGAAACTGTTTGGCTATGGATCTCCTGTGAGTCTTAACTTTATGACACTTTGACGGAGTTGCTCATCGTTCTTTAAGGCATCAGACAATTTTCCCACTGCTACTCGTATGTAGGCTCAGGCATTGCACATACGGAGAGAAAGCTGACTCAATGTGGGTTAGTGTGTTCCAGCTTTTTCAAATACAATAATATAATCTCACATTTTGCTATAGTTGTAATAATACTAATAAAATTAATAATACCTAATAATACCTCTGCTCTACTAGACTTGTAGAGTCTGCATTGTGCGTTATTAAGATATTTTTTTAAATTGTATGCTCAATAAGTAGGTATTAAATAGCTCATGAAAACGTTTAATATTAAATATTTATAAAACTTATAAAATACAGTGAAAAATTAAACGCCTACCTGACCCAGTCAGGAATCGAACCTGGGTCTTCCGCAATCCGGGCGGCTGCACTGACCGCTATGCTACCGGTAAGGCTGACGTAAGCGCTGAATTTTGTCACTGCTTTTGTAATTTTTGAGTGCTAATAGCGGCACAGCGCGCCATCTATCCAACGGCCATTGCAACCGATGGCTATGCAGATTCATCTTTGCAGATGAAATACCACAAATTTGATAACATAACGCTATAGCAAAATTTTGCTTTTTTATTTTCAAGTGCTAATTGCTGCACTGAAGCTAAATTAAATATTTATAAAATACAGTGAAAAAATTAAACGTCTACCCGACCCAGCCAGGAATCAGGGTAATACAGGGGCTACAGTAAGCGTAAGCGTTAATAACTACAGTGCACAGAATATAAATATCTGGGGGGTAACCACGATCTCTTATAGCAGTATTATTGCAGTTGTGAAAACGAGACGCGTGTAGCGGCGAATATACTCGCGTCTCTTTTCCACAACTGCAATAATACTGCTTTATGAGCTCGTGGTTACCCCCCTGTGGTTTATACGATGCCGGAATCGGTTATATTGCATAAATCTTCTAAGTAAAAGTCCTAAATGGAAAAAGTATAGTTCCCCATTGGGAAGTGTTTCGATAGTGATTAAAAATAGCCTCCACGCCGTCCATCCCGCATGAAAAGTGTTTCTGTCTTGGCGTGTTCAGTTCGAGCTCGTTATTGGGGATTTTCAAAGCAAGCGTACCATTAGTACATTTAACTATCTGTGGATTTTAAAAATGTACAAGGAAAAAATAGCAGCTATACACGATACATAGATAGAACCACAAAAGCAGTTGGGACTGCTCCGGGCGGTCAGCAGCTGGGAATGTCCTTCACTACGACTGTTCAAGCGGTTCGTTTGTTTTGATCACTGGCTAACTGCTCGAGCAGCACGTGTACGTGTATGTAGAACCTAACTACGCGGAGCTGGAAAGCTTACCCATATTTAAATAAATAAATAAATAAATGCGTTTATTGCTTTCAAAAACGAGTATTTAGGTAACAATTCCATACTTAGATAACTAAAGAAAAAAACATAGAAAGGTAGATATACATATTTCATGGAAGAGCATACATGGGTAGATTAAAAAATAAATTTTGAAGGCAAATGGAGGCGGCTCAGCTAGTGCTGACATAGGACAGCGCTGATTTTCAGCCGCTCCCACTCCTCTAAAGTCTATTGTGAGGGTTGAGTTACGAGAGCTTAAAACTGATAACAAAATTAATTCCTCCAAAAAACTAAACTAATAAGAAGAACGGCGAAGTACGAGTAGCACTCTGTCTAACTGTGTGCGTGTCATTGTAATGTATGTGTGAGGTGGGTGTGTATCTGTTTGTGTGTGGTGGGTGTGTATGTGAGTGTGTCTGTCTGTTTATGTGTGTGTATTTGTTTCTAATATACCTGATTTTAAAAATATTTATTTAGGGGCAGGGATTTCCAATATCCACGACTAAGGTTTTCTGCCGCTGATTGTTTCCTCAATATGGCTGTTTTATATTTAGCTTTGAAACATTCAATGCTAATTTTTTACTCTCATAGGAGGAGGTAGAACGTTCCAGATGCTTGCAGCGTGGACTTTAAAAGATCCTCGATGACGTGTGGACTTGTGCTTAGGTATTTTTAAAAGGTTTTGTAGAGCAGGCCGCAAACTTCTCCAGAGTGGTATCTCCAATCCAGGTAAGCTTTTCGAAAAGGTACTCAGGTTTTTTGTTCCAGATTATCCTGTGAACAGTGCAGGCATACTGGAGTTCGCTTCTTGCTTTCATATTCAGAATGCCTTTCTTGTTTAGGTATGGAGTGATAAATTCTCTCCTTGGAACATTGTAACAGAAGCGAATACAAGCATTATATTTCAATCGCCTCTGTATTCTAGTGGTTACACTCTTGTAGGTCACAGACCCACCCTGCGCAGGCGGGTTCGATTTCCCTAGAGTACATATATTTTATACCTACTTTGTATTTAAAGTGTTTACAATAAAAATATAGCAATTCCAAAAAAAGATACGCTAGAATATGTAAACAATTCATTTAAAAAGATGTTGTCATTTGTAAAACCTTGTTTTACCAGCACCTAATTTTTTAGTCGCCATACTAAATTGTAAAAAGGCCAAATCAACTGTACTTAATCTGTGGCCAAGTACTACTCGTAAAAAAGAAAAAAAAGTATAATGTTTGATTAATTTTTGTATAGAGTAAACTACGCTGACGCCTGAGGTTGAATAGTTGCTGGCCAGTTTTTAAAAAAAGTTATTAAAAAGAAACTGCCGTATTATGTTAAAAAGTAAAAGAACACCTTTTGAACAGTTAGTTTAATTTAAATTATGTCGGCCGCAGGCTTGTGTGGAGTGGCCTGTCAGAACGCTAAGCTCGAACATGTTACCCGAACCGGAGCGCGGCAAATGCTCATCATTATTGTAAAAAAATACACTTTAACAAAGAGAAAAAACTATTTTTTTTAATATTTTTAAAAGAAATAACAAAGCTGGCGGTCAGGAAAAAGTTATTTTAGTTTAAGTGAATTTTGAACAGATAAAACATAAGGTCGTTTATTAATAAACTTATTAAATAGCTTAAATTAGGTAATTATAAATTGTTTTTTTATATTCAATATCATATGTTCGAAACGGGAACACTGTTGTTACCTCAGATGAATGATTGGCCTCGCTGCACACAATACACATAATATTGTGAACGCAGCGAGACCAATCATTCATCTAAAGTTGTTACTATTATATTTTAGAGTCAAGCGTGATAATACATCACACAAATACAGTTTCCCGAACCCTGAAAGAGTACGGCGGAGTTCCCAGCCCGATCCTCTAAATGCCGCTAGACATTTACAGAGTACACTAAACATGCACACTAGTTTAAGCCCAAGACACCGTACTTGTAGAACAAGGGTACGTACACACGGGCGCTTCTCTCCACCCCGACGACCCGGCCAACTCGAGCCGAGGTCTGAGTCTTTAGAGGTGCCCTCGGGTTGTTCCGCCCCGATCCAAACCCCTCGGAGAATCTAGTAGGGACACGCACTAGCGAGTGATGCCGTTCCCTCTAGAAAACCTCCGAAGGTGATTCGTTTCACACGGCTTGAGGAACCCTTTAGGTTTCTCGCGACCCCCATAAAACCCAGCTGAAAATGCCAATAGGCAATCAGCAAACTCTCTCAAAAGAAACGGCGGAAGTTCCATGTGATTACGAAATTCGGAGTCCGTATTGTAACAGAATCGAAACGTCCAAATAAAATCAAATATTAAAAAAAATAAATAAACGAGCGAGCCTTACAGTAGTCGCACATGATAGGTATGTAACATAAAATACGGAAACTTTTCCATTAAGCAGTGACAGAAATTAACCACAAAATTAAAAAAATCTATAAACTGAAATATTTTATTCGAATAATTATTCATTATTGGATACTTGGATTTTTTAGCAATGATCTGCACTTTATTGAGATTTATTATCATCAGTAAATATTGAGTAATAAAGTTTAAAAGTCTATTACACACGAAATGGTTGAAATCAATATTACAATAGAAAATAGAATATAAAATTAACAATTATGTATATTTTTAATGTGTAACATCTTTCCGCTCGCCTTCTATACAATACAATTTGTGGGAGTGATTTCGTGAAATGTGACGGAAGTAGGTGTAACAGTGTGACAGGAAGCGGGGAAGCGCGCAAGCGCCTGCCATTTTGTAAATTTAGAATCAATAATAAGACCATGACATGTTATTATCATATGTGACATATTGTGTTATTTGACTATCAAAGGTCATTTTGATATGTATAGTATTTACTGCATTTATTCTAAAGTAATAAAATTATGTATAATACTTGACACATTTTTTTAAACAAAACAGTTTATAGATAGTTTACAGATATGCCCATGTAAATGTAGATATACAGCTTCATGGACAATATGCCATACTATTCTATTCTGCCTTACACTAGGTTGGTTAATGTCATGACGTCACTCTTCAACTCACAAAGGCACCGTCAAATCGGCTGGTTACGAACAGCTTAATTTGCATGTAACTGTTCGCTAAGTGTGAAGCGAGCTCTGCCTGCGCTACACCCGGGAGCCCAGTGCGAGTTTTATTTGTCATACAACCACGTCAAGGAGAAAGAAAACTTGTAATGGCATTTAGTAGCTCCTGGTGAAAATCGAGAGAGAGAGAGAAATTTTGCCATACAACCTTTTCGTTAACGATACCGAATGGCAAATAAAAATCACACTAGGCACTCAAAGCTCGTTACTTCACCATTCAACTTAGGCAAACCAACTAATGTGACAACACGTTTTCGAATTCAAGTCGACGTAACATCGCGTTGCGTCGGCTCATGACGGCACTTTCAAGTTTTTACATAAGCGCGGGCTGGCTCGCTCCACACAGCCTAATTTGCATCTAGCCGCCCGTATGAAGAATGCCCTGAAGCTTCACCTAGATACCCCGTACCTACCTGGGTACTAAGAACCATTTTGAATTTCGGTATCCTGTACACACTTTCAAGTTCTCATTCTATAAACTATCAACATCTTTTTTCTCTTAGCATATAGATAGTTTTACTAAAATTGGCATTTTAGTTTGAAAAACTAAGCGCTTCAAAATTTGTATGGCCTACCGATAAGAGCCATTTAGCATTTTACAACGCGCAAACAACATAATTTAGTATCACCATCATAGCCTATACTATATTTTATATTTAATATAAAATCACACATTTGATTTGAACTGCCTTTAAGCCCATGTTCACAGGGAAAAATTTTAGAAAACAAAGTGATCCCATGTTAAATAAAAATAAATGATTAGAACCATGCACAGCCTTAATCATATATTTTCATTTAAAACCGATATATCACTATCTCATATTACTGCTAAATAAGTAAATGAGATCACTCTCATTTACTTCATCATCATCATCACCTACATCAGCCTACACACGTCCACTGCTGGACATAGGCCTCTCCAAGTGCACGCCACTGAGCACGATCCGCAATGCAGATCTCAGTTACTTATTTAGTAGTATTGTTTTCCTGATTGCTACCACCATCTTATCTAAATATGTCACCACAATATCAATTCAAAATTCAAAATAATTTATTCAGTTTAGGCTACAAGTAGCTCTTGTGAATGTCACTATGCCATCGGTTCGTAAGTCTACTCTGGGCGAGATCTTGTACTGAGAAGAACCGGCAAGAAGCTCAGCAAGTGTCCAGCTCTTTTCTCCCTTACAGCGTCAAAAATATTGGAAAATATCATAGCAAGCAGGACACTTTCCATTACAAATAAACACAAAAAAAATATAGAAGACAACCACAACATGTAAAAAAACAAAATAAAAAAGTAAGTTAACCAATTTACATCAGATAATTATGTAAAAGTTTCAATTTCCACAATGTCATACAATGTCTGTAGCATTGATTGTGTTCCGGCAGCTAGAGATAAGATAGCCAGTGCCTCAGTAGTTGAGGATTCCTGGTAAAGTGCGCTTCTTCCTTCGGCCTTATCTTCACTTAACATCGATGCGATAAAGGCTAATTTCTTTCCCTTAAGATATTTAAAAAAAATACTGTGTTGGAGTCATCATCATCATTAGCTCATAAAGTCTCTACTGCTGGGGCACGAGCCTTCTCTATGGATAGATAGGGAGAACGGGCCATAAACCACCACTGCTAATGCAGCCGGGACCAACGGCTTTACGTGCCTTCCGAAGCACGGCGGAGCTCGAAATAATAAACTTTTGGTCACCCATCCGATGACCGGCCTTTGCGAAAGTTGCTTAACCTCAGCAATCGCAGACCGGGCGTGTTAACCACTGCGCCATCGAGCTTCTCAGTGTTGGAATGCTGGAGTCATAAGGAAAAAATAATTTTTTTTTGTATTGTTTTTGGAGGTTTAAGTTCCTAACTGACTTATACGTCCCCCTCTTAGTATAGATACGTTCTGGTAATATAATAATTTGCATCCCGCCTTCTGTGCGGAGAATGCCCCGAAGCTCCAGCTACTTAACCGAGCATTAAACGCGTAAGCACACCATCATTTAATATAAAATGCACACTCTCAGTATGTTTTACATACGAAATTACATTTAATCTCGTATCAGGTGAAGTCTGGAGCCTTACTGGATTGCTATAAAATTGTAAAGTACTTTTGTTATTAGAGGCGAAATGAGTCTTGTTCTCGGTTGTATTAAACTGTGAAGAGTTTAGGTTGATTTTTATAACGTTATAGCTTTATCCTTTGGACTTCACTTTAACTAAATAGCGACACTGTTTTCAAAATAACATATTTTATTTAAAATAGTTTTTTTACACTTTGTTATCAATATTAAACTTACATAGAAAACAGTATGTACAGAAATAATATCAAATAGTATAATATCTTCATTATTTAGAGTATTTTATTTCAGTCTGGCCCTCACTCCTACGTGTTTACATGTGTATAAATGAGTCATGCATGACATCTGTGAACAAATAAAACAAGAGTTAGAATAAAGCGATTTCGGAATGACTCACATCATAAACGGATTATCTCAATTGATCACGTAAAATACTATATTTCTCCTAGATCAAAATGAATTACTTTTTACAAATCTATTCGCATTAAGTTTTAAGATTCGATTTTATCCTGATATTTCCAGTTCTTTACAGGGTACGTGGTCTTGAAAAGAAAATCAAAACATTTTTTAAGTGTGTAAGCAGGTATGCTAGGTGACATAACCTCACCAAAGAGAAGATTTTAAGTTTAGATTTAATTTTTTAAATTTTTTTAGTTTTCTTATCATTGCATGCAGTGAATAGACAAATTTCCGCTTTCTTCATAATTTCATGGATAATTCAGTTCATGGATTCATGGATAGTTTACAGTTATTTGTTATTGTTTTTTTTATTTTAGGACAATAGTCCTAAATAAATAAATAAAATATAATTTAATTAATAATTTCATAAATAAATATAGTTTAAGACAGTAATGTCTGTAATCTTACTATTACAATTACGATTAGCTCAGTTCTTCTTTAAAATTATTTATTTAAGTACAGTCGGCGGCAGATCAACCTACCCAAATCTGTCAAATTTCTCCAATGAATATTGATCCTTAAAACGAAACAATAAAGTTCAAAATTGATTGTAGAAATTTGACAGTTTTGGGTAGGTTGATCTGCCGCCGTGTGTACTTACTTTTCTAACACGCATCCATCGCCCGTCAAGTATTGATACCTTCTGGAAAAATAAAACAATAATAAATTATTCACTCTTTTTACAAGTTTCTAAAATATGCACGTATTTTAGTTTTATTAACTCAGATGCTTTTTTATTTTTTCTGTACTCTCTACATAAAAAAAGAAATTACTTACTTATTCATTGTCTCAAGTTCAGCCTATTTTTATTTAAGACTCAAAACCCGCCCCTTCTCTGGTAGCTTCTGAAACGAAATCATATAAGCACCGGTTACATATATATCTGTGTGCAATAATAAAAAAAAATGAAATCGTTTTAATTCTCCGGCAGCGTTTAAAATCTTTTGTAAAAACAGCTCGCACAACTATGTCGTTATTAATTGAAACCAATTGATATTGTTCGCAGCCATTTCTCGCAGTCAACAGTGTAAACGATTTTATTAATAGGAGGTCATATTTTGCGAAATACCTTCTTCGTCGACGTCACCTGGAGCACGTTGGACAGAGCCAGTCACCAACTGGTGGTTCACTGACTCCAACACAAGAGAAGTGGTACCATTGGTAGGTGCATTGTCTCCCATCACACCCAATCATCTGCTCATCTGTATTCTTCCCGCAGTAGCAGAACATACTGTCTCTCACAAAAGTGATATCTTTGCCACCATTCGTCACCTCATCCCCAAACATAATTTCATCAAAAGGTAGTACATTGCAGATGTGGACAGCGAAATTCCATCTCTTGTCATCACACTTTGAGCATTTAGTACTTTCCGTTCCGTGGCGCCAGAACAGATGACACACCAGGTCCTTGTAGGTCATATACGGTCTTGAACAACCACCACAGACGTACGTCCTGGGTCTAGTCGACACAACTTCGATGCCGGCGGTCCTCATAATTTTACGTCGATATCTCGGAAATACCAAAGAGTCGTGATATTTGACAATGCAAATGTAAGAATAACGCAAATATGCCGTAAATAGTTAATTTATACTTATTTATACTGGTGAAAAGGGCATTAGTAATCCTTATTACAAAATGAGGCTAGATAACGATCTATAATGTTTATGACTCAGAGCAACAAGATTCCCGATAACAAAATGTTTCCATCGATTCACAACATACTCGTATTTTCAATATTTAATGTATGTGGGTGTGGAGTATTTATTTTGTTTGAGTTTCTCTACGATGGCACTGGAGGTATCTTTTCCAAAGTAACCTAAAGCTAAAGTGGAGTCTCTCTGAGATACTAAATTAAAAACATAACTCTCCTTCTGACGCAGCGGGGTAAAAAAGACTAAATTAATAAAAATAAACATGAATGATTAAAATGTTGTCCTCTTAAATGTTTAGTAGAAAACTTAGTCAAACATCATACAGTTTGTTTTCGTTTCTTTATCTTAGATATCGTTATCTTAGTATCTAAAATACAAAGATTTTGAAAATTATCTACATTAGAATAATAAAATAGTATTATATAATGAATAATAAATACGTTTGATCTCAGATAATTGTAATACTTACCTAGATTTAAGTAAATTTTATTCTATTTCTAATTTTGCTATGCCCTTATAGGGCTCATGTACGGTCGCCCAAAAAATTGGTTTACCACCCTAAGGTTGAATGTCGCTTGGCAGATTCATAGGCGATAAAGATTAGTTTCGCTTGCAGATCGATCTGACAACTTCTATTGCCATCTTTATTTGATTAGATTACTGTTTGTTTTGATAAACAATTGTCAGTTTTCTTTTTATCATGTATAGATAGTTTTTATTACTTTTGTTTAAAAAAAATACATTTTCTTTACAGTAATTAATGTCTTATCCATTTGTAATAAAGGTTAAAATGTCATGCAATTATAAGTGACCTATGACGTATGAATACTTAACAATTAGGTTTACGTCATTATTATGCATCTCTTTCAGTGATATCTAGTATGAACGTTGTTGTAATTTTCGATGACTAGAAAACTAAATCAAAACTGGTACACCACTTTCTTGGGCCACTGTACTTACTAACACTTATATAAGACCTTATTTTTGTGTACATGATAGCTTAATATTATAAATAAATAAATAAATAATTATAAATACTAAATTTAAAAAGAGTACAAATAAAAATGAATGATTAAAATGTTGTCCTTTTAAATGTGTAGTAGAAAACTTAGTCAAACACATCATAAAGTTTGTTTTTGTTTAACGATAAGATAAGGATCTTATCGTTATCTTAGTACTATCTAATTATTTGGTTTCTCGGCACGGTAAACAGGTTTGAGAAAATTAGTTATTCAAGTTTTCTATTTATACATATGTTGACTATACAAGAATAGCTTTTGATTATGAATATATTTGCTCAAATTTTAACTCTCTAAGTACCGAGCTTCAATAAAATCAAGTTATTTCAAAGCTGGCAATAATGAGACCCTTGTCTTGGTGGGTGTAGGAATAGTAGTAAAAATAATATGCAACCAAAATTTAAATAGTCTTGCTTTTATCTAGCGCAAGATTCCTTCAAAGGTATTTTCAAACGCTGAATATGTTGAAAACGGCTGGTTTTCCTGATAAGGCTCTCGAATAAAGAAATCGTATTGAAATCAGACCCATCTATAGAGGGCAATAAATTATAAGATTTGTTTGGTATTATTTGAAATCCGGTATATTGATAGTTGTATGAATTTTTGAACCAATTGTTGTAGTAAAAATATTTGAAACCTTCGGTATGGGATTAAAGTTTTGCAAATTGTTAACTACCTACGTTTTTTAAATTTTATTTGTCCAGCAAATTAATTAAATTGTCTAATTGTTTTTACATAATGGGATTTTAATTGCTTGTTTGGTAATCATACACTATGGCTTTCGTTTCAATGTACGAGTAGTAACGTACCTATTCATTAGCAGTTTCCTAATTATGGATAGATTACTAATAGCTGTTTATTTACGGCGATGGTAGAGCGAGCGTTTTAATGAAGATAGGGCTGTGCGAATCTCGAACAAAGAGGAAATGGATACATTTTATATAGCGTCTCACAAAAGACATTATATAGATAGGGGACAAAAAAACTGCGCAAACGGCTGTCCCAGACACACCCCGACATTTGCCTTTGGTTCAGAATATATCTGCGTCTGACCTCATTCAATATCCTTTTTCCAAGCGAACAGTTTTATCGTCTTTGTTATTTCCAGCCAAATGAACACTAACCCCTTGAAGGGAATGATTGTGACGTGCACACAAAAATCTTTCTACTTCTTAAGATCGTAAATTCGAAAGAAATATTTTACTCGGATTCTTACAAACGGTGTGGATTTTGCGTTGGTGCGAAAGCTTCAAACGTACTCGTATTTGAGGTGTCTCTGTAAAGGTGTTTCGATATCATTGGGTTTCCAGAATTGATTTTCGTATGGGACGTATTTAAGGTTCCTTAACTTTAAGTTGGCTGCTCGGAAGAGGAGAATAATAAAATAGGTGTATGAACTTTAATTTCTTGGGACATATTTCACTTTTTTTTAAACAGATACTCATTCAGTCTACTGTAGCAATAGCGTTTAGCACTATTCGAATTCTTATTAGTTTTTTTTACCAATCGCATTTATTATAGTAACTTTATATTTAGTTTAGGTAAGGGGGTAGTTAGCCGGTCGTACGAGAACAAAAGAACTAGAACAAACCATACCACCGACACAATATACAGGCTATTAAGACGTAGGATTGACGTACACACGCCTGCACGTCAACCTACCACAAACTGTCAAATTTCCTCAATAGACTTTCAACTTTATGACTTAACAATATGGTTGAAAATGTATTGAAGAAATTTGACAGTTTTGGATAGGTTGATGTGCTGGCGTCTGTACATTTCATTAAACCCATAATAAATAAACTTTGAAATAAAATAAAAATTGTTTAAAATTCGCTCACAGGTTGTAAAAATAACATAACTTACACTAAGGGGCAATGTTGCCAGCATTCTTGGGACCGTTCCCATGAGCCCACAGTTGGAGGACTTCTTTTATTTGTAGGTCTTTAGTTTTTAATTTTCTAATTATTTTTCTGTTTTTTTTTTTTAAGTTGAGTTAAGTAAGTAATGTTGCTTACACTATATATGGTTTAAGACTTAAAAGTAGGAACTTTTCCTAACACCTTGTATTGAAGGGTCTGACATTTTGTGCCGTAACCCTATAACACAGTTTAGTTCGGCACTAACTGCATGTACCCGATCGTGTCGCTTTCAGTAGCTCCTCACCGCTGAGCTACAAAACTTAACGGAAATATTTAAAGTAACTACCGCTGCGCCAAGAAAACTTAACTAACCCGGCTGACTGAACAATGGCTCAGCGCTGTCTAGCGTACTCACTTCTAGTACTAAAATGATTTATGAAACATGATTTTCTTTAAGGCGACGCATCGCTAAACAACTATTCTAATACGGAGCGTTTACGCCCCGTACCATAAGAAAAACTGTTTTTTTTCTTTCAAATTAAAACTACAATTAAGTTTAAAAAAATGAAATAGCATTTTGAAGTGGGTGTTAAGACTAATCTACTAAGAAAATTTAGATGCTTAAATCGTTCTGGTTTGCCTGTAAAATGCAAATCTATGTTTTAAAAGAGGTTACTTTGATATTTTTTTCTCTATTTTTTTCTGATGTTAACTTAGATACTTTATTTTGTTTTTTTACATGTTGTGGCGACGGGGCAGGGGGTGCTAAGAATCTCCGGCAGAGACCTGGCTACCGCCAACAACGAACTCTGGCCCTGGCAACATTTAACACGCGCACATTACGGACTGACGAGAAGATTTACGAACTGGAGGAAGAATTGAGCAAGATACGGTGGGACATAGTTGGATTATCTGAAGTCCGAAGAGAGGGGGAGGACTCGGTAATCCTCAAGTCCGGTAACTTGCTCTATTTCCGGGAGGGCGAACAACTGTCCCAAGGTGGTGTCGGGTTCATCGTCCACAAGTCCCTCGTGAACAACGTTGTCGAGACCGGGAGTGTGTCGCCTAGGGTAGCGTACCTTATACTCAGAATAACCAAACGGTATTCATTGAAGGTCATACAGGTTTATGCTCCTACTACGACACACCTTGACGATGAGGTGGAAGCTACGTATAAGGACATCTCTAGAGCCATACAAGCCTCCAAAACTCATTACACCGTTGTCATGGGAGACTTTAACGCAAAACTGGGCAAACGAAGCGGCGATGAGATGAGAGTGGGACGATTTGGGGTTGGTAATCGGAACTCCCGGGGCCAACTGCTAGCGGACTTTCTTGAGAGGGAGGGCCTCTTTATGATGAACTCCTTTTTCAGGAAAGCTGAACACCGCAAGTGGACCTGGATGAGTCCCGATGGTGCAACAAAAAACGAGATTGACTTTATCATCTCGACGAGGAAGCAAATATTCAATGATGTCACTGTGATCAATGCGTTTAAAACTGGCAGCGATCACCGGTTGGTAAGAGGCACATTGAATATCAACGTTAAGCTGGAAAGACGTCGATTGGTAAGGTCTACGCTCCGTCCTGCACTCATCCAAATCCAAAACCCCGAAAGCTTTCAGCTCGAATTGCAGAATCGCTTCGAGCGCCTAAATAATTGCGAAAATGTGGACGAATACAGCAACAGGTTTGTGGAAACTGTCCAAACGGTTGGGTCCAAGTTCTTTAAAACCCACCGAGCAAAAGGAACCAAAAAGTTCTCAGACCATACCCTAAAACTAATGGAAGAGCGGCGCGCAATGGTTCTGCTTTCCTCAGGTGATGCGTCTCAGTTTCGGCGGCTAAATAGGCAGATCTCGAAGTCTATGACTCGCGACACGCGACACGCGCCAATTTAATACTAACCGTATTAAAGAGGCCATTGAGCGGAACAAAGGCTCAAAAGTGTTCGCAAGATATCTGGGTATTGGGCAGTGCCAACTGACGACGCTGAAAACCGATGACGGCAGAACTGTCACGACCAGGTCCGATGTTATGGGAGAGGTCGAGAAGTTCTATGGACAGCTTTACACATCCACACGGCCACCTGTACAAAGCTTAGCTAAAGACCCTAGAGCTAAGTTAACCCGGTACTATACCGAAGACATCCCGGACATCAGCCTATACGAGATTAGTATGGCTCTCAAACAGCTCAAAAACGGCAGGGCACCAGGTGCTGACGGAATTACGGCCGAGCTTCTGAAAGCAGGCGGAAGACCGGTACTCGTAGCTCTTCAGAAGCTATTTAATTCCGTCGTACTAGGGGGCAGAACGCCAGAGACGTGGCACAAAGGTATGGTGGTACTGTTCTTCAAAAAGGGCGACAAAACCCTGCTGAAGAACTACAGGCCCATCTCACTTCTAAGCTACGTCTACAAGCTGTTTTCGAAGTCATAACGAATCGTCTCGCACGCAGGTTTGATGACTTCCAGCCTATCGAACAAGCCGGTTTCCGAAAAGGCTTCAGCACCATATACCACATTCATACGCTGCGGCAGGTTATACAGAAGACCGAAGAGTATAACCAGCCTCTTTGCTTAGCGTTTGTGGACTATGAAAAAGCCTTCGATTCGATTGAGACATGGGCCGTGCTACAGTCTCTCCAGCGGTGCCAAATTGACTATCGGTACATCGAAGTGTTGAGGTGTTTGTATGAAAGCGCCACTATGTCAGTCCATCTTCAGGACCAGAGCTCGAAACCTATCCAGTTGCAGCGAGGAGTGAGACAGGGAGATGCGATTTCTCCGAAACTGTTCACTGCTGCACTGGAAGATGTTTTCAAGCTTCTGGACTGGAAAGGACTCGGCATCAACGCAACGGCGTATACATCACTCACCTTCGGTTTGCTGACGATATAGTAGTCATGGCTGAGACCCTGGAAGACCTCGGCGCAATGCTCGGTGACCTCAACAGAGTCTCTCAACAAGTGGGCCTTAAAATGAACATGGAGAAGACGAAAGTTATGTCGAACTCACGTGTCGTACCCACTCCTCTGAAGGTTGGGGACTCTGCCCTTGAAGTTGTGGACAATTATGTTTACCTGGGACAAACGGTCCAGCTAGGTAGGTCCAACTTCAGCAAAGAGGTCAATCGTCGAATCCAATTAGGCTGGGCAGCGTTCGGTAAGCTACGAAATATCTTCTCGTCTGATATACCGCAGTGTCTCAAGACGAAAGTCTTTGACCAGTGTGTGTTGCCAGTGATGACATACGGGACTGAGACGTGGTCGCTCACTATGAGCCTCATAAAAAGGCTCAAGGTCACTCAAAGAGCAATGGAGAGGGCTATGCTCGGGGTTTCTCTGCGTGATCGAATCAGAAATGAGGAGATCCGCAGAAGAACAAAGGTAACCGACATCGCCCGAAGAGTTGCTAAGCTCAAGTGGCAATGGGCAGGTCATATTGCTCGCAGGACTGATGGCCGCTGGGGCGGGATAGTCCTGGAGTGGCGACCGCGTACCGGAAAGCGCAGTGTGGGCAGGCCTCCAACAAGGTGGACCGACGATCTGGTGAAGGTCGCGGGAAGCTGCTGGATGCGAGCAGCACAAAACCGGTCGTTGTGGAGATCCTTGGGGGAGGCCTTTGTCCAGCAGTGGACGTCTTTTGGCTGAGATGATGATGATGATGACATGTTGTGGTTGTTTTCTATATTTTTTGTGTTTATTTGTAATGGAAAGTGTTCTGCTATGATAGGGCATTTTCCAATATTTTTGACGATGTAAGGGAGAAAAGAGCTGGACAATTGCTGAGTTTCTTGCCGGTTCTTCTCAGTACAAGATCTCCCGCCCAGAGTAGACTTACGAACCGATGGCATAGACATTCAAGCTCTTGTGAATACTTGTAGCCTAAACTGAATAAATGATTATTTGAATTTGAAATAAACCTACATTTATTAGATTAAATATACAAATGAACTAATTCTCATTATGTACCAAAAAAATAATACCATTTTAAAAATATTATGGTAATGAGAATGAGAATGAAAATGAAACCGGGCCCCTACTGGGTCTCAGATCGGTGTCATAACCAATACACCATAGAAGCAGTTAAAATAGGCAAATAAATAAAAAGCGAAAAGGATCTGCGTATCTTTGGATATAGTATTTATATATTTAAAATATCAATTTAAAAGAAAATCTCCTAAGCAAAATTATAAAGAGAAAACTTTGCCGTCAATTTTCTGTGTGAATAATAATTCCTTATATCCATATTAAGTAAGAACATATAGTTCTCCGCCTCTTAATATCAGGCACATCCTCTCATCTCAAAATATCTGAATAGCTCCTGCTGTGAGCGTCAAATTAGCAGCCTTACCACGGAATTAGATGGTTTTGACTACGTCAAAAAATTGTGCATAAATAGTGATTAATAGTGACATATAGCATATACATAGTGATACTATGGTTCAAAAGATATTTGAGTTTCTTGGTGAGGCTGTTAACTTTACGTCAAGTTGGCAGGCACCTTAAGAAATATAGTTCGTATCAATGTGAATTAAATGTCAAAAAACTGTGCATAAATAGTGAATCGTATATGCAAATTTTCAATAATAGTACTTCAATACAAGCTGAGATATTACGGTCTCTAAGTGGGCTGCTAACTTGACGTTTCTTGCGATAGCAATTCCAGTGAAACGGGTACAAGGTTTAAACAAATAAATACATGAAAAGTGGTGAGGCCGCTAACTTGACGCTCACCTCCTGCTTTGAATAGGGAAGCTCTAGTTACCTTTTAAGTAGGAACGACACAAAGAATACAACACAAAAGGCGGTACTTTGAACGCCTCACTTAGATTGGTCTGCGTTCGACTCAATTGGAAGTATCTAAAGCGTCGGGGAAGGTGTTTAAATTTTTTTTTATGCTGCAAAACGTTGGATAGGCCTGATAAGTGAGATGTCTCAATATTTTTAAAATACGAATTGCGACTTATTCGGATTCAAAAAAGGTTGCTATTGCTATTTAATTATACTTTGCTTGCGACTTCGTCCGTGTGTATTTCGGTTGTTTTTCGGAATACTACCATCCTAATATAAACGGTAGAAACACTATGCCATATTTCTTCTGAATCCTCTTTTAAAAATAAACGATAGTGGTGAACGCGTTCGGTCTGCGATTGCTAAGGTTAAGCATCTTTAAAAAAAGTCGGTCCTAGGGATGGGTGATCAAAAATAAACATTTTTAGACCATAGCGTCTCGAGCTCCTCCGTGCTTCGGAAGGCACGTAAAGCCGTTGCTCCCGGCTGCATTGGGAGTCAATCCGCACTGGGCAAGCTTGGAGGATTAGGGCCCGTTCTCCCTGTCCATCCATAAGGAAGGCTCGTGAAGACTCAAACTCAAGCAATCGCATGTCAATTCCACCCGGAATTTTCTTTTGTATCGTCGCAGTGCAAAGATGATATACAAATATACGTTCGTCAAAACTAGTAACAAATAATTACGCGAACGAACGAATATTTAATAAAACTATGATTGAACGCGCGTTCAATCGCGATCAGATTCTCGTCTTCGACTTAGCGACATTGCAGTCGCAAATATTAACTTGTGCTTGTGTTTATCAATCTATTGTGTCTATTTCCGTGTTCAAATTGACTGTGGAGCTCCATTGTTGTGTGATTTTGACTGTACTTTGTCTGTGACGTCATCGGCCTCGCAGCATCATCATCAGCTCGAGAACTCCCGCCGCAGAGGCTACACAACGGTAATGAAGGTTAGTTGCATTTGTATTGCAATCCGCATGTAGATCTTTCTATATTTTCTAGGACTGTTATTCACACCTACTTTTACACCTGTGATCTTATGCGTCTCCAATCGTTATGATATGGTGTTTTATCAAAAAATATACCAATAATATTATGTTTATGAACAAACAAGCTATATAGTGAATGCAATAGAAAATAGGTAATTAGTGTCACAAACTGTAGGTATACCATAGCATTTTAGCTCATAATTAAAGTGTGGCACTCATCATACTGTCAGTCCAACTGCAGCCAGTCCACCAGTTCCAGTGTGTCAGGCCACCTAAATAGGATAACTTGACGCTATAGTCTTCCGCGAACACCTTAGCGAGGACAAAAAAATGTAATTTCAATAATATGTAATGTTAATTCCGCTAACTCACTCGTTTATACAGCTTGGATGCAGTACGCATGCACCGCCCCCCGCCCGCAAAAAGTATGCACATGCAGGAGAAACAATGCGTGCAAGCGAAAATGCACACCGACACCGATACCTTAGCGAGGCACAGCAGTACGCAAAAACAAAGTAGCAACGATATATTTTTATAAATTCACATCTACTATCGATTCGAACAGTCGCCAGCAAACAGTTTGACAAGTGAATTGTAAGAATATGCGCTTTGCATTCACTGGAGTGATAAGGAGCGCCTGTTTGTTATTCGCACCATCGCGCAGCAGCCAGTTAAGGGAAGTTAGAAACAATTTCTGTTATCTAAATGGGAAAGAAGTTGTCGGGACGTCCCTGAAGGCTTGAGTAAGTAGATTCGTTGTGTTTGAGTTATTTTACGGTCCACTGCTCACTTTCCAGTAGGTAGCAGCATTCTTCGGCCGAGTTGGCGGAAACTTCCTAAAGTTGTGTAGGAATCATCATTAGATAGCTTCTGACGGAATGAGTGATAATGAATGGTTTCATTAATAAGATGTATACGAATCAGCAACTTTCTTATACAAAAGTGATACGGTGTCTAAGTTTTTCCCGGCGATAATCCTGGCAGCGGCAGGTGAGGTTAGGTACCTGCAGGAGTTTCTACTCCCGAATATTTGAAAATGCCTGTGAGAGTGAGCATATTTACATATATGTATAGCACATTAGCACATTTTTTAAACTTTTTAAATTATACCTGTTTATAGTTGTATGTTACTATATTGCGTGATTTGGTGAAGATATATTTTCGTAGACGAATTGAAAGTGTTTATCTAATTACTAGCTGTGCTCGCGACTTCGTCCGCGTGGAATAGTGACTTTCGGCAGCATTTTTAATTTTTTAGGCTCTTTTCCCGTTTTTGCAACATTTTTCACTGATGCTTCGCTCCTATTGGTCGCAGCGTGATGTTATATAGCCTAAAGCCTTCCTCGATAAATGGACTATCCAACACAAAAATAATTATTCAATTCGAACCAGTAGTTCTTGAGATTAGCGCGTTCAAACAAACAAACAAACAAACAAACAAACTCTTCAGCTTTATAATATTAGTATAGATTTATATTGAGTAAAGTGACTTTACTTAGAAACTTTAGTGAGCGTTTCTCCGTTCCCCGCAGAAACCTCTCAAATACTCTCAAGAATTTCACCTGAGATTTAAGTAAAGTCCCACATATTAACTAAAACGAAGTTTGGAGGGAATATAATTTATTACTCAACATTTTATCATCAGTATCACCCAATCATCTACAATAAAATACAAAGAAAATTTTATTTTGCGATATCTTTCCTGACTTTGACATTGGCTAATAGCTGCGAAACACAATATATAATCCATTAAAAACAAAACAAACCTCTTTTCTAACAAAATATTTCTAACGTACTGTGTTCAGAAATATGTCACGAACATTATCGACAAAATTAATACATCGAACGAACGTACTAAGAATTTCTTGTTCGCACCAAAAAGGTTTCATTTCACGGCGTAACATCGTCAGGAATAAGTTAGCGAAAGTCACGCTTCTTGGACTTGAAAGTTATGCTAAGTTCAACCAGATGTTAGGGAGACACTAATTGATCAGAGTTCGTTGCTAACTTTTAGGGAAAGTATAATACACAGGTAATATAATAATAAATAGGTAATATTTATTTTTAACGCTTCGGTGGCCGAGTGGCAGAGCGCCCGGCACCCGAAGGTCCCGGGTTCAATTCCCAGGTCGGGCAAAATGTATTTCGATGCATAGCCCGGGTTTGTGATCACCAACCCGCATTTGGCAAGCGTAGTATAAGCGGGTATATATCGGGTCGCCTAATTTTTTGTACTTCTAATTGGCAATGGCACACAAACGGTTAGCCTAAATTTTTTTCGCATAATTTCACTGTTGGTCACAATCATATTTGGTCTAATTTCACTTCGCCTAACTTTTTATCGCTATATTGTTTTTTACCAAATAAAAAATTTTATAAGAATTTTCTGTAGTTCGACAAATTTATAGAAAATATCTTGTCTATTCCGAAGACAAATGATATTTAAACTAAAAATATCACTTGACAAAAACAACTTGCCTCAGTTGGGACTGAACCCAACAAGAGCATTTGCAATCCGGGACAAGTCTTCCAATTTTTTTTTATACTTAGCTTGGCAAATGGCTCCACTCCACCCGATGTGAAGTGGAGACGGAGTCTAGACGCGAGGACAACTGGTGCAGCGTGAAAGCAACGCAGCATCAGTTACCCTCACCCTGCTGGCACACAAGGTGCCTCTTCACGTCTCGTTTGAAGGACCCTGTGGCCTAAATACCATTAAAAACTCAGGAGATCCACAGGTAAATATTTAATCAGATAAACATTTAAAACTTAGCACAAAAACCTGTTTATAGATACAGGTTTTTCACAAATCACATTTTAAACAATAATAACTGCACAATCGATGATACTATAAAATAATGTTATTACTTATACTGAAGAATTTTAAAAGACTGATCATATCAAAAATACAATAAAATTCAATGACAATGACATGACATTTAAAGAATTCTTTTTCAGAACCGTGCATATAAATTTGACAGGTAGTTTTTAAAACTACCTATAGAGGATAGGAGGAGGCTTTATAATGCATAACATAAAAATATAACAGAGTAAATTGCAACGACAACGTTACAACCCC
Source organism: Eudonia lacustrata (assembly GCA_947562085.1). NCBI lineage: Eukaryota > Metazoa > Arthropoda > Insecta > Lepidoptera > Crambidae > Eudonia > Eudonia lacustrata. The sequence continues at coordinate 9,270,497 of OX387315.1, read as the reverse complement.
ATGCCATAGGAAGGAGGAAAACGAGTGCTATTCCATCTTTTGGAAGTGCGACAAAGAAACGAGTCACCAAATTGAGCTACCGACACATTGGTTGTACCTGTCTAATTTTACATGTAGACAGCAGGCCTATCCCTATCAGTGGGCAGTATATACCTAGGTTAATACTTACTTTACTGTTGTACACATTGTAAATTCACTGAATAAAGGTATTATCTATTTCTACTGACACACTGAAGTGTAGACAACGAATTAATTCAACGATATGCATGCATTTACTCACGAAAACTATGTATGGGTCGAGCGAGGTATTTACTATACGGGCATTGAATTAATAAGATTAAATCCCAGGGCGAAGTGGGCATGTACTTGAATGGGGCCGGGTGCGCGCCAACGACGCATAAATAACATTTTTATGACATATTAAATTCCTCTAAACGTTAAATATGCCATTCTCATGTTTGAAGAACACTTAAAGCGGGAATAAATTGATTTGTACGTTGTCAACTTCTGGTACCTATATTGTTCTTGAAAAAGTTATATGTGAAGTTTGCAATGATCGACTAATAGGTATCTATAGGTAGGTATTATGTAAATGTTATTAAGTATGGCGTTTTAGTTACCTTTGAAACAAAAAATATGTTCTTAAGTACTGCTTTACTAGGTGTCGGTAGCCTGATTTCGCTTATTTAGACGCAACTTAGACGTTTCTTGTCGGACCGCCTGCTGCCGTGCGGTTTCATATTAAAGTGGGCAGAATTCTCCTCTACTAGCTTTGCTCACATTTGGATTCAGCTTCTGCTGTGCTTATCATCAGGCAGAGCAGAGTAATTTGCTTAACCTTCTATTAAAAAAAGAGTTGACTCTCTGGGCTAATAGGAAGGCCTCTTTGGGTATCAGAGCGTAGATTAACAATAATTAATGGCAATATGTTTTTAATCAATACACTCCTAAGAGAATGAAACCTCATTTTAAATTTAGCTTTGAATAAACTCTGGAAGGGATCCATATCCCGAAAATAGATTTTGGATAATCTTGGTTCGTTGATCACTATAAATGTTTGTTATCGAAGTTATGAAAAATGTTTTCTAACTCACCATAAACAAAAGTAAAAACTCGTATAAATACGGGTGTGAGTCTATGACTATTTATTGAAGTGAACCTACGCATTTAACATTCAAACAGAGTGAAGATTGTTTCCCGTGATACAGTGGAAAAAAAAAGATTTTGAATCCTGCCGTCTGAATACAGATTTCACCGTGAAATCCAAACAAACCTACTTATCGGATTCAAAGAGTCTAAACGCTACGAGGTTTGCAGGCTTTGCCGACGTATGGATATTACATGGAAATGATCATTTCCATAAGCTATCATGCAAATTTGATTGTGGCGTACACGCGTGCGCTCACCGGCACAGGTTCATTAAACCATCAGTGGGCACGACCGGCATATTCACGACAACATAATCAAATAGGTGTCTCATTTTCCTTACCAAATCCCCCTTTTTTTCGTACGTCGTAAAGGGATATTTCTGCCACGTCTCCCCCTCCAGCTCCAATCCGAACTTCTCGAAACGCTTGAGCCGTGAAATTTTATAACGCTGCACTTTACTATCATGTACAAACTTTACTGCAAATTACTTTCAATATTGATGGTTGTTATGATGTTTATGGAACTATTGATTGGTCCTTTCGTCAATGAATAGATACTTTGTATTTTATTTCTGAATGAAGTAGCACTAAACTTCCATCTTACATGGTGGTAAGTAACGATCTAACCGAAGATGAAAACACACTTCACCTGGAATCTTCAATCACTGAGAAACTGTTTGACATTGTTTCTTTTTATTCATTTTTTTGGTTTTTTACTGCTACCTCCAACATGATCGGAGCCTATTTTTGCAAGTTTATCATTCGTACCAGTTCTCGCTTTTACTCCTCTCGCACTTTTATTCTACATACTACTCATTCATCCATCACCTTTCATTCTAAGCAGTGGGTGTTCTGCTTTGAATTATCTAGCTAATCTTATTTATTTTTATGTATATTCTTAGGGTAATAAGTTTTTCAACACAGGTTTTTATTAAATTTGCTAATAATGGAACAGCTTATTTCACGAGGTTTTCACAAAAGATTTATATATATATATATATATATATATATATCTTATTCTACTTTATATTTCCCATTTTTAGGGGCAGCTTTGTTTTTCACATTTTTTAATTTCTAACTTATATTTATTTGTTTGACATTGTTGTAATGATTGATTTAGATCAAAATGGTGGTAACTTGACCTTAAAATAAGCTTAAAACCACTAACCAAACCGAGCACCAAGGGGTATATGTCTCCAGAAATCGAACTCGGAAGCTCTGGGCTTGAGACCAGTGGCGGTAGCCAAAGTAACATTAAGAAAACGATAGCGAAGTTCGAAAAGAATAAAATGTATGGGATTGACATAAGATTGACCACGTGATTTAGCGCGGCTTATGTCAATACCATACATTTTATTCTTTTCGAACTTCGCTATCGTTTTCTTGGCTAAGCCTACTGTTGTGGTATGACTACGAGACTATAGATGCGGTCTAATATGAAGACGCGTTATGACTGAAAATACACAACAATAGCTGTCAGATGGAATGGAAATCCACGACCCCTAGCGATCCGGAGTGTACAGAGCTACAGTGTTATAAATGGTCAGAATAGTCGCTTGGGGTGCTCCCTTTGGAGTATTTAAGCTCATTCATTTACTTACTACACGCACCTAAATGGCTACCGCTTTTCATCAGTGCTTAAGTGCTGTACTTTTGCACATTTTTGTACAGTAAAGTAAATAGCCTATATCCCACTCCATCCACTCGTATATGTCCACTACTGGGCAATGGTCTCTATCATTGAAATCAAGTCATCGCTACAATTGATGGGTATTGGGTTAATCACCACGCTTTCCAAATGCGGGTTAGTGATCACAAATCCGGTCTATGCAACGAAAAATGCGAAACACACTTTGAACGACCTATGAACGACGGGTATCAGCTAGCTCTTGGTATGTTTTTTTAATGGAAAGTGTTCTTCTATAATGATTGAGCCTTTTCGAATAATTATGCTTTGTTGTGAAATGCTAAAGTGAAAAAGTTTTGCTTAAGTGTCTTGCTGATTCTCACTACAAGGCTCCTACCATTGTTGATTAATCTTATCTATCTTCTTGTTATCACACGACTTGTATGTTTATAAAGATAAACGTATTACGAATCTAATTGCCTATGCAATAAGTAATTGCCTATGCAATAAGAACTATAATAGTACCTTACTAAATTAACTTTGAATCTTTACAAAACTTTTACCTCGCTCGCATGAAAAGGAACATAAACGTTAATGCTTCCAGCAAAAACGCTTACCTATGTTCGTTACACAAAGCCCTTTTTTATGGCTTATTCCCCACTCGACACGTTCCCCACTCGGCATACAACCTTTGACGTTGGGTTTGCGAAAAGTCGTGGGATAGAGTCCCATTTGAGGGAGTTGCTATTTGGAGGGTTACGTTATATTATTTACTTATTGTAATTCATTATCTATTATCCATAGACCAGGCATTGCTCAAGGTTCTTAAGGATATCTAAAGTCAGTCGTAAGTAGGGTTCCTGGCGGGAATCCAACCAGCTAGTATGTAGATGGCTGCTATCATGCTTTGCTGTCTTCCGATTTCATACAGTAAAATTACTAGGTTAGGTACCATAACCTAGTCATTACCTAATAACTAGAACTTTAGGGTCAGCAAAGCGCGAATAATACAATTGCGCCCGTTCATCATCGTGCGGACTATCGCTTACTTCATTAGTAATGCGTCTAAAATTATAGGAGAGCAAATTTGTTGGCAGCGTAACTCGGCAATTCGCTATAACAACGCTGGTACAGGTAAGGCCATATTTCAAAGATACTCGTGGCAAGCAGTATTATTTTCGCCTCCGTCATCGGTATAGGAGATGGAAATCCGAGAAAATCCTTCAGGGACGCCAGCATTAGCATATTTATTAGTATCATCTGAACCAACCAGCCGCGGATCTGTTATCAATAATAAGTTACGCGGTATTACAATAAATTTTGTTTTAACATTATTAGCCTTCTTTACGAGTGCGACTCGCTGGCTTTGCTACTGATATACGAATGGAGGTGAGGTATTCGGATACAGAAAGAGATATATTTATTCAATTCCATTTTAGTAAAAGAATTGTTTAAAAAATGTTACGAAAAATATACGAGTGGCTATTCCTACTTACGCGTGGTTATACCTACGCGTGTATCGCATTCTGTGGTTTGACTGACAAGAGGTTTTATTATTTTTCGCCGTATTGAAAATAGCATCGTTATATTGGATAGAAATAAGGATTTGTTGTACATTATCAACCCATATGAAAACGAAAATATGGTTCACTACACGTGTCTACCAAAAATTCGATCGACGAGTTTATTGGAAAGACAACGAACGCTTCAACAGTAAAAACACTTCGCGAAAACAGAAGAAATTCGGTAATTGTGTTACGACCTTCCCCCGGGACATATTTGAAGTGACACATTAATATAGTAAAATATGACTGAGGTCACGAGACACTGCGAGACAGCCATAGCCGGGGGCGGCCTCCGAAAGTCGGCTCACGTATCGCGCCGGAAACAGCTGTATTATTTTACATCGGCTTTTGTGACATGTTAATAAAACAAATGATAATATTATTATTACGACTGCCGTGTATACTGTTTCCCACCGTTTATTGCTCGCGAATTTTGCGCCCTGACAAGTTTATGTTTTATGATGTTACCTAATTGAGTTGCGTCTTTACGCGTTCAATATTTATGTTGGTATCACGTGAAAAGTATTATGACGATAACCATAGGTATGGGAGTTCATTGTCACTGAAACGCTGGGGTGTTAGGCACCCCAGTTCCAGAAAAGAATAAAATAAAAGATACAAACTGGTGTAACCAATTTATTTCTCAGGGATGGATGTCGTCGGTCGCTGTAGTGCTCAGTATTGTCGCGCGATTTAAAAGAGGACTTAGCTTCTAGGGAAGTCTTGTACGCGTGCGCAGTACGGCGTCTAGGTCAGCCTAGACTCGGGCCGTAGACTGCGCCGGTGCGATCTGGATCTTGAAAACTGGACCCGCCGCGGTAGCTGCCTCCGGAATGCAGGCGGGTAGAGTGCGTGCCAGGGGCTCCGCTGCCCGGTAGAGGGTTGTCACATAAAATAAATTGTTTTTTAAAATCATATTCATCAACATTTTCAGGCCCTATCTCTGCTGGGCATAGGCCTGCTCCAAGTAACGCCATTTCTTTATGTTTTGAGCTGATCGCGTCCAGGTTTTACCATCGACCAGTTCTATGTCTCTATCCCATCAGACCATCATCATCTGTTTTTGTAACTATCATAAGTAATATTGTATAGGCTGATGCACCCAATTTGTTTTCATTAGGGAGAGTCCGTGGCCATCAAATCTTTTAGATTTCTTTAACTTTGGAATTGACGATATGTATAGCCACATAATCAAAATATTATTATTCACCACCGAAACATCTCAAGCATACAAACACACCCGTGGCTACTATCTTTCGATTGCTCATAATGTGCAACGTAGCGGACGCAAGTAACTTCTGTTCTGGACGTATCAGATGAAACTTAAGAAAAACTAGTAAAATGAAAGTTCCTGGAACTAGTTAGTTACAATGATGCGGTTCTCGGCTCTTCAACAGATCTTGTAAGTTTTAGTACGAGCTATTTTAAAAGTTGGTTACTTCTGACTGGCGCTCATTGTGTTTGCTTTAAAAGAGAGTTTTTCTGTTGAGTAAGTAAAATAAAACGGCTAAAAATGAAATAAATACTCATTATTATATGAGGATATCACCCACGGCTTTCCACGATATGGACCTGTGTTAAATACTTTTTCATTATCTCTTTTCAAGTCAAAATTAATCTATAAAACATTGGCTACAAATACTAACACTGACTTTATGTGATATAGAGATAAAAATGATAGACAGCGACACTTACGCACAATCACATACAAAAATTACATTATGCAAATTATTTTCAATTGATTTCTAGAAATTTACGCGAACACTATACATTGAAATTAAACTACTTTTACGGATCTACTCGCGTTTACTTTATGCCTGGGATATCATCATACAAAATAGTATATCCCAGCCCCAACACCATAAGGCCAGACCAAAAGATACCGTAAGAAATTTCTGCGTAAAACGGAACGCACGTGATTAAATTAAAATGAGGTTAAACGAGTACAAGCTACCAACTAATTTCAACCTCAGTCTCCCTGTAACCACGGAACCTGCAAAGGGTTTGAAACGTCCGAATAAACATTAATTAAAACGAATGTACAAAAATAACGTGAGTAGATCCGTAATAGTAGTTTCATTTCAATATTTTAAATAGTTTAACTTTTTTATCTCAAAACATACCATGTACTAGAAGAAATAACAAAACGCATAGCTATATATAGTACAAAAGTATAAAGAATTGATTGAGTTTTCAATCGATACGAGGCTGAAGGTTATTTCGCATGAAATCTTTTTGGAAATATCGATATAAAATAACGAAGGTTCTTATATCCACACTCAGTATTATGCAAATTTAATGAGGAGCTATCCTTTCTTCCTACAAGAGCTATCGCTTACAGAACCCACTTCCGTAGCTATAGATTGTCTTGGATATTTTAAATAAAATACGAGCCAGCTTCTAAAACACAATAGCGATCAGGGAAATATCGTATTTCCACTACAGTTAGTGGCTTTATGTATATTTTTCGAATCAATAAGCCAATTATTCTTATGATACGTTTTATCGTTCAGGAAAATATGATCTTGTGAACTCACTAAAAGAAATAACAAACTTTAGAAGAATAATAAACTTTAGAAAACAATAAGAGGTTATACTTTTTGATGTTCCATGCAAAATGTAACGTAAAATAACATTCATTCAATACGAGTATGCTAATGCTAATGACACTGAAAACAATATACCTATTAGGTATGTAACAAATACGTTTAAAATCAGTCTTAAAGTCCACTGTAGATAATTTTTAATCTCATTAATTTATTATCTATCAGATCAGATCGATCAGATCAGAAAACTTTCTACAGTGGACTTTAAGACTAATTTTAAACGTATTTGTTACATAACTAATATGTATATTGTTTTCAGTGTCATTAGCATTAGCATACTCGTATTGAATGAATGTTATTTTACGTTACATTTTGCATGGAACATCAAAAAGTATAACCTCTTATTGTTTTCTAAGTTTACGCGTACACTACACATTGCAATGAAACAACTTTTACGGATCTACTCGCGTTTATTTTACACATTACTTATTTAATGTTTATGTGTATATGTAATTATGAGATGACCAACACCTCAGTCTCCCTGTGACCACGGACCCTGCAAAGGGTTCGAAACGTCAGGATAAACATTAAATAAGTAATATGTAAAATAAACGCGAGTAGATCCGTAAAAGTTGTTTCATTTCAAGTATAACCTCTTTTGTTTTCTAAAGTTTATGCGAACCCTACACATTAAAGTTTACTACAGATCACTCGCGTTTATTTTACATGAAATCAATGTGTCAAAAATAAACGCGAGTAGATCCGGAAAAGTTGTTTATTAAAAGTATAAGCTCTCTCTTTACTGGGTATCACAATTTCGAAACGTATTTATAAATAACACTTTCCACTAAGTATATAAATATCAAATATTAACTGCAAGCTCAATCGCATTACGGACTTTAGTAGGAAAATAATGGTATGAGCTATAAAGTTTCGTTTCGATTTGGGTCATGAAATCTCATTCCCGTATCGAATCGGACTTATGAAATATCAGTCTACTTTAGTTGTCTAATAGTTCAAACGGTCCGGCAAACGAGACTTCGGTGGTTGGACGTCGTCCTCGGATAGTGGTAGGTATAATTAAATTTTGGGTTTTCTAATGCGATTGCATAAGGCAACGGTAAGTGTGATTAGTAAGTTAGCGGCTTAACTTAACGATCAAATTATTTGATATAGAAGGCTGGCAGTAGCGGATGAGTAATTAATTACGAACAACTGTTTTAAAATAAAACATAAGCAGACACGTTTTTGTGGCTATTCTATATTTCTCTATCTTTGGAATATTATAAATAGTCATCTTGAAATGAAATAAAATATATTTGTTACAACACACAGTACAAAGTTATTCTAAGCGCTTACCCGAAAAAAATATTTTTTATATTATTTATTTATTTGTGCTTACAAACTCTGTAAAGATATTTCTATAAAATTAGTAGAAACCACCCGGGTAGCTAGCAGCTACTTTGGCCAGCGTATAAGTATAAACTATCCAACGTGGCAATGCTGCTAGCTTACTGGGCACTCTGCCTGATGGGGATGATTTGGGGCAATTTTTTTATTTATACTTAGTAGTACCTAGTTATAGTTTATAGTTTTTTTTAAGTTTAACTTTAAGTAGTTTAATTATTATCTTGTTTTTGTCTTTGTTTGTAAATAAATAAAGTATTATTTTATTTATTTATTTATTATTTGGACAGTCAGCAATAACATATACTAGCAAAAACAATGATACTATTATAAACATAAGCCTTATCTAAGTATAGTATATTTAAAAAAAGTACCTAGTGCAAAAAAAAAAAAAAACTAATAATTAAAAAATGTGTCCTAAAAGGACTTTACTCTGCATTTGTTGCAGTGGACTAATCTTTTAATAACATGTCTATTTATATTATTATTTTATTATTATAATCTTTTATTTCCTTCTGTCTCTGCATAGGATCGGATCTCCCAAGCTTGTGGCTTTATGTAGTTCTAGTATGTACTGCTGGTCACATGGGTAGACCAAGCCAATCGGGACCCACCACGTTGGACTAATGGTGGTTTATCTAACGGGAAATTATTATTATTATTGTTGTGGATCATATTTTTTATTTATTTATTATGGACAAACAAAGCGTACACCGGAAACATTCTAACATTACAAGCTTATACTATTCATCATCATCATCATCAACAGCTCATTTTATGTCCCCACTGCTGGGGCACGAGCCTTCCCTATGGATGGATAGGGCCATAAACCACCACGCGGGCCCATTGCGGATTGGTGGTTGTTAACAACTGCTAATGCAGCCGGGACCAACGGCTTAACGTGCCTTCCGAAGCGCGGAGGAGCTCGAGATGATAAATTTTTGGTCACCCATCCGACGACCGGCCTTAGCGAAAGTTGCTTAACCTCAGCACTCGCAGACCGGGCGCGTTAACCACTGCGCCATCGAGCTCCTCCTATACAATAGTATTGTAATAGTAGTGTGTAATAACACACATACATACATATATGCACTTGTTATACTATTATATGGCTTTAATTAAATGCTGCCACTTAAACTAGAGATGACAAAGCTTAATTAGTTCGCATATTATTCTAAAAATACAAGTGTTATTTTATTTTTACTAATAAAGGTACTTGGCGTGCATTAACATTGGTCTGTAATGAAAGTATATAAATAAGACTTAAATATTCGTATTGTATACGATATTATGTCATATTAATTTAGTGTTGTTGAGCTCATTTGATGAGATAAAGCAGGAAAAATAAGTTTAATAGTAATAAAACTGACGACGCAGGTTAAAAAAAATAGCACGCTACAAACTCTATTTGTTTAAGTTTAATAGTAATAAAACTGACGACGCAGGTTAAAAAAAATAGCACGCTACAAACTCTATTTGTTTAAGTTTAATAGTAATAAAACTGACGACGCAGGTTAAAAAAAATAGCACGCTACAAACTCTATTTGTTTAAGTTTAATAGTAATAAAACTGACGACGCAGGTTAAAAAAAATAGCACGCTACAAACTCTATTTGTTTAAGTTTAATAGTAATAAAACTGACGACGCAGGTTAAAAAAAATAGCACGCTACAAACTCTATTTGTTTAAGTTTAATAGTAATAAAACTGACGACGCAGGTTAAAAAAAATAGCACGCTACAAACTCTATTTGTTTAAGTTTAATAGTAATAAAACTGACGACGCAGGTTAAAAAAAATAGCACGCTACAAACTCTATTTGTTTAAGTTTAATAGTAATAAAACTGACGACGCAGGTTAAAAAAAATAGCACGCTACAAACTCTGTTTGTTTTTAGATGGACACTGCACTGTGACACAGATACGGTTCATATAAAAAGGAGCAACTCATGCGAAAATATATGATGAAAAATCAAGCATTTGCGAAGCATTTTTATTTAAAAGTGTATATTTTTAAATGCATTTCGTTGCTCTTTAGCCTCCAATTCGCTAGGGGCGCGGGATTGCCGTAAACGGTAATTATGTCTGTGCCTGCTATTTGATATGCAAATAGCGCGTCTTATAAATTACTATCTCAGTTCAGAATAGTATATTCCGCTTGAAAACCTTGAAATGTGATGTTTTTGACGATACCCTTCTTTTACTTCCTGGCCATCCAAAGAGGTAATGTTGCCAGCATCTTATCTTATCTTATCTTAGTGGGGCCTGCTGAGGTTTCCCTCTATCAGTAACACTTCGACCCATCGGGATCTTTTGTGCAACCCCATCTTTTCACTAATGCCATAAGTTTGGCAACGTCCTTAAGAGCAAAGAGCCTGAAGTCCTCCGGTTTCGGATAGGCCGACCCCAGGAGTCCCATTGTTTTCCTAGCCAGAGAGTCGCAGTCATGTTGCCGGTATTCTTAAGACCATTCCTATGAGCTCACGGTTGAAGGACATCATTGATTTGTAGGTTTTTTTTGCCTTATATTAAGTTATGTTTTCAATAGGCGAAAAAAGCCATTTGTTTTTATTGTTGTCACTAAAACAGCAGTCGCCAAATCGCATTGGCAAGCTTAGTGTATTTCCGATTTTCCCGTATGCATCACGTGAGACGGCCCCAGCAGTGGGTTGTTTATTATATAGGCGGATTATAATAAACTTTGAAATAAAAAAGCAGGATTGTTGGATCAAAGTTAAAAAAATTTAATTGCACGTTGTCGCTCAGAATTTATTGTACTTATAGAAAACTAGCTGACCCGGCGGACTACGTACCGCTCTAACAGTTTCTATGACAACAAAACAAAGAAATCGTATTTCTATTTATTCATCATCAAGTAATTTTTTTTTCTAGTAATAAATATAGCACATGTTACTCAGCGCTAATGTAGCATTCTAATGGTGAAAGAATTTTTTTCACCGGTACAGTAGTTTTTGAGTTTACGTTACAAATAAAAATACAAAGCTTTCCTCTTTATAATATTAGTATAGATAATAAGAGTACCTCCTGCCTCTGTGGTCTAGTGGTTAAGACTACCGGTTTAGACCAAGAGGTCCCGGGTTCGTTTCCCAGCGGGGGTACATGTTTGTGTACTCGGTTTGGTTGGTGGTAGGGCTTGTTTGTCCGCCTGGCTAGCTACCACCATCTTATCTAAAGAAGTCGCCATAACATCAATGTTTGTAGAATTGTTGTGTTCCGGCAGTTAGAGATAAGATAGTCAGTGCCTCACTAGTTGGGGATCCCGGGTGAAGTGCGCTTCCATCATTGGCCTTATCATCACTTAACATCAGGTGAGATCAAGGCACTGTGCTTACCCATAAAATTAAAAAAAAAAGTAATTTCGTTAGAAGAGTAGTCCGAGTAAGCATATTTAGGTTTTACTCCGGAAAATGCTCCCATTGATTGATTGTTCAATACACAATCGATTTATATAGAAGGGGGTGTAGTATAAAATGATGTGTTGTACAGTTTATTTGACATATTATTATATCTTGATAGTATGTGATCACAGGGAGACGTTAATTTACTGATAGATTCCAGAGGATGGGCAGCAGCATCTCTCTGAGGTTACCCTCAACCTACTGCGATCGCCAACCCGCCTGCCAAGCGTGGCGATTACGGCAAATACCCCTCATATCCTTGGGGGAGGCCTTTGTCCAGCAGTGGACGTCGTTTGGCTGAGATGATAAGATGATGAACAAAATGTTTGATTTCAATATACGAGTAAAATACATTTACAGAGACGAGCATAAAGGACAAAAGGCTGGCGAAACCTGTTTTTTGGAGAGGGTTTGGCGATTGCCTCAGACGGCATTTTTAGTTTCACCTGGCTTGTTTGGGGGCGGCGAGAAACTTAAAGGGTTCCTCAAGCCATGTGAGACGAATCACCTTCGGAAGTTTTCTCGAGGGAAGTGCGTGTCCCCGTGCCCTACTAGATTCTTCTCCGAAGGATTCGGATCAGGTCGGGGAGCGGAACAACCCGAGGGCGCCTGTAAAGGCTTGGACCTCGGCTCGGGTTGACTGGGTCGTGATGGTGGAGAGAAGCGCCCAGGTACATGTCTGTACCTGGTATAGAGCGCGTGTGCACCGGTTCGTCGTACCCTTGTTCTACAAGTACGGAGTCTTGGGCCTAAACTAGTGTGCATGTTTAGTGTATCCTGTAAATGTGTAGTGGCATTTAGAGGATCGGGCTGGAGCTAGCGAAAGCAGACCAACACTCACAATATCTCAAAATTTCCTTCACCACTGACCGACTTGGGGACGCCTCTTAGCTCTGATTGCTTCAGTTTCCACTCCAAACGCATCCATTTGCTTACCTTTTGTCCGTTTGTCTGTACCATTGGACGTAGTTAGAGGTTGTATGTAAATGTAAATGTGGGCCGCCCGCCGGTGCAATAAACAGGCGCACAACAATTAATATATAAACGTTTTGATTTCTAAAGTTAACGAAGGTAAGAAACACAAACTACGAATATATTCACGTTTATTTGACATATTGTTTTAACACGATGGTATGTGGTCACAAGTCACGACAGTTTAAATAAACTAAAATAAACGCAAGTAGATCGTAAGTAGATCCCAAAAAACTGCTTCATTTTAATATAACTTTCATTTTAGAGACTAAAAGCATAAAGGACGAAACCTGGCGTTTTATTTATTAAAATAGGTACACTCGCAGAACACACATTAAACATTATAAATATGATACAATCAATATTTGGTTAAATTCTGACATGTGCTCCATTACGAGACACATCATTCTTGATTTTAAATTAAGTAAGTTTAGAATAGTTAACAAACTATGTACAATTTTTGTAAACAATTTCCCTTAAATAATTCCGAAAAGCTAAAAAGGAGTTATGAAAGACGTCGAGCACATCCAGCCGTCCAATAGACGACATTATATTATTAAATAACTGACACATTCTAGAAACGGACGAGTGCGACATAAAATTAGTTCTTCCGGAAAGACAACGAAATACTCGCGTTATAGGGTGTCTGGGAAGATTATAGGAACATTGAGTGAAAAACTGTCGAGAAGAGCGCAGAAACCTGTATGGCCGCTTATAATTTTGTGTAGGTAATAGAAGGAGATCTTGAACAGTCCTTCTATATCGTAACAATTGCATGTCAAAGTGTCGCAATCGTTGTTCGTAAGGACATCTGTGAGAAATGCCAGGCGAAATAAATGCAAGGTGTCTCGTGAAGGACCTTTGAACTGTTTCGACATGTTGTGAATGTGTTACATAAGATGGAATCCAAACTGATGAGGCGTATTCCAGATTGCTGCGCACCAAACTATTGTATAATATAATTTATAACATATTTGCTCGTAAAGGGTCTCTTACTTCACCAATTTCAATATCGCATTGTATCTCATTACGCACTTGTGCGTTATTGTAATGTAAAACGCACGGTTTATCAAGATGCTCCGTCTAATACGAACGGTACTTTTTAAAATCTTAGCAAAGAGTTTTTATGTCAGAAAAGTGGTCAACATTTTATGAATAAAATTAACTTTGGGAGATAAAATATAATAAATAAACATTTAATTCTTTAATTTAATTAATTTTGACAATAAATTACAACCATTTCTCTGTAAAAAAAACACAAAAATATTAATTTACTTTATTAATAATAATGGCTGTTTTTATGCCTTTGCCTTAAAAAAGCGCTGAAGCGCGCGCTTCGCTAATTTATGAACAATTATAAATTATTCCGCGCGCTTTTTCTTTTCGCTGTATTGTTTTTATTTGAAAGTGTCGTCAAGTAGTGATGAATTTATTAATAAGACACCGCCAGAAGTCTCAGAGGCAGCGAAAAAGGCTACTCTAAGCCTCTTGCCCGATGCCCGAAAATCGACCGATAGATACTTACAAGCGTATCAAAATTTTGTCACATGGAAAACAAGCAAAGATGCAAATTCATGTTCAGAAAGTGTGTTCTATTTCATGAGAAAGTTCTTCTCAAAAATATAAGTCAAGCTCATTGTGGTGCTACTATTCACTGCTAAAAAGCACTGTGAAAACAAAACATGGTATTGATTTCAAGTCATACTCCAACTTGCTGGCATTTCTAAAAAGACGCTCAAGTGGTCATGTGAGTAAGTCGAAAGTATTTTCGGCTGACAATGTCAAAAAGTTCCTAAAAGAAGCTCCGGATTGCCGATATTTTAGCAACAAAGGTCGTTGAAACTAAATTATTGTTATTAACTTTTTTCACTTTTGTATTTCTTTTTAAATTTAAGTAGGTGTTTTGTACGCTGTTTTTACAAATTGTTCAAATTTTTATAACTGCTTTAACAAGCGATTAAAGATTTATTCGTTTACGAAAGTTCGAGTTTTATTTATTTCCTCGCAAATATGTTATAAAACGTCGTATGACATACGTGCGCTTTGATAATTACAGTCTCTGCTTTCTTGTAGCCCTCGCCTACGGCTTGGGCTAGCAACATCGCCTCGGCTGTAATTTTCAGCTTACTGCACTTATATCATAATGTACTATTTCGTATTAGCACTGAATTAATTTGTAATTCGTTTCATGAATCCCAGCATCTTATTAGATTTACATACAATAGATTCAACGTGAGAGGTATATTTAAGTTTAGAGTCTACGATTATTCCTAAATCTTTTACTTTACTTACTTCCGCTAAAAAATCGTCACCAATTCGGTAATTTGAGGGAAATAAAAGTACAAAAAAATGTAATATAAATAATATGTAGTGTTAATTCCGCTAACAACTGTTAGCGGAATTAACACTACATATTATTTGTGTGTGTTAATAACGCTACATTTTTTTTGTACTATGGATTTCCGCAAAATAACGCCTGATTCCATTAATTATCTTGGAAATAATAGTTTCTTTTTGGTAAATTTTATATGTTAACATTTTAATGGATTTAATGACATATCATTGGACTTGCACCATTTCCATATTGCTTTAAGATCGTTCTGTTAGAGAGCCGACTCTGCATCCGAACACACTTTCCTGTACAATTTTAGATCGTCCGCAAAAAGGTAAAATGTAAGCAATGTCAATCTATAAACAGGCAGAACAAGATGGGCCCTAAGTGTGACCCTTGTGGCACACCGGAGTCGGTCAGATATATGCGAGATTCGTAGCCGTAAAGAACCACAAACTGCGACCTCCTTTCTAGATACGACCTTAACCAATTAAGCAAGGATCCATGAACGTCACTACGTTCAAGTTTCAAAATTAACAAATTGTGGTCAAAGGCACTTGAAAAGTCCGTATATATGGCGTCGATTTGTAAGCCTCTGTCAATCTCTCGCGAGATATCAGATGTAATGGAAACTAGATTCGTTTCGGTTGACCGACTCTTACGGAAGCCATGCTGAAAGTCACAGAGTTGAGGCTCCAGGAAGCTAGGTATGATTGGACAGACCACCGACTTGAATAGTTTACGTAAGCTAGAGAGTATAGAAACTGGTCGGTAGTTGGAAATGTTGCTCTTATCACCTTTCTTATAAATTGGGATCACTCGAGACTTTTTCCATTCCGTAAGAAATTTACCATCAGTTAATGATTTATTGAATATTAAAAATAACGGATAAGACAGGTATACTGCACAACGTTTTAAAAGTATTGGAGGTATTTTGTCTGGACCAGCTCCTTTGTACATATCTGGTTGTTTCATATGTTTAGTGATGTCTGTTTCAGATACATACATAAATATGTCCAAGAGCCTGGAAGATGCGGCATGATCAGAAGATGTCCATTGACCAGTATTTTTATTAAAGATTGAAGCAAAGTGGTCTGCAAATAAGTTGGAGATTTCAAGATTGGAAGTAGCAAACAAATTATTAAGTTGCATAGTAGTTGTTGGTATCGAAGACTTTCCCTTGCGCCTGTTATTCACAAAATTCCAAAATGTCTTAAGATTGGTCGGTAAACTGTCATCATAACTGTCTTATAATCTAAATATCTCAAAATTTGCTTCACCACCGACCGACTAGGGGACGCCTTCTAACTGTGATTGCTTTGGTTTCCACTCCAATCGCAATTGGCTTACCTTTATCCGTTTGCCTGCATCATTGGACGTAACCAGAGGTGGTATGTAAATATAAATGTGGGCCGGTGCAACAGACAGGCGCGAACAATTAATATATGAACGTATTGTTTTCCACAGTTAACGCGGACACACATTGAAATGAAACACTAACTACGAATCTATTCACGTTTATTTGACATATTGTTTTAATATGATGGTATACTTGTGTGGTCACAAGGCACGACAGTTTGAATAAAGTAAAATAAACGCAAGTAGATCCGAAAAAATAACTTTCATTTTAGAGACTAAAAACATAAAGGATGAAACTTGGCGTTTTGTACTTAAGGCTCGAAAGTGGACCAAAAATCATAATATCTCAAAATTTGCTTCACCACCGACTGATTAGGGGACGCCTCTTAGCGCACCATGATTGACAGTTGTCCGCCACTATATACGACCCCCGCTACACAATGGCGATGGCCTGAAGTTGCCAAGCATACGCCATTGTGTACTAAGACCTTAAAGTTAACCTGGACACACATTGAAATGAAACACAATCTACGAATCTATTCGCGTTTATTTGACATATTGTTTTAACATGATGCTATATGTGGTCACAAGCCACGACAGTTTAAATAAGTAAAATAAACGTTTTTATTTTTTATTTTATTTATATTTGAACAATGTTTCAATAGCTTTAATGGTACAGAAAATACAGATTTTTTTTTACCTAAACATAAGCCAATTAATGAAACACTATGCTACTTAATATTAACAATATTAACGCAGGTAGTTATTTTTTCTCTACCAATCAATAAAATAACAAAATTAGAACAAAATTAGCCGCATGATAACGTGCCGTGTACGTGTGTTTGTGTGTACGTGCTAGTCGTAGATCCGAAAAACTGTTTTATTTTAATCTATCTTTCATTTTAGAGACTAAAAACACAATGGACGAAACCTGGCGTTTTGTACTTTAGGCTCCAAAGCGTACCAACAATCACAATATCTCAAAATTTGCTTCACCACCGACCGACTAGGGGACGCCTTCTAACTGTGATAGCTTTGGTTTCCACTCCAAACGCAATTGGCTTACCTTTATCCGTTTGCCTGCATCATTGGACGTAACCAGAGGTGTTATGTAAATATAAATGTGGGCCGGTGCAACAGACAGGCGCGAACAATTAATATATGAACGTATTGTTTTCCAAAGTTAACCCGGACACACATTGAAATGAAACACAAACTACGAATCTATTCACGTTTATTTGACATATTGTTTTAATATGATGGTATACTTATGTGGTCACAAGGCACGACAGTTTGAATAAAGTAAAATAAACGCAAGTAAGGCTCATTGCTGCCTGGCGAAACACTTACAATGGACGTGGAACGTGGAAGTAATTACGGCCGCGGCTATTTATTTATATACTGCTTACAAGTGTATTGTGTTCTATAATAATATCATAAAGAGGAAAGATTTGATTGTTTGTTTGTTTGTTTGCATTGAATAGGCTCCGAAACTAATGAACCGATTTGAAAAATTCTTGTACCATAAGAATCCTACATTATCCCCGATGAACATAGGCGATAGAAGAGCCTCGTCGTCTGAACATAATATGCAGTAATGTAGGTACGATATTTTCAGGTCAATGATGCATGGAATCGCATTGCAGACTCCCTGCGAATTCCTGTTTCGGAACTAAAAAAAAAAGAAAGAGACATTAAAATTTATAAATCAATAAACTGGAAAGTCTCTCCATTGCTCCACGATACTGACATTTTGGGCGATCAAAAATTCAAGTACTAGCAGGCAACAAAAAAGTGCACTATCCCGGTCAGCGGTCGGTGACGAACTAAACAATGGGCCATTGTGTGAACACCACAGGCCACGCTACGCCACGACTCCTTTTAAGTGTGCCGAAAAAACCGACAACCTTTCGATTGCGCGCCATGATTGACAGTTGTCCGCCACTATATACGACCCCCGGTACACAATGGCGATGGCCTGAACTTGGCCAGCATACGCCATTGTGTACTAAGGCCTTAAAGTTAACCTGGACACACATTGAAATGAAACACAATCTACGAATCTATTCACGTTTATTTGACATATTGTTTTAACACGATGGTATATGTGGTTTCAATGTTTCAATAGCTTTAATGGTACAGAAAATACAGATTTTTTTTACCTAAACATGAGCCAATTAATGAAACACTATGCTACTTAATATTAACAATATTAACGCAGGTAGTTATTTTTTCTCTACCAATCAATAAAATAACAAAATTAGAACAAAATTAGCCGCATGATAACGTGCCGTGAACGTGTATGTGTGTATGTGTGTACGTGCTAGTCGTAGATCCGAAAAACTGTTTTATTTTAATCTATCTTTCATTTTAGAGACTAAAAACATAATGGACAAAACCTGGCGTTTTGTACTTTAGGCTCCAAAGCGGACCAACAATCACAATATCTCAAAATTTGCTTTACCACTGACCGACTAGGGGACGCCTCTTAGCTCTGATTGCTACGGTTTCCACTCCAAACGCAATTGGCTTACCTTTTGTCCGTTTGTCTGTATCATTGGACGCAACTAGAGGTCGTATGCAAATATAATTGCGGGCCGGTGCAACAGACAGGCGCGCATTAGATAGAACGCTTTGTGCAGCGACGGCTCG
Organism: Eudonia lacustrata; assembly: GCA_947562085.1. Classification (NCBI taxonomy): domain Eukaryota; kingdom Metazoa; phylum Arthropoda; class Insecta; order Lepidoptera; family Crambidae; genus Eudonia; species Eudonia lacustrata. The sequence continues at coordinate 9,251,474 of OX387315.1, read as the reverse complement.
GTCCATTTCACACTGCTCGCAAATTAGCCGTTCCAGTCCACTGTTGGCCCACTTATACCGTTACGCTGTGATTCAATAGCTCCTATAGAGTTCGTAATGCACTTGCGTTATTTCATTTTAAGGAATCCAAAAAGAGTTAAATCGATTTCAATTTTTGGGGTTTTTGAAAAATGATTGTTTTGGATACTTATTAAATAATTTCCTTAAACTGATTTGAGTTTTTTTTTTAAATATTGTACGGGTGCTTACAGTGCCTTAATCTCATAATAAGGCCAATAGTGGAAGCACACTTTACCCGGAAACCTCAACTACTGAGGCACTGGTTATCTTATCTCTATCTGCCGGAACACAACAATGCTACAATATTGCTGTTATGGTGACATATTTAGATAAGTTGGTGGGAGCTAGCCAGGCAGACAAACAAGCCCTACCACCAACCAAACCTGGGAATCAAACCCGGGACCTCTGAGTATGAGACTGTTGGTCTTAACCACTAGACCACAGAGGCGGTATGCATAGGTTTCCTAATCAGTTTCTAAGCAGTTTGTCATAAGCCCCGTTAAACATTTTATAAAAATAGCTGTTGGCCTTCCTGAAATTTAATAAATAAATAGGTAAATACAACATGAAACTATCAAATTTAACATTGTACGAGTTTAACAAAAAGACATTTATTTTAATTACGGAACAAATTTGCCATTGTCTGTTATTTTCGCCTAGAAACAAGTCCTTACATCTCACGCTTCCTGATTTGTGTAACGTTAACGTAGCGTTGACAGTTTGACATAATGCTTCAGTATTCAGTTGGCTTTCTTTTATCACGTTAGATTACGGCCTTACGTTTAGCGTTGGAGCTATGCAAATGCGGTATCAGTGCAGCAGACTCGGTCGCATAATCACCGAAACGAAATAACTAGGGCCGTTTTACCGCTCAGAAAATTAGCCGGTTCACTCTACGGCACGGCCACTTATCTCATTACGTGTAGATTTTCTAGATATTCTATGGAACCAGGAATATGATAAACGAAGCACTCTCATTCATTAAAGCCTTCTTAAGCAATAAGACCAGCTTAAATAAACGGGGCAGAAGAGAAAGCGCTCAGCAGCACTGACCGTAGTTAATGCTACTTAACCCTTAACCAGACCAAATGAATGTGCCGTAGGTATTTAATTTAATGGCTCTTTTAGTGGAAGGCAAATAAATGTTGTAGATTCAAATATTTTAAAGCCACTTTGAGGATGTTCAGTAGTTTTTTAATAGTAAACAAAACGAATGAAAAGAAAGTTAGCATGTTTTTTTTAAGTTAAGCTGGTTTAAGTTAAAGTTAAATGTTTAAGTTAAATTGGTTACGAAAAGGAATCGTCAATATTTACACTGTACTTGTAATATTAAAGACAAATATTGCCTTAAACAACATACGATAAAATTTCTTGCTTATTCATACATTTTCCTTAAAATTCTGTCAACATGCACGTCTTTCAGTGTTTGTTTCCAATTATATTTAAGTATTATTGCTTGCATATTTTTTTTTGATGTGTAACATATTTCCTCTCGCCTTATATTTATACAATTTGTGGGAGTGATTTCGTGAAATGTGACGGAAGTTGGACGTAACAGTGGGACAGGAAGTTGGGGAAGCGCGCAAGCGCGCGCCATTTCGTAAATTTAAAATAGATATTATGAACAAGACATATTATTATTATATGTGACATATAGTGTCATTTGTCAAATGTCTTCTAATGAGTATTTACTGCATTCTCTTTGTTATTTTTAATGTACTAGTAAAAACAAACGTTGTTTATAAAATAAATTTACCATCATCATCATAATCATCATCATCATCATCATTGTCCTCAGTTCGACTCTGTGTATACTTAGGCCTCATTTTGTTTGCCTCATTCTTCGCGGTATTGTGTCAGCTATTTCCAGGTTAATAAAAAATAAAAAAAAAAGTGAAAAAAATTATATCTACTACTAAAAATCGAAATCATACCTCATTAAATTCTGAAATGTCTCAGCGAAGCGTTTGTGTATCCGATTACATTTGGCGCGGATTAAGTTCGATTGGCAATCTCATTTTGTGATTTGTTACCCGTAAGAGATACGGAAATGAAATTGGTGTTTATGTTGCGAACAGCTTACTCGGCAAAGGCGCTGGAATTGAAAGCGTACGCAAAACGATTTGCACACTCAGCTGTTGTGTTATGAAACAGTGTGTAAGTAATATACACTTTTAAACCCTTGCGTTTTATGCTTATTAAAGAACTTAAAAGGGGGTCAAAGTCAAAGTCAAATAATTTTATTCAACACTAGCTGTCCCGGCAGACCTTGTTCTGCCCTATTTCTCTAAAACAAAGTTACATTGATTTTTTTATGTTAATAGCTGCCCCGACAGATTTCGTTCTGTCAAAAGTTTTTGGTCTGTCGCAGTCTAATTGAAATAAAATAACATTGAAAGACTTTAGTAATATCTAATGTGATGATATTTTTATTGTAATGCGTTATGGTACACGCGGTACACGATATTTTTTGTTTGATTACTTGGAGCTTTGTTTTGTTTTGATTGACGTCAAATGTTTGACAGCTGGGGACAGAGTGGTTTGTATGGGAAATCAAAATTGTTGTTTTTACTATTTTCCTCGTGTTTTTTTGCGTTTTTTCACTCCATAAAAACCTTCCTCAGAAAAATCAAACACAACAAAAAAGAAATCAGCCAAATCGGTTCAGCCGTTCTCGAGTTTTGCGATTAGCAACACATTTAGCGATTCATTTTTATTTATATAGATAGATAAGCCTTCACAGGCACATATGACGTCAAAACTAAAAATCATAAAACCAAAAAATTAGTTTAGAGCGAACTACTGAATCTACCACCAGTTCGGATTTTGGGAGAGCCTTCGACCGAGAAGAGCTGGCAGGAAACTCAGGAGGCATATTTCTTTTCTCCATCTTTTCAACCAAATTACAATCATGTAATATAATATACACTATTATCGCCAATTATCACGGATTCTCATCATCATCATCAGCTTATTTTTATGTCCCCACTGCTGGGGCACGAGCCTTCCCTATGGATGGATAGGGAGAACGGGCTATAAACCAGCACGCGGGCCCAGTGCGAATTGGTGGTTGTTAACGACTGCTAATGCAGCCGGGACCGACGGCTTTACGTGCCTTCCGAAGGACGGAGGAGCTCGAGATGATAAAGTTTTGGTCACCCATCCGATGACCGGCCTTTGCGAAAGGTGCTTAACCTCAGCACTCGCAGACCGGGCGCGTTAACCACTGCGCCATCGAGCTCTTCACCTCACAGTGTCGCGGATTATCGCAAAGTAATTAGTAAAGGTAAAATACCTTTTACATACCCGACGTTTCAACCGAGTTACACCGGCCGTGGTCACGGCACAAAACAATGACACCCAGAAGGCAACCTTAAATACCGAGCTCGAGCGACGTACACATAGACCCCTTGACCCACACGGGTCTCTAAACAGTCCCCTAGACAAGTGGCATAACGTTAATAGAATAAAGGATGTTTGGTAATACCTATACGAGTATAATGCCGAATATGGCAGATAGGGTAACGTTCTTAGAACCCTGGAAAATAATGTACATAACTGAAAAGCACCACATTTATTTATTTATTTATTAATTTGGAAAACCAACAGCTAATAAACAAAGTTCAAAAAATTCAAAATTCAAAATTTAAAATCATTTATTCAGTTTAGGCTACAAGTAGCTCTTGTGAATGTCACTGTGCCATCGGTTCGTAACTCTACTCTGGGCGGGAGATCTTGTACTGAGAAGAACCGGCAAGAAACTCAGCAAGTGTCCAGCTCTTTTCTCCCTTACAGCGTCAAAAATATTGGAAAATGCCCTATCATAGCAGGACACTTTCCATTACAAATAAACACAAAAAATATATATAAGATAACCACAACATGTAAAAAAACAAAATAAAAAATGTAAGTTAACAAATTTACATCAGATAATTATGTAAAAGTTTTAATTTCCACAATGTCATACAGCATTACTACAGTACTCTAGTAAAAGTCAAAAATTGTTTAGGTAAAACAAAGTCAAACTATAATTAATAATACTAAAAATAAGATAAGTATGCAAGAGCAGACCAGCCTCCACAGGCGGCACCCGTTCACGAGCATGACATATGAATCAGCCATCGCTTCGCTCAACCATATTTTAGGGAACCTAACGACCCGACGCACACTCCACCACCGCAGAGACAATTAAGAGAGCATGACACACTCAAGATACTCTAAATAAAAACTTAATGATCTATTTAACGCAACGCTGTTTGTTATCTGTAGGACAATGCTGTTAAAATAAAATATGTAAGTTAACAAATTTACATCAGATAATTATGTAAAAGTTTCAATTTCCACAATGTCATACAGCACCACTACAGTACTCTAGTAAAAGTCAAAAATTGTTTAGGTAAAACAAAGTCAAACTATAATTAATAATACTAAAAATAAGATAAGTATGCAAGAGCAGACCAGTTTCCACAGGCGGCACCCGTTCACGAGCATGACATATGAATCAGCCATCGCTTCGCTCAACCATATTTTAGGGAAAAGTAGAAACTTAAAGCACATGGCCGGGGTATTGAGGTTCTTTGTTACTTAGTAAAACCACAGTTTAGCAAGCATACAGTTGCGCATCGAAGGAACTTTCGCAGAGCAAGGGAGGGGAATCCGAGGGAAAGCGGGCGCTGCGGCGAGTGTACCACAAACAAGCGCAGTTTGTGGTAGCTACCGTGAAGTGCAGCCACGTGCGCGTACTGCGTATTTTAAACGTTTTTTGAATTTACGTTCAGTGATTCCTATTGAATATAATGGTGCATACATATGGTGTTGTTCTGTATACGGTTGTAAGTCGACGTCGAAACACAACAAGAATTTAAAATTTCATAGATTTAGATGACTAAATAGTTTCTTTTTTCTTTTTCTTTATTTATTTTGCCAACTTCTCATTGATTAATAATGAACGTTTTTACAACCGTAACTATTAACTAATATAATTACAAATATCAAATTCTAATTCATCACAAACACTACAATTTTCACTTGTTTTTATTTCGTATATCTACAACAGCCTCCATATATTTTATTAAACTATTTCTGTGTTTTTTATTCTCAATTATAAATTGAGTCGAATTTTCGTTAACGAGACTATCTTTTGCTCTAGTTTTTGTTTCGCCTTGGTGATTTTCCGAATTACTAAAGTCTTTCAAGGTGTTCATTCTTAGAGCATTCTGTTATTAGATGTAAGATGGTATCGATAGCATCTGTATCACAGTTGCACAACGGGCTCTCCTTACTAAATAGTTACTTCGTAACTCTATCTCCAACCTAGCGGGTTTTTCTAGTGTAGGTAAGATAAGTATATGTATTCTTTACGGCGCAAGCTCTTGCGCAAAGTGTAATCATTATGTTTACAACTTATTGGAGTAGTTGGGACGTCGGACACAGAAGGAGTAGGTATTTGTCTAATATCCAACTGTTATGATTTATTTAAACCAACAGAAAAAGAGGAGGTTTTATATTCACCTATTTTTTAGGGTTTATATTTAAGATTTAGCTTAATTTGGCTTGTTTCTTTTTTTTCATTTTTTAAGCAATCCGAATGCGAATTCAATATATTGTTTGATAATATAAAATTGAAATCTAAAAATAAACCTTCACGTTAATTTAGCAGTGCAACATTTGAAAATATGTATATAGTTTATTCTTGATAATAAATTATTATGTTATAAAAATATTAACGATTATTTGATTTCAAATTTTGTGACAACCATTGCATATCGGCGAACGATTGCGTAGATACCTACGCGGGCGGCGGCATCGCCCCACGTCAAAGGCGATGCCCTACTGTATGATATGGTAATACTGTGGTAAAACTGTAGAGTGACAACCCTAGGGCGAGGTGATACGTTGTTCTTGGTCGTTCGTCTACCTCATGGTCAAACATAAACAGAAGTCAAAACAAAAATAATAATGGAATAAAATAAATTGAGTTTTGGTTTTATATGGAAAAGTGAATCTTCATTACTTGGTTGCATGGCTATTTTTCGGGATTATACACATATTACCAAACACCCTGTAGAAATGAGATAGAATGGTTACTATACGGGATTGACAAAAGTCAACGATACGTTTTCCCTCCTTCCTATGATATGAGGTCCTTCAAACGAGGCGTGAAGAGGCACTTTGTGGGCCGGCAAAGTGAGGGTAACTGAAGCTGCGTTGTTTTCACGTTGCACCAGTTGTCGTCGCATCTGGACCCCATATTCACTTAACATCAGGTGAAATGGAGTCATTTGCCGTGCTACGTATAAAAAAAATGACGTTTATGTTAATCCCATACAATAATCATTCTACTTATAGCAAGACCGCTTAACTAAGTCCTCGCCTGCGGTAGGTACGCGGGGCGGGGAGTACGTACAGCCTTTGCCCCGAACACAAGCGACTTGCGACGCGGCGAACGGATTTCTAGTTCATTGCGCGCTATGCAACGACAGTCATAGTCAACGGTTATAGAAATAACGCAATGAACTAGAAATCCGTTCGCTTGTCGCAAAAGGCTCGTACTCGTGGCAGAGGCCCTACGTACCTCCCGCCCCGCGTACCTACCGCAGACGAGGACTCAGTTAAGCGGTCTAGCTATAATTTCTGTTCTATTAGCGTTATGACACTTGTATAAGGGAGCTCTGAGCGCAACTGTTGCGAGATTCCGCGTCCGTAAGAGGTTGCCTACGTTTGCGTTGCTCGAACGCGTTTGGATGAAGGTTACTTTCTGTAGTCTCTTTATTTTGTGGCCACGGGTTGACTCTCAGAATAATAACTAAAGCTATAAAAACCGGACTAAAATAGCAAAGGTGTCACCAGATTTGTGACGTCATATTTGAGGTAATGTACCTAGTGAGTGACTTTATAAAGGACTCAAGATTTTTTTTGATCACCGATTATCGGATGACCGTTTGACATAACAATACAAAAAATAAAAACTAAGTGTCAACCATTTGTTGCACTCCAACCTCCTTTTCTAGCCATAAGATAGAACGGAACTAAACATAGTTGCACGATTTTTATTTTAGCCATCCTTCTATAGCTTTAGTTATTGTGCTGACTGCTGTCTCGATCTCGCGATGTTGCGCCACAGAGTACATAATACAAGTTGCGCCTCCGTTTGCGCGGCATAAACGTCGGGTATATACAATATGGTACCTTAACAAACCGGTTTGCGTTAATACCCGTTTAATTTGTTTATTAAGTAGGTATGTAAGTTCATTTTTAAAACGATATTGTTTAAAATTTGTATTCTGGAGCGTGCGTGGCCCGGTAGCTAGGGAGTAATTAAACAGTTCGAGTACAGACAGAGGTAATATTCCGAGAGTGCAGCCGGCATTACAAGTGGACTCGCCGAACGAATGAAACTTAATGTGTTGTACTAAATATTCTAAGCTGGGGATAGGGGTCTAATAGACGTCGGCTGATTACAGTGCTTAGTTTGGTCGGTGGTGTAGTAGACGCCAAAATAAATGTTCTATATGTGTATTCTATTCTTTATTGCGTGTGATATGACTGTAAGTTCTCAATCTTAAAATAAGATACATTGGATTAAATAATAGATAAATTGCAACGGTCTTAAAGGGTTATATGTAACACCTCTAATGCATTTTAATTGTTTCATAAAATAGGTACAAGTATTACTAAGTATTTTGTTCTGTACCTCTTTGTTGTAAAACTATCTATCAATATTCCAAGTTTTAACTGTTACATCTATTTATATTTTTGGATTACGCCGATTTGTGAGGAATCATGCTCACTACTTTCAAAAGATCGGAGATAGACCGAGTCGCTACATCTCGCGTCGCGGTAACAACCTGGTCCTACCCCCAGCGCATCTTACGCTATATAAAAATGGATCATATTATATGGCCATTAAAGTATACAACCATTTGTCAAACTGCATCAAAGACTTCCAGGGTAGTAAATTTGAAAGGGAGCTCAAAAAAAGTCTTATGTCTCATTCTTTTTAAATGAAAGAATATTTTGAAAAAAAGTAGACTGATAAAATTGCACTAAAAAGTAAAAAACAAGCGTTAGACTTATATAGATAATAATTTTATTAGGAAAATATATAGGTACAATTATTGTTATTTTTGGAGCCGGTGCCAGCCAACGAAGTTTTTGGAGCCGGTGCCAGTCCACGTTTGTAGTCAAAATTTCATGCATAAGATTGAATGTACTTATTTTGCACTTTTATTGTACTTATTGTTATAAATTTATAGTGAATAAATGAATATGAATATCTATTTGTTTGTCTGTTAGACCGTGTCCTGTTAAAAAGCCTTTCTAAAAAAAGTCTTTTTACGTAAAAAGTAATAGTCGAAAACTGACTTGACTATTACTATTTTTGAAGCAGTGACTTGGTTCCAATGATAAAGGACTTTGTCAAGGCTTGACACAGTCTATTTTGTTATACCAGGTTTATTGAAAAAAAAAAAAAAATTATTTATTTTTATCGGCGGTATACATGTTAATTATTTTACTAAGTATATTTCGTAGTATTGCGACTCAAAGTTATGCTTGCTGTTAATTTTATAAAGTGCACCTCACGATCGCACTTGAAATAAAAGTTGGTCACTTTAACACGTATAAGATACGCTGCCGGGAGACTTGGAAAATATAAAATATCTGTTTATGAAACTGAACAACTTTTGCCATATGACTACCTTCAGGATCGCAATAAAGCAGCTATTTTATAGATTGTCCCGATTTTAGGCTCCTCTGTTATATATATGTAGAACATTTTATGCAAAACGAGACAGCTACGGAACCCCTCAGACTCCTACTTGCTACTTGTTCCATTTTTATAAGATGCGGACTTTTTACGGATTCAATCAAAGTTGGTTTAAACTTTTGCGGGATGGTTTTTGAATACCTACCTATTAAAATTTTAACTACTTATCTTTTACTTATTCTGTCTACATTATTAGAGCCTATTGCATAAAAAGCCACAGCTGGGCAAATACCTCCATCGTCAACGTCAAATGCGGGTTGGTGATTACAAACCGGGGTAATGCATCAATAAATCGGGAATACTTTATGCGACCTGGGAATTGTGCCCAGTCTTCCTGTATCTGGTAGAGCGGTTTGCCTAACGGCCATCAAAGTTTTTTTAATTAAAATACCTGTGTTGGTTGTTATCTAATATTATGGCGTCATTATTATTCTGTCAAATGTTATACTGCATCAAACAGCATACATAGAAAACACATATGACACACAATATGAGTGCATAGTGCCTGTGTGTGTATTACTGGTCAGTCGGTTTGCGGCGCAGCATGCGATTTCACTGTTCATTGCGTACTTTTTATTACCGTTGGCTAAGACTGGTGAAGTATAACGCGCAATGAACTAGACATCAGCTAATTTTATGTCTCCACTTCTGGGGCGCGAGCTTTTCATAGATGGATAGGGGGAACGGGCCATAAACCGCCACGCGACGGGCCCAGTGCAGATTGGTGGCTGTAAAATACTGCTAATACGAGCATTCCGAAGCACGAAGGAGCTCGAGATGATACATTTTTGGTCACCCATCCGATGACTGGCCTTTACGAAAGTTGTTTAACTTCAGCAATCGCAGACCGGGCGCGTTAACCACTGCGTCATCGAGCTCCTCAATCCGCTCGCCGCCTCGCAATACGCTCGTGCTCGTGTCTGAGGCCTTATTGACCATTCCACCGAGTCAGAGTAAGCTAGAATTTGTATAGCATGAAAGCAGTAACAAGTTGGTTACACAAGTCTGTTAATAGGTGGCGCTGCTTCGACTCCATAGAAATTGTAGTTAACTTCACTCGTTCGAATAGTGAAAGAAAACTTGTACTCAGCACACTGACTTCCGTATTAGCTCGGAGTGTTAGACTAACACACCAGGCTGGGTCGATAGAAATGAGACTGGTTTATTGCAACTTTATGGACAAACTTTGGAGAAAAATGGCAGCTGATGTTCCATTTGAAAATTTTAATGATGGGACTAAGTTGTTTTACCTACATTAAATTTTATTATAGGCATTTCAATGAACGGTTTAACTAGAACTTTGGGAGATTCTAATGCGATGGGCTAGTTCTTAGACTCTGGATTAGGGGGTGGCCTCATCAAAGTATGACCCCAAAATAAAACTATTGTATATGTTGTTGTATTCGTTGGACAAAAAAAAGGCTTTTCCACTTGCACAAAAGCATATAGGAAGATCGGACCTAAACCTGCGAAACTGATCCAAAGCAGGTTGACGGGTTGTAACTGCCGCCTTTTTACGACAAAGCCCGGACGGTTTTTCTTCGAAGCAATTCGAGCTCGAGATTTTTTTCTGTTACGTATCCGTTGATCCGTTATGAAACTTAAGCATCTTTACAAATGTTGCTTTACTTTCAAGATCACATCCCGAATGTGCTAACCCCCTGGGCTATTAAGATCCTCCTTTGAGTATGTTAGTAATATAGCCACTTATGGACACTTGTTTTAAATAAATGGCAAAAAAGATATTGTGAAATGCTTATCGAAAAAGTCTTTATACCTTTCGATATCCCATTCAAACTATTTTTTTCTGATATCAATAGGCCAATTACGTAGTAGAAAACATTAACAAAACACTTTTGTTCAACCAAATTTATGCGATTCGAAATATAGTGGACTTTAAATGGCATATCATAATCATCACCATCAGCTCATTTTATGTCCCCACTGCTGGGGCACGAGCCTTCCCTATGGATGGTTAGAAAGAACGGGCCATAAACTACCACGCGGGCCCAGTGCGGATTGGTGGCTGTTAACGACTGCTAATGCAGCCGGGAACAATGGCAAAAAATGGCAAATGGCATTTATCTATCTATATACATATATAAAAATCAATTGCTGTTCGTTTGTCTCGCTAAAACTCGAGAATGGCTGGCCCGATTTGGCTAATTTTGATTTTGAAATATTAGTGTAAGTTCAGGGAAGGTTTCGATGAGAAACATAAATAATATGTAACGGAAAATACTAAAAATTACAATTTAATTTTCTAATACAAAATGTTCCTAGCTGTGAAACATTATATTTCTTTTGTTTTTTTAGATACAAAATTGTCATTTGGTTGTCAAATATTTATAGGTGCGTTCAGAAATTTGTTTGTTTCATAGCTGTAGTATGAGGTCCGATCTCTTTAGTCTGTTTGGATGGAATACAAAACAGTTCTGTTTCAGAAATAAAAAGAGTGTAAGTGTCAGTTGGTTGTCGAAAAAAGAAGACGATTATTAAAATCTATCATCAGGTTGTCAGTGCGCGAGAACTTTATTTACCGTTATTCTTTTAAAATGCCGAGGAGAAGACGACATGTAGGTGATACGAAGTTCACCGGGTCATCTAGTAAGTAATATATAAATGTATAAAGACTCATAACAGCACTTTCAAACATTGAAGTGTCGGTGTCCCGCCCGACGAACGCGCCGTAAACGCCCCGCGAACAAATGCCGGCGCAACCGTGCGATTCCCGAACGGAGATTAGGTTGTTTAAACTTTATTCCCGAACTTGCAATAGCCCGCTTGGCTTGTAGCTACGTGTCCGTTTTTATCAGGCTACGGAATCAAAAGTTTGGAATACGCTTCTATTTATTTAGTAAACTCATCCTTTTGAATTGCAGTTGTTTCGATTTTTAGTTGTTATCGTTTTGCAATTCATTTGTTTTACTTGAGTGCGGGTACCTAAATACGAGCTGCGACCCCTTTGCGATGCTGCGGCACATTCACATTCTTTTTAGGGTTTATTATTGTATGTGTTCTTTGGTTTACCGTGTTCTGTGTTTTTTGTTTTTGTTGTATCTGGATTTGTTCTATAATAAAAGCTGTGCAGTTTCTTGCGCCCGTTCTTCTCTACAGCCACGCAACATCTAAAAAACGCCCTGAATGGATGGTAGGCAAAATATTTTTTGAATAAAGATTCATTTCATTTCATATAATTATGTGTGTGTACAGCATGAACAAATAACGATATTTTATTATGTAGGTAAAAAAATAATGAAAAGAATACTCTTTACTTCGTAAATTCTTACGGAGACAACGCAAATCAACAGCATAAACTTTCTTATTACTAAAATGGCATTAAAGGCCGTCCGCTGCATCAAGCGGGAGCACCGCGGCACGGGCGCCCGTTCGGCGTTTTATGTAAATTCATAAATTAGCTACAAAATAGAGATTAGCGCTGCGTGAGGCGGGTCGCCCGTCGCACGCGGCGCGGCCGATGGTACACGCTCGTCCATTCGCGAGACGGATAGACAGATCACTGATATGCACTTTGATACAAGTCAGATTTAAAACCATTATATATGTCCGCGACGGAGCTCGGTGCGGTTACCTACCAGTGGTGGGCGCCCTCGCCGTGCTCCCGTTTAACGCAGCGGACGCCCTATACTAGACGCTGCGGGGGGCGGGCGGTGGTGGGTAGCGCAGCGTTATGCGTCTTATTCTTATAACACGAGAATCAACTAAAAAAAATGTAGTAAGTTCTTAAAAAATAATGCCAAACTTTAAAGGCATTTTAATATAGATAACTCTTTAAAAAATATTTTAACAAAAGCAAGTCCTAATCCAAAAAAAACTGAATTACTCACTCAATTTACGCCCCAAAAATGCCGGCAAACCGTTAATCTCGCTTTAATTAATACTTGACATAATTCTTCCGCTTAATAAACATAATCCCGAAAACGTTAAATTGCCCTGAAACGCTCAAAATATTTCTTTCGGGGCTTTGTTCAGTGTTGACGTAGCTTAAACTGTGGCGAGCAAGTGTTAGGTAAATATTTAGCGGGACCTTGTAATCCTGAGGGTTTTTGCTCTATGACGGCGGGTGCGCCGCGGTATCCCTTTGTCCTGCGCTTAGCGGTACCTGCCCTCTTATCATCACGCTTTGTACTTAATGATAAATTATTACACTCCCTTACCGCCGTCGTAAGTAATACGAACACGAAACTGTTAGAGTGGCTGGGTGTTCTGGTTAACAATTTGTGGCTTTGCTTTTGCGTGTTTTGTGTTTATCTCGGCGTTTTAGCGAATATTGCTAGTTTATTAGGAATGTGAAATCTATAAGATATCTATGTGTACGAAGACGACATCTAGACCTTGATTCTGTTATTTTTAAGCGTGTGTGTGATTTTTATATGAACATTATTTAAAAACTAGCGGCCGCTCGCGGTTTCACCCGCGTGGTTCCCGTTCCCGTGGAAATATCGGGATAAAAAGTATGCTATGTTTTAATTCAGGTTATAAACTATCTGTATGCCGAATTTCATTCATATCCATCCAACCGTTGCAGCGTGAAGAAGCAATAAATATATACACATACATACACACAAACTTTTTTTTTTAAATTTATTTTAAAAGGCTTACCAACAGTTTTTGTATTAATACATTCACTATAATACATAAAATAAAAGTAACAACAGATAAATACAAAAACTAATTAAAGGTAGACACCACATGACAAGTAAAATGAGTAGTAATTTATCTACTAACTAAATAATAAACTAAAATTATATCTAATTTTTTTAACTTAATAATAACAGTTTTTTCTTGGCCACATAAATTGTACGCTTAATGCTCCGTATGGAGTCATTAAATATGTCTATACTTACTACTACTGTGATCGTTTACTAATCTGCAAAGTCTAGGTATGGCAGAGTTAATTCCAAGAACGGAACGACGAAGTGGGAGGCAGAGAGGTGTAATAGATTTTCTAGGAATACAGCGTGGAACTCTAAAAATTATTTTGCTTGGTAACTTTCGCATTTATAATATTAGTGGGACTATATTATTAATCTGGTACTAACGACATGACGTGCATTCCGAAGCACGTTATGCCGTTGTTACCAGTTGTCGTCGGAAGATGACGATAGTTGAAATTGATAGTGGTTAAAGACGACCCACCCGCATTAAGCCAGCAGCGTGTGGGTCGGTTCAGCCACCATGCCATTCCGGGGCCCGCTCCTTATCCATCCATAGGGAAGGCTCGTGCCCTAGCAGTGGGGACATAAAATGAGCTGATGATGAATGGTGGCTGATGATGAGGGATGATGTTATATTTCTTCATCTTCAAGTGGAAAGTTTATAGGTTGATGGTGATAAAGCTAGTCCATTGTAAATAAAAAAGTAGATATATTCCCCATCTAATGTTATTTTAAAGAAGTTTTAATTTGTAAAGTGCGTAACAAACCACATACCAGAGTACAAAGTTTTCACCTCATTTAATTTCGGGTCTGAAGTGTCGTTTCAGCCGTTGCGGTAAATGGTTTGGATATCTTCCAAGTATGCCGTCTAAGTGCGACGGGACCTTTTACTGTTATTCATTGGAGTTTTTTCTATTTCATATAGTCTAATGTTTTACTTATGTTTTTATAGGTACATAAAATATAGCATAGCATACAGGGCTTTTTTGCAATAGATATCAAGTGTTAAACACTAAATAAAACACTTTGGAATTTGGTTTACAAACAACTACATTTCTTTTCAAAGTTACAGAACGATCACCGTTTTCTCTCCACCGTTCAACCAATCACATTTTCTATAGCACTTTTTTTATCATAACAATAATGGCTTCGGACTCTTTGGTCAATTGCGTGCCATCTGTAATATGATTAGAATTTATAATGTGTCATTTCTAATCATATTACTAGAAAAGCTGTAACTCTTATTATAGCTATTCCTAACTTAATAAGTATATAATATTTACTGGCTATGACAACATTACATATATAATATCGAAATCAAAATAACAGATCTAACATCTAACATCAGAAGATATTTAAACTTAGTCTAAAACCCATCCGGTGACCTGCCACTTTAAATGTTGCTTGACTTGCAAAATCGAAATCCGAACGCGCTAGTCGCTCCGCCATCAAGCTCATTTGGCATTTACGAGTACAATGAATTATATAACTACTATTTCTGTAGCATTAAAACAACAACACAGGACGCAGGTGTGCTCAGCAATCAGATTATTCAAAAGAACGAGGGAAGCCGATAAATAATATGCAATTTCTGTGAAATATGACCGTATTTCTCGATTAAGTGTAGCAAATACAAACTTTAAGTTACATACCCTTAATAGGTGTTTAATGTGCTCACATGAGGTTAAAATATTTTTTTTTAAATTAGAAAAAATAATTTAAGATTTAATTTCAGGAAGCTCAAAAAGCTGACCTCGGTAGCTCAGCGGTCAGAGCATTATTGGACCGGTGATACAAGAGACGTGGGTTCGATTCTTTCTCGAGCTTCTTGAAACTGGTAGATATTTTCTAGTAAAATGTTTCTCTTATATCAACATTATAGCATCGTGAATGCAAAAAATTAAATAATAAAAATATCACATGAGGTTCTTAAAGAAACGTGTAAATAGGGTTCTCGAAGTTGAAGAAGAAGTTAGAAGAAGGAGCACAGGTTGTTAATATTTTTTTAAATTATCCATGAAAAGTACATTAGATCAATAAAACAAACATTACACACACTACTATGTATTTGACATACACGCGTAATATGTATTTGACACACACGCATATATACTCTTTTCAAAAATTTTAAAAATGGAAGAGTAGCGGCCGATATCTGTCAATGCCAATCCAAACTCACATTCTATCTTTTTTAATTTTTCATTGCCTATGATACAATCCGTGCAGCCTTAATAAAATTACGGTCGAATTTCGACCACTGGGCGACCACTAGTAAACTATAAGTGTGCGAAATTTCATACTCCTCCGTCCGCGACAATTTTCGTAAAAAGGGGTACAAAGTTTTTGCTTCACGTATTAATATATAGATTATACGATAAGTATGTGGTTAAGTACTGATATATGCTCCATTATGACACATTGTTCTTGATTTTACTTTGAAATGGAGTTAAGTAAGTTTATAATAATTTACAAATTATGCAAATTATAAAAGTTGCTTCTTCACACCTCGTTCAAAACTCCAAGTCCGGATAGAAGGAATACCGATTCTAACACCACCGACCGGTATTCCCTCCTTACTACTGAGCATTCCATAAAACAAATTAGCTGATTGTAATTTGCAATTAACTGCCTTACAAAGACGGTAGCTATTCAAAAACGTTCGTTTTAGAATAAGCGGTGCTGAGGCGGACGGGACCCTTCGCGGTTTTCCTTTTCTGGATATCCGAATGCACTTTACTCGTTTATCTCGCTTTCCCTATTTAGGTATACGTTTGTGAGCCTTTATTTGTATTATTGAACGGGTGAAAGGTTTTGTTATTGGAACAACTGAACGAGGCTAGTGATTCAAATATGAAATGGGCAGCTGTTATTCCACGCTTCGTAAAGGAATAAAGGAACTATAAATAAATAAGAAATTAATAGTAGGCAAAAACACAAATGTTGAAAAAAAATTCCACGAGTAGGATTTGAACCCGCACCCTTCTGACATACCGGGTCAGGTGCTCTCCCAATTGAGCTATCGTGGTTCTAATCACCCCGCCTCAAATTATTCAACACTATTTACTGTTTACTTTGAAAGCCAAAGGCGCCCATTCAATGTCAACAACTACCGTCATTAACATCTGATCATAATGTTTTTACAAATACTAAAGATCAGTTAAGAAGTAGGCAAGCTATTTATAAAATGTTTATATAATTATTAACGCAAATTTGGTTGCCAACAAATTACAAAAACACAAATGTTGAAAAAAAAATTCCACGAGCAGGATTTGAACCCGCACCCTTCTGACATACCGGGTCAGGTGCTCTCCCAATTGAGCTATCGTGGTTCTAACCAGCCCGCCGAACAAAATTTGTTCGCAACAAAATTTGCGTTAATAATTATTTAAACATTTTATAATAGTAGGCATTTAATTTTTTCACTGTATTTTATAAATATTTAACTAAGAAATGTATTTTACACATTGGAAAAGTATTGTATTCGAGCTGGGTGATAACTTCACAAACTAATGTTTAGTTGGCCCTCCAAATCCATAAAAAAGGGAAAAAATAAATCAGATTATACACCTACCTGCTACATCTAACAGGTGTCGTGTAGACTAAAGGTCATCTTTAGTCACCTTTCACAACCAATATAATTCGTAGTAACGAACTGTGCAAATAACGTTGAAAGATATTATTTTATTGCAACACAAAAATATTTTTTTTCTTATTTGATATCATATACGAAGGTACATAATAAATATCACAGTGTTGTTTTAGATAAGACTGAAGATAAAAAATTGATCTTATATTAAAAGAAAATGAAGTTCTGGTACTTAAAGATACAAGTTATTTTAAGCTTGCGCACCAGTGTTCCACTATAATTTTACTGAAAATATTGTTTGTTGTGTTGTGTGTACTATGTATTTTAACACTAATTTATTTATTTATTTATTTATAATTTATGTACACACACACGAATAGAAGGGAGAATATAGTAAGAATTGACAAGTACAAGGGAAAATGTTAACATACTTATTTACATTACTTAATGATAATTTGGGGGTCTAATCGCTTCAAACCTCTCCACCACCAGACGGATAGAGATAACTAAGACACTTTAAAGCAGATACGGGCAAACCAATTGTCACGCTCTTGTAGTAAAACTGGAGCTAGTTACCCGCATGGCAGTTTTAACGTTACGACGTCATAAGTGCTTATTGCAACAAAGTGCATGGTGGTAGGATTATGGCCCTAATCTGAATAGATGGTGACCAACTTTTGCCGCTCAGCATCATTGTTTTGCATTGTTGTGTTGCAGTTACCTACTAGATTAAGTTACATTACAACCCTGTAATACAAGAAATGGCAGCCAGTACCCTGCTGCTCGTCTCTCGAATCTAAGTTCACATCTTGAAGTCATCTCGAGAAATAATTTCGAAGCCCCTTAAACATTGAGCACAAAATAGCGTATGGCGAAATTCCCCTCTCAGATCGTTTGAATCTGATGCGGTCCAGAAATCTGGCGGTCCAGCGTTGCACTGATAACCCGCGTGTGACCTTGCATGCGGCAGTAGGCTGTGGTGGCTGCTTTCTGGGACTACTTAATAGAAAGTCACAGCAGTATGTCTTGTTGCCAGTTTAGTAACAAAAAAGTGCTAAAATCTTTTGTGACTTAAATGTAGGTACTTAAATGATTCATAGAGAAGGCTTTCAACCTCTCCGGCACTAGTCTAGATAACTAGTAGAGGCGCCCGCTCGATGCAATGTCTCCGGCCAAGCCAGCCGCGTAGGATTGTGGAACTGGCGAGGTACCTGGATGGGTACTGAGAAGTGAGTGGGCTCACAACTCGGCTTTAGAGTTGACGACCCAAGTAGTGGAAACTGCGAGTTGTACTCTTAGTGCAACGAGAAGAGAGCGAGCTTACATCTCCGGTAACCTATCTGGATATTAGGTAATTGTGCAAGGTAGTGTGACACCTACTTTATGACCTGGCAGTTGGTGTGGGGTGTCAGTATAAACTTTAAAGTCGTGTATAGCGGGGTTGTCATTTAAATGTCTACTGTACTGCGGCGCTGTTCGCGACCAATTCACTCAGCGAGCGAGGCGAACGCTGACGTATCGCGATTGAGGAAACGCGATCCAATTTAGGATCCAAAGCCGATGACTGTCCCTAGAGACGCACAGCTTTATTCATGGAACAAATTTTAACTGGAAAAGGGGAATTTGATTTTATCGCTTTTACATTATCTGTGTAGGTACAGTCGTCCTAGAAAGTAAGTAAGTACGTAAGTAAGTAAGTGACTAAACTGAACTTTATGTAAATGGAAAGGATGAATTCTGATACAGCTGATTCTTGTTGTATCGATAAAGCGATGCACCAATTGCCCCGAAGTCAGAATTGCGTTTGACATTAAAAGTGCATTATTCATTACTTTATTTTAATAGGGGTGAAAGGGGTTACTTACAAGACGGCCACGCAAAAGCAACATCTAAAATAATCTAAATGAAATTCAATATCAAAAAAATATTATTTTTATTCTATACAAACTTTTTATAAACAATTTTATGAACAATTAAATCTAAGCCTTCGTGTACCAAAAAACTGTCACACTTGATGCAGCATCAAGGCTTCACAAACTATTTGTCGTGAACTCAAACCGAATTTAGATAAAGAAAATTATATTTAAATTACCTACTTACAAAAAGGAAGTACCTATAGGTAATCGTGCAGCGCACCTAATCGTTTTATGATTTCAAAATGAGATCATCATAATACATCAAAGAATAAGCAGCGATTTTCGATTCTGTTACCAAGAAATATCCATCGGCAAAAAATGTTTTGGTTTGCAAATGATAAATATGCAAAGTGTTTCCGCTCTGGTCGGGAGGAAAATCAAGTGGGTCGAGCGAGGGAGTCCGTTAAGGAGAGGCACCGACTGATAAGGTTACAAAAAAGCTGAAAACATCGACAAACCACTCAGAATATAATCATATCCTCGTTTTCAAGGAGTGCTGTGAATTGAAGCTAATCTAGATTTTGCTGTTTGCTTTTTATTTTTCACTTGATTTCAACGATAGAGGCCTTTGACCAGCTGTGGGACAGTTTACTTACTTTATGGAGACGTAGCTGTATAATTAACTATTTTTTATCGTATTTTAACTTTTTTTTTAATATCTTGCGGCTAAGCACTTGGCCTTAATCTCACATGATGCTAACTGATGATTAGGTCGAAGGTGGAAGCGCACTTCTTCATTTAACTATACTACAACTAGTGATCACCAACCCGCACTTGGCAAGCGTGGTGATTAAGCCATTACCCATCAATTGTAGCGATGACTTGATTTCAATGATGGAGGCCTTTGCCCAGCAGTGGGACAGTTATAGGCTGTTTACTTTACAACTAGTGGTCGCCCAGTGGTCGAAATTCGACCGTAATTTTATTGAGGCTGCATGAATTGTATCTTAAGCAATGAAAAATTAAAAAAAGATAGAATGTGAGTTTGGATTGGCATTGACAGATTTCGGTCGCTTCTCTTCCATTTTTGAAATTTTTGAAAAGAGTATATTATGTATACGTGTGTGTCAAATACATATGCGTGTGTGTCAAATACATGGTAGTGTGTGTAATGTTTATTTTATTGATGTAATGTATTTTTATGCATAATTTTTTTTAAATATTAACATTCGGATAACCTTTTCTATATAAACTATAAGTGTGCAAAGTTTCTTAATTCTCCGTCCGCGCAATATTCGTAAAAAGGGGTACAAATTTTTTGCTTCACATATTAATACAATATAGATAACTGCGTAGGTTCGATGTACAATGTTTCCACTACTAATAAACGATATTGTTTGACAAATAACTTTACGTTCAAGGGTGTAAAGATAGTAGTAGATAGTATAGGTAGGAAGATGTTGTTCAGCCATAGTGACGGACTATCGGATATGCAATTAAACGTGTTAGTAATGAAAATCGAAACAAAATTGTTTGGCAAATGGCTCTTCATGCAAGAGTGACGGTAGGATAGGGAGATGTTATTTAGCCATAGTGACGGACTACCGAATATGCAATGAAACGTGCCTGTGACGAAAATCGAAGAAACCACCCCTTACAGTCGTAAACCACACTCACCTCGTCATACATTACCGAGAGCGTTGCAGTTCTATTTCTGCTGAATACATGCTAGCGATGCTATGTATGCAAAACAGCTGTGTGGGTACGATATGTGGCTTTTCGTTGTGGAAGGCTCTAAGCTTCAACGCGGCCTGGCGATAGGAGCCTCGGAACTCAAACTGACAAGAGTTAATAATGTTTGCCAATCGGTATATATCTGACGCAGCACGTAGCGCGAGAAATGTTAGATTAAAATTACAAAGGACTTTGATATATGAGGCTAGTGATTGGTGGAATGCATTATAAACTGCAGTATGGTAACTTTTAATGGAATAAAAATGAATTGCACCATAGTTTCTATATTAACGCCTCAGTGGCCGTTATCCGAAGGTCCAGGGTTCAATTCCCAGGTCAGACAGTGTGTTTTAGATTTTTCGAGGCATTAGTCCGGGTGATCACCAACTTGCATTTGGCAAAGCGTGGTGATTAAGCTTATACTTTCTTCTACTTTTTTCTTTCTTTTATATGAATTTATGGTTATTATTTGTGACATTTATTTGATAATTAATGGAATCAGGCGTTACTTTGCGGAAATCCATGGTACAAAAAAAAATGTAATATAAATAATATGTAGTGTTAATTCCGCTAACTCACTCGTATTAACAGCTTGGATGCAGTACGCACGCACCGCCCTCCCGCCCGCAGAAAGTTTGCAAACCTTAAACACTACATATTATTTATATTAATTTTTTTTGTACATACATTTATTTGATTTGATTATATTTTATTGGTTATTTATTTCTTTTTTTTTGTTTTGATTTAAGTATATGTATATTTTATTAAGTAGGTAATGTAATGTAATTTTAATTTAATTTAATTTCATTTGATTGTATTGGATTATTGTATATGTTAATTATGGATATTGATATCTGAAATAAATTATTTATTTTATACTAGCGGCCGCTCGCGGTTACACCCGCGTGGTTCCCGTTCCCGTGGGAATATCTGAATAAAAAGTGTCCTATGTGTTATTCCAGTTTATAAACTATCTGTATGCCGAATTTCATCCAAATCCATCTATCCGTTGCAGCGTGAAGTAGCAACAAATATACACACATACATACATACAAACTTTCGCATTTATAATATTAGTAGGATTATTAATGGCCATCAATTGTAGCGATGACTTCATTTCAATGGTGGAGGCCTTTGCTCAGCGGTAGGACAGTAGGTTAGCCTATTTACTGACTTACTTACTTAAATATGAAAGTTTCCTACGATGATAACATATTTAAACCAATTTTGTTCTCTGTTTACTAGCAACGTTGCAAGTTATAGCAAGTTGTTTACTAGCTCTGTTCATACCAGTATCTCAAAACGATATGAGCAGTATGTGCAAAATAGATTTTCTGATTGTTTAAGCTTAATGCTGTACCGAGAATATGAACTTTAACGAGAAATCTTTTTGGAATCTTGGTTATAAGTTATAGTCAGTTTAAAAGAGATTCTTCACTTTATGGACTATATACATGATAGTGACAGCATCAGTCTTAAACTAGGAGCAACTTTGTTTGATGTTTATTTGTAAAGGCATAGACGAATATGCCGGGCGCATTGCCGGCCAAGAGTTTAGTAGTATATCACCTTTATGCCCAGTGATTTTACTGCATGTCGTAATCTTTAAACTAAAACAATAAAAAGTAGGGAATACCTATAACATGCCGGAACAATTCAGGGTACTGATGTTTGGCGGAAGCAACTATGCTAGGGTTGTAGCTTGTAGCTACAGACCAAATATCTAAAGTTGTAGCCGATAAAAAGGTCTCTGTAGTCAGTTTAGTCTTAAACAGTTTCTTATAAAGTTTTATTTATTGACTGTCTCGTTTAGTGTTAAAACAACCGGTCTCAAATCCGGAGGTTTTCATTACCAGCGGCACTTAATGTACTCGGGCTTGGTGGTAGATCTTATTCTAAGTGTGACTGGCAGTTATCATCATACTTAAATGAGTCTGTCGCCATTACAACAATGTTGCAACTTGTTGTGTTCTGTTATTTAGAGATAAAGGACGATCCATAAAATATTTCTGTGCGTATATGTGCCAAAAAGTGTATCTAAGGGTAATGTTTATTCAGGTTTACAAAAAGTGTATGTAACGGGAATAAAAGCGAGCATTTTCAGAAAGTGTATCGACCGAGAAAGTGTACCTTATAGGAATAAGTCATTTCGACCGACAGCTTGTAATCTTCTAATGCCAAATTATAAGTAAATAGTACAAATACATAAGTAAAATACAATACAGCGAATTCAATTCCCCACAACACGTAAGGCGTTAACGGACGGAACTGATGTAGCCACTATTACCTAGTGGGGAGGGCCACAACCAAATAACCCGGTCGAAGTTCCGGAGCTCATCGCTCCACACTATGTAAGTTGGTCTAAATGTTGTGTAACTTTAATTAGAATTCCTACATCGGAGCGCTACGTCCCTGTCTGACAAATGAGTCTATCTAACATCTTTCCAAACTAATACTCCGAGCTAACGAGAAAATAATGCTGGTCTCCCAATAATGCAAAAATGATGTCGCCTGCAAACGGACGTCGTAGCTGATACTGTCAACTCGGGGAAATTGGCTTCAGATGACCTTTTATTAAACAATAAAGGGTATCGAACGCTCGCTATTGATTTGACACAGCTTATATAGCGATTTAGATATTATTTAATGCTTCTGTGGACATCTTATCTAAGTAATGTTCTAAAGATATTTATTGCAAATTAAGTAGGTATTCTTCTAGGTATAGATATTAGGTTTCTTACGTACCGCAAAGCTGTGGAACTCCTTGCCTCAGTCTGTGTTTCATATCAAATATAATATTGGGGTCTTCAAATCAAGAGTGAAGAGGTACCTTCTATTCAAGCATGTTACATCGTAGACTACATCATCACTACCCATTAGTGTCGCCTAGACAGATTTCGTATGTACCAACGAAAGTATGTGTAATTAATAAACGATCAAGTGATTTTGTCGATATATTTAATTTAATAACGTCCTGTATAAGACAGACATTAGCAGCCAACACTACTAGACTCCAACAGTATCTACAACTCAGCAGTTGTATGTGCTGTTCGTGGATAAAAATGTAAAAATAAATTTGAATCCACGAACAGCTCATGCCTAAAATATTGATATGTGCTGTTTGTGGACTAGGCCTTGTGCTGTTCGCACATGTGCTATTCGGTCTTGTGCTCTAAGTGGACTACCTCGTCAAATGCAAGCCTATCTAATTATTAAAAAAAGGTATCTTAGGCTTGCCGAGGTTTTCCTCTCCCAGTAGGTCAAAGACCTATCGGATCTTTTGTTAGGTATAACTTTTACAAAGTGTTCGTTTACCCGTATTAAACCATTCGTTCTGTGAAAATTAAGTTTCTTTATTGTTTATCATATTTTTTTACTCTATAAACATTCCATTGCGGGGTAATTTTTTTTCCGAATGGAAAGAACATGGGGAGATGTTAATGAATAAAACAACAATAGTGGCCATGCTGTAAAGCGCTTTTCGTAGGACGGAGAAGCTTGAGGCATTTCTCTCTAAGGTCACCCATTCAGTGATCACCCTTGCAAAAGTGCTTAACTTGCACAATCACAAATCGAAGCTTTAGCTAGTTCATCCTCATGTGTATGGCCATGAATAAAAAATTAATAATACATCTTATTCATACTAAATTTATTCTGTTTGATTTTTTTTCATACTTTCATAAAAATTTGCACAATAAAGGTATAATGGAGGCGACAATTTATTAAGCAAAAAAATTCCCTAGAGATAAGAGAGGAAATTTATTTTTCAACGTCTTTTATTCGGTTTTTATACAGAATATTAAAAGTGAATATCTTAAAGACTCGCTTTGTAAAATGTGCCTTAATAGTAGGTACCTATAAGAATTAAATTATTGTCATTCGATGAAGAAAAATATTTAGAAAATTTTTGATTTGTGTTTTATTTTTAACTTTTCGACTTTCAATTGAAGAAGCAATATGAACTATGTATAAGTTTCCATTCCCCGACACTTCGTACTAGCGAACTAATATGCGTAAATATTGTAGGGCTATGAATCAAGGGTTAATCCGATAGGGACAAGGACAACTTTATACGTTAAGCGCTCCGTAGACAGAGCAACTTTGATCTCCGTATTGCGGCAACAGACAACTCGCAACTAGCTGTTACTAGAAACTTAAAAAAATTGCGCAGACATAGCAACTCTAGTGACGAGTTTCGATGATCGACAACACTTTTCAGTTGCTGCACTCGATGACAATTCAATTCAATTCAAATAATTTGATAGTTTCTGCAACTAAAGTTGCTTTGTCTGCGGAGGACCTAAACACAATCGCACGCAGTGACCGGTGACAACCGCGTGACACCCGTTCTCGACGACCCCGATGATCCAATTCACGAGAGACCCCTCCCCTCCTCTCTATTCACCCAATATTTTACAGCCCACACATATAGTATAGGGTACTTTGGAAGGCAAATAAAGCCGTTGGTTGTCTATTCTCCCAATATTTTAGAATAGAATAGAATAGAAAATATTTATTAGTGACACAACACAAATACACGACACAACATAAAATTTTAACAATAAGTAGGCAAGTGGTACTAAAAGGTGCCACCTCAGCATGATGTCAGGCCTCCTAGATTATAGAAGTACCTAATGCTGATCTTCTGCGTAACACTTTAGTGTGGGAGGGAGCGCAAACATATACAAAAACACAACTCAACATTTACACGAGATAACTAATAGTTAAATGGTTTAATGGTTAAACATAAAAAAGTTTTACAGATACATATGCGCTAGTATAAGGTGCTTAGGAAGACAAATAAAGCCGTTGGTTCCGGCTGCATTATCACTAACTAACAACCACCAACCCGCACTGGCCCGCGTGGTGGTTTATGGCCCTTACTCCCTATGGTGTTTTCAAACATAGGTAAGGCTCGTGCCCCAGTAGTGGGGACATAAAAATGAGCTGATGATGATGATGCCGAAGAGTATGAAGACCCAGTTTCAGCGTGCTCAAGGCACTTGCCTGGGCGCTTTTGCCCCTCCCTACGTTATGGTCAATCTGAGTCGAGCTTCTCAGCTTCAGAAGCACTTGCTTTTCGTTCTTGTCATCTGATTTGAAAGCCTAGGAGAAATTTGTAAGGAATGGGGTATGCCAGCCCCTACAAAACTACACCTTGAGCTTGGATTTTCGCTGCCACAAGCTCGGTTCCGCTGTAAAAGTGTAGAGCAGCAATTAGAAAATTCTTTCCTAAAAAATAACTGACCCGGGCATTTAAAACTACTTCGACCAAAACGTGTGTACAAATACTAGTATTTCAATATTTCATACTTATTTAATTTTCTTCATTTTAGCACACGCGGGAACATCACACTTATCTTTTTAATTTACAATGTGATGTATGTTATGTATTTCTATTTTGAAATGTATTAAGAACAAGGAAACTCACATAATAATGTATAACATCCACAAGCAAGCACGTAGACTTTGTTCAGAATTTAAAACTGTGAGTTTACCGAGTTGCGAGTTCACGGTAAAACATCACAACCGACGTCGTACAGTCTGCCGGTAAAGTCAAAAGTTAATACAACACAAACGAAGCGGCCTGCCTTAAAATTCCATGTGAATTCTTAGCCTGCCGCTTGTCTGAGAAATATAAAAGGTTTTCTTATGCACTGCGCTGCACTAAGACGACTGTATATTTTTACTGCAGTTGCAATTCTAATGTCACACGCAGTCGAGCCACTTTTTATGCCAGCGACTCTTGCATGAGAATAAATGGGGATCGCTCGAAAATATAGTTTATTAACTGCAACGTTCTCTTTCGAACGCAGTGTGTAATAAATAACGCTTTAAACATTCATCAGTTCGTACGACGTTCTGGATTTGCAAAAGCTTTTATTAAATGCAAGATTTAATATCTTTATCTGTTACTGTTATTTAGCTATAGAAAGCTTTTCAAATATACTGAATGACTTTCATTACTTTCGGGAAAACGATACAGGAAAGCAATAAGTGGTTTTTCATAAATATTGAGGTTTTTTTTATCAAAATTCAGACTATTACAGCAAATACGTACATACATACATTGGCAATCCTTATCCTGTGGGTTGTCCCCACATCACACGTTCCCTTTTTTACTAAGAACGTGACTATTTTGAAAGTAAAATATGCCGCCTGGTAAATTGACCAGTTTAGGCGTGGGGGATTATATTTAATATCTATATAGATATGAATATGTTCTTGGAATATGTAATTTCAATGTACTCGTAACTTCCTCATAGAAACGAAAAATACTTCATAACACAGAATGAGTTTGTGACATAATCATGTACACGATATATTAAATTCAATGAGAAAAAGAGGCAGCTAGGAGAGACTTTCTTACGAGAAGCTAGATTAAAGTTACAAACTTCAGTATTTGTACACATGACTAAAGGGCTAAGTGCTACGTAGGTGGAGGGCAATTGTCAGAGGGAGGGTGATTCTGCGGGGGAGTCACGACCTTCAGTAATGAGGAACACGACGTGAGGAGAAGGTCTTAAGTTTTAATTGTTATTTCAAGTCGTACCAAGCTTCGATACTAAGAATAATTTTATGATCTCGATATGCGTTAAAAGGCTCGTATATTTTGTTTTTTAAACATTGCATTTTTGATTTCGCCGAATATTAATTAAAATCGTTGCTTCAATCTGCACTTCGCAGAAGGACACCTACAAAAAATGGAGGCTATTTATACGCAGAACTGGTTAAATCGCCTATAAAACGATATTTTTATTTTATTTCAATCATAACAGAGAGGCACTTTAGCAGATATTTATCTGCAAAGCGTTGATAAAATCAATAATTATAGCGCATTTCTCCAGACATTCTCAAGATCGTCTAAACTGATAATATAAATAGAGCTGGTATAACTTTTGAGCTTAGTGACTGCTAAAGAAGTGTATAAAGTTATAAAAAGCTAGACATTGTAATTTTATTTTTATTTTTGAAAAAGTTTCTATTTCATTTCATATTGAGTGACGATTAAGTCATAATAAGAGAGCACCAGATCTGGAATTCCTGAGCACTACAATCACAACTTTAGACCTGAACATTTCAACTGCTGAAACATTGTGATTGAACACAAAAATGATGGGGTATCTCGGCATATGGACTGATTAACTATAAACATATGTAACTGGAGGTGAATCCCGCGACTATACGATCTTAGTCCGTTCGTATTACAATTAGATCACACATTATCGTACTAAGCTCAATTTTTCTTTCCTCTTGGTTAATGCAATCATTTCTTAAACAATCCGAGTTCAAAGAATTATTACAGAAATATCGTTACAAAACGGGAACCGTTTTGTAACGATACGAATGAGTATATGAAATCAATGTACGAAAACAACATTTCTAACACAAGCTGTGGAAACCGGGGATTATCCCGATACTGCTCAGCTCAGGAAACGTTCCACGGTGCAATCCTTACCTCCCGAAGCGAACGTGTCTTACAAAACGGGCTTCCGTATCGCAGTACGTATCATAATACGGTAAGGGATCCTCGCTGCATTGAAAGAAAACGTACGCACACTACCGCAGCGTGTACGCCACACGAATCTCAAGCGTTCTCAACAAGCACCAGATGCGAAACTGCATTGAAGC
The DNA here is from genome assembly GCA_947562085.1 of Eudonia lacustrata. NCBI lineage: Eukaryota > Metazoa > Arthropoda > Insecta > Lepidoptera > Crambidae > Eudonia > Eudonia lacustrata. Next base: position 9,223,160 of record OX387315.1, on the reverse strand, counting down.
TTTGTTTGTGTGCCCGGTTTAAAAACGAGAAGTTCGTACGGAGTGTCCGCTTTGTCTATTTTCTGGTTAGCGCGTACGCTCGATGGGAGCAATAAAACCAAAGCTACGGGTTTGTCTGAGATAATAATAAATCTATTACTTCCTTCAATTCCACCGAAGTTTAGTTCCGTGTGATCGATGAGTTGGCCTCTTCTTATAAACTTTATTTTGCGGAATACAATAGATCATTAGTTTTGTTCATTATAAGAAATATTCCAGCTTTGTTCTTTCACTGAGGAGAGATTCACTAGCGCTTTAACTATAGGCTTTAACTATGACTCTTTAAAATGTAATTTTTTAAATAAGTGATATCTTTCAAAATGACGTTTCGTTTTGTTTTTCTGTTACGGAGTGAGCTGGTGGCTCCATCTACGCAGAACTGGCTTATTTATATTATGTTTGCATACATACATTTCGTATTGAAATATACTTAATTACTATTTGTCCCTAAAACTTAGGCACCACTTTCATAAATATATTATTCTGGATTAGTAAGCCCTAGTTAGCCATCTACCAAATAACGTTTCACTAATTAAAAATGGAGCTTTTATTACCCATATGTATTGTAAACGGACATTAGCATAAAGTATTTATAGTAGGTGTAAAGTACTTTTCTTTTCTTCAGCAGTAATTTATTGCAACATGTATCCATAACCTTTTTCTTGTGTTCAGTAGCAGTAGTGAATGTATCGTACATTTGTGTAATTGAAGTCTTGACGTGGGTTCTGGGGTTTTCATAAGTTACTGCATTATTCAGACAACATTAGGATCTGAAATATTGTAATGCGTTTGCCCTTTTGACTTTGGAATCCGAAAAATTACATAACAGTAAAAAGTCAAATTTATTTAGGTGCTGCTGCTCGGTACAGGGGGAAGTTAGGAACATTAACCTACCTCACTTGTTTACTATGGCAACTGTTCAGTTCTGTTCAATAACATGTATATTTTAGAGTTATTTTAGACTGTGATTTTCAATACATAAACGGATAAGATAGGTGATGAGTTTGTCGCTACTAAGATCTCAGTTAATAGTCGATACGCTAGTTAGCAAAAATACTTTAGCTACCTCAATGTACGTACGAGTCTCTTCTCTTAACTTTAAAAAGCTTTCAATATGACACACAATAAAATAAAAATACCCGCCAAAATCTATACTAATATTATAAAGCTGAAGAGTTTGTTTGTTTGTTTGTTTAGTTGAACGCGCTAATCTCAGGAAGTACTGGTTCGAATTGAAAAAATATTTTTGTGTTGAATAGTCCACTTATTGAGGAAGGCTATAGGCTATATTACATCACGCTATGACTAATAGGAGTGGAGCAGCAATGAAAAATGTTGCAAAAACGGGAAAATACGCGGGTGAATGTGTTTATAAAACATTACCGTGCCAGCTATGTGCCTTTTAATCTAGTTGTCCCGTTTTCAGGAGACAAGGCACATTATTTGAATCAGCACCCTGTCGTCGCAGGGGAAGGAGACACGTATAACACATAATTTCACTTAACCACTATTGACTGCCGGGAATATTCCTGGGTAGAGTAGAGCCAACAAAATTCTTTGGGAATTTATCACAAGTGTAATTTACTGGCACTCGAAAGCTTCCTCAAACCACAAAGCTACCCACCAAGTGCGGGTATGAGAGTGTCATGTTTTATTTTGGCAAGTTTATACTATGAGTGTTAGTTCAATTTCCAGTGAATAATGTGTACATATTTTGAAAGGGGCCGGCTTCAAGTGAATAGAGAGAGCACGAAACACCGAAGAATAGCAAAATTTGAAGGAGGCCTACATCCACAGGATTGAGAACGGCTAAGATGAATGTGTACATCTATACATAAATAAAAATGAATCGCTAAATGTGTTGCTAATCGCAAAACTCGAGAACGGCTGAACCGATTTGGCTGATTTCTTTTTTGTTGTGTTTGATGTAGTTTGAGGAAGGTTCTTATGGAGAGAAAAACGTAAAAATACGAGGAAAATAGTAAAAACAACAATTTTATTTTCCCATACAAACCACTCTGTCCCCAGCTTTCAAACATTTGACGTTCAATCAAAACAAAACAAAGGCGCGTTAGGATTAGAGTTAGCGTTAAGTTGATTAGAGGTCGGATTTATTTATTTACGCGCCAAGTACTTAATCAAAAAAAAAATATCGTGTACCTTATGGCATTACAATAAAAATATCACATTAGATATTACTAAAGTCTTTCAATGTTATTTTATTTCTATTAGACTGCGACAGGCCAATAACTTTTGACAGAATGAAATCTGTCGGGGCAGCTATTAACATAAAAAAAATCAATGTAACTTTGTTTTAGAGAAATAGGGCATTACCAAGTCTACCGGGACAGTACTTAATAAAGTTAAGATTTTTAATGTGGTCGGCTTACGACATAGTACCTATAGATAATAATCTGATGCTTAACAACACCGTAGATGGAATCCGCTGATCCGTGCAACTCGCTTATGAAACAGTAAGTCTACATTGATGTGTAATTCCTAAGTTGCAGAATTTGCTATTTAAATCAAATCAAAGTATTTTATTCAGTTTCAAATAAAAATAATGGAAAAAATAAACAAAATAAAGAAGTGAAACCAAAAATAACCCAGCACATGTTGCACATCACTTGTTACGCTAATATTTTGCGGAGCCCTATTGTTTTAGTGTGTGTGTAGGTTCTGTCAGGGACTGAACAATGTAATTTTTATGAATTTTTAGCGTTACTATTATTACTATTACTGGGCGTCGAGAAACTTACCAAATAAGAGCCGTTTTTTAGAGGCTGACGTCATGCAAGCGCTTCCCCGTACCTTATTAGAATCTCCGCTCCATAGAATATGAGTCGGATGATGAAAGTGGAGACCACTTGCCTCTGAAGGCAAAAACCAAAGCCAAGTGGCAAATAAAAAAAAAAGCTTTCACTCGGGTTCATCCAGTCATGAGGCAGGGGAAAAGGTCGCAAGCACGTATTTGTGCCTAGTGAAGCGCGCTTGTGACCCGGGTCTTCTTATTCTTCAGCAATGTGTATATTATCTTGTAGTGTATCTGGATGTAAAAGTCTTTAAGAGCGTTTACGCCGCACACTAGCGCCACTAATGAAAAAAAAAACATATCTAGTAATTAGAGATAGAAAATCAAATTATGCTCAACAACTATTTGAATGAAGTAATTTAGCATTTTTACGTCACCTAATGAACACCTCACATGTTATGGTTTAGTTAAATAAGACGCTACGGCTACTTTTAATTATAACGCCATATTTAACTAATACTAAAATAATACTTTTCATTGGCGGCGCTAGAATGCTACGTGAAACCTAAAAACAAAACAAAAATTGTTAATGGATGATTTGCCCTGAAGCTATAATTATTTGTTAGTATTAAAAATAGTAATCAATCACCACATAGCTTTCGCAATTAATGTAAATTAAATAGTTATTTTAAAAACAGTATTCGCTTTACCAGTTCCACTTTCCATTATTACATATTGTTTGTTGCTACTCAAATCAAAATGGATCTCCAAATATTTGATAACAACGGTTTCACATTGTTAAACAAATATTAGCAGACGCCTGTGGCTTTTAGTCAGTAAAATATTAATATCTCCGGTCGCAGGAATGTTCGTTTTGTAGGTTGTAACAACAAAAATTTTGTGTTTTCTCAATGATAAAATAATTATTTTTATTTTGTAATTCGGTTAGTAACATTATACATGTCCGTAGCTAAGTAGGGGAGGGAGGGCACGGTGTTACAATTTTTAGATAATTGTCATTAAGACAAAGACTATCAGACAATTTATACATTACAGTTTTTTATCGTTAATATAACTATTAAGCTATTAAAATATTACCTAAAAGTTGTTGAAATTTACGTGTTTTTTCACTATAGGCAATTTAATAAAAAAAGTCAATTGTAACAACTTGCTCCCGATTCGAGGCTAGTTGTTACAGCTTTGGAGCACGTTGTTACGGTAGATAAATAAATAATATCTTCAAAGATAAATCAAAAACGTAACCTTTATTTTTTAATTATAAAAAATGAAATACTTTTAACAATCTTATAGTAGTAATCTTTAATCATATTATCTATATTTAAATTTTTTAACTATTTAACAGTAAAATCAAATTACATTGGAAATCAATTTCTTCGATCTTAGGCAAAACAATATTTTTATTACTGAAATGATAAATAAACTTAATCTACAACAACAAGTTTATGTATATAATTAATAAGTTTTGTTTTTTCAATCAACATGGCATGCACTCAACCAGTCAGCACGCCGCACGGCGGCGGCGGCGGGTCATTACTCATTATTACGTAATGCGCGGTGTTATAAAAAACCAAATGAGTCCAATATGAAAAATGTCTGTAACTATTTACCTCTGTAACAACGTGCCCTCTCTCCCCTACTTGGTTTTGGGATTACGGAGTCCCAGACCTTTAGAAGCAGTGTGTGGGCCAAAGTCCAATACATATACACACTTTTTAGACAACCATAACATAAGTGTATACGTATGTAAAACCAACAGGCGGCGACTAACCTAAGCATACTGACATCAGTATGCTTAGGTTACCAAACCACGTAGGTACCCAAGTACAATAATCACCGCCTTATCTTAGACTAGTAAGAGCGCCATACACGGGCAGCTTGAAGCAGTCAGGATCGACTGCTTCAAGCTGCGACTTCATAGTGAACTACAGTCTTCTATTTTCAAACATACATGGAACCGCTCAAGCAATTGCGACTGTCCGATCCGATCCGAACCCTTCGGAGAATCTAGTAGGGCACGGGGACACGCACTTTTAAGTGTGTGATGCCGTTCCCTCAGAAAACCTCCGAAGGTAATTCGTTTCACACGGCTTGAGGTACCCTTTACGTACCTCGCCCCCTCCCCCAAAAAATCCCGGTGACGCTGAAAATGCCGTTTAAGGCAATCAGCAATTTCTCTCAAAAAAAAAAAATTGCGTCTTCTCGGGCAGTCAGCAGCTCGGTGAAATGGCAGCTTTACTACGACTGCTCAAGCGGCCCATGTATTTTGATCACTGGCTAACTGCTGGAGCAGTCCGTGTAGGGTCTACATAAATATGATTGAGTATGTTGAGTTATTGTGTACCTATGGGTGTGAGAAAAAGCAACAAAGACAATGTCGTCCACAATTTTGTTAAATTAAACCGGCGATTCAATTCAATACTTCGTGTTTGTTCAGTGCTATCACTTTAACAGAGTCAGTATTTATATACGTAGCAAACTTAAACTACAAAAAATACCTGGTAATATGCCAACTTGGCTTCACAACCACGAGTCATGTTAAAGTTTTTCGCTTTTTTGTCAGACTAATTTCATAACACGCTACGTAATCAGTGAGTGCAAAACTGCTAGCTGCTTTTAAGTTAAATTGTATTTTAAGTTCCCACAGGGCTGACCGTAAAAATGCAGCGTACGGAACAATTTTAAGTGTTGTTGAAACGGCTATTTAGCTGACGTAACGCACGCCACTCGTAGAACTTGCTAAGTGCTCGCCATAAATTGTGAAGCGCTTCAGGTGCTTCTTTGGGTTCCTCATTAGAATATTGGCATTACGGTTATTTTATTAGGTGTATTAAAACTTCTTTGTTACTTTCAATATTATTAGCCGGACGGGGCTTTCGCACAAAACCTTTGTGTGTATAGTCTAACCATTTTTCAGCGACAGTTTCAAGCATATTGAAAAGACATTGCTAAATGAAAACAGAGACAATGGATGCATTTTTTTTATATATTTTTTATTAGCCTCTCTTGTCCCACTGTTGAGCAAAGGCATCCCCCAAACCCTTCCACGCATCTCTATCCTTGGCGATTTCCCACCAGTCTCCCAAGGCATCAAGATCGGCTTGCCAACGATTGCGCGGTCGACTTTAAATGTGATGACAGATCGAATCGATAATAACCAATGAAAAATATAAAATGAAAGAAAAGTTATCATCCTATTTACTTTTGTCACTATGCTGTAGTGTGAATGCAAAGGACAGTTTACGTAAACGTAAACATAATACAGGCTGCGACGACCGCTTACCTACTGGTGAACCGCACGTTTGTTTAACAACTTTGTGGATTTGAAATAAACACCTTGATTGCTTCTGGTCAATGGTTCATATTTTGTGATATACTCATATCCCAAAACTCATATACTGCTGGTACATTCAATCATCTCTAGTTCAAGTGGAGAAGTGCAGAAGTGCAAAAACACACTGTATAATAAATTTTTACTTTTAACAACTTTGTGGATTTGAAATAAACACCTTTATTGCTTCTGGTTAAAGGTTCATATTTTGTAATATACTCATATCCCGAAACTGATATACTACTGGTACATTCAATCATCTCTAGTTCAAGTGGAGAAGCGCAGAAGTGCAAAAACACACTGTATAATAAATTTTTACTTTTAACAACTTTGTGGATTTGAAATAAACACCTTTATTGCTTCTGGTTAATGGTTCATATTTTGTGATATACTCATATCCCGAAACTGATATACTACTGGTACATTCAATCATCTCTAGTTCAAGTGGAGAAGCGCAGAAGTGCAAAAACACACTGTATAATAAATTTTTACTTTTTATTTTCAAGTGTTGCATAGCGGTAGCATAGCGGTCAGTGCAGCCGCCCGGATTGCGGAAGACCCAGGTTCGATTCCTGGCTGGGTCAGGTAGGCGTTTCATTTTTTCACCCGTATTTTATAAATTTTATAAATACACTGTATAATGTTTCAATCTTAGATTATATGCAAGATAATCTAAGGTTTCAATAAAGACGCACCCATACTAACAAATGTATATTTATCATTGTATTTTTTTATACCAACTACCACTTACTCACAAGAGATATATCTAATAACTTTATTGGTAAAAGTGAAAAAACATTTACGCAAGTAAAACCCTTAGCGTAACAAACATTCGTGCTTAACCGGCTTTTCATTAGTCAACTCCTGCCGGCTAACTGCATATCACTGACTGGCCTTGTTTTACTTACAACTCTAAAAGCATTGTTAAAGTTGGCAAACTAATAAGACCTCTTGAAACTTGCTCGCGAAACGCAAATTTCTCGGTTAAGTTGGATGTAGTTAAATATAAAATGATGATGTTTCTGTTCCCAGTTACGTAAACATCTAATTCTGACACGGATGGGTAAGTTTGGTAGTTTTGAACAGAACCTCGATATGGCCATTTTAAAACGTACGTTTATAAAGGCGCGTAGGCATCCTGGGCTTACAACGAGCTTTTCAAGCAGAAGTTACTATTGCAGTTGTGAGAACGAGACGCGTCGCTGCTACTCGGTAGTTTTCACAACTGAAGCTTCAATGGCCCCTGATTCAGACATTTTTCCCATAGTCCAAATGTATATAATTATAAACAAACCCACTAAGATACGACTGTGACCGATTCCGAAAAGCAGATTTTAGGCATTGAAATTATAGTAATTTGTTCATTGCATTGTTATGGCGTCCATTTTTAATTTGACAGGGTAACCAAAGAGTACGCACTACCAAAGAGTACGTATTCATATACAAAATTCTATTTTTCCTATTGGCAAACACATTAATGGGATTAATAAATACTATGTACCATATTGGCTCCATGCACACATTATGTCACAGGCAAGTAGTATATAAGAAATTTAATATTATTCAATAGTAGCACTGCGGTACCTTTGGTAGTGCGTGCTCTATGGTGGCTTTAACCTTTTCACCGCCCAACTATCCTGCATGCGATGTCCCGCTGTACGCCAACGTATAAATGTATTTTAATAAAGTAGGTACAAAGAAGAACTTCTATAGAAGTGCTGGCGTGGACGGCACGAAAATCTCGAACTTCTATAGAAGTTGTTGGCGGTAAAAAGGTTAACTTACTCTTTATAGTTTACGGCTTTTCTACAATTGGTGGTTCTAGTTTAAGTCCTTTTAAAGGTACTAGAACAACAAAAAGTCAACAATAACATCGTCATCATCATCCAAATGGTGTTTGATGTAACTAATGTTTCATTAAGCTTATCGCAGCACACAATTTGCAAATCAAGTTTCACCCCTAATGTAGCAGAAAAACCTTCAGCGCTTGCTCTTGATACTTTAAAGGCTTTTATTTCTGAAGTACTCCATTTTCGCCATCAAGTGCCATGAGCTGCGGTCTTTCGCACAACTGCTGGTTATCAAATTTGGGCTTTGTGCTAAAGAGGGAAGGGAGAGATTCGCTCGTCAACACCCACTTTACGGACTGTAAATAATATCGAGCGTTGTAATCTTAACGTTTGACAGATGTACAATATTTGTCAGTGTACGCTTCGAGGAGGATTTTGAAAGCAAACTTCAATAGCTGTGCGATGTGAAATGAATGCTAATTCGTCTGCTGGCTCGGTTGACCTTGTTTTAGTATCATCAATTTGGTAAGTGTGATTTTGGAACAAATACATTATAGAATGGAATGGAAAGTTATTTTGTTTCACAAATACAGTTAACGAAATCTGGTGCGTGGTTTGTACAACGATTACACCTTACCTTCGTACGCGGGATAGGTTGAGTCCAGTTCTAGGACATTTTCTTGTTCAATGAATTTTGATGATGACGCTAGTTTTTTGTTTTTAATTTTTTATAGCTTTGACGCATGGGTGGCCGATTGACATAGCGCTCGGCCCGATATCCGAAGGTCCCGGGTTTAATTCCCAGTTCGGGCAATGTGTGTTTCCGATTTTTCGATGTATAGCCCGGGGTGGCCAGGCTTTGTGATCAACCCGCATTTGGCAAGAGCGTAGTGATTAAGCCATTACCTATTTATTGTAGTAATGACTTGATTTCAATGATAGGGGCCTTTGTCCAGCAGTAGGACGGTTATAGGCTATAGGTTATAAAAAAAATTAGTTTATTTTCAGACCAAAGAGTCCATAGATTGTTAGTATGTACACAAAAATCTTAATTCTATGATAGTAACAAAAACAAAAAACCAAAAAGATTGTTAGTACACAAAAAACCTTAATTCCATGTTAGTAATAATAATAAAAATAAATAATTATAACACTCTTTTTACCGCTTTGCCACCACCGCTATATTATTTACTTACTTTACGAGCTTTCAATTATTTCGTAGTCAATCTTCTTACATTTGTGTATTATTTAGCAGCAATTGGTTAGAAATTTAATCAGAAACTTTGTATCGATGTTATTGAGATCTGTTGTTAGCCGGCGATTCGGGCGTTTGAGATGCTTACACACTAACAATTCAAGACGTTTTGTTGCATAAAATATATTAATAAAAATACAACTGAACAATATCGACTAAAGTTACACCTAGATTTCAATTATATAATGTTTTTAGTAATACAAGTAAGTACCTCAACGAAATACCAACGTTTTTTGCTTTACTTTAACCGAATTCGGTCCGGGGTTCGAACATAATTTGTATTTTTTCCTTTGTAAGTACAAAGAATACCATTCGCAACTGTAAAGTTTAGGTAGGTTGATCTGCCGCCGCTGTGTGTACACATCACAGTGCCACGTACCTAAATCAAACCGTTCCATTTCAGCAAATATTCTTTGATTAAATTTTCGAGCTGCCTGATTGCTTGTTGTCATACACGAATACGGGTAACAGTTCTCAAATTGGTTGCGCTCCACCATATCCGTATAAACGTTTCGGAATTCTTAGTTTGCAACAACTCTTCCGTAGGTAGGTATACGTAGTGTATTTATGTATTTCGTATTATGAATATATGTATTTATTTATTTATTTATTTATATATTTATTTATTTATTTATTTATTTATTTATTTATTTATTTATTTATTTATTTATTTATTTATTTATTTATTTATTTATTTATTTATTTATTTATTTATTTATTTATTTATTTATTTATTTATTTATTTATTTATTTATTTATTTATTTATTTATTTATTTATTTATTTATTTATTTATTTATTTATTTATTTATTTATTTATTTATTTATTTATTTGAACAACCAACAAGATCAAACACTAAACATGCTAGTGTATATGTGCGTATGTATAATGATATTTTATTATAATCACTTACATTTTTGTCATCACATAATTGCACTTACTATGGCATCCCTGCATCACCCTATGGTTGATAGGTAGATAATGCCTCAAGCATTTACTCCGTTTTGTAATTTATGTTGCAAAAGTTTTAAGTAAATAAATGAAATTGTATTATGTATTTTTAAATAATTTACAGAACATTTTTATTTCGCGTAAGTTTATTAAGGATATTATGTTTTATAATGTAAATAGATCTCAATTATAATTTTGCTTGTTGCTGGGGCACTACTTCTCATTTTCCTCTTTGTTGTCATGTAACTTTAAGGTTGTCAAAGAAGATCGCTTTAAGCCGTAAGGCCGTCTTTGTCCACCTTTGCAATAAAATTTTCTTTTTTCATTTTATAGTGTAAGCAACAAAGTGTTTTATCTATCTTTTGAGCTTGCGCGGATACCGTGGGTGCAGTGTGCCGGGAGCTTAAGCCCGGGTCGGATAATTAATGGCGGCCATTTCCGCCAACTCACGCGCACGGCTACGGCTGTGTCCGAGCGTGCGGCCCCTGTATTAGTGACTATTAACACTTTAATGCTGCCCGAATTTCTACCCTCTGTCTATTAATAGAGAGCGAGCGTTACGAACGATTCTATCGATTAATTGTTTACGGGTTCTGGGATATAACGTAGAATGAAAAGCTTTTTGCTCCTATTGACCTAAGTTTTATATTTTGATATTTTTGTTTGTTTTTTCTTTTGTTACCTTGCTTAAACTGCATTTAAAATAGAAAAAAGGTAGTTGATGGAAGGGACAAATTCTCTAACAATAAAAAAATGAACAAAACATTAAGCAGAAAATTGTCATGCGGCTTACATAGCGAGAATGGTACTCGTATTCATTAATAAAATTCCCTTTACTGTCTCATGTAACATTGTTTTCTACGCAAATATAATAGCTCTTATAAATTTCATAACCTTCTGACTGTTTATTAATATCATAATATAATTAGCTTTACTGTTGAAAACGTCTACAAAGATTTATGATTGTAGAGGCACTTCGCATTTAGATTTGCATTTAAAATAATTAACAAAACATTTAGGGTGAGTTGCACCAAAACTCCGGTTAATTTAACTGTTAACGATAACTTTAACATTGACGATCCTCGCTACAAGAGAAATCTAGCATAAAGCGTTGCACCATACAATACTTTACTAACGTTAAAGTTAAATTTTTGTTAGCAAGTTCACCTCACGTCTGTCCGAAGAACTGCTTTCCCATATAATTTCTAGCAGCGCCATTGTTTTATTTTAACAGTTACGCAATAATTGTAAATTTGTTTATAAATAAAAAATTCTTACTTTTGACTGCCACTTTGACATAAAAATTGAGCAGTAATGGGTAACATTAAAATATGACGTTTTGTTATAACAATTGTTAAATAGTGCGACTAATTTTTCCCAAAACTTTGACGATTGAAAGGATTTTACGGGCGATTTAATGATAACGTTGGATGGTGCAACCCTTAAGGCGAAGCATTGAAAATTTACGTGGCGGGGATCTTGATTTTTTCCAACAATTACAAAACATATGAAAGTGATATTTTGATGACATGATTTTTCATTTAATTGACTTCATTTTGCAGTTGCAGAAACACGATTTGTTAACTTTTATAACAGAGAAAAAATATCAAAATAACCTCTTTTAAAACATAGATTTGCATTTTACAGGCAAACCAGACCGATTTAAGCATCTAAATTTTCTTAATAGATTAGTCTTAACACACGCTTCAATATGCTAGTTCACTTTTTAAAACTTATTTGTAGTTTTAATTGGAAAGAAAAAAAACAGTTTTTCTTATGGTACGGGGCGCAAACGCTCCGTATTAGATTATTTGTTTAGCGATACGTCGCCTTAATATCAAATCCAATTAAATCTAACAATTATTTAAGGCTGACGTTTTGAATCCTTTGCACGGTCCGTGATCGATCAGAGGAAAACCAAATGATACTGTGACCTAATTTTGCGTGAAACGGAACGCACTCAACTTAACCCATTATAACATTATTGAAGGTAGCATGCGTGGGAGGGACTCTTCCATACTCGCTTCCAAAATGTTTAATCAGACAGGCACATATTGCTTCTTACCCACGTTGAGTAGGTACCTTAAATCTCACTGGCCTAATAGAAATATGTAAAATATTTTATTACCCGACTGCGTCAGAAGGAGGGTTATGATTTTCGAGTGTGTAGTTTTTGACAATTCTGCAACATTCTCGTCGATCAAGCCGGTGACGTTGTAAAAGTCATTTGCAGCGCATCAGCAGCATCAGTAACATCTCTCAAAAATAGATAATAATATTTTTTTGTAAAGAATTAAAGACAATGTTTTCATTCGCTGCCTACTAATAAATAAATACCTATAACGAGCAACTTTAACACAACCTGCATTGCTAGTGCAAGCCAGTCCATTATCTATTATCTCACCGAGCCGTTAATATCCCACAAAGCTGTATGCAATTTTAATTATCGCGAAAGCCTGATACCGCTTCATTTCGACGATCGACGATGCCCTCTGAAACAGAAATTGTCACTCAGTATTCCCTAATAGGCAAATGAAAATTTTCATGGAAAAAAATATCGGTTATTTTATTATTCAGCACAAAGTGAAACCTGTCTGGAAAATAATAACAGATCATTTTAATCTGCAGGCCGCCGCCGCCGCCCGGCCTCGAGGCCCGAGCCGCTAGCATTAAGACGTGATCAATTATCCACATGCGTCCTTTACTCCGCTTTTCCTTAATAGGGCTGCCGCTCGCTGGTTTAACCAGAATTATGATAATAATACTAAATACTACCACAACCATATCATTTACTTAGCCTTATGGCAAGTAACTATTAATAGACATAGATAAAAGGCCGTCCAAGTGCGAATCGGACTGGCGCAGCTAAGGGTTCCGCAGTCTAAAGCTTTCATCGCCTTTGTGAGCTAGTGTCTAAACTAAAACCACTTACCAGTCTCAGAATCAAAACAGTAGAAACAAAGACCTAACTGAAAAAGTAATAAGCGCAAAATATTGTTTTTACCAATCCTCAGAAAGATCGGTAAAGTGAGTTTTGTTTTGAAGAAATAAAAGTGTTCTAGGATATCTATAAAACCCTAATAAGTATTTAAACAACCATAGACGTTCACTTATCAAATATGTGGCGTCTTTAGAAAGGCTTCACAGTATAAAGGCTGTATAGAGACATGTATGAGGAGCTATGTAAAGAGGTTGATGGACATGTGTGTAGCTGATAGTGTTTGGATTCTATAGCGTTTAATGGTGATCCCTGAAATGCTTTGGCATGAGATGTATGAAGTTAACTGTACTATAGGCGAGCTAAACCCTCCTGGAATTTGAAGAGTTTCGCAGTGAAGTTCATTAAACGCTACAACAACGCGGCCGCGTAAATACGAAGGCTGCATGCAACACAGACACTCAGTACCTACGCTGCAACACAGTGTAGTCTGTAGTCGCATTTGATTTTATAAGGCAATGAAAAGGTTGTTTTTACACAGTCTGCCCCAATTCATGCTACATTTTCTCGCAAATTACTGTAATAAAATCTACTTCGATAAAGTAATATTGGTTCATTAGGGGTAATTATAAAAAGAAATGTTATATACTGTTGTACAAAACATTTTGTATTGCATTTTTATGCCAAAATCACGCAAAAAACATGGAACTTAGCTTATTGTCTTTAGAAACATGGCGTTACGCTTTGTCTTGGGAAATCCGGGTTAGTAAACCTTTCGCTTTCCGATCAACAGCTCTTCCAACGAGCCGTGACATGGGATTCCATTCCAATAGATGTCGATATTTTCAAGTGCTTGATTTACGCTATCCCAATATAGTATTCTTACAAATATTTCGGTATTTAGCTCTTTAAGTATTTTTTTTCAGGTGAATACTTAAAGTTTCAGGTGGCATTTTGAGCGTCTCTGAACTTTGGTCTTTACGTTTTCGAAAAAAGGATCTTTACAAATATTCGAGACATTTTGATTGCAAAATTACTTTTACTTACAACTTAAAAATAATGGCTAAATGTCTGCGCTGCCTTTGTATAAACGTAATTACGCAACCCGACCGTAGTTATATTTCTGTTGGGTTCAGATACTGAAGAGTTGTTATTACCCGTTACGTATGGGTAAATCAATCTTTTTGATACATGCGGAGGAAGGCGAGTGCCTCTTAAGTGCTTATACCTTTTTTGGATTTACAAACATTTTTATTTATTTAAAAGTCTTTTTATTACACTTTTAAATGTCGGGACGGCATGTATCTAGTAGCGTAAAGTAAGCGTAAAGTTCTCATCACATTCCTTTAGTCGAAAATTGTCGGATTAATAAGCAAAGTGTTATAAAAAAAAATATCTTTGTTATTTGTTTGTTGTAAATAACAAAGTGTATTACGCAATTTATCACGTTCATATTGCCAGAAAAATTGTCCATAAGAGTAACACAGAGTAATTCATGTAGTCTGTTGTTCATTTGAGGGTGCTCAGCGTTTGTGTACTTAAAGTGTGTGTGGATTAAACTGGCTTTGTTCTTTACGTCTCACTCAATACAGGATTTGTTAGTCTCATTAATTTTAAAATATCACAAACTTGTAAATTTCAAACACGCTGCAGCCCTGACTTCCAATAGCTTAAGATGGCGCCTAATACTATCAGATATTTACTTCACAATTTTAATTTCGTTCGAAATTTTACTTGCTGATATTATTTCTTACTTGAAGAATCTTGATGAAGGTAATCAAAACTTCGACCGCCTCTGTGGTCTGGTGGTTAAAGCCACTGGTTTTAGAAGCAAAGGTTCCGGGTTTCGTTAACAGTGGTGGTACATTTGTCCTTGATGGATAGTGGTAACAACTTACCTATCTAAGTCTATAGCCATATTAACAATGTTATTAGAATTGGTTGTGTTCCGACAGTTACTTAGCTAGTTCCTCAGCAGGTGAGGATTCCGGGTGAAGTGCGCTTTCAAATTCGACCTCATCATCAATTTTTGTCAGGTGAGATAAGGTAAGAGCTTACCTATAGCAAAAAGTTCTGACAGTCAGATATAAGATTCTTCTTCAGCCTATAACCACCCACTGCTGAGTGTAGGCCTCCTCATATGTACGCCATTCTATTCGGTTTTGGGCTTTCTGCATCCAGTTTTATCCCGAGAACCTTCGTGATGTCATCTGCCCATCTAGCTTTCTGGCAGCCCACGCTTCTGGTGCCGGTCCGCGGTCTCCACTCTAGCATCTTCTCGCTCCACCGGCCATCAGTTCTGTGGCTTACGTGACACGCCCATCGCCACTTTCTTTGCGCTATGATACGCCCCACGTCGGTTAATTTAGTGCGACTCTGGATATAGGATTGCCAGTTACATATTCGTTTCACATTTTCATAATTTTATTTATTTTGATTTTTTATTTATTTGTTTTGTATAGAACGTTTATATTGACGACTTTCGTAGCCGAGTGGCTTGCACGCTGGACTTTGGGCGGCGCTAACTCTAAGGTCCCGGGTTAGATTCCCGGTCGGGTCAATGTCGAAAATGAACTTTTTGATATTGTGTCGGGTCTGAGTGGTCGTGGTACCGTTGTCGTTTCTGATTTCCATAAAACGAGTGCTTTAGCTACTTATCTTGGCATCAGAACAATGTACGTGATGTTGTCTAATATATATAACGATAATCATCGTTATATAAACGTCCCGTAGGGCTCAGTTCTTTGCACACTAACAATAGCACCTGGAGAGATCTGCCCACAAACCTCCGCACTGGCTGACCCTATTCGAGTTGGTTAGTTGTAACGGCTGCCGTATTACAACAAACGGAATAAACGAACTAAAGTACGGCGGAATTCGATATATTTTGAATCGGTCACCCATCCAATGGCATGGCATTGTTACAGTAGCTTAACTTGCAAGATCGCAATACAATCATGCAAGTTGTTGCTCTATCAAGCTCATTTATTAAAACATGACGTAACAATAGGTTTTAGAATGCGGAAAAGCAAATACTTTAAAAATATTTGTTTTCAATTAAGGAAACACATCAATCATGCTGACAATATGGAAAAAGAGAATCCGGAACCAATCGGTACTGATTCGTTTGATTGGTGGTCAGTGGTCATACACAAATGTTATTCAATTTAATCCTTACTAATATTATAAATGCGAAAGTGAGTTTGTTTGTTTGTTTGTAGTTTGTTACGCATTCACGCGTAAACTATTCAACCGATCATCATGAAATTTTGTATACATATTGGGTCCTTACCTATGAAATTGACGTTTTTTTCTCACATATTAATAGGTGTATTACTTCTAAAAGTCAATACCGGTTGTTAATATTATTATACACCTATAATTAGGACTATGTTACTTACGTGCTTTAGTAATAACAATGATTATTCATTTTGTATCTCTATCGCTCAATTTTTTTTAAAAATTGACTTCTGTTTTTGTTCGCGGAATTGACCTTTTGTTTAATTGTAGTTTTGAAGGGTCTTGATTATTTTTCTTTTTAATGTCTGCTATATTTAGCTAGTGAAACAAACACACTACTCTACAATTTTTACAGCGTTAACGTAAATAGATGTAAGGAAATTAAAAAAAACGTTAGTATGAAAAATATAATTTTATAAAAAATCTTCATACAAAACGTCAATTTCATAGGTAAGGACCTAATATTCTCAAGAGTATTATTCAAAGACTTAAAATACTTATTAATTTAAAAAAGTGAGTATGAAAATGAAAAAAATGACAAATATTTTTATGGCAGCAAACACCAATTTACAAATTAATATTGCCCTGGCTTCTGTAAAAAAGTTAACTTGTGGAACAGGTATTTTGTTTGTTTGATACGCTCTCACACGTAAACTGTTTAACGATTTGTTTGTTTTGTTGTCTTAGAAACTATCAAAGCGGTTCGAAGGGCATCGTCCCCACTTTACCCGATCCCATCTCTACCCGATTTAAAATTACCTAACAAAAATCCCAACTCTACCAGATATAATAGAAAGTACAGCCAGAATGAAAAACATTTAAACGATATTATCATCATCATCATCAAAACGATAATAATTTAAACGATATAAAACTGCTTTAATCACCACCATTTTTATTAATGCCAATTACAACAATCGACATTTAAAATAGTCTGCTGGGTAAGCTAGTTATTAATAATTGAAACATCATCGTGGTAAAAAAAATCTAGCGACATGGAACGTTAGTGTCATGATAAGAAATATTGCGATTTAGATTTTTTAAAGTTCGAATGCAAGGATTTTGATGTTTATGGTTCAATTTCGTTTGGAAAATTGCAAGGAATATGGCTAATGGCATCGGTGCCATATTTTCATTGTTGTGAGAGGCTATTAAGCATAAAAGGAAAAGTTTATGGTTATTTTTATAGCGTATTGACAGTTCAAGTTTTTACAACAGTTTTTTTAGTAGGTAGCCGTAAAATCTTACAAAAGGTATTTGAAAGATATAATACAGGTTGGTATTTGATACCACCAGGGGTGAAAAAGGTGGATGCATTATAAGATATATTTTTTTAGCATTATGTACAATTTCTCTATTTAGTTAATATCCACTGCTGGGCAAAGGCTTCCATTATTAAAATCAAGTCACTACTACAATTGATGAGTAATGGCCATGCTTGCCAAATGCGGGTTGGTGATCGCAAACCCAAGCGTTTGAATTGCGGGCATCAAAAAATCCGAAACACTTTTAGGTAGTTATTTATTTAATTATTTATATATCTTTCTATTTGTTAATAATGTTTATTATATCTCTCACGTGCATGCGGTCCATTTAGAAAGTCCAAAGCTCAGCCACTGTTGCGCTTTGAACGCTCCCTGACACTTACAGTCTGATGATGATGATGATGATGCCCGACCTTGGAATTTAGACTTTAGATTAAAAATGAAATTGAACCCGGGACCTTCGGACATCGGGCCGATCGCTTTGCTACTCAGCTACCAAGGCGTTTCTTTTCGTTTGAGTTTCTTTAGTTAGGTAGGTATAATTAAACAACCTTACGTTAATATTTGTTTACTTTAACGGTAACTGGTCAATAAACAACATTATGATAACAAGCGGGAATTACAGTTTAACGTACAAACGCCTGCACATAATCAGATCCGATCCGAACCCTTCGGAGAATCTAGTAGGGCACGGGGACACGCACTTTTAAGTGTGTGATGCCGTTCCCTCTAGAAAACCTCCGAAGGTGATTCGTTTCACACGGCTTGAGGTACCCTTTACGTACCTCTCCGCCCACAAAAAAGCCCGGTGACGCTGTTAATGCCGTTTGAGGCAATCATCAGCAATCTCTCTCAAAAAAAAAACCTGCACATAAGACTATACAAAACTGCCAAATTTTTTTCGACCTTATGCCATAGTCATAAAGTTCAAAGTCGTTGAGGAAATTTGACAGTTTATGGTAGTTTGATATCCAGGTGTATGTACCTTCTATAATGAAAAACGACAAATGTTAAGTAACTAGCTGTGCTCGCGACTCCGTGGAATAGTGACTTTCAGCAGCATTTTTAATTTTTACGCTCTTGTTCCCGTTTTTCAACATTTTTCACTGATGCTTCGCTCTTATTGGTTGCAGCGTGATGTTATATAGCCTAAAGCCTTCCTCGATAAATGGACTATCCAACACAAAAAGAGTTTTTCAATTCGAACCAGTAGTTCCGGAGATTAGCGCGTTCAAACAAACAAACTCTTCAGCTTTGTAATATTAATATAGATATAGATATAGGTTAAATTAGGTCACCAATCCGTAGGTCCGGATTGCGAGTAGCTTAGCATTAACTATCGTAATCCGAACGCGGTAACCACTACTCTAGCAAGTTCATCTATTTATAAACTTACCTAATACTTATACCACAATAATTATTTAACTTTAGTTTAATATGAAGACGTAGAGGTTGCTGATTTTCCTTAATTATCCGTACGGTCGTGATATTATTTAATATCAGGTTATTCAATACCGGTATCGTTATTCGTAATGCTGCTAATTACATTTGTGAGATGTTGTAATCACTCATATATAATATAAGTATAATAATGGTAGTAGGCTGCCGATATCAGTGACTTGACAGTTTCTCAAACAATCAATTACGCTATTCTTGGGCTTTATTGCAAGCGATCGTTAAATGTATCAGCACCCTTGTTAGGCCTCGGCCACGATCACGAGCGCTTTGCGACGCGACAAGCGGATTTTTAGTTCATTGCGCGTTATACTACGGAAGTATTAGTTAACGGTTGTAGAAAGAACGCAACGATTCAAAAAATCGCACGACGAGCCGCAAATCGCTAGTGGCCAGTAGAACGACGCTTTACCATAGAATATACGTATAGATGAAATGAAAAATACTGTATTCAATTTTTATTTAAATATTTTACGGGTAAGCACAGTGCCTTGATCTCACCTGATGTAAAGTGATGATAAGGCCAATGATGGAAGCGCACTTCACCCGGAAACCTCAACTAGTGAGGCACCTCAATTTAAATGCTTACATGTTACATACGATTTCTCTTATAAAAAAATATTTTGAACTTGTTGCTTGGTTTATAAGTTTTGATAAGTTTAGAGGTATCTCAAACTTAAAATTTAATAAAACTAGATAAATAGTCGAACCAGTCATTTGTTTGGACGCACCTTAACGGTAACGTCTTTGCGATGTTATTACCTCAGCGATTAAAGGACAGCCTGTCAATTTGCCAGCAGTCATTTGTCGAGGGTTCGATTAATTTTAAATGGCAGTTTCGAAAATTTCAATCTTTTTATAGATTTTAGACAGCTATTCGAAAATCGGTATAAAGTTCTAATCTGAATAATAAGTTCGAATGATATCTTACAAATAAAAAATATAATGCTAGGTAATTTAAACTCTATCATACTTTTTATATATGTTTGCATATCCCATGAAAATTTATAAAACTAAACTAAATACGAGTAGGTACTAGTTACACTTAGTGCCTTACAAATAAACAAAGAATAAGCTCCGAATAGTTGTTCCGTGTTTTGTTCTTGTCATGTAAACGTCATTTCAAATAAGAGAAAAAAGGACAAAACACGGAATAACTATTAGTTAGACCCTATCCCCTTACCAATAAACAAAGAATAAGGTCCGAATTCCCATGTTTTGTTTCTTTTACTCTAATTTGAAATGACGAAAGAAGATTGTGAGAGACTGAGGTGGTAGGTTTAATCATATCTGTGGTCTAGTGGTTAAGTCCACTCACTGACTGGAGACCAAAAGGTCCCGGGTTCTATTCCTAGCGTTTGTTTGTAGTAACTCGGTTCGATTCGTGGGAGGGCTTGTTTAAGGCCGTCTGGCTAGCTACTACCTTACCTAAATATGTCGCCTTAAATAAACATCAATATTAGCAAAATTGTTGTGTGCCGTCAGTTCGAGATAAAATAGCCACTTCCTCAGTAGTTGAAGATTCCAGTGCGCTTCCTCTGATAAAATCTTACCTGTAGTAATAAGTTCCGACAGTTAGAAACGGATAGCAAATTACATAATTATTTGTTTAACATTATCACAACTATAGTTCTATAAACGGTGAAGTGCGCTTTCCTTCGGCGTTATCATCACTGAACATCAGCTCAGATGAAGGTCTAATGCTTACAAGTAAGGGGTTAATAAATAGGTGCTTGTCTGCGCCACGTAAAACGAAACGTCGCGGTGAGCGGTTGTGACGTCAGGAGAGCAACCATCCAACGGACTTACACTCGCATCCGACCACTTGCCCTTGGCTACTTGATCTGTATAATTTCTAAATTCATTTGTATAAAATAACCTATATTTTGTCTTAAATATTTAATTACCAGTTTGTAAGCTTAGTTTCGTTTCGGCACCTTCCCATTTCGGCACCTCAATTTCGTATATTGCAAATCATTGTAGCTTTTAATAAAAGCAATTAAAAAGCTATCGAGGTTTACTCAAATAGAACTTCCAGTGGCCCGCGTGGCCAGTGCTATAAAATAATTTTGTTAATTAGCCATTTGCCGTCTAAACAAAACGTCGTTGAACTGGGGATTAGGCCAGGCCCAAGATCGATATATACAATTTGTTTAAAACTTATGTATGTCTGTACAGTCGGCGTGGTATATGTGCCAGTATTTCCTTTGTTGCTCCGCCTACCAATCTTTGCAAAGCAATTTTGTGTTTCCGCCTTTTGTACCGCTTTTGAGTTGAGCAGTAATTAAAAAAAAAGAAAAGTGTACTTATTTTTTTAAAATTCAAACAAAATTTTTTAAAATTCGAAACGTATAGACATGCTCATATGGGGTGGCGTTCGGTTTAAATACATCCAATACTGCGATATAGCACTCGCGCCGCTCCTGCTTGTGATGGCACTTGATGTTTGTTCGAGTGTCTATGTTAATTAATACACGCAACGGATTTTATTTAGCGAAAAACTCAATTTCATTTGCAAACAGCTTGACCGACGATGCCATTATTAAAATACTTCATTACGTTTCTCTGATTAAGCAGTTAATTGGAAATTTAACTTTAGCGCTGTGTACATTCAACCGCTACAGTGGCTTAGTGGTTAAGCCATCCTTCTCAGATCTAGTGGTTCCTGGTTCGCTTCCCAGTTAGTGTACATAATATTGTGCTCAAATTAGCTACCACAACAACCACTACTTGTAAGTATTTTGTCATAACAATAATTTTGTTAGCATTGTTTTCATAATCATAATCGTATATGGTCTTGAGTATAGTTTAGAACATGAGCCCTGCATTGCATAAAAACCTTGATTTAAGTTAGAAACAAAACGACAGTTCCGACAGTTAAAGATGGTAGACAGTATGCAGTATTAGTTGTAGGTTCCGGGTGAAGTACGCTTTATCTTCGGATTGATCGTTAGTTACAATCGTGTGATGACGGCCCTAGACTTTATTGCTTTAAAAGCACTTGCGGTTCCACGTTTATAAAAATGATATACCTACTAATAGTAAACAGCCTATAACTGTCCCACTGCTGGGCAAAGGGCTCCATCATTGAAATCAAGTCATCGCTACAATTGATGGGTAATGACTTAATCACCACGCTTGCCAAATGCGGGTTAGTGATCACAAACCTGGGCTACGTATCGAAAAATCCGAAATACATCATGCCCGACCTGGAAAATGAACCCGGGACCTTCAGGTATCGGGCCGAGCGCTCTGCCACTCGGCCACCGAGGCGTTAATAAAACTGATCAAAATGTAAGCCAACTTCTGGTTTCATCAATGCAGGTTTATTCTATTTCTATTTAGCTATTGCTTTCCCACTGTATGGCAAAGGCTTCCCCTCCCGCCCTCCACTTATCTCTATCCTGAGCTAGTTCGGGCTAAATCTTTGACCTGTCGTCTGCTGTAAATATAGACACAATATATTTACAGCAGACGACAAGAAGAAGAAGAGACACCTTGTGGGCCGGCAGAGTGAGGGTAAGTAATGCTGCGTTGTTTTCACACTCCACCAGTTGTCTTTGCATCTGGACTCCATTTCCACTTAACATCAGATAAAATGGAGTCATTTGCCGTGCTAAGTATAAAAAAGAACGACGGATCTGGCACTAAGCAGACGAAACGTTAAGAAGAAGTCCAGCTCATCCACCCCAGTTATTATTACCATTGATTATGGCAGGGTATTGATTTGTTTTAGTGCTGTACGTATGTGCGTCTCTAGGGATTGTTAGTTATTAATTCTGGATATGAGATAATCGAAAACATGGGCACTCTTATCAGTAGCAACAAATCAAGAGGGTTAGGAGAGATTGCAGCGTTCCCACTTATCTCTAGCAAGTGTATTTCAAGCTCAAATAACAAACAAACAAAGTGATCCCTTTAAATCATGAACAACACGATATTATTGTAAAAGAAGTATCAACTTCTTACGATTAGTGAAAAATCATTATCATATAATTAGGTTA
Organism: Eudonia lacustrata; assembly: GCA_947562085.1. Taxonomy (NCBI): domain Eukaryota; kingdom Metazoa; phylum Arthropoda; class Insecta; order Lepidoptera; family Crambidae; genus Eudonia; species Eudonia lacustrata. The sequence continues at coordinate 9,200,122 of OX387315.1, read as the reverse complement.
AGTACGCTTAATTTATTTAAGATTTTGTATTCTTCTACGTTTAAGGCGCCCATCATCATCACCATCATCACAACCATCAACACCGCCACCATCATCATCATCACCATCATCACAATCACCAACACCACCACCATTATCATCACCATCATCACAATCACCAACACCGCCACCATCATCATCATCACCATCATCACAATCACCAACACCACCACTACCATCATCATCGTCATCATCATCATCATCATTATCATCATCATCATCACCATCATCATTATCATCATCATCATCATCATCATCACCATTATCACAACCACTACCACCACCACCACCACCACCACCACCATCATCATCATCATCATCATCATCATCATCATCATCATCAACATTAATAATAGCATAGGTATATCAGTCCACTGACATAGGCTTCTCCAGTTCGTTTAGGTAAGTTTCCTCTATCTTAAATTTCATCTACGCTTACATCAGAGAAGAGAGAATAAAAGCTAACTGATTGTGTAAAAAATGTGTTACAATTAGGTCCCTGATTCGAGCTCACGTACTTACAATGTGTGTACACAACTTTTTACAACGAAACTTTTATGAAACAATTTAGCGGTGCTACGTTCAATAGCTGTTTACTAAAAACGTTCCTGGTCATGTTGGAAAGTTTCGAACGATCCTAAAGCCCATTCCCATCAATAAATGTTGTGTGGGAGGCAGCGAGTTCGCGAGCAAAGTAAATGTTTGCCCTAACTACAAATTTTGCACCAAAACTCTTGTGATGCGCTGCGATTTGCTAAAAAACGTTCATAACAGTGGACATGAAGGGATATTTTTTTCATCAACATAAAAATGTTTTATGTGAAGTTTTTAGAGTTTGCATTTTACACATCGTTTCGTACAAACCCACCTCGATATCTTTCAACATTTTTTCATTTTAGTATAAAATAGTTTTTGTTATGATTACGTTAAATCATATTTTTTTACCTATTGGGGAAACATTTCAACAACATGTAAAATCTCTTTTGTTTGTGCAAGTTGAAAGATAAAAAAAACATGGACTATTGGTAGCATTGTTCGCAAAACACTAACCTCCCTTACATAGCCGACTCGTTAGATCCTCCCTTTATATGTAAACCATAGGACATAGTTGTAGGAATTTCCAAACTAAACTGATATTGGACGGGGCACATTGTTCGTAGAAGTGACGACCGTTGGGGAAGGAAAGTTCTAAAGTGGCGTCTGCGTAGGTACCTGAAGACACCTCGTAGTTAGTTAGACCTTCAATAATTGCATCGAAAACCTGAGTAGCTGCCTGCAATCCATGCCATGTCTAGAAACCTATTCAGGATGTTGGATCACTGCCCCATGAGGAACATTTAGTTTCTAGCCGCTCCTAAAGTACAGTAACACTTTAAAGGGAGGTAAAGAGCAATGAATATATATTTAAAAAAATGTATACCTGCCTATTAACAGATCTTTTTACTTTTCGATCGAGTTAATTGAACTATAATACGTGGGATTGAATCAGTGACAAATTTGTGTAACCGACTTGAATAAGTCGCTTAAAGTTACTGGATGCAAGTAGCGCACGACGACTGCCCATAATGGAAATCCTTGGGGGATGCTTATATTCAGCAGTGGACGTATGAGGATGATCATTATAAAGACAAACAATAGAGTTAAAGCACTACCTACTAGAAAAGAACATGAATCATGAAAATAGCTATTCAAAGACATGCCATGGCTTAGGTGGAAATCGAACCAGGGCGACTTAAACTACCAATATATATTATTGAAATAGCATTGACGATGCCAAAATCAGAAGTCAAAAATATGCATACTTTAATGCATGCAGTACTGCATGAAACGGTTACCGATATAAAGCTTTGAAATAGCTAGGTATTCAATCAAGATAAGATCTAAAAAAGGGTTAAAAGTGTTGCACAGAAATCGAATCCCTCGTCTTAATACAAGCTCATTGTATTTTTACTACGAGTCCACATACGAAAAGCCAAGTTCAAGATCAACAGTGACTGGAAATGTCGCAGCACTTTTTTATTTGTTTTGTATGGTTTGAAGGGTACCTCCTTCATACAAGCACAACAAGGTGCACACAACATAAATAAGGAAAAAATATTTCGAATACAATTTCTACCTGCAAGAAGTTTACCTAAGTTAGTAATTTATGAAAAAAAGAAACATAATCCATCATATGAATAAATCCAAATATTATTAACAGTAACTTCAAAATACCGAATGTTATGATTTCAAAAGACCGAATGGTTTTAAAATCGGTTTGCTTGCACCATTGCGCCTGGTCACAAGTTTAACCTAACCTAACCAACATAGATTGTTAAAAATCACGAACATAATATTTCAAAACTTAATGAAGAAGAAATGTATTAATTCGGAATCAAACAAATCGACAAATTAACATGGGAACAGCATATTGAACACGTTAGAATGAAGTTAAGACAAGTACTGGGCGCATTGCGTAGGTCTGGGCATTGCATTCCATATAAAATACGCAAAATTATTTACAATTCCTTAGTGAAATCACACATTAGTCTGATGATGAATATCTAGTGGAGATATGGGGCTCAGTTTCTAAAACTAAACTCAATGCTTTACAAAGAACACAAAATAACATTATCAAGGTGCTATTTCACTATCATTATCTAACCCCTACAAAACAAATATAAGAAAACAAAATTATTTAACCTAACACAACTTTATATATACTATATTATACTTGCATTCTAATTAAAAACATACTTACCGGCTCCATTTAGTCCAGCACTAAAATTGATTAAAGAATAAATTCACACAATTTGAGAAACAAAATTAAAATTAAGCTATGGTTATGGTAAGAAAACTATATTATTTGGGGGAGCGCAGCTGTTTAATAAATTGCCGAATGATGTTAAAAACTGTTTTAATAAAAAAGTATTAAAAACAAGATACGCAAATATATAGCTTTATTGGCGCAACAATAAAGCGGGTCATTTAATTTAATTTAATGTAACGCGTTGTGCATTCTTATGTTTTTTTTTTCTCTTTTTCCAATAATTTAAATGTACTTTCTTTTTTTTATAAATATAAATATTGTTTTATTTTTATATTATATTTTTTAAGTTGGTATCTCATTTTAAGCGAACTGTAAAGTTTTTATGAGAAATAAATTTCTATAAACCGAAATATTTCGGAATATTAGGGTGTGTTAGGGTGGCATGGCTATTTGATTATAGCACCCCAGATGCCCCCGGGTCTGAGGGACGCCGTCGTGATGTCCTTCTCCTGCGTAGTGTCTTTGTTGTGTCTTTGTGTTGTTCTTCTGGGGTCGTTGTCATTTTGTGGGTTCGAGTGTCGTTGGGTCGTTGTCTTTGGTCTCGAAGGTTGAGGTGGTGACCCGAAGTGGGAGACATACTGAGTCTGGCTGACGCCCGGCTGTCTCAGGTCGACCACGGAGGGTTCCACCTCATAGGGTTTTGTGTTGTATATATTTATTTGTATTGTTCGTTTTGTTGGATGAACTGAAGTGGGCACCCAATATCGCAAGCGATGAGCAGCGAGACAACAGTTGAGTTGCCTGGCTGTCTCAAAGCGACCGTGATGGGATCCCGCTTCAGTCAGTTTATTTGTGATGTCCTTTAGGGTTGTTGTGGTCCGCATGCCCAACTAAGGTGGGCATGTCGTTCTGGTCTTATTTGGGTGTTTTGGTTTTCGAGTCCGCGTGCCCACAATAGGTGGGCACGTTGCTCTGGTTGTCGAGTCCGCATGGCCACGAACGTGTGTGGGCATGTCAGTTGGTTTGTTGTGTCCGCATGTTCACAAGGGGGGGAAGGGTGTGGGCATGCAGGTCCTGGTTGTTGGGTCAGCGTATTCACCATAAGGTGGATACGCAAGGTCGGAAAAGTCGGGTTGCTTTGTCGTGCATAGTCGCGCGCAATGAGGCTCCCGCGAGGTATTGCCCTCGTGGTAAAGGTCCCGCTAGAGTCCTCTCTATGCGCCGGGCGGATTGCCCCCCAGGGGTTTTTACCGGGTCGGCTACGGCCATCCCCGGTTAAACCCGTCAGCAGGTTTTCCCCTGGGTGACCAAAAAAAAAAAAAAAAAGGGTGTTACGACAAGAGTCACTTCTAGTCCACCACTGAATAGTGAACAGTCTACATTCACAGCTCGAATCGGAGCGCGGGCGGAGCGTTTGTATGGACTATTTACTACGTCCCCGGTCATACGGGCAGCCTCGCTTTGATTAAACCCTTTCGGCACCCCCGCTAGACGCTCGTTTTTCTTTTATCTAGTCTACTACTTCACTCGTAAAAAGAACCCCAGTAATATTTTCTTGTTGGACTTGGACAAAAATTACTGAGCGCTGCTCCGTTCACCAAGTTATGTTATGTTTAATTTAAGTTTCATTATTTTATGAGAAAACTTTTTGAATTTTTTTTTTAATGAATTTTATGTTTAAAGTAAGGAGTCATTTATACTGCTAAAATATGCAGAGTATAGAACAAAGAAAAGTTTTCACTGTTTTTCAGAAACATCGATCATTCATTTCAGTTCAAACATAATTCAAAGTATGTAGTTAACTTATAAGTAATGGTTAACGCAGTCAGTCAGAGAGGTTAAGTTAATAAACCACCTCTTTTCATGGATTAACAAACGGTGGACATGAAAATTGTTTTGACATTGGTCATAAGTGTACAGTCAACAGCAAAGGTAACTGATGATTGGTCAAGTTTTAAAATATGAAATCAGTATGAAAATCAAAACTTTTTTAACGTATATCTAATAACCTTCGAGTGTCTACTAGTTCTTACCTGCAGATTTTGACTGTAGTTATATAGAAAATACCGACTAACACTATCGAAACTTAATTTTGAAATCTAGTAAGCATCGTCTACTTTTGCTGTTGACTGTACACCATAAAATAACAGCAACGCCAACTATATGTTACTGAATACAATTTAATGAATACATTTTAAATTTTAACCACCGTATTACTAATATAGTTGTAAAAGAAAAGTTTTTATTATAAAAAACTGCATATTGTATGTATACGACAATACCTACTTGTACTTTTGACACAGACTTGTGATAAGTGACTCTTTTAAAGATTCTAATTCAAGAAGAAAATATTTTTACAATTTTTCTTTTAAATGGACAACCACAAGACATTACCATGTAGTGTAAATGTTAATTTGGTGTCGGCGACTCAGTTAAGGGAATTGATTCAGTGAAACCAATCAAGTCGAGTTGAGCTTGCCTTTCCTCAGGCAATTTTCCTTTTTATCAAAAAGGGTTCATACACTATTGAAGTCCTGAGATGGAAACTGAGAGGTCCTGTTCCCCCAAACTATTCAATTAAAACGTGACTGTTGAATGGGTTCTAGGAAAGAGTTGACTTCGCAAATCCTCGAATATTACTTCTTGATTGTTGGCTTACGTACGTACTTTGATTTGAACTTAGATTTGTGAAATGGAATGATTTAAGTAATTGGCAGGATTCTATGTTAATACGAGTACTAACGTAAGAACTCTGTGTTGGATCTAATTCAAATGATTAAGCGTGACTGTAGAAGAGGACTTCGCGAAATTAATTTTTCTTATTATTTTAATATCCATTCGCTTTATTCCCCATTCTTCTTTTTTACCAATTGAACATTTTTCTAAATGGTTTTTCCCCATAATCAAGAATTTCTAATCGTTTTCAATACCGAAAGGTATTTTCACCCATCGAAAATTTTCCCCAATCTCATAAACTGCCAGTCGATTTTTTTTGCAAAATAATAGGCCCAATGAAAATATACTTATTTAAAATATTTATTTCGTATGTGTATGAATAAACTTTTTCAACCGCTTTTTAACGCGTTATTTGGTAAATAAATATAATCTGTTTGTTTGCGATAGATTCTTGTAGGAATCGTTTCTCCTGTAAATTACAATGTCAATTAATGTGTCACAAAATACACATGTATGGACGTCGTATCCTCATATAGCCAAATCCTCCTCCACAGTCCACGAGCGTCACTAGAAATAAATTAGAAATTAAGTGTTTTTTTTTACATACAACTGTATGTACTGTTAGTTGCACTCATCTCACTCACTCAACTAACACTAGAAGAGCATCAAATTTTTTAATAAGTTACTTGAAACAGTTTTACGCAATATAGTAAAATATGTACGGCCAGTCACAAAAGAGGCTGAACACTTTACCACCAAGTCAAAACGTCTTTAACAAGTTTTACTTGTTAGATTATTTAGCGGCTTTGAGAAAGTATTATAACATTTAGCGACTTTTATCGTTGACAGTACCCAAAATGCTGGCGGCGGCATTTCCTTCCTCAATAGCTATGCTGATTCTCTATGCAGTAAATTTATTTGAATTTTAAAACACGTAGGGTCAACATAGCTTCTAGCTAAAAGGGTGCTTTAACAACCTACACTAAATATTGGACTCAACCTTAAGTTACGCCTCACATTGAATTCTTTATAACAACTGTCCGTCGCAATGAAATGTAGACAACTTTTGTGTTGTACCCTATTAAGGAGTCCGAAGTGTACGTTACTTAGCTCTCCCGGGAGTAAACCAACCGTTTTGAGTAGCAAAGACGTTTTCGGGATTCCCTTTTTTGTCACAATGAAAGTCGGATTCGTTTAATGAACAGGTTTTTTAAGGGAGAAAATTCTTTCGGGCTTATTAAAGATTCGTTTTGAAGGATAAGGCCCCCAGGCTACGTTCAAGCCTGTAGGCCGCACCGATGCATAGTACACGCTTATTTTTTTTAAATCTTCAGGGAGGTTTTATGAAAGGAAAGATTTGTTTTGTGCCTAACCATTGTTGGCACGTATAATGTATCAAAGGAGCTACAATTAAAAAAAAACTTTTTTCAATGTACAATTAACCTTATTTGTTAAAGGTCGTGAATGACGAAATGGTATTTTAATAAGTTTTCTAAAAGAAATAACAGCAAAAGTGAAAAGCTAACAAAAGCGAGCTCATTAATCGAACTCGAGCAGCGAGTGTACGAGTAATGAGGCGTAACATTTTACATTTTGCCAATTATTAGCAATAGTTTAACAATGTCGTAATTAACGACTCAGTGACTGAATGGTGAGACCGCTCGGCCTGAAATCCGGAGGTCCTGGGTCAATCCCGGTCGGATAAATTTCGGAGATTTCGAAGCCCGGGTTTATCTCGCATTTGGCAAGCTAGGTGATTAAGTCATTACCCATAACAACACACCACAACTTATAACGTTTCACATTTTTTTATTTGACCTAAGCAAGAATTTTTGTAACCTAAAAAGTTAATAAACACTCAATTGACGAAACAAAATAGTGACATCACAGTTTCCATTGCCATAAAATTTATATAAAAGAAAAACGTTTTGACACTGTTGTTAAAAATATTGTTTTCTAAAGTTTACGCGAACACTACACATTGAAATGAAACAACTTTTACGGATCTACTCGCCTTTATTTTACACATTATTTATTTAATGTTTATCCTGACGTTTCGTACCTTTTGCAGGGTCCGTGGTCACAGGGAGACTGAGGTGTTGGTTGTCTCATAATTAGTTGGTAGCTTGTATACCCTCATTTAAATTTACTCAGGTGCGTTCCGTTTTACGCAGAAAGAGCTTACAGTATCTTTTTGTATGATGGGATCTCAGGCTGGTGGTAGATTCCAACCATCTTCTCTATTGAAATTAGGATGTTTTCTAAATTTCAATAGCCTCGCATATCATCCTAGGGATGAATCGTTGTTCTCTAGCGAGTATTTGTGGTTTATCAAATCTGATGTAATGGTTATACGCATACTGCAGACTTATTATCGAGCCTATGCTTGACGTCGGCTATATGTTTTAACCGTTCTTAAACTTTTTTCATTTCAGTTGTTAAAAAGTTCATCTATTGACAAACCAATTAACTATCTAATAGTAGCGACGAGGCCTTTGCCCAGCAACGGAACAGTCAAAGCTAATTACTAATACCACTGCGTCAGAGTGAAAAAGAGTGCGGCAACAGTGCCGTGATCTTGAATCGACGTACCGAGCTGTACCTACCGGCTAAGGTTGAGTCACACATAGTTAATTTATTATTGTGTGAATTTGGGTGTCTTTTATATTGTAAACTTACCTTGTTATATCTATCGGTAAAGTAAAAAAGAACAAACTGGGATTATGGTTGTGTGTGTTCACACATCCTCATACACAACAGGTTTTTTTTCTAGTCATTTTCAATAGGCACCCACCTACATGCAACAAAACTCGCAATCGCAACACCCAAACCAAGAAAAATACTTGTAGTATATACTGATTGGCAGCGCTCAGTGACATACTTGTTATTCTCCATTACTATACAGCAACATACGCTGCCCGATCCGCGTTTGCGGGGACAGCCCGCGTCATCGCGTACTCCTTTCCCGTGCTTTTTTCCGTGTGCTAATGTAGGTGAACTACGAGCTTGTGCGTGCGTTTCGGAGCGCTTGTATGAAGTTGCCGCACACTCGTTCACTCTGACTACCTTATTCAAAGTAAAGAATCCTAGTGCCAAAGAAGGTTCTTCAGGTTTTATTAGTTAGATAACGTGTAGGAGGGCATACTAAAGTGAAAAGTGGATTTAGCTCGCCCTCACCTGGCCCGCGTGCCCGCAGTCGTCGGGACACGATCCCCGCGACCATGAACGGAAATTGCTTTTACAGTTCTATGCAACTGTGCATTTTCGTTCTACTGTTCTGTAGATATTGAACGAATTGTATTTCTAGTTTTTACTAGACAATTTCTCAACTTTCCATTGTACTCTAAATCTAAGCTTTTTAGCTTTTTATAATAGGAGATTTAACTCATCCTACTAATATCATAAACGCGAAAGTTTTTAAGTATGGATAGATGTTTGTCACTCTTTCACGTAAAAACTACTGAATGGATTTGGATGAAATTCGGCATACAGATAGTTTATAACCAGGAATAACACATAGGATACTTTTAATCCAAATATTCCCACGGGAACGAGAACCACGCGGGTGAAACCGCGAGCGGCCGCTAGTTTTGTTTAAAGCTTTGTTGGCCTTACTATCTTCTTTTATAGTCAATGTACACATGCCGGATTACAAGACATATGTTTGATATTATATTCGATGCAGGAAATTGTAAAATATCGTAAAAATACCAGTCGAAATTACTAGATAAAAGGCCAATGAATAACATATATTTTTTTGGATTTAAAATCCTTATACATTTCGAATAAAATTCATTTTAAAACACCGCTTTTTTAGAATCCCTCGCCTTAAAATCTAAAATATCTTTAATTTTACGGGTAAATACTTGTTCTTCATCTCTTCTGATGTTAAGTGATGACAAGGGCAAAGGTCGGATCCTCAACTACTGAGGCTCTGGCTATCTTACCTCTAGCTGCCGGAAAACGCATTGATGTTATGGCGACATATTTAGATAAGATGGTGGTAGCTAGCCAGGGGATAAAAAAAGCCCTGGCCCTACCGCCAACCAAACCGAGTACACAAACATGTAGCTGGGCTAAAGCAAAGTTACCCATTGCCAATTATGAATAATTTGTCAATAGAATTGCAAATTAAATTAATAATAATAAAAATAAAGAATGTAATAGTTTTATATTAATTAAAAAGGACCAAATCATTTAAAATGGAGCCCATAAACTGACGAGTCATTACTACTAATCACCTTAAGCCATAAGCAAACAAATTAAGATCGTCTAGACTCTTGAGCGATCTAGAGCGCCTCAGTTAAGTTATTTTTCGTAAGTCATTTATTTGGTATAAATGATGTTTTAAGCACGTTACAGTGAAAGAGTGACATGTAGCCAACAAAAACAACGATAAATAAATAATTTAGCATCGAATTAAACAAAGCTTGTCTGCGTTTCCATAATCTAGCTAATAATCTTACTAGAACTTACTAAGATATTTTTTTTTGTATATTTAGGTCGGCAAATGACTCTACTCCACTTGATATTAAGTGGAAATGCAGTCCAGACGCGAAGACAACTGGTCTCTTCACGCTTCATTTTAAGGACCCCATGTCATAGGAAGAAGGGAAACGTGTGCTGGTAGACTATTCCATCTTTAATAGTCACAATGTTTTTACTATGTAAGCACACTAATATAATAGGCTGATAAGCCTATACTAGTCCACTGCTGGAGTATGTATGTAAAAAATACAACAAGCAGACTTTCACATATTACACTCTTATGTATATATATAATATACCTTGTAGTTGCGAGATGAGTTAACGATATATATTTCCTATTTTTATATAAGAAACCACACTCTCAAAATGTAATCTATAACCTGGCACGTCGCCAGCGCCAATATCGAAGGGCATGAAGCAAAGATTTTCTTCCCAAAAAGTGTCGCACTTATTGTTCTGAATATTATACGACTCGAATTAACTATTACTGAGCACAGTTTTAGTGTCGCAAAATACAAATTAACCAATTAAGTTTGAAAATTAAATCAGTTAACTTGTGTCAGTCAAAACAAACCTTTTTCTATTCGGGTTATTCCGTTCGGATCCCCAAGAACTGATACCCTGGAGGATCAGATCTGTTATAGTTACTTTAAACCATTTATAAAATATCACATAAAATTGCCAGATACTCTACATACAAACTGTAGTAATAGAAAGAAAATAGGATTATTATAACAATTAATAATAATAGTAACTTTCTCTTCATAAAGATTCCGTCTAAGAAAACAACTATAAAAATAGAAATTTTAGCTTTACTACAATGAAAAGGTGTACTCATATAGTTTTATCACCTGCACTTATCATTGTTATTAGGTCCAAAAAAAAACTCTTCTAACGTGCACAACCTACTTAGCCCGGCAGGGTTGTTATAACATCCCGAAGAGTATAATATAGATGAACCTTAAAACGATACTTTTACAGTTTAATTTACAACAACACAAACGCCTGGTCAATCTAAATGGGAAGCCGACAAATAAGAAACAACGCTCACTGTCGATCTGCATATAAACAAAAGGGATGCAAGTGCGATTCAAGATAGGAATTTCGAAAAACACTATTTAGGTATATAACATTTTGATGTTTAAAAAAAGACAGTAGGGTTTTTCTAAAACCAAAGTATCACGAAAAAATAAACCTAATTGCTTCGACATGCTTTAGTAAATGAAAAGGAATATCTAATAAAAGTAAATAAAAGGAATATATAATCATGTAAATAGATACTGTTAAAAGTGACTTATTTTTTTCTATTGAGGATTTTTTACAATTTTGCCTTTTGGAAACAATAACATTGTTGCTTATTTAGTCTAATATGTAGTTTTCTTGGCGTCGTATGTTATAAACTACACAGAATATCTTCATTATATTCAAAAGTACCTAACCTATCTCTATGAAATACTAACGGCCCATCCCGGCTTCGCACGGTTCTTTTTTAAAATAGCTTATGTAACTCAGCGCTAATGTAGCATTTTAATATCTAATGGGGATATATTTTTTTAAATCGGTCCTGTAGTTTTTGAGTGTATTTGTTGCAAACATACAAAAATACAAAATAACAAAGCTTTCCTCTTAATAATATTAGTATGAAAAACTTTTTATTTTTTATAAATGTAAAATAAATAAAAATGCGTAGTTTTTCCAGTATTTTCGTAAATGTAGACTGGTTACAGATGTGCCGCTTACAAGCATTTCAGTACTTTGTGTTGCCCTCGCGAGCTCGCAATACTGCTGTTATGCGATTTGGCATACTTTCTACTAGGTTTTTGAGACGATGCTGCGGAATATTTTGCCATTCCTCCACCACACACACACACACACACCCTCACACCCTCACACACACACACACACACTCACACACTCTCGCAAACACGCAGACACCCTCTCACACGCACACACACGCACACGCACACATAACGCACGCATACGCAGTTGTTTTATTATTGTTTTATTTTTCTAGTTTAATTTTAAATTCTTTTATATTTAAGACTTTTATATATATATCACAGTGTTATTTTGATATGTAATTTGATCCTTGTATTTATTAAAAGTAAGGGGAGACCTGGTGCTCAAAGTACAGGGTAATCTAGTTTGATCGCCAGTCTTCCATCATATATGTGCCTACATAAACAACTATTGTCTTTTGTGTCTACTGTGGAAGAAAAAAAAAAATTTTTTTATTTTGAAAACATTTTGTATTTTTTTTTGTATTCCTCTATAAAAGCTTCTTTCATTTCACGTAGCGTGATTGGCGGCGGATTCCGCTAACGTACACGTCATCCCACTTCGTCCCATGCATGCTCAATGGGATTTTAGTCAGGGCTGCGTGCTGGCCAATCCATGTGTGTGATACCGACTTTTTTGAAAATAGTCAAACACTATATGAGCTGTATACGGGCGTGCATTGTCTTGCATAAAAACGGCATTCTCGCCCATGTCCACTAAAAATGGACTTACGTAGTCATTCAGATTACAATTCTCGTGTTCTCTACCATAACTCAACCTTGAGTTTTTGTGGTCTTTCCAGTTTTGGGCCATTTGCAGGTCTTAATGGCTTTAAATGTGCTTCAGCCAGACGCCGCCTTACTGTATCCGTTCTCAGATTGTTTCCTTCAGCTCGTTAATGAAGATTCTTTACTTCAACAGCCGTAAGAAAGCGATTTCTTAAAATTGTTAACATTATATAGCGATCCTTCCGCGGCATCGTGCACCTTGTTCGGCCTTTTCCTAGTCTTCGAAGATTGGATCCAGTTTCATGGAAACGCTGGAGTGCTCGTTGAACTGTAGAAAGAGTCACATCAACAGTTCTCGCTGTATTTATGTATGTATTTCGCTGACTGCGCCCATCTTCAAGCGTTGTCAGGATCCTGGAACATTATTCAGGGGTTAACAACATGATGACTTCAGAATAATAAAATTTATAAGGCAGAGACACCATATTTATAGCATTTTTATGTCAAAACTAAAACAGATGCGAAACAATTGATTAAATTTTTTTTGGTACCTACTAAATTCAAAAAATACTATTATTTAAAATTTTCTGTTTTTATACAATTATCAAAAATAAATAAAAAGGTTTTATAAATTATTTTATGTGGCATGAAATATTCTTTAATATAGTCTTTATTTCTTAAAGCTATCAGGTGCTTTTGAAGTTATTGGAGATTTTCTAACCGACCTTTTTTCGTTGCGGTCCAGTGTATTTATATAAACGATGCATAAGTGAAGGGCATTGCAAGATGTGACAAAAACGCTAAAGGCAAATCTATTTTAAAAATATCCCAATTTGCTTTCAACAGAATTGCAAAAGCTTTCAATATCCACTTCACAACGGATGCTTATTGGATTGATATTTTAATACTTGTTATTTCACAGTTGACTCCCAGAACTGTGATGGATATTAAAATGTCCCATTTGATATTTCCCTCTGATCTCGGGTAACAATTTTGACTTGTCGCCCGCATGTGCTCCCTGATTGACGCACCACTCGGAACACAAAGCTGTATGCTATGAGAAACCTTATCGTGAGTTCTTGTTGCTTATGAAATGTAACAATAGGCTTAATGTGGAGGTTTAGTATTAAATTTCATATAATGATACAAGTTTGGAGTGCCTATTATCAGACGCGTTTTTTTTGTGAAATTTGTATATTTTGAAACAGTCATTTTAAGCTTTTGTAAATCCGTAGTTAATTTTGACCTACATTTTTAGATGCTTTTGAGCTTTTGATCTTTGAATTCGACTTGACACATGTTACGGCATGATTACGGAGCAAGCCTTTAGGCGCGATTGGTCCAATTCGTGTTTGGTCCAATCCACCTAACTCGAGTTTTGTCCAATTCGAGGTTTGTCCAATTCGAGGTTTGTCATATTCGCGGTTTGTCCAATTAGCGAGTTGTACCATTCGCGGTTAGTCCAATTCGAGGTTTTTCCAATTCGCGGTTTGTCCAATTAGCGAGTTGTACCATTCCCGGTTTGTCCAATCAGCAAGTTGTCCAATTCGCGGTTAGTCCAATTCGAGGTTTTTCCAATTCGCGGTTTGTCCAATTAGCGAGTTGTACCATTCGTGGTTTGTCCAATCAGCAAGTTGCCAATTCGCGGTTAGTCCAATTCGAGGTTTTTCCAATTCGCGGTTTGTCCAATTAGCGAGTTGTCTAATTTGCGGTTTGTTTGATTCGCGGTTAGTTATTGGCAATTGGACCAAACGCGAATTGGATCAAACTCACCTAAAAGGGAGCTCGGCAGACTTGAGACGCCTAGGACGCTAGGACAACGGTTTCTGCATCTAGACTCTATAGTAACCCCGTCATGCATACGTAAAGTACGTCATCGGTTCGTAAGTCGACGACGATCTCTGAAATTAATTAAAGCTCCAAGTATTCTAGGCTATCATTAGAGCTTTTATGAAAGTCATTACGCTTTCGATTCGCATGCCGCAGCGGGAGGCATTATATTTAGGAGAACCGGCTAGAAACTTAGAACGGGCGTTCCTACTAAAACTGTTTTTGAAGTAAAAACTTCTTTAGCGGCGTTGTACACTTTCTTTGTAATGGGTAAAAAATGTTAAATTCGCGTCAGGACACGTGACCGTCAGGACACGTGTCTTGATCGAAAATTCGTAAGACGGATGACAGCCGGCGCGGCGTAGGAGAGGAAGTATCTCTTTCTACGGCGCGGCGAAAATGTATGCCTGCTGTTTCGTTTAGGTGGCGCAGGGCGCTTGCGCGAATGTTCGAGTGCTTTTTAATGTAATATAAATTGTCATGTTTGTGTACGATAGCGCAATAAATAAATATTGTATTCTACCACATAAATGATAGTACTTTTATACTGATAATTGAAGCAATTCGTGCAAAATTATTCCCTAACCATTCCAAAATATCAAAAATGCACAACGTTAATATTCAAGTTTTCACTTCTGCCGGCACTCCCGGAGTGCAAGTTTTTATTATATTAACGTGTCTATATTTTGTTTATAATAAAGTATTATATTCTATTATCAATGTCTTTGTAGTATATTTAACATTAAACATGTACTAAAAGAAGGGAATGTCGTAACATAGGTAAGGCGTAAGGCCTATGCGCAACAGTGGGTACGTACACGGGCTGAAAATGATGATGAATGACATAGAATATTTGTAATATTTTACATGACATAATAATTTACCTACATATAATTTTACGCAAATATTGTTGCTACCAAATTACAATTTGAAAAAAGACAAAGTGTTGAAAAAATTCCACGAGCGGGATTCGAACCCGCACCCCATGACATGCCGGGTCAGGTGCACTGCCAACTATGCTATCGTGGCTCAATCCAACTCGCCGAAATTAATCAACACTATCTACCTTTACTTTATAAGCCAAAGGAGCCCTATTCAATGTCGACAACTACGTCCTCGTTCCTCAAGCCGTGTAAAACTGTGAAACGAATCACCTTCGGAGGTTTTCTAGAGGGAACAGTACAGCGCACTAGTGCGTGTCTCCGCGCCCTACTAGATTCTCCGAGGGGATAAAATTGGATCGGAAAAAGTGTAAAGCGTTGTCAAATTGACGCTACTTAAAACTTAAAATCAATTATGTTATATCTAAAGCTCCATGATTATTATCTCGTGACATATTTTTAAATTGTTGGAATACCTTAAGAGCGTTTACGCCGCACACTAGCGCCGCCAATGAAAAAAAACTTATCTAGTAATTAGAGATAGAAAATCAAATTATGCTCAACAAACTATTTGAATGAAGTAATTTACCATTTTTACGTCACTTAATGAGCACCTGACATGTTATGGTTTAGTTAAATATAACATGTGAGGTGTTCATTAGGTGACGTAAAAATGCTAAATTACTTCATTTAAATATTTTGTTGAGCATAATTTGATTTTCTATCTCTAATTACTAAATATGTTTTTTTTTTCATTAGTGGCGCTAGTGTGCGGCGTAAACGCTCTTTTAATAAAAAGGTTTTA
The DNA here is from genome assembly GCA_947562085.1 of Eudonia lacustrata. Taxonomy (NCBI): domain Eukaryota; kingdom Metazoa; phylum Arthropoda; class Insecta; order Lepidoptera; family Crambidae; genus Eudonia; species Eudonia lacustrata. The sequence goes on along the minus strand of OX387315.1, from coordinate 9,184,147 downwards.
TAACTGTATTTTTAAAACAATGTCGCAACGACGCAACTGTTTGAACGGTTCCGCTTAACAAAACCACATAGTTCAAGGCTCTTGTGTTGTGTCAGTAATTAGTTTTCTCAAAGGGGCTTTCTATATTGTCACCAAAGGCTTACACAAGCTTTCATGAACAAATGTAACCATTTCACTGAGATTAATAATTTTGACTTAATTTTGTGGCTTGTGTTGTGCTACTATACTTATGGTATATTTTTTTATTATCATGGTAGAGATAAAAGATGTAACACGTGGTTGTATAATTTGTTTATTCCCTCGGTAGTTACGCAGCTCACATTATTTTTAAACTAGCTTTCTCCGCACGCGACTTTGTCTCTGTAGAAAATTTTTACCGCAAAAACGGGTAAACTCCTTTCTTATTGCTCATATTATACGCTAGTTGTTAGATGTAGTAGTAGTAGTTTCTCAAATGAGTAGTAGTAGATGTTTGAAGTATACATATAGTAAGAAATATAGAAAATCATTTACATGCAAACGCTACGCTTCGTACTTGTGTATGAATAATTAAAATAAATATAAAAGGAGACTGGTCAAATGACACCCAGGCCCGGCGCAAAAGAAAAGTATCTCATGTAATTGACTATAATGAGTTTAAATTAAATTTATATTTTTTTTGTTCAATATCATTGGCTATCATAGGAATACTCCTATGATTGGAAAAAATAATTATTGATCAGCTTATTTCAGTATTTTCTTATTATTATTATTATTTTTTTTTAAAATGAATAGAATATTATTAAGAATTAAATTGTTGTTTTATTTTAGTTTAGCATTGCCTCATTTAATTTTGGATATTTTCATTAAAATATAGGTCTATATATGATATTTCAAATATCATATATTTTCAAAAATATAGGTATCATAAAAATAGTTTTGAGTATGCATTTTAGTCAAACATAGAATAAAACCCCTATTTAGTGTTAAAAAAGAAGTAAAATTCTGATATATAAATCAAAAACTATTTTTTCAATTTGATATATCCATATGATAGCCACTGATATAGAACCAAATAAATATATATTATCTTTTTGTTTTCTAAAGTTTACGCGAACACTACACATTGAAATGAAACAACTTTTACGGATCTACTCGCATTTATTTTACACATTACTTATTTAATGTTTATCCTGACGTTTCGAACCCTTTGCAGGGTCCGTGGTCACAGGGAGACTGAGGTGTTGGTCATCTCATAATTAGTTGGTAGCTTGTATACCCTCATTTAAATTTAATCAGGTGCGTTCCGTTTTACGCAGAAAGAGCTTACAGTATCTTTTGGTCTGGCAGTATGGTGTCGGGGCTGGGATTTAATATTTTGTATGATGGGATCCCAGGCTGGTGGTAGATTCCAACCATCTTCTCTATTAAAATTAGGATGTTTTTTAATTTCAATAGCCTCGCGTATCATCCTAGGGATGAATCGTTGTTCTTTAACGAGTATTTGTGGTTTATCAAATCTGATGTAATGGTTGGGCCCCTCTAGAGAATGTTCGCATACTGCAGACTTATTTTCGCGCCTATGCTTGACGTCGGCTATATGTTCTTTAACCCGGGTTCCTATACTTCTCTTTGTTTGCCCGATGTAAGAGAGCCCACAGTCGCAGTCCAGTTTGTACACGACTGCATCTTGAAGGGGTATGTTGCACTTGACAGGTCGTAAAAATTGGTTGATCTTCTTTGGCGGCTTGAAGTAAGTGCTGATTGAAGCTCGCTTTAAGATATGTCCAATCTTGTCAGTGACACCTTTCATATATGGAAGTACAGCAGGTTGGCGCTCGACTGTGGTTGGTTTATTGCGTTTTCTGTGACAAAGCCGTGGTACTTTCAGTTTATTATCCTGTAGTACGTGCTTGACATGCTGAAGCTCAGCAGCCAGGTGTTGGGTGTCACAGATACCGCGTGCTCTCTGAAACAAAGATTTCCCTACAGTAGCCAACTGTCTAGGATGGTGGTGAGAATCACCATTGAGATACCTATCTGTATGGGTTACTTTACGATACACAGTGTGACTCAAACTATGATCCGGATTCCTGATAATTAAAATATCCAAGAAAGCTAGCTTACTATCTGCCTCTAACTCCATTGTAAATTGTATTTTTGGATGTATGGAGTTAAGATGATCTAGAAAAGCAGATACTTTATCAGTTGGTAGGATAGTGAAAGTGTCATCTACGTACCGCTTGTAGAACCTAGGGGTTACCGGTGCTGTGCTCAGGGCCCTCTCCTCGAAGTCTTCCATAAAGATATCGGCGACGACGGGCGAAACAGGGGAACCCATGGCAACACCCTCTACTTGCAGGTAGTAAATGTCATTCCACAAAAGGTAGCCAGATGTTAGACAATGCTCTAATAGTACTGCATATTCATCAGGCATATCTTGTTCCGCTAGACGTTTTTTGGTAATTTCAATGCAATCCTGAACTGGTAGGCATGTAAATAAGGACTGCACATCAAAACTAACCATAGTTTCATTGTCAGCGAGATGTAGATCTTTGATATCGTTGACAAATTGGTAGGAATCCTTCACATAAGCTGTTGTGTTACCTCTAAGTGGTGAAAGAATCTTAGCTATATGCCAATTATTAACAATTGTACGATCATCTTTTTGATTTTGACGTTTGTGCTGTCTATGGTTGATAGTCTACTGTTAGTCGTGTTCCATTTCACAAACTTTTTATTTAAATTCGATACTAACGTTTGGAATTTATCAATTTGTCTATGTTTGCATTCATTATATTTAGATGTTTCGCGTTTATTAAGTGTATTAATGCAATTATTAAAATCTGATACGGACAATTGTGACTTTAGCACACTGGACAAACTCTCGATCTTATTATTAATTGTACTTAGCTCAGAACGATGTTTGGTTTTATCGGATGACAAGACGTACAAACGCGTTAAATGCGACCAAACCAACAAAATACTTAAGAAAACTAGTGATCTTGTCAAACAACACTCCGAAACGTTAAATCTAGATGCTAACTATTTAATTCCTTCCTGCCCTAAACCACCAAAACTGTATGGGTTACCGAAAATTCACAAACCCGAGGCTCCGCTACGCCCTATTGTAAGCCAGATTGATTCACCAACTTACCGACTGGCCCGGCATATAGCTAAGATTCTTTCACCACTTAGAGGTAACACAACAGCTTATGTGAAGGATTCCTACCAATTTGTCAACGATATCAAAGACCTACATCTCGCTGACAATGAAACTATGGTTAGTTTTGATGTGCAGTCCTTATTTAC